>PVHT021183518.1:16201123-16260617 GCA_004024745.2 Catagonus wagneri | reverse complement strand
AACCTCTCTGCGTAGATAACTCCCAGTACCTGCTCTACCAACCTACCCCCAAATAACTTGTGGTTCGGGATCCCATCCCCTCCCAGGGTGAGGAATGGGAAGCGTCTCCAGCTCCAGGCCCGAGCCTGACCCCAGTGCAGCCTCCCCAGTTTGCTCGTCTGTCTTCTCTCCCCATCTCTGATGCAGACAGGACGGTTCTGCTAAGCTCTCTGCTTTATCACTGTCCTGTAAAGAGACAGACGATTACCCTTCTGCTCCCCGACATCCTCCTGGTTCCTTCTGATGCTGACCATGCTCACTGCTCCCAGCGCCCCCGCCTGGGTCTCTCCAAGTCCCTTCTTGCCCCCCGCCCCCGCCGTGGACCCTGCGGCAAATGGATTGAGCCCCCAGCCCTGCCACCAAGTCCATCTCGATCATCCACCTGCCCTCTTCCCTCCCCACTACTCCCAACTTAAGTCTATATCTGAAGATTGGCAAGTCCGAGGCCTCTTCTTGTTGGTGACCATTTCAGGGCATTTCCTTTCCCCTTTTATAACGGTCATTTAATGCACAACAGATGATCCCCAAACCTTAGTGGCTTAAAACAACAGAAATCATTAATTATCTTCATGGTCTCTGTGGGTCAGAGTTCAGAGCATCTTGGTGGGGTGGTTCTGGCTTGGAGCCACTGGAGCTGCTGTCATCTGAAGGCTTGACTGGAGCTGGTGGACTCACTTCTAAGGCGGCTCATTCCTGCGGCTGGCAAGTTGGTGATGCCTGTGAGCAGGAGGCCTCAGTTCTTCCACACGTTGGCGCCTCTCCCCAGGGCTGCTCGAGTGTTCTCGTGGCCTGACAGCTGGCTGCCCTCCCAGTGGTCAAGGCAAAGACTGCAGTGCTTTTGTGACTTAGCCATAGAAGTCACACACTGTCACTTCCATCATATTCTATTGGTCACATAAGATAGCCCTGACTTAGTGAGGGGCAGAACTATACAAGGCACGGGGACCAAGAGGTGAGAAGCACTAGGGCCATCTGGAGACTGGCCATCACACCTTTTATAACCGTAAAAGGCTAAATCATCAGCAGACTGAGGAATGCATTTCCTGAACTTCTTTCTCTCTTTCTCCATGAATGGGCCTCTAGTATACTTAACCCTTGTTCTAGGACATGGAGATGGACAAGGGTCCTTCCTCAGAGAACTCATAGTCCATCTTGCACAGTTCCAAAAAAGAGATGTGTACAGAATTACGGGAACAAGGGACAGGTCATTACCTATCTGGGGGCGTATGGAACACCTTGACAGCAGAAGGGATATTTTCTTTGGGTCTTGAAGGATGAGTAGGAGTTCATCAGGTAGAGAAAAGAAGTAACAGAGCAGTGCCAGAAAGTTATGGCAGCCTATGAGCTGCAATTGTGGAAGGTCTGGAAGGTTCTCAGAGGGAGTTTGGTCTTTCTACATCAGGAGCCACTGAGGGCTTCGAGTCAGAGGAAGGCCTGGGCAGAGCTATGAAGCAGACTAGACATGACTGTTATGGGCAGAGGATGGAGGCAGGAAGACTGATCAGGAGACTACCACAGGGATCCCCCAGAGGAGGAAAGCTGCTCTGAGCTGGGCCCATGAGGATGAGACAGGACAGGTGGATTCAAGGAGGTTTATTGGTAGGCAGAGCTGAGCTGATACAGTGAGAAGCTATCTCTGCTGGGGGAGCACAGCAAGTCCTGAAGGTCATGACACAGCTTTGCAGTGTCTCGTCCCCTGGGGCCTTCCTTTCCTAATTCTTGGTTCCTCGTGGCTGACCCAACCTAGCCTGTGAGCACAACAGCCCTGCTCTAAGTTCTATTATTCAGTGTCGCTCTTGCAGGAAAAAATGTTCAGAATTATCAAGGAGGCCAAAGGGACGTCAGGCCTGTCGGCCTAGGACTGAGGTTCTTAAGTGCTTCAGGCCACAGGCTTCTTTGAGAATCTACTGAAAACCATGAACCATCTTCCCAGAAAAACAGCAACGTATTTGCAGGGACCTGTTTGCAAACGATTTCAGAGGGCTCCCAGCCCCCCCGGAAGTCCACCCTGGGGTCTCTGGACCCCAAATTTCAAAGCTTCAAGCCTAGGAAGAAGTTAGAAAATGAAGAGGGAGAAAGTTTGACTCACCAAACACCTGTTATTTACTTCGTCACTTAATCCCCCTGAGAGAGCGACAAACAGGAGGAAGCCTTTACCCAAGGATCGCCCCTGGTTGTACCAGCCTCACTTGGTGGGTTTATTTCCATTATTATAGTAATTTTCGGGCTGCGGGCTACAATTTTCACTTGCAGCGAGGTATTAAATTGAAATTACCTCAGATGTAATTGTCATACAAAATGATCCTGGGCCGGGGAAATGAATGCTTTCTCAGGATGAGTTTTCATTGTCTACGCTGGGTTTTAGGGCTCTCTCTTTAAACAGACCGGATTTCGGTGTGTGGCAGGGCTCAGGGGTCGGCTGGAGCTGCTGGGCCGGAACACGGTGAGGCCTCAGCAGACTGGGATGGACACAGACTGGGCCACAGAGCCCAAACCTTGGGGTTGGGCTTGTGTGGCTACTAGGAACCTCTGTGCAGTACCTCGGGCATGTGGGAAATCCCATATTTATGTTCTCTACATCAACTTAATTAGGTTCTAGGTCCCATTTCCCCCAAGATGTTGGGAGATTCACCTCTAATCATTCTTGAAGCTTTCTTTACGCCCTTTGAGCCAGGAGAGGCCCTGGGGTCTTACCCAGCGCTGTGCAGCTGGGGTGGCCCCACCAGACACCGGGCCTCCGTCCACACCTGTAAATGCCCTTGACTCCAGCCCTTGGATCTGCTTTGCCTCTCAGCGTCATCTCATCCTGCCGCCTTTCCTTTCCCAGATGCACCCTGCTGGTGTACTGCGCGGACCTCCCTCCCACCAGCATCATTATCACCTTCCACAACGAGGCGCGCTCCACCCTGCTCAGAACCGTCCGCAGGTAAGAGCCTTCCTGCCTGGCAGCCCTCGGGCCAGCACTTGGCAAGCGTGTGTCTGCACGCAGGCTGACCAGTTCAAGTGTCTTTAAGTGTTCAGCACATTCCACACGCAACCACTGGTCATCACTCCTCACACTCCTGTGAAGGTGGCTGTTATCCCATTTTGTAGGAGGAAAGATAGAGGCCCGAGGCATTGGGTTCCTTGTGGAAGGTCACTGAGAGTCGCGAAGGACTGGGTCCCAGCACCCTTGCCCTTAGCCCCTGCACAGACAGCCTCTAGAAGCGGAGTTCTCATTTTCACAGCTGACCAGGGAGCTGGAGCCCTGAGAGGCTGAATGCATCCTGTCTTCCCAGCCTCAGGCCAGGATTAGAACTCAGGGCAGCCGGGGGCTGTCTATCCCGGCCTCTCCACCGCTTACCACACTCCCACTGGAGCCCCTGGTAGAAATCGGGAATGGCTGGCGTGAGTTTGCGTCCTCGCCCATCACCTGTGTTCCAGCCCCGCTCCCCGTCGGGTCTCTCCGTCCACCCTCAGCTCCAAGTCGGCGCCATGCCCTTGCTCTGATAGGTACATCCTCGCTCAGTGTGGCCTGAATCCTGCATGGGTTTTTTGATATGAAGCGCCAGCCCTCAGCAGAACTTGCCTTAAAACAGACAGGGGAGTTGCCATTGTGGCTCAGTGGTTAACGAATCTGACTAGGAACCATGAGGTTGCAGGTTCGATCCCTGGCCTCGCTCAGTGGGTTAAGGATCCGGCGTTACCGTGAGCTGTAGTGTGGGTTGCAGACGTGGCTCGGATCCTGCTTTGCTGTGGCTGTGGTGTAGGCCAGTAGCTACAGCTCCTATTAGACCCCTAGCCTGGGAACCTCCATATGCAATGGGTGCGGCCCTAGAAATGGCAAAAAGATGAAAACAAAAACAAAAACAAAAACATAGACAGGGCCCTGGAGTCTTGGCCTGGAAAGCCTCACCCCCATCTCAGAGGACCCCGATTATTTCAGCTCCTGTTCCCCATGCTGTGCCCCTTCCTCTCCTGCGGAGCCCCTCTGCCCGTGGCCACCCTCTCTCTGACATCACCTGACCCGCCCCTCCTCACTCAGGTCCGCGGCAGCATCTTAGATGGTGGTGATGGCAGCCAGCAGTCACTAAGTCCCCTCGTGGGCAGACGCGCCCCAGCTTGTGCCCTCAGCCAGAGAAGCAGGAGGCCACCACTGTGCCCACTCTGCAGCTGAGCAAACGGAGACTTAGAGAAACCAAATCAAGGCCCACTGTCACTCCGCTTACAATGGTGGAGCAGGGTTCCCATGCTCGTACTCTGACTTCAGAGTTCTCAGCATCCCAAGGTTAGGCCAAGGCTAGTCCCAAGGTGGCCGTCGGCAGCCCTGGGGAAGGGCTTGGACCAGCATATGCTCAGTCCCACCCCCAGCGGAGGGAAGGGCTGGCCCTGGGGTAAAGTGCCCGGGATCTCCTGTCCTGGGACACACAGCCCGTTAGAGCCTGTCTGGATCAGATGGTCTCCTGATCCTGCAGAGAAGAAAGTAGGATTAAATGTGGGCCAAGGCAGTACAACCAAGCGCCTCTCGTCACTTCCATCTACAGGCCACGCCTTCCCCTCTCTTTCCCGCAGCGGCGTGGCCGTGGGCAGGCAGGGACAGTCCAGATGATGGGCAGGCATCAGTATTGGGCTTGCCCGGACGGTGGTGGGCGCAAGTCTTTGGCGCCACCTGCCACTCGTGTTGAGTGTCCACCGTGCACGGCCAGGGTATCCTTTAGAAACGCGGGGAGAGACCAGCAGCCCAAACACGTGGTCTTCAGCCTCACGTTTCCCACGTCCTCAGGGGCGGCTGTCCACCGTCCAGATGTCCTGGACTGGCCGGTTTTTTCTGCCAGCTGCTTGCCGGGGCCGCCCTGCTTTCTGCATTCACCCCACAAGCTGCCTGATTTAAATTTGATTTCCCAACAAGTTTTCAGCTCTTGACAAGAAAGTGTCCTGAGTCACTGGCAGGTGTCACTGTGAGTCTCCATGTAGACTAGTAAAAGTGCCTTTCCGATTTGTAAACTGGTACAGGTGTGTGTAGGAGGCACGGGGCTTGGGCGTGGTTTGATTTGTGATTTCCCTGGGTCTTCTCTGGTGAGAGGAGGAGGGAATTTCAGGACCCGGCAGGCAAAGCAGGCAGACGTGGAACAAAGGGGACTGATTCTGAACTGCTAGACCACAGCCCTGCCCTGCCATACAGGGTCACATCTGCGTGTCTGCCAGATGTTTCTGTGAGGACACTAGAGCATCCAAGAGAGACTCCTTGCCTTCCAGGCTGGCCTCTCTTCCTTCAAGGGGTCTTCTGATGCCCTGCACCTCCATCCGCCTCAATACACGCGCGCGCGCACACACACACACACACACACACACACTCACTCTCTCTCTCTCTCTCTCTCTCACTCTCTCTCTCTCTCTCTCTCTCTCTCTCACTCCATCAGAGCCTTCCTCTGGGCTCCTTCGCTCCACATCTGTACTCCAGCACTTAATGCACTTCTCCCAGATGTAATTCTCAATGAACTCCTGCCCATTAAGACCTGTCCCTTACTTATGGCTTACCCTACCTCCCTGTGGCATAATAACCAGTCCTATGGCATAGAGCTCCTTTGCTTAATTCAGGTAAAGGACTGAGAACTGTGTCGGCCCAGAGCGGCCCTCCCCGAATCTGCACAGCGAGTGAGAAAAGAGGTACTTAAAAAGGGCGCCATAGCAGGAGTCTGGAGACCTGGGTCACGTCCCCACCCTGCCGCTTCCTAGCCTTGTGACCTGGGACAGGTCATTAGCCACATCTGTAAAGGTGGTGATAGAAATCATGTTTCAAGTTCTGTCACATAACCCACAAGAAGACATGACCCTGGGACATTTAGGGACATTATAATATGGGGACCTCAGGCCCCCCAAGCTCTCCTTGTACTCTGTTTATATTCTCAGGGGCACTTCAGCTGCTGGCCCCAGGCTCATCCCTTTCAGCTCAAACACCTATTTCTCTTTCTCTTCCTGCGGCTCCTCCATTGCTTTATAACAGTAGTAATGACACTTTATAATAATATTAATATGTTAAATGTATGCTGAGCTTTATGGTCTATAGAGCACATTCCATCTCGCACTTCATTTGGCGCCCCACTGGAGCCTGTGATGTCGGGGTGTACTGATGAGTGGAGGCCAAGGCCATGGAGCTGGGAAGCACAGGAGCCAGGACTTGAGTTTCTGACTCCCTGGGTGGAAGTGGGGGGCACAGTGGGGACAGGGGAGCCCAGCACCTCTGTCCACTGAGGCCCTAATGCCCTGCACTCTGGAAGGGGGCTTGGGCCCATCAAACCACACTTTTCAGAAGGTCCCATGAAGTGTGGGAGTGCACCCCAAACTCTGCAGGGTGCTTTACTGGGAGAGCCTGGGGTCCACTTTCCTGCCTCTTAGGGATTTAGGCGTGAGCCATGCACCCTGCTCAGATCCAAGTGTGATCCATGAAAACGGCAGAAAGGGAGACCCGAGATCCAGGTGTGACCAGGTGGCTGTTAGCACCGGTAGCTGACAGGGTGGAAGTGAGTTTTAGGGGTGGAGGCAAGGAAGACTCCTTCTAGGAACTTCCATGGCCAGGTGTCATGTGCCTTGGGAATCCCAGTCTTCCTTCCACTCCCTGTCCTGTGGCATGAATACATAAATCACGAGCCGCTGAGAGGGAATTGAACGAAGAGCACTTTGTACCTCCCCTTTGTCACTGATGAAAGGATCTTTTCTAAGATGTCTTTCATCCCTTTTTTTTTTTTTGGCTGCCCTGAGGCATATGGGGTTCCCGGGCCAGGGATCAGATCTGAGATGCAATTGTAAACTACGCCACAGCTGTGGCCACGCTGGATCCTTACTTAACCCGCTGTGCCAGGCTGGGGATCGAACCTGCGTCCCAGTGCTCCAGAGACGCCTCCAATCCCATTGTGCCGCAGAGGGAACTCTGTCTTTCGTCTTTAACTTCCTAGCATTCTGATGCCTTTGCTGTCAGGCTCTGGCAACGAAAAGATGTCGGAGGAACGAGGGGGGACCGAGTCCTCCCTCCCACTCAGCACCCGGCCAGGCCCAGCCCCTGCCCAAGCTCTTGGGTTAATGGGGGCTGGGGGCTGGGAAGGCGCGCATGGGGGCTCTCAGAGCCAGGCAGAGGTGCAGTGGGGTGGGTTATGGGGGCGGGAGAGAGGGTCATAGCCTGGATGAATTAGGGGACTTTTCTCACTTCAGGACCAAGAAAAGCCCTGAAGGATGTTTTCTTGACTGGAGTTGCCAGTCCCCGTTGTACGCGTGTCACCTAGAGCCACCCCTTACTTTTGGAGCACCCTCTGGCCCCAGGGCCTCCCGTGGGTGCTCTGGAACAGCCACAGCTGACCAGTTTATATCCCGAGTCCCCTTGCTGTGGTTTTTTGTAATCATTTAGATTTAAAGGAACAGTTTGTCAAGTTAAGGTGGTAAAAATAATTAGGCCCTGGGGTCAGATTTGCCTGCTCTGCCCTTCTCCAGCTGTGTGACCCCGGACACCTCCTTGCCCTCTCCACCTCAGTGTCCTTTTCCGAAAAACAAGGAATGCAGGTCATAACTGCCTCACATGACCATGGAGAGGCGGGAATGAGTTCAGGTAGGTAAAGGCCTTGGGACAGGTGACAGCAGGTGCCACGAGGCACCTCCGGCCTGGGTGGGGAGCAGGAATCTAAAACGGTGGCTCTCAAGCTGTGTGGAACTCAGAATCACCTGGAGGGCTTGTTCAAACACGGTTTCTTGGGCCCCGTCCCCAGATAGTCCAACTCTGTAGGTTAGAGTAGAGCCCAAGAACTTGCATTGCTAGCAAGTCCCCAGGTGACACGGAGGCTGCTGGCTCCAGGATCCCACTTTGAGAACCAGTCTCATCACGATTATCAATCCCGATTCCGGGAGCAGCAGCTGCGCGCCCAGCTCGGTGCTAAGCTCCTTTCCTGCGGCTCAGGAAAGCTGCTCAGTGCTTCCTGAAACTCTCTGGCTAGTGAATAGTGGCCTCGCAGGTAACAGCCTTGAACCCAAGTCCGTCTGACTCCAGAACGACTAAACCCTACAGTCATCCGGCCTCAGGTCTTCGTTCAACTGGTATTTATGGAGCGTCTGATAGACGCTTCCTGCCTATAGCCCCGTGCGGTTCACAAAGCAATTTCAAACACATTTCCTCTTTTCATACACACAAAAGCCTGTGAAGTAGGTCAAGTATTAATATTGCCTGCCTTTACAAGGAAAATGTAATTACAGATGGAAATGAAGCCCGGGAGCTGCCCTGGCGTCTTGTTCGGGCTTGCGCAGTAGTAGATGCTGGAGGCCAATGGGCCTCCCACGCTGCTGTACCTGCCGCCTCCATGGGGCCTGGGGCGGCGGGGGTGGGGGGCCGTGGTGAGGGAGAAGGTGTAGACAGCGGGTGGAAGGTGTAGACACTGCTGGCAGCCGCCCTCTGGCAGAGAGCAGGCCGTGGATGGGAGACTAGGTTCCAGGATGATTGCCAGGGCGAGTGTGGCCTGATGTGCCCGCGAGGCTGGCGCTCACTCTCCTGCAAGGCTGTCAAGGGAAAGGGCGTGCAACAGCCACGGCGGGGGTGGGGCGGGACGGAAGGGAAAAGCGGGGGCCCTAGAGGAAAGGGGGCTCTGCCGTGGAGGGGCTGGTGGGGTGTCCCGCCAGGAGCGCTGGTGAGAGCCAAGGAGGGACAGGCAACCAGGGTCTGGGGGGCAGGGATGGGGGTGGGGCATGCAGAGGCCAGGACCCGGCTGGGGGCAAGGGGACTGTCTCCGCTGCCGGGCCAGGTCCTCTGGGCTGGGCTGGACCTTTCTCCTCCTCTGGCCGCCCCAGGTGCCCAGAGCACCCACCCATCTCGGGGCCTCCTGGCCCCCAGCCACTTTTTCGGGGTCCCCCGCCATAGCTCCAGTTGCTCTGTTTGAGAAGCAAAAACCAGCCAGGTGTTACCAGGAAATGGTCTAATTACCACTTACTGCTGACGATTTCCTTTTTTTTTTCCTTTTTTAAACCCTGGTCGTTTTTTATTCGCTAATCATCTCTCCGTTCACCCGGCGCCTCCCGCACGCGATTTACCTTTTGATGTTCACAGAAGAGAACTCTTGAATTTCAAAGAGCCGGCAGGGATTGGGGGGGAAATCGTGTGCAGAAGCTACAGCCGTAATCAAACCTCATTAGAGGGTATTCTTCGAGCAAGTTTTCTGTCTCTTTCTGCCTTCCTCACCCCCCTCCCTCCCTGATTGGAAGGCTGGTGGTTGTGCTTGGTGTGTTTTCTTTTGGATGATTGTGGCAAGGATCCCCTCCCGCCACCTCTTGCCTTCCTTGTCCCACCTCCTGACAGTGGGCTCAGGGCCTGGGGTCGGGGGTTCCTCTCTCCAGCTCTTGCTAGTTGCCATGGTGAGAATTAAGGCTTCATAAATAAAGGTAGCTGCAGGCAAAGTTCTCCTCTTGGAAAGTCTCTGCATCCTGAAATAGGGCTCAGATGCAGGCCTCTAATAGCACCCACCTGAACCCCCTCCCCAGTATGTGTGGGACTCTGAGAGTCCCACGAGGGGGGTGGTGTGGCCCTGGAATGTTTCCGAGGAACCACGTGGTTTGGGGTGTTCAGGAGAAGTGGGATCCCGCCATCTCAGTCAGGCCCGAGAGAGACCCAGAACGAACACAAACTTAACCTTGTTCCGTGGGAACAGATCCACAGCATGGGAGGAGAAAAGTCAATTCAAAAGTCACTGCTAGAATTCCCGCTGTGGCGCAAGGGGACTGGTGGCCTCTCTGCAGCGCCAGGGCGGGGACGCAGGTTCATTCCCCTGCCTGGCATAGTGGGTTAAATAAAGGCTCCGGTGCTGCCACAGCTGCGGCTTAGGGCACAACTGCAGCTTGGATGTGATTCCTGGCCCGGGAATTCTTTATGCCGTGGGGTGGCCAAAAATGAAAAAAAAAAAAAATTCACTGCTGATGTACAAATCAGTAATAATTGCTATAGCTTTTCATCACTTTTATCAGCAGACACTGTGCTAAATGCTATAGAAGCATTTAATTCTTCTTTAATTCTCCCAGTGGCCCTGAGAAGCCAGTACTACTCTTATTACCCCCGTTTTACAGATGGGAATACTTGACTGCCCAAAGCAGTAAATACTTAAATCCTTAACCT
Source organism: Catagonus wagneri (assembly GCA_004024745.2). Lineage (NCBI taxonomy): Eukaryota > Metazoa > Chordata > Mammalia > Artiodactyla > Tayassuidae > Catagonus > Catagonus wagneri. The sequence continues at coordinate 16,250,461 of PVHT021183518.1, read as the reverse complement.
GCCCAAGGTTACACAGCTTGTGCTAAGTAGCTCCCAGACCATAAGCTTCTGGAAGGCAGAGCTTACCTCTCCCGCGTTCCTCTTCATCTCCCCAGGGCCCCTCACATAGTAGGTGTGCTCCCAGCATCCCTGGAAGGAAAGGTTGTGGGGCCGAGGCACAGCTGGACTCAGGCAATACAGAAAGTGACGTGATGAGGCCCCTGCCCCGTGGAGAGGTGGCCGTCCGGAGGGCAGCAAGACCAGCCGTCGGAGCTGAGAGAGCCGCAGGAAGCTTCAGATACAGACAACTGAGGGATCCCAGCGGAGGGAGCAATTCATTCTTACCAAGCAGATTGGAAATCACTTAGAGAAGAGGTGGCATTTGAACTGCTCCTGGGCAGAGGAGATGCGTTTCATTTTGAAGCAGCTGTTATCAACAAGCATGATGTCTCCAGATATCGGGAAACGGGAGCTGGTCCAGATCGGGAGAGGCCTGGAAGAGTCCACTGAGCACTCGGGTGCAGCGGGATGGTGAGGCGTCTTTTGTAAGGAAAGTCCCGCAATCAGAGATCAGATGTGCGCTTCAGAAAGCTCACCCTGGGAGTTCCTGTTGTGGCTAAACAGGTTAAGAACCTGATACAGGACTTCCCGTCGTGGCTCAGTGGTTAACGAATCCGACTAGGAACGATGAGGTTGCGGGTTTGATCCCTGACCTTGCTCAGTGGGTTAAGGATCTGGCGTTGCCGTGAGCCGTGGTGTAGGTCACAGATGCAGCTCGGATCCCGCGTTGCTGTGGCTGTGGCGAAGGCCAGCAGCTGCAACTCCTGTTAGACCCCTAGCCTGGGAACCTCCATATGCTGTGGGTGCAGCCCTAGATAAGGCAAAAAGACAAAAAAAAATTAAAAACGTGCAGAAGAACTGAATAAACAATATCCAAACTATTAAAAAAAAAAAGAACCCAATACAGTGTCCATGAGGATGCAAGTTCAATCTCTGGCCTGGCTCAGTGGGTTTAGGATCCTGTGTTGCTATGAGCTGCAGTGTAGGTCACAGATGCCACTCAGATCCAGTGATGCTGTGGCTGTGGCTGTGGCTGTGGCTGGAAGTTGCAGCTCTGATTCAACCCCTAGCCTGGGAACCTCCATATGTCGCAGGTGTGGCCATAAAAAAGCAAAAAAAAAAAGAAAAAGCTCACTCTTGAAGTTATAGGGTTACAGGAGGACAGGTCAGGCTACTGCAAAAAAAGAGGCAGAAGAGGTTGAACCAGGTTGGCAGCTGAAGAGGTAAAGGGGCTTTGAGTGATATTTTCCAGGAGAACCAGCCTATCTTGGTTACTGATGTGAAGTGGGGTTTCGAGGAGAAGAGGGTCATTGAGGCTGGCTTCTGGATCTCTGTCTGCATGCTAGGTGGGTGGTGGCAGCGTCCACCAAGACAAAGCCAAGTTCTATCCCAGAGGCTCATGTGACTAAGACAAGCTTCTTCGTTGCTCAGAGTTTTTGTTCTTCAAATGCAACGGTGTCTAGCTAAAGCGCGAGTTGATACATGTATTTGCCACTAGAAGTCGTAATGATCTTCCCTCTTTCCATCTCACAGCATATTAAACCGCACTCCTATGAATCTCATCCAGGAAATCATATTAGTGGATGACTTCAGCAATGACCGTAAGTACTATTACCTTCCTGCGTTGTGGACATGAAGGTCAGTTCCCAGCCCCCGTGTTACTGGCAGAGGCGAGCCCACTGGTTCTCTGAGGATGAGGGAAAGCCTAGATTTATAATAGGTATGGGAGACAGTGAGTGCCCATGGGGGGCTCAAGAAGTCTGTAAACCTTACATTTGAAAAACAATGTCTTGGGGAGTTCCTGTAGTGGCTCAGCGGTAATGAACCCGACCAGTATCCATGAGGACTTGGGTTCGATCCCTGGTCTTGCTCAGTGGGTTAGGAATCTGGCATTGCCGTGAGCTGTGGTACAGGTCACAGACACAGCTTGGGTCCCCTATTGCTGTGGCTGTGGCGTAGGCTGGCAGCTACAGCTCCTATTCGACCCCTAACCTGGGAACTTCCATGTGCCTCAGGTGGGGCCCTTTTTAAAACAGACAAGAAAAAAAAAGGAAAGTCTTGTTTTCTCGGCCACGAGCCTCTAACCAGGTCAATTTAGTGGATTCTTAATGGGGTCAGTGTGTGTGTATTTGTGTCACTGCCCCCAAGATATGTCCTTAGACATGAGAAGAGACCCTGCACTTTCAAAGGATGGACACTCGGACCCCAAGCTCTGAAGCGGTGCCCATGACTAGCGATTCCTGCGTCATAGGCTCTGATCATCCGCGGCCCGAGCTAAGGCCACCTACCTTCTTCCTTTTATTCCCACAGCGGGACTGGCAGGGGCTGGGGGAGGGCTCTGTCTTTAGGATATGCCATTACCTGGCCGTGACACATTGAGCAGCTACTCTCCAGTCTTCCACCGCTGGTCATGACCGTCTCTGAGCTGTCCCATCCAAGAGCTTGGGTCCTGCCCAAATTCACACTCCAGGTCCACTTACCCTGAGAAAAGCATGCAGGTGTTTTCAGACACCTGTGTGTTCAGCTGGACAGGTACAGCCACTGTAGAAGCATGGTTACATTTCAGGTATTGGGTGCTGGCTCCTCTTCTGAGAGCCGTCATCCCAGCCTGGGTGCTGTTCTGGGCAGTCAGCTACATCCAGGCAAAACTGCCTTTTTCCAGTGATGAACCAGAGGAAGCAGCTGATGGCCAGTGGGGACAAGTCCCAGGAGAGTGGAGTCGATCCCCACCAGCCCAGCCCTGATGCTGGAAGCTGAGCGTAGGGGCCACTTCCCCCCCGGGGTCTGCTGTAGGGTGGCCGGAAACCCACACCCCTGACGCAGCCTTCAAGCCTTGGGCGTAATGCACAGGGAGGCTGTACACCAGGTCCAGGGTCGTCAGCTCGGACCTGAGTCTGAACTTCAGCGATCTGAGAGGAACGGTCTGCGGGTGGGAAGACGCCCTGCTAGGTGCTCGCCTGGCCCTGAGCCCGGAGGAGGAAGTGCTGCTGGGTTCACTTAGAAGCAGAATGTCTCAGTGGTGGGAGCGTGGCCTGGAGCCAACCGCCTGGCTTCACATCCTAGACCTGACATTTGCTAGCCATGTGCCTTGGGCAACCGATTAACCTCTTTGCGTGTCAGTTTCCTTGCCTGTAAGATGGAGACGATGACAGTATATGTGGCTTATACAAGGATCGAAATGCGTTATTACATTTGAAGTGCTTAGAATAGTACCTGGCTCAGAGGAAACCCTCGTGGTCACTCTGTGGAGTCCAAAGCCAAACAGAGGGGCTAAGGTTGGTAAACCAGGGAAGCAAAATCGAAACTTACAGAGTTCAGAGTTAAGGACTGGTGAGCCAAGGGAACGACGGGGCAGGCAGGGGAGAGGACAGCCAAGGGGACGCCTCAGCCTGGTCCCTTGCCCATCCAGTCATGCTCCCCCGCCCGTGGAGAGTGGAACCAGCCTGTGTGATGGGGTACACTGCACGGGTCCCCTAGTAAACAGGGTCTCCTGTGTGCAGAGTCCAAGAACTGAAACTCCAAAATCTATCCCATCCATTCTCTGGCCTTCCAGCAGCTTTTCCCCAAACCCACTAGTGAACAGGACTCCTATCTCATGTTTTGAATGATCTATAGGAAAGGAGAAATGTCCCTAGGTGACCACGCCCAGACTCCCCTTCTGGAAGCCTTCCAACAAGTACGCAGGTGCCACTGTGACTGAGCTGCTCAGAGAGGGCCCCAGACGGCCACCTTGTATGACCAGGCTACTTGGTATATTGATGGTCCACCGTGGTCGGCCAGCCCCTTCCAAAGCCCATGCACACCTGGGCATCAGGACAGGGAGCTGCAGGTAGGGGCGGGGAAGGGAGGCGGGGCTGCCTCACTGCTGGCTGGTTCGCCTCCATCCTTGGGCGCTCAATCCACGTGACGTTTTGTCTTTGCAGCCGAGGACTGCAAACAGCTCATCAAGCTGCCCAAGGTGAAATGCTTACGCAATAATGAACGGCAAGGTAGGTCTGTGCTGCCGGGCGGGCCCGGGGGCCGGGGTGTGCTCTGGGGTGCGTGTCATTGGCCAGTGGAGCAACAGTGGCACCCACCTGGCCGGTTGTCCCTCCTGAAGGTCTGGTCCGGTCCCGGATCCGGGGTGCTGATGCTGCCCAGGGCGCCACCCTGACTTTCCTCGACAGCCACTGTGAAGTGAACAGGGACTGGCTCCAGCCCCTGCTGCACAGGGTCAAAGAGGTGAGTGAGGCGGAGTCCGTGCCCCCACTTTCTCAAGCTCAGTGCCTCATAGGCCCACAGTCCCTTGGGAGGTGGGTGGCACAGATTGCTATCCCTTTTATGTTTGTTTGTTTTGCTTTCTCGGGCTGCACCCAGGGCATATAGAGGTTCCCAGGCCAGGGGTCGAATCGGAGCTACAGCCGCTGGCCTACGCCACAGCCACTGCAACGCAAGATCTGAGCCGCATCTGGGATCTACACCACAGCTCACGGCAATGCCGGATCCTTAACCCACTGAGCGAGGTGAGGGATCGAACCTGTGTCCTCATGGATGCTAGTCAGATTCCTTCACTGCTAAGCCACAACCAGAATTCCTGCTGTCCCTTTTGTAGATGAAACTGAGGCAGGGGGCCCACCCACGGTCACACAGAAGGCAGTGCTGGACAAAGCCCAGGACCTGTACTTGACAGCACACTGTCACCCACAGCAGGCCTGCATGGGGGCTGCCGACGGCAGATACATGACACGTGTGGCTTCCTGGGCAAGACAAGTGCCGGGAACAGTTTCACCCAGGCATTAGAAGATTCCAGAAAGGGAGCCCTGATGAGTGCCTTTGTGAAAAGGAGGCAGCAGAATTAACCAGGCCTCATCTCCCAGGACCTGAGGCCTCTGTCTTATCTCCAGACACATGTCACCCGCACCGAAAGGCCAAGGCAGCGGGGCTAGATGTAAGAGGCCTGAATTCCTTGCCTCTGTCTGCCTTTACCTAGAATTCCATCTGCTTCTCCTCTCCGTGTCTCAGCTATTCCTCTTAAAAGTGAAAAAAAAAAAGTAAATTTTCCCATCAGTATGTCATATTCCCCAAAATCCATCCATCCACCCCCCCCCCCCCAGTCCACAGAAGACGTGTTTAGATGCCAGTGACTGTGGTTCGCATTTATGCCATTCATTTTCCCTGTGCGGTGCCGACTCCTGCAGCTGCTCTGTGAAGGGGGAGGGGGGCGAGTATTTTTAACATACCCATTTCACAGATGGGGACAGAGTCTCAGAGAGAATTCTGTGACTTGAGCTGAGCCTCCCTAGCTGGTACCCGGCATCAGGCCCCTTATTGTTGCCTCGGTAACATCTTCCCTGTGCTCTGGTTCTTTCCTCCTCTCCCTTCGGGGCAGCTCCTTGACTCCTACCTGCAAAATGTGAGTGTTCAGAGGATGAGAAAATTGAGGTGTGTGAACTGCTTGGAGTACGAAAACACCCTTACCAGCTTTGTTCATCTGATGAACCTCCGTGGGCGTACAGAGTACTGACACGTGGACCTTGATGTTAAAACCCATCAGGTAGGAGTTCCCTTCGTGGCTCAGTGGTTAACGAATCCGACTAAGAACCATGAGGTTGAGGGTTCGATCCCTGGCCTTGCTCAGTGGGTTAAGGACCTGGCGTTGCCGTGAGCTGTGGTGTAGGTTGCAGATGCGGCTCGGATCCCACGTTGCTGTGGCTGTGGCGAAGGCCAGCAGCTACAGCTCCTGTTAGACCCCTAGCCTGGGAACCTCCATATGCCGCGGGTGCGGCTCTAGATAAAGGCAAAACAGACAAAAAAAAAAAAAAAAAAAACCGTCACGTAGCCGTTTTCCCTGAGGTCCGAGGACTCCTGTGAGGGTCTGACGTAACCAGGTAAGGGTCTGGATCGAGGTAGGTTTTGAGCAGAACGTCCCGTTGAGGGGCTGCACCTGGCACTGGAGGCCCCCCACACCCTCCCCTCTTTTGTGCTCCACTTACACACACCCAGGCCTCCCCAGGCTAAGGCTCTCACCGGCCAGGGCTCCCCGTTCCTGACTCTGCCCCGGCAACCCCACTGCCCCATCGCCCACCAAGCCCTTCCTGTCCCTGGAGGCCCTTCCCCTCCTCTCCACAAGCCGCTTGCCCTTTAGGGCCTCACCCGTGTGTCTCCTCCTCCAGGAAGCCCTTCCTGACTTCACGTCCTGCTTGGGATCACTCCCAGCGAGAATTGCCCATTTGGCCCCATAGTTTCCTTTTCTGGGTTTAGTTTTCTGTCTGCCCTCATAGATTACAAACCCAAGTCACCTCCTTGTGGTTGTAAAGTAAGGCACTCAGTGTCTGCTAATGATAATAATAAACTAAATGCAGTGGGGAGGGGATAAGGCTGGAATAGAAAAAATGGGTTTGTTTCCTGCCTCTAAGTTAAGTAACAGACATTTATCCAGCACCTATTTGGGGCAGAGTTTGGAGAGAAAGTTAGAATGGACCACGTAAAATGAATCCACACTCTGCTTTGTTCCTTGCCCTAGAAGATCTTTAAACCCCGTTGTTCAGGGTTTGATGGAAGCTTCTTTACGAAGGCATGGTTGATTAAATCATTGCTGTTGGTGGTTGAGCTCAATCTCCAGGGTCTCTCCTCTCTTTGGGGTCGGGGGTCAAGTGGGAAGGAGACATAAGAGAGTCGGAGGCGGAGCTGAAATTTCCAACCCTTGAATCACACAGTTGGTTCCTCTGGAAATCAGCCCCAACCTTCAAGAATCACCTCATTAGTATATAAACTCAGATAGAGTGAAAGAGGCTTAATATGAGTAACAAAAAAAGCTCCTGTCACCCCAGTCACTCAGGAAACTCCGAGGGTTTTAGGAGGAACAAAGGACAAATGTGTTACTCTTATTATATCACAGCATCATGTTATATTACCTCATTTTGTTTATCCACTCCTCTACTCATGGACATTTGGGTTGTTTCTGGCTTTTTACTATCGTGAATAATGATGCTGCAAATATTCATGGACACGGTTTCCCCTGCATACCTGCTTTCATTTCCTTGGGGTATTTATCAAGGAGTGGAATTGCTGGGTCACGCAGTAATTTGGTGTTTGACCTTTGGGAACCTCCAGGCTGACGGGTCCCTACAGGAAGGATCAGGGGGTCTTGTTTTCCTCAGGCAACCTTGTTGAGCCCAGAAGCCCTCTCTGTCCCCATGGCTCTGAGTCCAGCTCGGAAGCCCTCTTTGAAACCTGCTCTCTTGTGCATCCCTGGCCAGCGTCGCCTCCATGGCCGTGGGAGTCAGGCGGCCCCCAGACTGAGCTCAGCCCCCAAGCCCAGCTCCCGATCCCCGACACCGTCTGACCGAAATCTTCCGTGGCAGCGGATTGCTGAGACCAGCCCTGACCGTGGTCCCGCTTCCCCCCTGCAGAGTTTTCACCAGATTCCTGATGAAGACACGGTTGTGCTGAGACGTCCCCTTCGGGACAGCGCGTGTGGGCGTGTGTCAGCCTGGCTTTCCGCGCGTCTTTGTACGTGTCTCGTCTCGGAGTAATGCGTGATTTGATCTTCTGAGTGGAAATGGAAATTTTAAGCCGTAATTGGAGTTTGGGATTTTCAAAAATAGAAAGAGATAAGAAAGAGGTTGGGCTTGGGCTGTCAGAAGCTGTCCTCAGCTGGTGTTTTCCACTCGGAAAATCGCCTCAATTTCCCTTCCTTCCCTTCAGTTATGGGATGAGACTTGAAACAAGCACTACGTTGGTGTTTTTTTTTTGTTTTTTTAACAGAGGCTTCCCCCCCCAACCCACCTTATCTAGATATTCCTTTAGTAGGAATAAAGATTTTAAGAAATTTCAATCCCTGTAGCATTTGGCAAATTGGTATAAGTAATGGCTTACATTTGCTTCAAAGCCCTTTCACATGTTTTCCTCTCTTGTTCCTTCCAAAAGCCCTCTTAGGAAGGCAAGATAGTTTTTTTTGTTCTCTTTTGCCTTTTATCTAGGGCCGCACCCGCGGCATATGGAGGTTCCCAGGCTAGGGGTCTAACAGGAGCTGCAGCCACCAGCCTACACCACAGCCACAGCAACGTGGGATCCGAGCCGCGTCTGCGACCTACACCACAGCTCACGGCAACGCCAGATCCTTAACCCACTGAGCAAGGCCAGGGATCAAACCTGGAAACTCATGGTTCTTAGTCGGATTCGTTAACCGCTGAGCTACGAAGCGAACTCAGGAAGGCAAGATAGTTTTGCAAATAATAATCTGACCTTGCTTCATAGATGAAGAAACAGAGTTCCTCAGAGCGTGCTTGCTGATTTGCTTAAGGGCAGACATATTCTAGACGGCAGGACCAGAGCAGGAACTCAGGTCTCCGCCCCTCCTGTTCCCGCATCTCTCCCTCCAGGCCAACAGAGGTCCCACCTTGTAGTCCTCTGTCCTCCTGTCTGCCACCTTCCCTGACTGCAAGATCTTATTCATCTCTGTGCCAATCACAGCCCCTAAACCATAGTAGGTGTTGATTAATGCTGGTGGATGCAATGAGTGAATGCTTAGTCATCTCCAGGAGTTTTTTGATGGCCCCTTCCCAGTGTGGTTTTGGTTATATGAATTGGTGGAGAAAAAAAGAGGTGTGACTGCAGGGGTAATTGATGGCCATTGGCTCTCAGCAAGGGGGCGGGGCTTGGGCTTGGCTGTGGGAGGTGGGGGCGGGGTGTTGTTCTGGATCTGCGGGGGATTCCAGCAGCTGCCTGTTTGGGCTTACCTGTGGACCTACCGAGCCTTAAAGATAGAGCCACTGGGGCACACAGGTGGGCACCTGCGGTGGGTCTGGGCATCTTTATGGAGCGTCTGTCCATCCCTGAGCCGACAGGAGGAGAGGTTGTCTTGCTCAGCTGTAATCAATCCACCTGCTTTGCCTCCAGCCATTGACAGTGTCCTCAGAGGGAGTTAATAGCTGTCTTCTTTTAGCCAACTGAACACCCGCTGGCCAGCAGGCACCAGCCTGGGGCTGAGGGATACGAAAGTGGAGCAGATAGGATTTCCAGGGACACTCAGAGAGGTTTGTGTCCTGGCTTTGATGGGTCACATCTAAAGTCTCCTGCAGCCCCTTCTCACGGTCTTGGCTCCATGTGGCACTTAGCCCCAAAAAGCCCTCGCTCCCTCCGCCCTATCTGGCCTCCATGACTCTGAGCCAAGCAGCTGCTTCTGTCACAGAAGAGCAGAAACCCTCAGAACTCACAGGAGGGTACCCCGGAGCCTCTCACAGCTCTGGAGGCAGAGCCCACCGGTGGCTTCTGGGGAGGCCTGTGGCCGAGGTAAGCCATCAGCATTTTATTTTGCATATCAGTTTCCAAGTATTGAGGGGATATTTTTTAAAAAAAAGAATTGCAGTTTGGGGTCCCCAAGGCCACCCTCAGGTTCAATAATTCATAAAAGGACCCAGCACTTAGCAGAGATGCTACATGCATAGTTCCTGTTTATTATCACAAAAGGATCTGGATTAAAATGGACAGTAGGGGGAGGTTATACAGGGAGAGTTCCAGGCACGATCATCCGATTGTCCCCTGCCAGGGCTGGTGTGCAGGCAGTACCTGCTTCCCAAGCCAGGATGGGTGGCAGCGCACAGAGAGTATTGCCAAACAGGGAGGCCCAGCCAGGACTTGGTGTCCATGGGTTTTATTGGAGTTCAGTCACATAGACGTGACTGATGGAGCCCATGTACCTCCAGAGGTTAAGTTGAGTTGGTACCACATGGCCCAAGGCCCTCACCGTAAAATTCTCATTGACTACCTGATGTAGCCCAGGTTCACAGGGAAACAGACATTTTGTAGGCAGAAAGTGCCCAAGGCTTAGAAGGTACATGCCAGGAATTGGAGGACGACCAGACATACCTTTGGGCAAGGTTAGTCCTTTACAAAGGTCTACGTACAGACTTAGTGAAGCAGCAGAGGCCTCCAAACTCAGCAAACAAAAGCAAAAAGACTTCCTCAGACCTGCAGAAGTAGGTCAGTGTCTGAACTTCTGTGGACATTGCAGAATTCAAGTCAGGAGAACGTTTTGGTGTGGGTCTGTGTAAGTGTTGGTGTGGACTTTTGGTGGCTGGTGTGGATGATGTGCACCCACGATGCCAGTGGCCCCAGAGCCCTGTGGCACCTGGGCAGGGGCTGTGGTGACTGAGCAGGAAGCATCTGTGCACCTCCCAGAGGGAGAAGCAATGCACTGAAAATGAGCGTTTCCTTCCACGGGAGCCAAGTGGCTTCAGAGGCACCTTGTCACTGGCAGATGAGTCACGTGCGGAGGCTGAGGGCCAAATTAAGTCTGCGAACGTAAAGGCGGGCACTGAGTGAATCTGAGCTTAAAATAAGAAGACAGCCTCATTTAGGGGAGACATTGAACCAGGAAATTAAAGGGCTGCAACGAGAAACAGAAGTTCCTGCCCCTCTTTACCAGGGGTGGTAGGTGCGGGGGACTGGAAAAGTGGTCCTGCCTGGTTGGTCCTGGCCTGTTGGCTCTCCTCGGCTGCCAGCTTCCCATTTAGTTACCGAGTCTCCATGTTCACGGCTCATGGGGACCCAGTTTCCCTTCCTGCACGCTGGTACAGGAGTGTTCACTCAGAATTAAAGAACATTTCAAAAAATATATGCAGTGTCTTGACAGCCCCTAGGAACCGGTGAACTTGTCTTGCAAATGTTGAAACTCTCCGCTGGATGGCGTTGATGCTTAGAGACCGAGTAGCCTGGGGGAAGGAGCAAGCAGTGAGGCTGGAAAGCTAGATTCAAGCCTGTTTTTGATGGTCTTGGCTGCCAGGCCTAGGAGTCTGGGCCTTACCTTCAAGGTGATTCGGGTGTTTAGCTGTTGACCTTCAGAGTGAGACTTAAAAGACAACTCTGTAGGCCACCTGTAGAATGAAAGGGAGAGCGGGGAGGCGGGTGGTGCTGGGAGCATACGCCAGGGGTGAGGGGTTAAGGGAGAGGCAGGGTCCCTTCAGAAGAGCAGTTGTTGTTATACTTGGCAGGATCGATCGAGTTGATGGGGCAGAGGAGAAGCTTCTTAAGTTAGTGCTGGGGACAAAAAGGGTTGTGTGATGGTTCTGTGGACAGAAATAGGGACCAAAGGAAAGGAGCGTGTCTGGGGAGAAGACGGTGATGCCACCACTGAAAGGCCATGTGACATCCATGGGGAGGTGGCCGGTGGCATACTGGATCCATCTAAGTCTGGAAGTGAGGAGTGAAGTCAGGGCCCGTGGTACAGATTTGAGTAACACAGGAGACGGTGGAAGTTAGTCCTCAGCCTGCCCGAGAACCATAGGCATAGAAGGAGACTACTGGGAAATTCCAAGAGGTTCCCACTCTCGGGGGGTGGCTTTGCTTCCTGGAGCTGCGGGCTTGAGGCCGCCTTCCTGGCTGACCGTGTCCTCTGCCTCCCGAGAGCCCTGTGATGGCGAAGGCCCCCGGGAGCCCCCTTGCTCCTGATCTCCCTTTGTTCAATTCCCAGCCTGCTCCAGCCGGCCTGTCCGTGTCCCCACCACACCTGGATGGCCGTGAGGAGGCGCCCAGGAGTAAAGGAAAGGCTCTAAGCCTTATAGGCATCGTAACTAGAGAGGTCGGTTTCCAGTGCCCCGTTTTATGGACGAGACCATTATGATTCAGAGAGGAAAATTCTGGGTCAAGCACTGAAACCAGTCTCCCAGGGTGGGGCTCCCAGCCTGGCCCCCCGACGCCACCCCGAGCGTGCAGCCTCTTGTTTTACAGGACTACACGCGGGTGGTCTGCCCTGTGATCGACATCATCCACCTGGACACCTTCAGCTACATCGAGTCGGCCACGGAGCTCAGAGGGGGTGAGTGGGGCTGACACCCTGGCCCGATAAGACGTCATTTTCTCATTGGCTGCTGCCGAGCGGGAAAGGAGGAAGGAAAAGTCTCTGAGTGGCTTGTTTGGAATATCCAGCCCCGCATCCTGTGATGGCAGAGCCACTGGGGCCCTCACCCCAGGGACTGAATGGAAGGGCCGGGGAGGGGGCAGGTTACTCCATGGCCTGAGGATGTGGGAGAAGCAAGCCCCAATCCCCAACCCGGGCTGTGCTGGGGGCCCCAGCACAGGGCTCCAGCCTCTCCTCCAGCCCCACTGCAGTGCTGCTCCGGGCCGAGTGCTGGCTCCCCAAGACTGATCTGGGGAGATTAAGCCCCTCACAGACCCCTGCTTGAGCCTCCTGAGACTCCTGGCCAAGGACCATAATCCATAACTGCCCATCGTGTCCCCTCGGCTCCTACCTTTGGGCTGTCAACTCTGACTCTTTGTCCTCTGCCCTGTATTCCCGCTCCACCAGCAGAGAAGCCTCGGGAGGGCAGTGGGGCTGGAGGAAGCTGGGGAAGGGCAATCGCTGATCAGCCTGGGTGAGCCCCGTTGTCCTGGGACCACCTGGGAAACTGGGTACATTCTTGAGCTTCTAGTAAAGGGACCGGATGAACAAGTTCCATGGGTACCTCAGAGAGACCACATCAACCACGTGGATGCTGTGTTGTAGGCTTTGACTGGAGCCTCCACTTCCAATGGGAGCAGCTCACGCCAGAGCAGAAGGCTCGGCGCCTGGACCCCACAGAGCCCATTAGGTGAGTCAGGAAAAGGGTGGGTGGGCAGATGCGTTACCGCTTGGTCCTTCCTGCTGTCACACGGTGCAGGGAAGCAGTCCGTGTTAGATGCTCAAAAGACTGGGCAGAAACCAACAGGACCCTTTGCCAGGCCAGCGCCGTTTTTGCCCTTATTTTAGGATGTTTTGTCCTTGTGGACACTTCTGCTGAAGGGATGGGGCCTGGGGGAGGCCTGTGTGTAGGACTTGCCACCCACGCGTGTACCACGATGTCCTCACACTTCCTGCTAAACGTTGGAGAGTCCCGGATGGGCCTGTTTGAGCCTCTGACAGGGGAGAAGATGGTCCCTCAGCCTCTGGGTCCTTGATACCAGGATTCAGCCCAGGAAGTTTGAGTCAGCCTGTGTTCTACGTGGAGGCTGGTGTCAAGGCATGGCCACTGCTATGTCCTACCAAACACGACTTCCATGTCCCATGCGAGAACACGACAGGGGCGTCAGCTCTGGGCTGCTTCTCTGGTGCTGTGATGGCTCTGCCTTGACCTACATTCTTGCTCCCAGCCCCCACCTGACCCACAGCACAGTGGCCAGATAGCCGCCTGGGGTTCAGGTCTATCTGAGCGGTCGGCATAGAGGAGAGCACAGTGGTCCCCCCGGAGGTCTCAGCATCACTGCGTGTGTGGCCTCAATGTTCCCATGAGGCTGGAGGCTACATGGGCCCAGACCTGGCAGCAATCTCCAAGCTAGAACTTTTCCACCTCTGGTGGAGCATCAGGAAGCCAGGAAGTGGAGAGAAGACCACCGGGCTGGGGTTGCCCCCGCTGAGGACGCAGTGATGCCCTGGGCTGTTCAGGGGTACCTCTGCATCCGGGGCCTGCCATAGAGTAAGTGTTTGATCATTTCACTGGCCTAACTCAAGTCAAACTGAGACCCAAAGGGCCCTGAAGAGCTGAGGCGTGACCTCAGCTGAGCGGTGGGGCTTGGGAGCCCTCTGCCCCGGGACCTCTGTCATGTCTCCCACCGGCCCCTTCTCCCTCCTCCGACCTTCATGATCTGGAGTGAGCTGAGAGGGAGCCTGGAGCACGTGGCACCCCAAGGGGTGCCCTTCACTTCTCTAGGGAGAGCAAGGGGCCATGCCACACCCACCGTGGCTGTGCCTGCCGTGGCCGTGGACCAAGTTGCAGATGAGGCCGTGGTGCTACAGTGACCTCTGGCTTTCCCTTCTCTGTCCCTTGGGGATAGCTCTGCTCCGAGGACGAGCGATTCCCAGACTGAGCCAGTTCTCAGGGGACAGCAGGGACACTGAGCTTCCAGTCTGCCCCACATCTACTAAGTGCGTGACGTAGAAGAAAATCCTCTTTGCCCTCTGGACCCACTGAATGAGGGGCCAGGTCCCCGAGGGCTCCCACACCCCCACCCCTACCCCAGCTGTTGATTCTTACAGACACATGTCCTGTGCTTCTCCGGTGGCCTGGCTGGACTGTGCAATGCTTTCCTTTTCAAGTGGCTTCTCCGGAATCTCTCTCAGCGGTCAAGAGGAGGGGACTTTGGGATGGGACCCCCCTGAAAAAAAAGGGGACTGGAGACGAGGGTGTGTCCATTTACTAGGGCTGCTGCAACGCAGCACCACAGACTGTGTGGCCTAAGCCACAGAGATGTGCTGTCTCCAGCTCTGGAGGCTGGAAGTCCAAGATCAAGGTGTTGGCAGGGTTGCTTCCTTCTGAGGGTTGTGCCAGACCCCTCTCCTTGGCTTGCAGAGAGCTGTCTCCTCGCATCTTCTCTCTCTGCATGGCTGTCTCTGTGACTAAGAGTCCCCTTTTTATAAGGACACCAGTCCTATGACGAGGACCCACCCTGACGAGCTCATTTTAGCTTGACCAGCTCTGTAAAGACCTTCTCTCCAAATTCGGTCACATTCTGAGGTACTAGGGGTTAGGACCCCAACATTTTTTGCGGGGGTCGTAGCTCAGTCTACAACAGAGGGGGAGAGAGGGGGCCAGTCTCAAGAAAGGGATGTGCTGTTCACAGGTGCCGCCTTAGCCCGTCTTCTCTACCGGCTCGGTGGTCCATTGTCCCAGCCCCCGATGGTGGGGCTCCCAGGAAAACCCCGTCGGGCAGGGCCTGGAGGGGGGTGGGGGAGCGTCCCCAGGCCCGCAGAACAGCTGGGGTTCTGGGCAGAGAGGTGTGCAGTGAGCAGATGAGCCTGGGCACCAGGTCAGAAGGCTTACAGTCAAAGGGAGAAGCCCTGGAGCACATTCCTATTTGAGGTACATGGGCAACGTATGAACAGAATTGGGAAGAATATGACCTTGAGGCCAGGACCACCAGGGCACAAGAACAGGAGAGGGGTCCCCCTCCCGGGCCTGACCCTCCCTCTTTTCCTTCCAAATGCACAGGACTCCAGTCATAGCTGGAGGGCTCTTCGTGATGGACAAATCCTGGTTCGACTACCTGGGGAAATACGACATGGACATGGACATCTGGGGCGGGGAGAACTTTGGTGAGTTGCTGGGGCTGGGGTCGGGGGGAACTCCATGTCCTTGGACCCCGCATGTGCCTGGGGTGCGGGCCAGGGAGCTGAGGGCCAGGTGATTCTCTGGGAGAAGGCCACGTGGGGCGCCAGAGGAGTGGTTGCTGGGAGGGCCGAGGTAAGGAGGGGATTTCTCCGTGGGACCGCATGGATGCTGAGGACCAGGGAAGCAAGCCCAGGTGGATGTTAGGGAAGGGGAGCTGCAAAATCCAGAAAGGC
Organism: Catagonus wagneri; assembly: GCA_004024745.2. Lineage (NCBI taxonomy): Eukaryota > Metazoa > Chordata > Mammalia > Artiodactyla > Tayassuidae > Catagonus > Catagonus wagneri. Next base: position 16,235,127 of record PVHT021183518.1, on the reverse strand, counting down.
CAAGGAGGAGCGCCAAGTCCAGGGGCTGGAGACAGGCTTGAGCTAGCAGTACTGAACTTGGGAATTTGGAGTTGGAAGGAGACTGGGGATAAAAAGGAGGAGAAGGAGACGGATGGATAGCAACGCCATTAACATCTGGATCCCATCTGTTGGCTGTGCCAGATGTATCGCCTTCAGCACTGGGTTAAGGAGGTGGGTCTGCGGGACTGCTCCAGAAACTCTGGGGGCATCTTGCCCTGATCTCTTAGTGCAGAGAAAACAGTGGGGACGGACAGGCTGGGTTACAGCATCAAGAGCTGTGCAAGCAGACGGCCAGGTGTGGTCAAGTGGTGTAGGGCTGCCACGTGCAGATATAGCAGAAGGTACAGTCAGAGACCCAGTCCATCCAGCTGATGACACTGACCCTTCAGTTTCCCCGTGTGTCCAAAGTGTAACGCAGGTATGCTTCTTGAAGTTGCTGTGGAAATCCGTTCAGGTAAGTCTAAAAGTCCAGGCACCATATGGACACAATCCGTGTTAGCGACCTTTCCTCCCCTCCAGCAGGTGGGACCTAGGAGATGATTAGCATATAAACTACACCACGAGGGCTGGGGTTTGGTCTGTTTGTTCACAGCTGGCTCCCATGCCCAGTGTGGTACCTGCCCCGAAGGAGGCTTCGGTAACGATTTGTCGAATAACCCCCAGGAGAGGAAGAGGAGGAGAGCGGAGTGTCCGGGCCCCTTCCCCTCTCTGGCACTGGCTGTGTTGGGCACAGGCTGCCCCAGCAGCAGCTCAGACCAGGAGAATGATCCATGGGGCTCGTCCTGGCATTTAGCCGTAATCCCACGCATTGTCCTCTGCCATTGTTTTCTCCTGTCCCTGCCTCCGGGATGTTTTTTGGCTTTCTTCCTCAGTCACTAAGAGTTATTTCTTGGAAATTGATGGCTGTTGGCCTGACCCACAGCATCTGTTCTCCTAAACTGGGCAGTGTAGAGAAATCCATCAGAAAAGCCCGTCTCCTGCCATATGGGGGCCAGATTGGAAGCCCAGCAAACAAAGCAGAGAGGCTTAATGCCCGTGAACCAAACCAAATCCCCTGCCTGGCACTCAGTCCTGGGATGCAATGGGGGCCTTTGGGTTAGGTTTTCGCTGGGATCTGCCTGCACCAGCTCAGGAGAACCTGGAGCCAGGTACGCCCTAGCGTTCTCAGTGGGAATGGATCTCTCTCTTCCTGGGCAGAATCCATCGTATGTCCTGATGATCAGACTGATTCTCGGGATTCTTCGTGATGTGTGCTAGCCTTTCCTCCTGTCCATTGAATCCTTTCTGTAGCCCTCTTGATAGACAGCCATTCTCTGCCCGAATGCTACTTGCGAAGATGCATTTGCTGCTTCCCCAATTCACCATGTTCTGTCGTTGAGAATTTTTGTGGCGACCTGTTAGAAAATTCTTTTCTTCGAAGCCCGGCCTCCATCTCTCTGGCCTCTTGACCCACACACAAAGGGCGTGTGAGCCTTCTTCCCCGTGGCAGCCACGTGTGGATACAAGCAGCACATTGTATTTGATGATGTCGCATTCTGGTCCAGCTTACGGATGCCTGCTCTTTATAGCAGTGTTGAGCATCTTTTCATGTGCCTCTTGGCCCATCAAGGCTTGATCTCCTCTGGTTGGCTTCCCAGTCGTTTGGCATTAACAAGTGCTGGTGGGGACAGGGGAGCGGGGAAGGGCTTCTGGGGAAGTGTGGAGAGACATTTTACAATCCATCATGGAATTTTTTGAACCGCAAAAAAAAAAAAAAAACAACACTGCAGACAGCTGTCACAGGAAACACTCTTTTCTCCACTTTCGACATTCCATCGTGCTATAGCCAGCTCCCAGCACTTGGAAAGCCATTTCTGGATTTTTTTTTTTCCAGCAGTTTTATATGCCAGAAAATACAGTGCTTTAAAAAAAAAAATGGGATATACTTGGTTTACAATGTTGTGTTAGTTTCAGATGTACAGCAAAGTGATTCTGTTACGTGTGTGTGTGTATTCTTTTTCAGATTATTTTCTACTATAGGTTGTTATAAGTTATTGAATGTACAGCCCTGGGTTGTATATAGTAGGTCCTTGTGGTTATCTGTTTCATATAGAGTAGTATGTGTCTATTAATCCCAAACTCCTAATTTATCCTCCTCCCCCCCTTTCCCCTTTGGTAACCATAAGTTTATTTTTCATGTCTGCGTCTATTTTACAAGTAAGTTCATTTGTATAGATTTTTTAGATTCCACGTATAAATGATATATCATGTATTTGCGTCTATTTTACAAGTAAGTTCATTTGTATAGATTTTTTAGATTCCACGTATAAATGATATATCATGTATTTATCTTTCTGTGTCTGGCTTCTCTTAGTATGAGAATCTCTGTGTCCATCCATGTTTCTGCAAATGGCATTATTTCATTCTTTTTTTGTCTTTTTGCCTTTTATATAGAGCCGCACCCGCGGCATATGGAGGTTCCCAGGCTAGGGGTCTAACAGGAGCTGTAGCTGCTGGCCTTCGCCACAGCCACAGCAACGCGGGATCCGAGCTGCATCTGCAACCTACACCACAGCTCACAGCAACGCCGGATCCTTAACCCACTGAGCAAGGCCAGGGATCGAACCCGCAACCTCATGGTTCTTATTCAGATTCGTTAACCACTGAGCCACGAAGGGAACTCCTATTTCATTCTTTTTAAATAGCTAAGTAATTCCCTACTGTATTTATGTACCACATCTTTAGCCATTCATCTTTCAGTGGAAATTTAGGTTGCTTCCATGTCTTGGCTATTGTAAATAGTGCTGCTGTGAACAGTGCTGTGTATCTTTTTGAATTAGAGTTTTTGTCTTTTCCAGATAGACGCCCAGGAGTGGGATTGCTGGATCATATGGTAACTCTATTTCAATGTTTTTAAGGAACCTCCGTGCTGTTTTCCATGGTGGCTGCACCAATAGTGTCAGAGGGTTCCCTTTTCTCCACACCCCCTCCAGCATTTATAGACTGGAGACTTTTGTCGACTTTTTGACGATGTTCATTTTGACTGGTGTGAGGGCAGTCTCACTGCAGTTTGTTTTTCTGTCTTTCGTTTTCTTTTTTTGCCTGCCCCGTGACATATGGAGTTCCCGTGCCAGGGATAAGATCTGAGCCACAGTCATGACCTAAGCCTCAGCTGTGGCAACCCTGGATCCTTAACCCACTGGGCCGGCTGGGGATCAAACCTGCAGCCCAGCTCTCCTAAGACAGTACCGAACCTGTTGCGCCACAGAAGGAACTCCTCTCACTGTAGTTTTGATTTGTGTTTCTCTAATAGTTAGCAGTGTTGAGCATCTTTTCATGTGCCTGTTGGCCATGTATATGTCTTTTTGGTGAAATGTCTGTTTAGGTCCTATTCCCATTTTTCAATTGGGTCGTTTGCTTTTTTTGATATTGAGTTGTATGAGTTGTATATTTTGGAAATTAAGCCCTTGTTGATTACATCATTTGAAAATATTATCTTCTGTTCCACAGGTTGTATTTTCATATTGGTTATGGTTGCCTTTGCTGTGCAAAAGCTTCTGAGTTTGTTTAGTTCCCTTTGTTTATGTTTGCTTTTATTTCTTTTGCCTTGGGAGACTGGCCTAGGAAAACATTGCTACGATTTTTGTAAGAGGACACTTTGTCTCTGTTCTCTTCTAGGAGTTAATGTGTCTGATGTTTAAGTCTTTAAGCCATTTTGAGTTTATTTTTGTGTATAGTGTGAGGGTGTGTTCTAATTTCATTGATTTACATGCAGTGGTCCAGTTTTCCCAGCACCACTTGCTGAAGAGACTCTTGCTTCCTTTGTTGAAGATTAACTCACCATGGGTATCTGGGTTTATTTCTAGGCTTTCTTTTCTGCTTCATTGATTTTTATGTCTATTTTTGTGCCAATACCACACCGTTTTAATTACTGTAACTTTATAGTATTGTCTGAAGTCTGGGAAGGTTATGCCTCTAGTTTTGTTCTTTTTCCTCAGAATTGCTGCAGTTCTGGGTCTTTTGTGGTTCCATATAAACTTTAGGATTATTTGTTCTAGTTCTGTGAAAAATGTCCTGAGTAATTTGCTAGGGATCTCATTAAATCTATAGACTGCTTTGGGTGGTTAATATGGCCATTTTAGCAATATTAATTCTTCTGATTGAAGAACATGGGATAGCTTTCCATTTTTTTGAACCATCTTCAGTTTATTTTATTAGAGTTCTATAGTTCTTAGTGGATACCTTTCACCTCCTTGGTCAGCCTTATTCCTAGGCATTTTATTTTGCAGTGTTTTGTCAGTGGTGGCTCTATCATGTGGATAGTGTCGGTTCTGCAAGTGAGGTTCACTAAGGACCTGCGTGCATGAAGGTGGGCATTTGGAGAGTGATGTTTCAGCTGCAAAGGACAGGTGGTGCTGAGTGGGGAAGGAAATTGCAGGTCAGAGGAAAGGAGTCCCGGCTCCAGGGTATGGCAAGAGAGGCCCTATTCCAAGTCCTGAAGACCCCCTCCCCTCAGCATCACTCAGGAGGTCCCCCTCTTACTCTCCTAGAAGGTTCTCCACCTCCTCTCTACTCCCCTCAAAGCCGTCCTCCCAGGCTTCTGCCAAAGTGCTCTTTGAAGTGCAGATCTCTCCCACCCCCCTGGTGTTGGCAACCTCCATGGCTCCTTCCTGACCTAAGGATGAGGCCCACATGCCTCAGCTGGGCCCCTCCTTGGCCTTGCCATGTGCCCAGCCTTCAGTCCAGAGGCACTGACAGACCTTCCTGCACTGCCCAGACGTGCCCAGCCGTCTGCAAAGACGTAGCCTCCATTCTCAGCTGAGCACTAAATGGCTGCAGATCACAGCTCTGGGGCCGCCTTGCTTCCCCCAAGACTAGGACACACTCCTTGCCCGCCCTCTGCCCTCTCCCCTCAGCACTACCCCCTTCCCCTGGCTCAGGGCTCTCTGGTGTACTTGTCTGTTTTTGCTTCTGTGCCTGCTACCCCAAGCAAGGCAAGAACATTCATCCAGCTTCTTGACCTCGAGGCCTGGACCAGTGGACACTGCTGGCTGAATGTGTGTTCAAAGTGGGATACTGACTGGGAAAGGGGGTTCAGGGAGGCAAGGACCCCACATACACAATCTCTGGGGCTCTGTTTAAAATCACTGTCCATGCACTAAACTGGGTCCGTGGGGAATAATAACAGCAGGTGCAGATGTCTTTCCTTTCCCAGGACATGGGATTGCTGTGCGTTCCAGACGTGGTTGCCTTTGCTGCACTGACTTTATTTCACAGCACACAAGTCCATGAGGTTACTGGATGAGGCTCTGGCCAGGTGACGGGCTGCCGTTCCGCCCCATCTCACTTTCATCTGCTGGGAGCAGCCTCAGCAACAGAGAAAGCCCACCACGCTCTGGTGCAGCCCCACCCTGGGGCCATCACTCCCGCAAAGTGTTTCTAAGAGGAGCTGAATAGTGTTGATAATTATGTCTGCAGTTTAGCATAGGAGCAGGCTTTAGAGAACTGTGGCTTTCAGCCTTTTATTTTCCAGAAGTCGTTTTGCATTAAAATTAGATGTTTAAACTCCAATTTCCATAACACAGGATACATGGAATATATCTAATACATCTACTCACTATATAGCTTCTGGTCTTTAGAGTTGAAAGGAACCTGTTGAGAAGTAAGTGTGTGTGTGTGTGTGTGTGTGTGTGTGTGTGTGTGTGTGCATGTGCAGGTGGTTGGGTAAGGAGTGTGGATTTCCAAATTAGAAGCCTTAGCACGTATATGAAGGGTGGTTATGCTGGATTTGAAATGGGTGGTTTCCAAAGCATAGCAGGCATAGAAGACAGTGCTGAGAGAAGAGGGATGAGGTGGTCCCCAAGCAGAGCCACCACCACCATCTCTCGTCCCCAGCACTTAGTCGGGAACATCGGGCTGTGTCAGGAATGGCGGACACACACGTGTGTCAACAGGGGCTGTGGAACCAGACAGGCCTGCCACCACCAGATCGTCACTGGCTGTGTGTCCTTGAGAAAGTGACTTCACCTCACCAAGCCTGCTTCTAAGTCACTACAGTGGAGACAGTGATTTCCATGGAGGGGAAGGGCCTCCCCCCCAGATATATCCACACCCTAAACTCTGTGTTAAAGAAAACAGGTTTCTGTGCTTCCTTCAGCAGCACGTGTACTAAAAAGCAGAATGATACTGAAAAGAGCATGGCCCTTGAACATGGATGACATGCAAATGCGTGAAGCATTCTAAATTAAAAAAAAAAAAAAAGAGAGAGAGAGAGAAAAAAAAAAAATAATTCGTCTGACCCTTGTTAAAATGGTAAGAAAGACTTTCTCAGTACTGTCACATTAGGCGTCAAGACTATCACAGTGGTGGGGGATGGGGCTCAGCTCCAAATACAGCAAGAGCAGGTGGGGATGTTGAGCCAAGAGCAGGCGGGAGTCGGTGGATGGAAATCACTAAGAGGGGACCTCAAGACTAGGGGATCTTGCTACACTGACCAAAGCGTTCTCACCAGGGTGACCAGATATCAGGGGTGGGGGACTCTGTCTAAACTGGTTTAGCAGGATTCTTGCTAAAACCTGGGGATGCAGACCTGACAAGGGCAGGGGTCAAGGTGCAGGTCTGGTCTGGAAGAGAGCCCAGAGGCGCCTGAGTAGTCTGGTCACGGAGAGCATCTTGTCACCTAGAACCTGTCAGGAGGTGACCTTACCTGGCACAAGGGACGTTGCAGATGTAAGGCTACTGAATCTGAAACTGGGAGAGTAGCCTTCCTTATCCAGATGGGCCCAGTCTAATCATCTGGGCCCTTGACAGCAGAGAACTTTCTCCAGCTGGAGTCAGAGAGGCATGGAGCAGAAGTCAGAGATTCACAGCCTGCGGGGGATGGGATTGGCTGCCGCTGGTTTGGAGATGCAGAAGGGGCAGCGTGCAAGTTGCAGGGAGGCTCCTGACCTGCATCCAGCCAGGAAAAGGGAACCTCAGCCAGACAACGCGAGGATCTGAGTTCTGCAAACAACCAGAATGAACTTGAAAGCTTCAGCACCTCCGGAAAGGAACCCGATCCTGCTGACATCTTGATTTTAGCCTTTGGAGACCCTCAGTGGAGGGCTCAACCAAACCCACCACACCCTTGGTTGGTGTGGTCATTAGCGGAAACTAATCCCACCCCCAGGGCCGCTGTGAGGATAAATGAGGCATGGGCAGTGGTTCTGCCTCGCCTTCAGGCTGCATCCAAGCAGGTTTGTCAGAGGAGCGCTGTGTTGGAGCCCCAGAAACAGTGGATCCCTCCCGCTTTTTCTTCGGCCTCGTCCTTTCCGGGTTCAGTGGCTCAAGAGGAGAGACCTGGCCTCATTTAGGAAGAGCATCCAAGTCTGATGGACATTCATCTTTTCCCTGCAAGGGGGGCCTGTGGTTACTGCTTATTCAGAAGGCGGGGGCCTCGACGCAGCCTTGATTCTCCCAGATGGTGTGATGCACAATTTCCTCACGGGTCAGTAAGATTGTCTTTGCTCAAGTCCACCTACTCATTAAAAAATACAGAGCTTTCTGGCTCAGGAGACCCTGAGAACATAAAGGTTGTTGAAAGCAAAGGTCCCTGTCGCCACGTTTGGACGTGTGGACTTAGGAGTAACCGTAGCCAGGTGAGTGGCTGTCTCTGCCCATCCCTGTCCACACCCATCGCTTTGTCTTCACTAGCTCTCACCTTGGCCAGAGGTAGAGTGGATGATGCTGTGTAGACCAACAGTAGATATAGGTGCCTGTATACACTCCATGAGGCTCATTTGAAACAGGCCTGCTGCCTTCAGGGGAGTTTATGCCTAATGTTCTCTTTGCTTTCCAGCCTTGATCTGTGTGGCCAAGGAGGGGCCTCTGAATAGCTGTGACTTTTTCCCGGCGGGGAAGCTGTCCCCTCTCCCCTGAATTTCTGTCCACCACCGTGACTTGTCAGGTAGATCATGGTTCTCCTGAAGGGCTGGGGGCTTACGAGCCCTGGCACATGGGACGATGAGGAGATAGAAGGAGAGAGTAGTTTGATTCCTAGCCCGGGAGCTTCCTTATGCCCGGAATGCGGCTGTAAAAAAAAAAAAATAATAATAACGAGAACAGACAGAGGGGTGGGGAGGGCAGGTTTTTTCTCAAATATTATTCTGAAGTTTGAAGAAAATCAGGACATGAACAGCGCCCCCAATGAGGTGGAATAATTACACATCTCCCTGCCTGAAATTCACAGCATGTTTGGGTCTGCGTGACATCGATCACGAGAGATTGTGCGGGCACGGACTCAGCGAGAACCCCCACAAATGCCCCTCCTCATCATTTTGCTCCTTCGCCTCAGTGATGACTTTGCACGAGCTGCAGAGGGTCCGGGCTGTCGCTGGAGGGCCCAGCGCCTTCCACCGCCCAGGGCCTCGGGATCACAAGACTTTCCTGGAGGCCTCAGCACCAAGCTGTGAATCCCTGGGCCTGGCTCGCAGTCCTGGGAGGACACAGGTCACTCCCCTGAAGTCGGTGGGGTCGATAAAGGGAAGACAACTGTATTGGTTTTAATCATTCTGCGCTAGGGTACCTGCAAGTCATGACGCTGATCTGAGCACTCCGGCCTTCCTCACCCAGACGACCCTGACTCTGGCCGCAGAACGGCAGGGCACGTCTGAGCATTTTGGTTACCACGGTCTGGACTCTAGAACAGAGAAGCTGTCACTGCCTCTCAGGCTGCAGGGCAGCATTAGCTGGCCGGGGGCAGAGCTGAGACAGACAGTTGTCAGGAGTGGATGAAGGAGTGGATGGGACGGCAATGTGACAGCCGGTTATAGCTTTGTCTCTGTTAGTCTGTGAGTGCCCTGAAGTCAGCACCTTTGTCTCCACAGCCGTATTGCCTGATGGTGGGTGTTCAGCACCGGGTGGGGGGGTGGGGGGCGGGAATCCAGGGCAAGGCAGGAGTTTTGGAGCTGGGGAGATGTACTCAGATCCCAGCTAGCCGCTGTCCCTTGTCCTATCAGGGCTGCTTCTGCATCATCAGATAACAGCCACCACCATGAGTGGGGTTGTTAGCATGGCTAATGTGCCTGGGAGAGGACAAAAGAAAGCCCGGCCCACTCAATGAAAGGGTCCTTTCCTCCCTCGGCTCGTGTTTTCAGAACTGAGATGCTCTGAAACTTTAAAGCACAGACGCAGGGACACGAGGAGGAAGGATGGTTTTAGAGGCGGAGGAGAGGAGGCGGGCTGCCCAGGGCTGTGAGAGGATGCTGGTCGTGAGAGGTGCTGCCTCCGCGGGGCCCAGGGCTCCTCCCCAGAGCATCCGGCAGGCGCAGAAGTTGGCGCTGGAGCCCGGAGTCGAGCTGGGCTGGCGGGACGGGGGCGAGCCCTCAGCATCAAGTGGACGCTGGGTTCAGGTGAGGAAACAGTGTCAGCAAGACCCTCAGAGACAGAGCCTTGGGGTGAAGAAGGCCGGGAGACCAGAAGGAAGGTGCAGAAGGAGGACCAGGGTCGGGGACAGGACTTTCTGAGGTATGGTCTGTGCATGGTGGTGGCAGAGGGGAGGGGACCAATAGGTTCAGTGAGAAGCAAAATGCTGGCTGAAGGAGGCACAGGGAGAGAAACGGGTTTCGGGGCCGGGGTGGGGGGGTGGGAGACTGAGACACAGGTTGAAGAGATTGGCTTTGCCAATGAGCAGGGACATATGTCTCATTCAAGGACGTGCAAGGAAGAGACCAGAGCCGAAACTCACATACGTTTGGAAGAAAGCTGGCACAAAACTCGTAGGTTATAGCCATTAAGCAAGGCCTCCATCTCTAGTTTCGGGGGATGAGGGCTTTTCTTTTTTGGGAACTAGAGCGGACCCTCTTGCCAGAGAGCAGTTGATGGGAGCACCGCAGATGTTAGCCCTGGAGACTAAATTCACCTGCGTGTTTCTCATTAACTCCCTGCCCAGAGGCCTTCCGCCCCCAGTCACCCGCGCCAGGGGAAAAGCTGGATGTTCGCATCAGCTAAGCTCACTCATTGCCTCCCTCAGACACCAGGCTGGGGACCGCTAGTCCACCCGGCCAAACACCAGCTCGCCGTATGTCATAGACTTTCATGGAGAGTCAGAATCTCAAGTGTCAGGTCCACAAACAAGTGCCTCCTGTGGCAGAAGCGGGAAGCTGTAAATCATCTAAGAAGTTGGAAGTGGGCACGGGTGGGTGATGCCACTGGCATCGTGTCTTACAGAGACTGGCTTCGGAGGAAGGTCTCATAACTGTCACTGGAGCTTTCCATCCGCTTAAGAGTTTTCAGTTATTTGGGACTATTTCATTTGATGTCACCGGCAATCCCGTGGAGTGTTGTTATGATCTGCGTTTGACAGTGTTTAGCAATTCCAAACACTGGCAGTGACAAGGTACCGCCCCACCACCTCTGTGTTCCACGCTTCCTTCTGAGGTAGAACCACAGCTCCAGGCCTGCAGGACTCAGTGCCAGGGGAGAAACGCACACGCCAGCCCAGTCCCAGCGCCTCTGCTAACTTCACCCCGCCCACCTCATGAAAGTCTCTGCAGCCGCAGCCAACCAGGAAAAATGGGTTTGTGTGCAAAACCCCTACTCAGGGGAGCACCCCCAACAATAGCTTTGAGGTTTCCAGCACTTTCTATGGCTGCTGTCAGCTCTCAGCTCTGGCTCAGGCTACCGCTCAGACTTCCTTCTCCAGGCTATGATGCAGGTGCCCTTGCAGGGGATAGAACTGCAGCTTTGGTGTTGGGGGCCACTGTCCTGGACACCTTGTCTACGTGTCTCCTGGGAACGGGTCCCCTTTGTCACATCCTGGCCATGTGGCCTGCAAGCCTGTCAGAGTGGGAAATGCAGAACTCTGCGACAGCCCCTTCTTCCTGGACCTTGACCCTCAGAAAGTTCTCCCATAGTCTCAAGTAGAAATTCTTTCTCCTCGGTCCCAGTTCGAACCCTTTGGGCTCATACAAGCAAGTCTGATCCATCTTCCCCACTGAAACACGCTCAAAAGCAACTCCGTCATTGCCGCCCCATTTCTCTTTTCCAGGCTAAAGCATCACAGCAAAGGCCCCCACCGTGCTGGCCATCATTGCAGCTCCGTCACTGCCCCCTGTTTCTCTTTTCCAGGCTAAAGCATCACAGCAAAGGCTCCCCCGCCCCCCATGCTGGCCCCTGAGTGTATCCCAGAGGCACAAGGCTGGCCTTCCCTGAAGGCAGGAACAGCGCTTGATTTAGACGCGCTTTCCCCTGTGCCGGCCACTGTTCCCTATTAACACAAACCATCCTCCAGGTGCGGGTTATTACTATCCCCGTGGAGGGCAGGGAAAGCGAGGCTGCCCGGCCGGTAGAGCACACAGTCGGCTCATAATCCCTGCACCCCAGGCTGGGTGCAGCCTGCTCTCCTGGCTCCCCTGGACCTGGCATTCCTGGCGCCCGTGTCTCAAAGCTGCCAAGCCATGCCCCTCCTTGGGAAGACACAGCAGTGACTGGGGGGGGCGTGGCTGTCTTGCAGAAATCTCCTTCAGGGTGTGGATGTGTGGCGGCAGCCTGGAGATCGTCCCCTGCAGCCGTGTGGGCCACGTCTTCCGCAAGAAGCACCCGTATGTTTTCCCGGATGGAAACGCCAACACGTATATAAAGTAAGCTTGCATCTGCGTGGCTCCGTGGGGGTGGCCGTGGCGGAGGGCTTTTCTGGTGATGGGTTGTGGCTGTCCCAGGTCCTCTGGCAGGTTGCCGGAGTGTTGTGGGTGGGCAGGAGCTGCTGGTCAGGCACGCTGGGCCACTGCCCAAGCAGGGGACGTCAGGCCTGCCCCTCCAGCTTTAGGTTGCAGGCCCCAGGCTGTTCTTTTCCCCACTGTTGACTTCCCCCAGGCTCGACAGGGCTCCAAGTGCCCTCGGGACCCTCAAGTACTGGCAGCGCCATCTTGCAGGGCTCAGGGCTCTGGGTATTTGGGATTGTTTGGTGTGGGGGAGGGCAGCTGTTTTGCCCCTGAGTTCTAGAAGAGCTGCCTCTCCCACATTCAGGCTCGGTCACCAGAGGAGAGGCCCTTGAGAAGACTCGGGAATGCTAAGGCACAAGTGGATACAGGCCCTGTGCAAGCTCCAGGGCCCTGTGGGTGCCCACAAGAAGCCAACCTGGGCCAGGCCTTATGGCCCTGAGCTCCTTTCCTGGGGCTTGTCCTTTCCTGCCCGGGGACAGGACGAAGATCCCAGGTCTCAGTGACCCACTGCTGGCCACTTGCCTGGTCCTGCTCCCTCCTTCCATGCGCTTTCTTCTCTGCATGATTTCTTCTGCTTCAACCTTTCTACTCTCCTTTAAAAAGAATTCCTTATCTCCCTCATCTCTCTCTCTGGCTTCTTCCCGTTCTCCCGAATGCCCTTGTCTTATCATCCAACAGCTTCAGTCACCCACTTACTCCCCTTTTGCCTCTTTTACTTCTCATTTGGTACATTTTTGCGGGGAGAGGAGCCAAGCACCTCTTTGGGTGTTTTGCTTCCCCTGGCTGTGTTCTCCTCTGGGCTCTTCCGTCCTCGGTTTCTCGCACGGATGGACAGGTGTGGGGGTGCAGGGGTGTGGTGGAGCCCTGGGCTTGAACAGTGAGAACGCTGATGCCACACTGGGTAGGGGGAGGCGGTGAGAACCCAACCAGGAGGGTCGGGGAGCAAAGGTGGAGCTGCCTGGGCTCAGGGTTTCTTTTAAGGCACAGGTGACACCCGGGATAGGAAAGCAGTGGGGCTGTGATGTGGAACAAGACCAGCCTGGGGGTGGGGGTGGGAGGCAGAGGCTTGGGCTCCAGAACATTCCTTGTGCTGGAGACTGGGCTCTGGCAGCCAGCGGGCATGCTGCATTCCACCGGGGTCATTTGGAGGCAAGGGCAACGTGGGGCAACCCCTCCTTGGCAGCTTCAGCTTCCGGTTTGCTGATGGTTAGGACTGGGCTGCGTGCGCATAACTGATTCCGGGCCCGGTGGTTTGAAGAGCAGCCAGCAGGGACGGGGAACCAAACTAGAGCTGCCTGGGCTCTGGGTTTTTCAGTGCCTCTGCTCCACACAGAAATCTGGAGGAGCGCACCCTCTGGGGGGCGGGCCCTGGGGCCTCGGCAGGTGCTGCTCCCCCTCGCTCCTGGCCTCTGATTGTTTCCCACGACGTCTCTCCAGGCTTTCCAAGCACCCCTGCCCCCGCACAGCTGAAGGATCACATCCTCCGTGTCTTTCTCCATCTCCTTCTTTCTCTGTGACCTTTAGGATCAGCCTCAGAGCAAATTGCTGATTTTTTTTTTTTTTTAAACTTAAGAGTCCTTGCAAACGTCTGTCTGACCGAGATGGCTTGGTTCCTTAATTCTTTACACCTGCCCCAAGCTAATCACGTGACCTCTGGGACACTGGGTGTGTATGTGTATGGCTTGGTCCCTTAATTCTTTACACCTGCCCCAAGCTAACCACATGACCTCTGGGAAACCGTGTGTGTGACTGGCCTTGCCCTTGGGAGCTGGGCTAAAGGGAGAGAGCCCTGGAGTAGCAGCCCGCAGGCAGCCAGAGGAGAGGCGTCAGCATTCTTTCCTCTTGAACTGGCACCAAAAAGCTGCACCAGATTTTCCTGGCTCCTTTCCCCCGTGTTCTCTTGAGAGCCACCGAAGTTCAGTTTCGGGTATAATTTCTCTGGTCTGCACCTTTTGGAAAGAGTATGCCGTGACTACTAAAATCCTGGGTCCTGGGGTAAAGGCCCCTTGGGAGAGGGGTGGGCGAGGCTGGGCTCAGCGCCCAGGGGGGAGAGAGAGCTGTGTTACTGGACCGCAGTGGCCCCCACCTGGGTGACACTGCCAGCTTGTGTGTGTTTACCTGGATACGCCCCAGGTCCTCTCAGCCCCTCCGTGACACTGCCTGTCTCTCTAGGAACACCAAGCGTACAGCCGAAGTGTGGATGGACGAATACAAGCAGTACTATTATGCTTCCCGGCCGTTCGCCCTGGAGAGGCCCTTTGGAAAGTAAGTGGCCCTCCTGGCTGATCTGTTCAGAGTCAAGTTCATAGGCCAGGGGTGAGCGGACCCCGATAGGCCTGCGTGTTCAGCTGGTCACCTGGGCTGAGGCTGTTCTCCCCTCGTGTCCCTTCTTGCTCCAGGCCACTTCCAGGCACAGAGCTTTGGGCCACTCTTAGGGAACGACCATCTAGACCTCTGGAACACCCACTCAGTAGACTGAGCTGTGCTTTGGGCAGTGGCCTGGCGTTTGAAGCTTTTTACAGAGCGGTGGAATGCTGAACTATCAGACCCGCTCCCTCGCGGCGGTCGGAGCTCCTTCCTCCTGGTTCTCAGCCACCCAGAGTCTAAACCCTCCTCCTTTCTGGGAGGAGGGGCCCCTACGATCTCCCCGAGGGCAGGGCCCCAGCTTCCTGGGGGTAGAAGAGGACAGGGAGAGGAATTAAGTGCCAGACTCCATTCCCTAAGATAGCTCGTTCCTCCTCCGCAAACTGAGAAATGGGTGTAATTACCCCTGCTTTACAGCTGCGGAGACTGAGGCTTCTATAGGTTAAGGTGCTTGTCCTGGATCACGCCAATGGAGGAGGAGGAAGCTCAAAGCACACCTGTCTGGTTTCAAAACTCTGTGATGGTACATTTTCCAACTCAGCTGATTTGAGTAGAGAATAGTGGCAACCTCATCAATGCTACCATTCGTTTGTTTTGGGGGGGCAGGGGGCAACTCATGGCTTTTTGTCGTCTGCTGTCCCTTAGTCATGCTAAAGCTGTTGAGCAGATGAGATTTTTGCAGCCTACACCCCGTAGGTCGAGCCCCTCACTGCTGGGCAGGACGAAATCGGATCCCGCCAAAGTGATCTGCATTCCTGAAACCGCAGACCCACTCTGTCCCCCACTTCTACTCAAGCCTCCTGAGGCCTTTATTCTGAGTCCTCAACTAACTTCCGGTCCATTGGCCATGTCCGGCCACCCCTCCTTTCTTCACTGCCTTCCCTCTCCAGCGTGGGTTCCTCTGTCTCGCTTAAAAGATGCGATCTTTGGGTCTCTTGTCGTGCTGGGCGCCTGTCGATGTTCCCGGGCAGGGTTCTCTCGGCCCTGGATGAACCTGACTTTGTACCTTTTCCCCCGTCTGCTGAGTGGTCCTGGGACTCTCAGCCGGTGCTGCTAACACTCCTTGACCGTCAGTCTTGGGGAGTTCGGTTCCTCAAGAGGTTTCTCGGTCCTGCCACGTTGTCTGGGCAGTGTTCTCCCTCAGTTTCCATTTGTGCCTTTTCCACGCTCCCCAGCCACTGAGTCCATCCCCTCCTTTCACCTGTGTCATAGATGGAATAGCACCAGCTTCCCAAGACAAACCCACCCGTGTCTGCACCGTCCTTCTGTGTCTTTCATCTCGAGGGGAGGTGTGCCTCCCGCAGTGTCAGGCCAGCCCTCTGCCTGTTCTCCAGAGGCTCCCTTCACTCCTGCATTCATTCATAAATCAACATTTATCGAGTTCCTACTGCCGGACTCATCTCCTCCTGCCTCTTGGCTTCTCAAACTTTAATGTGCACACCGATCTCCTGGGGATCTTGTGAAAGTGTAGGTGCTGGTTCAGTGGGTCTGAGTTTCTATTAAAGCTCCCGGGTGAGGCTAGCCTGCTGGGCTGAAGACCTTAACTCTAGGAGAAAGATGCCTGGGTGCTGGTTCCCAAACTCTCTGTGCATCAAAATATCCTGGGGGAACTTCAGAACTGACTGTGCCTCTGCTCCACCCCCAGAGAGTGGATTTAGTCTGGGCTGCGGCCTGGACTGTAGAATTTGTTAAAAGCGCCCCCCACCCCCGCCCCAACCCAGCCGGTGATTCTAATGTGCAGACGATGCGGGAGCTGTTCTGGGGGGCTTTGCCCCCGGGTGCCTTCAGTCTCCCTCATCACCCTCCTCTCTTCTCGGTTCCCATTAGCATTTGAATATATTCAGTGTCTTACGTATTTTTTTTAAATAAAAAAGGAGGAGAAGGAAGGAAAACAAACTATTAACTCTCCCTCAATCCAACATAGCTCATCACCACACCCTGCCTTCTGCTCCTTTGATGCCAAGCTTCAGGCAAGGACCGCCCGCAGCACTGTCTGCACCCACCCCACTCTCCTGACTGCGGTCTGAGGCTGTGCCCCCAGCCCCTGTGATCACTCCCACCTGGCCCCCCAAGACCTCCCGGGACCCCGACCTTCCTCTGTGTCACCCCGTTGTTGCAGGTCTTCTTCCACCCCGCCCCCTTCAGGTGCATCTCTGACCTCAGTTTCCAGAGCTGCAGCCTGGGCTTTTGTCCTGCAGTGCAGGCTGCACCCTCTCAGCCCCCTTTTCAGGCTCAGGTTCCCCCCCGCCCCTTATATGTTGTTCTTCCACGAGGGTCTGTCATAAGCCCGCTTCTTAGACCACATTCCCCTTGGCATCCCCTGCGCTGTGCCGCCAGCCCTCCCATCTCCATCCGTATCCTGCATCTCCTCTGAGCTCATCCCTCCAGACAGCTCTGCCCAGACGCCTCCCAGGCTCCTCCTAACTGAACTTCTCCTCTTTGCTCTAAGCTTGTTATTTACCCCATTTTTTCCCAGGCAAGCAACACCCGTCCTTGCATCTTGTTGTCCAAACCAGAAATCTGAGTGTCAGCCTTGACCTTTCCCTCCCCGGGCCCCTCCCGCATCTAAGCAGTCCCCGAGTCCCGGAGATCCTGCCTCGTCCAGGCACTGAACATCCAGGTTCTTGCAAATACTGACCATTTAGCCTCTCTCACAGGACATCATTCCTGTGCTCATATTGCTCAGGGCTGATGAAGATTTGGGGCGAGTGCTGTGTAAGAAGCCCCAGTGCCGTGAGTACTCCATCCGGTCTTTGGGATGGAGGCAGGCTAAGCCTGGACAGTGCTGGCCAGTTCTGTGTGGTTGCCCAGGAAGGACCAGGTGTAAATGGAACTCGGGCAGCGCTGGTGGTGTAGTAGGGAAAAGTGACGGGACTTGAACCTGTCCCTTCTCTCAGTTCCCACCCCCACTTCCCTGCCAGAAAGTCTGATCAGCATCTGGGTTTCCACAGCCACCTCCCAACTGCTCTCCCAGCTTTGCCCATCGGACCCATTCAGCATCAGCAGCATGCTCTTAAATGGCTCGCACTGCCACACTCGGCTCCGCTTAGAACCCACCCAGGGCACCCCACGGCCTTTTAAGTCAAAGCGTTTCCCCAAGACCTTTTGTGTTCTGCAGCTTCGTCTCTCCTCCCACCCAGCATCCCTCTCCCATCCCCCACAGCCGTACATTCGCACACATATTCTAGCCTCCTGCGGGGCTGCTTCTGCCAGCAGAACCCTTCCGCCTCACGGGCACTAAGCTCTCTTTGCAGTTATTCCCTTGCCACTTCCAGGGGCCCCTCTTCACCCCCTTTCTGGTTTGTCTAGACAGCGTCCACTTTCCATGCAGATAGCAGCTTCCACGTTATCGCTGGACCACCACCGACCTGACAAGCAAGGGGCCGCCCTCTGAGGGGCTCCCACAGCCCCCGCGGGCCCACCTGCACCCATGTCGGGTTGTGAGCACCTGACTCCTTCCCCATCCCTCTTGCTCAAAAGCTCACCATCGCGTCGGACCCTGGGCTTCGTGCCTGGTGCATAGCAGGTAGTTGGTACCTGTGTGATGAACGTGACCGAAGCCCTAGAACTGGCTAAAAGAGGGTTCTTTGAGGCAGGGGTGGTATTTCAACAGCAGAAGCCAGAGAGATTCATAAGTTAGACCCAGAGCCCCGGTGGTGAATTACTAACAACACGCTGAATGTTCTTGTAGCCTAGTTTTTAATGAAAAGTATAAACACCCTCAAACTCTATTTTCAAGTAAAAGCACAAATCTTCGGTGTCATTACCACACCGTTGTGAGGTATTGCTAAGTGTTTTCATAGCTCTGTCTGGCGCTCCCGAAAGCTCTCTCGGTTAATCTCTCCAGCACCCTCTGGAGAGACGTGGGCACAGAGCGTGGGCACAGGTTGTGCTTGGCGCCTCCCAGCCTGGGCCCTGCTGCTGCTGCTCCCTGTCTGTGACACAGCTGTGTTTTGTCTTTGTGTCCCCCCTCCACATTGCCCCCAGCATCGAGAGCAGATTGGACCTGAGGAGGACTCTGCAGTGCCAGAGCTTCAAGTGGTACCTGGAGAACGTCTATCCAGAACTCAGGTATCCAAGCTGTGCAGGGAGAGGCCCTCGGCTGACTGGGTGTGGAGCGGGGACCGCCTGTGGCCATCCGGTTGGGGGTTTTTAAGGACAAGGCGGTTCTTGAAACCAGAAGAGGGCTCACATTATCAGTAGCACAAGGGATTAGGTTTGCGGTGGCTGGGCTTCTCGGCTGCTGGGGTTTGCGCCCCGGGGTGTGACCTCAGGGCGTGGCCTCGCTGATTCGGCTCCAGGCTTCTGGGTCTTTCTTGCCACCCCTATTCCTGGCGGCGCCTCCCCCAGCCTCTGGCCCAGAGTCGGACAAGTCATTGTAACACAGCCTGGGCCCCAAGGCCCCTGCCCGAGCTCTCCAGCTGCTGGTGTTACCGGAGCGGTGGGTTCTCATCCCCGCTGTGGCTTTCTTCTAGAATACCCAAGGACTCCTCCATCCAGAAAGGCAACATCCGGCAGAGGCAGAAGTGCCTGGAGTCTCAAAAGCAGAAGGACCAAGACATCTCCAACCTCAAGTTAAGTCCCTGTGTCAAGATCGAAGGCAAGGATGCAAAGTCCCAGGTAAGTAAGTGCTTGGGGATATTTGAATGTGTGCGTGGATGTGGCCTCTGTGTCCTGCTTGCACATGACATCAGGTGTCTAGATAAACCTGGAGCTCAACGGCAAGGCAGAAGCATGGTTCCCCCTTCCTCGGACTGGGTTCGCTCCGCTAGGTTTCCAAATGCATGGATTTGCCCCAAAAGACGCCTCGCCAGGCAACCTAGCACCTAAAGGAGATTACCATTAAATTGGCAGGGAGTTAACGAGTGTGCCATGGGTGTCCAAGCTGCTGGCAGTAAATACAGGCTGGATCAGGCAGGGTGGGTGGCGCAGCTACCTCGAGAATATGCGATGCCAGCAGAAAAGCACGCTGCGGGGTGACGCTGCCTCCAGGATGAGACGCCTTTCGAGAGTCTCCCCGCCGATTTAACCCAGACTCGCAGGTAGTCACGTCAGATGTGGAACCGCCTTCCCCACGGTCCGCCACCCCCATCTCTGGGTGGGTCCCTCGATCATCCCCGATCTGTCCTCAGCAGGCCTGTGGCTCCACCTCTGCCATCTCCTGCTTCCCCTCAACCAGGTCTGGGGAGGGGACCGTCACCCGTCCCCCCTTCCCGGAAAGATTTCCCTGTTGCTTTAGTTGATTCATCAACGCCGAGGGTCTGTGTTCTCTCCTCTGGGGATATCCCTCTTTTATTTAAAAAGAATTTCTCTAAGATTTTTATTTTTTCCATTTGGGGAGAGAGCCTCTTTTAAAAGTCACTGACAAATCCCCAGACTGACTCAGCCTCTAGAACACTGGCCTGGTGGATGCGTTAAAGCATATCCGTCTCGCAAGTCCCCTCCTGATTCTAGGGACACTGCCTAATCCCGAGAGTCTGGTGTCCCTGTTCTTTCCACACTCTTTCTTTTTTTCTTTGCTGACGCCTCTCCTCCACTGTCATGCTCTCACGGTGCGTATTCACCAAGACTCTCCGTTCACCATTCTTTGCCCCATGCTTGCAGCTTTGGCCACCTCCTCCGCTTCATTGATTGACAGATTCCGTAGCTTCATCCATCCATGAATTCAGTCATTCCTTCGGTCTTTCAACAAAACATCTATGTTCTCTGCTGACTGGGGAGATGCACAGACGCAAGGCTAGGTTGTAGGCCTCCGTGGCCCCTTGAAAGAAGTCAGCAGCCGTTGTGATATAATCTCTCTCCCAGATAGAGTGTGGCCCACGGTGCTAGAGAAGTGCCCAGAGATGGTATCCAGCTTATGGACAGGGATTGGGGAGGTCTTCCCAGAGGACCTGAGTGGAAGCTGTGTCCTGAGATGAGTGGGAATAGGCCAGGGCTGCAAGGGGAGAAACAGCAGGCTGGGAAATCCAGCTCGTACCGGGGCCTGGCGCTGGGAGGCAGGATGCCTTTAAAAGGCTGCAGGGAGACTGTGGTCAGAGGGGTGGGGTGGCGAGGGAGCAGCGAAGGTGAGGCTGGAGAGGAAGGGGCCCATCGTGGCTGAGGAGGTTGTTCTAGCCTCAGGGGTAGGAGGCTGTGAGACCCCAGGACACGGCTCAAGGGTGGCGGGTTGACACCTAGACGTCCCTCCCAGATGCTCCCTCTCAGACAGTGGGCGATCGAGCGAGTCCACAGTCACGACAGATGCCTCTGAAATTCCAGCCAAGTGACAGCTCTGAGCACCTGCCGGGCGCCCCGGCCGTCTCGCCATTCCACTGATTCCCTCCAGGGGGCACCTTCTCCTAGGTTACAGGGTTTCAGGACTGTCCCTGTCCCTCTCCCGGGGCTCCTCTTTTTGCAGCATCCCCCATTCCTGCAAGCCCCATCCCTTCTGCCCTCAGAATAGCTGTTCTTGGCGCCAGCACTCGGTTCTTCACGCCAGAGGAGCCGTCCTTAGGCTCGGCACTGCTGGCATTTGGAGCTGGATCCCTTTTTGTGGTGGGGCCTGTGTGGGCAGCGCCCACCAGATGCCAGGAGCACCCCCTCCACACCGGCCACGCCTCTCTCGGGCTGTACCAAGTGCCCCCTGAGGGACAGAACTGCCCTGCTTGGGAACCACTGTGTCAGACGATGGCCACGGCCTCCAGTGACATGCGGTCAGCCAGCCGCCGTTCCCCATCTCCATACAGCCTTCGATGGCTCCTGTTGCCTTCTCCGAGGACACGCACTCTGGGCCTGGCGCTGGAGACATCGCACCACTGGTCCCCAGCTTCCTGGGATTGTCCCAAGCACGGTCCCTGTTCCAGCCGGATGTGGGAGGGGCTGCCTGAGTCGGGCGGGAAAAGGGAAAGGACACAGGGCTGTCAGTTCTGCTTGAGGCAGGCGCGCAGCCTGGCTGCGAAGGGCGCCCTCGGCTCCGGTGGCGTTTTTGTGAAGTGTTGGGATAATACACACCCTTCCTCTCTGAATCTGTGTGTGGGCCCTGCATGTGGGGAATTGCAAACGGCCAGAATGCCCTTGTCCCCCTTCCCCTGGGACAGGAGTTCGCGTCCTCTCTTTCTAGCAAAGCAGGGGTTTTTCTGGACTTAATGTCTTTGGCTCCATAAGGAAGTAGCGGGGGAGGCCACGGAACCTCTGGGTCTCGGGGAGGGGCCCCCGGTGGCCTGGCCCTGGGGAGAGGTGCCAGATGTTATTTGACTGGAGGGCTGGGCCTGGTATCTATTCCAGCGGACATGTCAGTCGAGTGAGAAAGGGGAGGGGTAGGAAAAGCTGGCGCCTGGGGGAAACTAAGGTTGATCGCTAACAGTCCAAGTGAGCAAAGCGCTCTCTTCTAGAAGGCAGTGCCAAGCTGTCACTCATCTCCGCTTTGGAGAGAACCGTTGGGTCTCTGCGGCAGCAGTGTGCCCTGGGGACGTGGGAAGAACACACTGAGATAGGAAGATAGTCAATTCCATTCAACAGATGGCGCCCACCGGGTGTCCACGGTGCCCCGCGCACCAGGCTGCGTGCTGGGTGCAAGGTGGGGTTACGCCGGGCTAGACACCGCCCTCTTCTGTTGGGACCCATGGCCAGCAGCAGGCCTGGGACGCCTGTCCAAGTATTCTGAAGGTGTTGAGCCCACTGATAGAAATCTGCATAGCCTTTCCAGCTAGAATCACCCTCCAGTGCATGCGTGTGCGTGTGTGTGTGTACGTGTGTACGTGTGTACACACCCTTGCAGGCATGACTGCTGTTACCTCTCTCCCCTTCAGTGTCCGCTCCACTCTCCTGTATGAACTGCCTGCCCTGCCTTCTTGCTTCCCAGCCTCTCCTGCCAATGCGTTCTGGCCACGAGGGGTTCTCTGCTCTTAACCCCGCTCGGCCTCTTCCCCGCTCCGGGTCTCTCTGCTCATCCAGGTTTTGGCCCATCCAGAGGGGTCGCGCCCACCCCTCAAACCTCCTGCTGTGAGTCCCTCACCTTGTCTCCTGCCCCCGCTTCTCTGCCTCTGGGAGGCCACGTCAAGGCCGTGCCATTAAAGCCCAAGGAAGTAGGTGTTACTGTTATCCTCCTTTTACGGAAGATGGAACCGAGGCCTGCAGAGATTGTTCCAGGTCAGATGCTAGTCAGGGAG
The DNA here is from genome assembly GCA_004024745.2 of Catagonus wagneri. Classification (NCBI taxonomy): domain Eukaryota; kingdom Metazoa; phylum Chordata; class Mammalia; order Artiodactyla; family Tayassuidae; genus Catagonus; species Catagonus wagneri. The sequence goes on along the minus strand of PVHT021183518.1, from coordinate 16,212,917 downwards.
GAAGGCAAGACCTGGAAAATCTAGCCCCCACCCCATAGCTCCGCCGTGGCTGCCAGTGCCGCTGATCCTGGCTGGTTCCGGGGGACCCTTTTATTCAGGTACTATCGAGGGAGATGTCCGCCTCTGAGACCCTTCTCCCAGGCTGTAAATACTAAGACTATATGTCACCTCCACCTTGACAGGAGAGAGCTGGCAAGAAGTCTTCCTCTTGGCCAGTGGCCAATGCCAGCCCCTAGGAGAAGGGAGACCAAGGTCACACCTCCTGTCTGGGGCTGGGGAGGGGGCAGGCCAGAAAGGAGGCCCCTCCCCTGACACTGACGGAAAAGGGGGAGCGCGAGGGAGGAGCAAGAGTATGAATGCAGGTGCACAGACCCCACCCCAGACCAGGGGACACACGCGATGCTGGCTTCCAGCCTGAGGCTGCCCCCCTTTTCTTCCCACCCGTCCTCTGCGCCCACTCTGAAATCCCAGCCTGCATCTCCTGCTTGGTCGCTCCCCTCTGGATGGTCCCAAGAGTGTGCTTCTTTCTGCTCCAAGCTCTTAAGACGAGGCTAGGGTTTCTCAGTCTTGGTGCTGTTGGTGTTACTATGGATAATTCTTTGTTGCGAGGACCGTCCTGTATGTTGTGGGATGTGTGGCCACATTCCTGGCCCCACCCACTAGGCGCCAGCCACACCCCCAACCTAGTGAGAATAGTCAAAAGGTGGGAGCTCCTGCAGTGGCGCGATGGGTTGGGAATCCAACTGTAGCAGCTGGGGTCGCCGTGGAGGCGCAGGTTCGATCCCTGGCCCGGCACAGTGGGTTGAGGGATCTGGCGTGGCCGCAGCTGCAGTGCAGGTCACAGTTGCAGCTTGGATTCAATACCTGGCCTGGGAACTTGCACATGCCACGGGTGCAGCCGTTCAAAAAATTTCTTTAAATAGTCAAACGATGTCCCCAGACACCGCCAAATGCCCCCTGGGTGGGCGGCTAGGGGTAAAAGCACCCCAGCTGAGAAGCACTGCCCTAGGCATTGGAGCATTCTAAGATCAGCGCCTGTGCTTGGGCCCCGACTTAGCTCCACACCTGCTCCCTTCAGCACTTCGGCTCCTTAAGAGCATCTTTCCTGTCTGCTTCTCCATCCCGTGCAGGGTAGTAAGCTGGGTGCTGCAGCCAGATGCGCATTTACTCGGGAAAAGTCAACCGCCCCCACTGACAGCACACTCTGGTCCCCCACCCGCAGGCATCTCCCGAGACCCCCTCTAAGCTCAGAAGGCCTTAAGACTGTCCGGCCTGGCCCATCCCTTCCCCATCATCAGGGCAGGAGCCAACGCGCTAGAGGGCCAGAAATGGACCCCTCGCCCCTCCTCAGCCCCTTATCAGCCTATCCCAGAAGGGGCCAGGCTGCCGACACTGCCTCCAGGATGGCCCCTGGGTGAGCTTCCAGGGTCATGGCCATGTCTGTGCGCGCTGGGGGTGGGGGCTGCGACTCTCCCAGTCCCTCCGATGGAGAGCCGTCCGTGCTCACCAGTCGAGGCCAGGCCAGCCTGAGCCACTACAAGCTGCCTTCTTGAATTCCGTTCTGACTCCAGGATTCATTTAATGAACTCATTCATCACTGGCCATTCTCGGAAGCCTGACAGGCCGCAGAATGGGAATCAGAAAACCTCTCCCTGCTTCCTGCCCCACCTGCTCCTGTGTTCTGCCCCCCTCCCCGTCCCCCTGCCCATCGTCCCCTTGCAAGATGTAGCCACCGAGCTGCGCTGTGTTCCCCTGGGGAGCTGTGAGGCTGAATTATTTCAGTGCCGGTAAAGCACCAGCTAACGGCAGGTCTACTCTGTGGAAGGGCTTCGATCCCTGTCTGTGCTTGTGCATAGTCCCCCTGGGGTGCGGGTGGGGATGTCTCCACGTGGTTTCCTCGGACCCCAGGCCCTCGGGGCACCATATACATTCCCTCCCAGAGAGCGTTTGCGGATGTGTATCTTAGAAGGACCACCACCCATCCACCCACCCACTCCCACACCGTCCCCAGGATTTCTTGGTCTTTGAAGCCCCTAGGACAGCTGAAAAAGAAAGGCCAGAATGGGAAATTCCAGAAATCGTGGTATATTTTTAAGTGTTTACATTTTATCAGTTAATGCCTTTAACATAAAAAAACACAAAGCCAGTGTGTTGTAGTGATCATCAGATAATTACAGGGCTTATTTTTAAAATGCTGATTCGTGGTTCACTGCAAGCTGTGTGGCCGGGTAACGGGACAGAAGGATGAGCTTCATCTTTTCACACTGGTGACTGTGCGCTGAGCCTCATTTCTGGGCAAGTCAGGAGTCTAATGTGGAGCCCGGGGCACATGGCGCCTAGGCAGCCCTGCCCTTGAACGTGGGCCCTTCTCTCCCCTCCCCAAGGAATTCTCCAGGCCCACACCCAGGACCTGCCACCAGCTTCTGTGTCACACTTCAAATGTGGACCCAGACGAGGGACGCAGAACCCACCACCCGAATGGCCCGAGCCTGATTTCAGGGCCCGCATGGATCTCTGTCTGTCTCCTGGGTCTGTTTCAGAGAATGGACTGTGCCCCCTGAGCACAGACGCCTGGGCTCTTGCGGGACCATTTACTGGGGGAGTGACCAAGCTGGAGATGCAGGCTGGGAGCTCACGGTGAGGACAGAGGTGGGGTGGGAAGAAAAGAGGGGCAGCCCCAGGCTGGAAGCCAGCCCTGCGTGAGTCCCTGGTCTGGGGTGGGCTCCACCCTCCCATCAGTGTCAGCGGAGGGGCCTCCTCTCTGGCCTGCCCCCTTCCCAGGCCCGGGCAGGAGGTATGACCTTGGTCTCCCTTCTCCTAGGGGCTGGCATGGGCGACTGACCAAGAAGAAGACTTTCTTGCCAGCTCTCTCCTGTTGAGGTGGAGGTGATATATATTTACAGCTTGGGAGAGGGGTCTCAGTGACGGACACCTTCTCCCACGATTATACCTGATAAAAGGGCCCCGGAATCAGCTGAGATTCCCGCAGCCGCGGCAGCCACGGCAGAACTGCCGGAGAGGGTCAGTGCAGGGGTCACTTACGGTGCCTGATTTAGGGTAACCTATCCAAGGCGCGCCTTCATCATCCGGGAAAGGCGAGATAATAATAATACCTACCTAATCGGAGTCTTGTGAGGGTTAGAGTAACGTGTGTAAAGCTCCCAGAACGGTGTCTGGCACATAGTACATGCTGAGGAAATGGGAGCTGTTATTGGCTGTACTGTCACGGTTCTTGAGTCACCCCTGTGCATATGGGCAGCTTCCCCTGGAGGAAAGCAAATGGTCTGTGTAGGATGCTGGTGTTTGGAGGCCAGGGGAGTACATTCCCTAATGTTATAAAAGTTTTGGATTAATGTAGAAATAGAACTTGGTGGAAAAGTATGAAGAACCCCTGTGTACCAGTCCCCAGGCTTCAAGAATTCTCAAGTCACTACCAGTCTTTTTTTTTTTTTTTTTTTTTTTGACTCATTTTCATCCATTCCCCAGGAAGTACTCTCTGGTCCAGGTCCTCTCCTGATTTGAAAAAGAACAACAGAATCCATAGGCAGGACCCAATTTGGGTCCAGTGGCCCTAATCCAGGTGTGAGGGACACAGGAGGGTCCCGGATGAGGAGAGGCAGTGGTCAGCATCCAGGGGGTCCGGTGGGGACAGCAGAAGTTTCCCAGCCTGTGGGAGAAGAGGAGGGACATCCGAAGTACAGAAGGGCATTGGAGGTGTCGGCAGACGGGGAGGGGGACCTGGGCCCGGGAGGTGGCTGCCACGGGCTGGGGAAGGTGCGGCACGAGGGCCCGAGGGACATCACGTCCGCTTACAGGACACGCGGTCCTGGAGCAGAGGGTGGCCAGCTGAGGGGCCCTCATTTCATTCCCAGGCCAAGGAGAAGCCGCTGCGGAGCGGCCTGGCGGGGAGGCGGCGGGTCGGCTGGACAGTCGGGCGTAGCGAACAGGAGGGGTACAGCCTTTAACGCGGTCCTCCCTGCAGCTCCCCCAGGGGCATCCGACCCACAAATCTTCTTTGCCCCGCCAGGAAGGCAAAGGACAGGTGATGTCCCCGTCCTCCCAGAACCTCTTGGAGGTTTGTGTGGCACATCTGTCCCGCCAGCACTTCCGCCCCCGATCTAAGAGCAGGGCAGTAGCCCAGGCTGCTTCAGCCACTGGTTGTGGCCCGATCTGTGGCACTCGCCGGCGGCATTCCTCATCACGAACCGCACAGACGTGCCTTTCCTTCTGCTTGTCCATCCATCAGAGCTCCACTTGTGCGTCCGCTTTCTCAGCTTCTCTCGCTGCGGGAGCTCCCGGCCAAGTGATCCGCTCTCCCGGAGCGCGGGCGTGCACGCGCCCTCTGGGATGATTTCATTTCTCACGGCTTCACTCCCGCTCCTCTTCCACCCCCTCCCTCGGAATCCTTCCTCCCTCCCTTTGTCCCCCCATCTTCCTCCTGTCATAACTCTCCTGTTCTCAGGACACCCATTTGGACTCCTTTTCAAAGGAGGGACATTCTCAAGACAGCTGGGGGGGGTGACCTGCCAGGTAGCCGCTTGAAAAGTCAAGTGTGGGGAACAGACACCCGTCCAAATGGAGAAACTGCAGACCACGCACCTCGGCTGGGGTGTCAGTCGCCCACCCAAGGCTCAGAAGTGTTCCGAGCCTCCCAGAGGCAGCCTGCATGCCTCAGGCAGTCCCCTTCACGGGTGTGGGGACGGCGACTCCACTCGGAGGGTGTGACCTAAGTGTCTCTTGAGTAACATTTTCCAAGGTGACCTGTTGACAGTCAATTCCTGCTAGGAGCCCCCCCCCCAGGGCTCTGCACCAAGACGTGCTGTTTGTCACCTGTGGGCACTGTCGTATCCCAAGGGTGGCTGGCATCCTGATGTGACCCTTCCCTGCCTCTTCCCCTCCAGATCTGGGCCTTCACGTACACCCAGCAGATCCTCCAGGAGGAGCTATGCCTGTCAGTCGTTACCTTGTTCCCCGGCGCCCCGGTGGTTCTTGTGCTTTGTAAGAACGGAGATGACAGACAGGTAAGTGCTCAGCGCATCCACACCAGGACGTGGCCGCCTGTGTGGCTCTAAGTCTCGTGGGCAGGAAAAGAGAGAAGCTGTAGAAGAGGCAGGTGGATAGGAAGAGGTCCTTCTTAGGACAGAGAGGGCAGGGCCTCCGATACCACCTGCAGGGCCCGCCGCTGTGATCACCTGCCCCGTGAAAGCCTGTTGACCTTGGCGGACCTCAGCTTGCATGTCTCATATTGCCTCTTCTTGTTCCAACGCCACCCCGGATCCCAGAGCAGGAGGGAGAGTACGGGGACAGAACTTTCAGGGCCACATGGATGAGCAGGACCTGAACCTATGCCTCTGGGGGCCTTGGGCTCTGGTAAGATGTCCAGCAAAGTCTAGTTCCCCTGATGGCAAGGTGTTGACTGCACTCACTTTCCTGCCAACTGGGTCCTGGTGTTAGACCGAAATTCAGACACCCATTTTATGGCTCACTGTGTGGCTGTGTGACCCTTGGCAGGTTACTGGACCTCTCTGAGCTCCGATTTCCTCCCTTATGAAACGAGGTGGGCGATGCCCATCACACAGGGTAGCTATTTGAGAGCAATTAACTGAGATGGTCCGTGGTTACCTGCTCAGTGATGGGTCCCTAATACGTGTCCACCCCCTCCCTCCTTGTCACGCGAGGCGAGGTCTGGGACACATCAGCAACGTGTTACCCTGTCTCTGCTCGGACCCCTCGTGGGCTGAAGCACTTCGGAAGAGCGTAGGCTCGGGCACCTGGTGCCTCCCAGGAGCTCCCCTACCGCTCCTGCGTGGCCGCCTCCCAGCCTCTTCTGCTTCTTCCTGACGGTGCGGATACCAGGCGTGGATCATTTCTTAGCTGCCCCGTGTCTAAATCACTTCACATTTTCTGGCCTATTGCTTGGCAAGTTATTGCCTTCTAATGAGTTTTCCTAATAAACATATTGATTTTGCCTTTAATTTTTTTATCCGATTAAAAAAAAAAACCCAACAATGATACCTGACAAAGCAGTTAGTTGCAATTTTCTTCTTCCATGAGTCCATGAAGTCAAGTCTTTTTACGACCCTAACCGTGTGGCGTTAACATGTCTGGTGACGCTGGAAGTCCTGATATTATGGATAAGAGCTGGGGCCTGAGCCAGAGAATTCTGGTTCACCCTCTCCCCTCTCCATCTTCCCAGCAATGGACCAAGGCTGGTTCCCGAATCGAGCACGTGGCATCCCACCTCTGCCTAGACACAGACATGTTCGGGGACGGCACTGAGAACGGCAGGGAAATCGTTGTCAACCCGTGCGAGTCCTCACTCATGAGCCAGCACTGGGACATGGTGAGCTCCTGAGGATGCGTGTCGGAAGCGGCGGGGGCCGTGGCGTGGAGCTTCCCCCACGGAGAAGCAGACTGAGTATCTGGCTCCATGCAGCCTGCAACCACTCCAGATGCCCTGAACCCGGAGGTGGAGCCAGAGCCCCCCCAACCCAGGGCAGGAGCGGCCGTCTCAGGGAGGGTTAGGAGGAGACTGCAAGCCAAGAGGACTCAGAGACAGATCCCACGTGTTGCCAGTGTGGTTGAGTTCCAGTCCTGGCCCGGTCTGCCCCCGTATGGTGTCTGGAGACAGAGGTCTGATGGGAGGCTGACGTTCATTGTTCCCTTTCTTACAAGAGGGGCCGGAGAGAAGAGCCATCCTCATTGCTAAGTGGCCAGGACTCAGTTGAGAGATGGAGAATGGAGGTGGTTTTCAACACCAATAAAGGAACCTTTCAAGTTTTATCTGTCTGTCTGTCTCTCTCTTTCTTTTTAAGGCCACACCCACGGCATGTGGAGGTTCCCAGGCTAGGGGTCAAAACACAACTGCAGCTTCCAACCTACACCACAGCTCACGGCAATACCAGATCCAAGCCACATCTGCGACCTGCCCCACAGCTCATGGCAACGCTGGATCCTTAACCCACTGAGTGAGGCCAGGGATCGAACATACATCCTCATGGATACTAGCTGGGTTCGTTACTGCTGAGCCACAGTGGGAACTCCCGTTGTCTGTGTATCTCTTACTTTGTTTCCATGTAGGAGTCTTAAGTTCTGCTTTGAGTTGGGGTGTGGTGGGGGGTCTTGTGGCAGGTTGACAAGAGGACAGGGAGATGGGGACCTGCGCTCTGATCCTGAGCTGCCACTGACAGGTTGTGTGACCTTCCAAAAGACTTGTAACCTCTCTGACCTTTCATTTCCTGTTATATCAGGTTGGGAAGTCGGAACTCGGCAGTGGTTTTTACCTAGGATTACGCTGTCTGTCTCATCTGGGGACACAGTGGCTGTTCAGGAGCCCCAGGTGCCACCTGTGGAGATCCCACTGCAGAAGGACCAGGCTAGGGCCCCAGCTCCTCTCTGGTTAGAATCACGGCCCTCGACGTCTCTACAGGGCCTGGTGGCTTTAGAGTCTGCAGCCACTGGCACAGGAGTTTCTTACTCTTAACACATCCCCAGAATGTTCTGGAAATCGGGTCCCGGTTTCCATTCTTAGTAACTAAGGTTTAAGAAAAGAACCAGCTCCTGTTGTGTAAAAGTTCCCAAAATATTCTTGGCCGAGGTAAGTTCGCCACAAGCTGATTAGCAACGGTCGTAGCTGCCTATGGCTGAGTAACGAACGACCCCAAAACTTGGCAGCCTAAAGCGACATGCGTCTATGATCTCACGGCTTCAATGAGGCACAGCCTCCGTGCTTGCCCTGCTTCAGGGTGACTTTAAAAGCTGCCCTCGAAGGCTGTTGGCCAGAAGCAGTGCTCAGGGCCTTGCCACGTAGGCCTCTCCAGCCTAGCGACCTGCTTCACCCAAGCAAGCGAGCCAGGAAGGGGAGCATGCCAGCCAGACGGGACGGCAGTCCTTTCCAGCCTGTCTCACGAGTTACCTCCCAGCACTGTTGCCACAGGCCATTCAAGACAAGCAAGTCGCTGGGTCCAGATGCCCTCAAGAGCCAGTGCCAGGAGGTGGGGCCTTGGGAGCCACATTGGAATCCATCTCCCATCTTCTACCTAAACAGGTGTATGTCTTCCCTTCTTCCAGAAAGCCTCCAGCGAGGGGCCATTTGTTCAAGGTCATCATCATAAAGCCCATCCATGCGGACCACCGCCGACACAGAAAGCGAGGGCCCAGGTGTACAGAGCCAGCATCTCCTCTGGCGGCTGGATTGGTTTATGCAATCCTCCTTTTGCCTTCTTTAGGTATGACTTGGCTCTTTGGGGACCGTTTCACTCCCCGCTGTGAAAGGAGAGGAGGCCAGGAGGTAGATCGAGGCATCTGTGAAGACGCTCTGTTGGCTCTTCAAGCTGCGGGTCCACAGGGTGGAAGCCAGTCTCACAAAGAAGGAACAGTTTCACCAGCACCCTCTCCCCTAAGACGTGGGAACATATCCTTCACTAAAATAACTAAAGGAGGTGCTCCTGGGCTGTGTCCTTGTCTCCCCCTGTGTCTGTGCCCATCTGGGCGTTCCCCGGTGGCGGGAAAGCTGGCCTGTGCCTGGCCTTGGCCCCAGCACCAGGCCAGGAGCATCAAGCTCCCGGTGAATGTTTTACTAAACGGGATTGGAAAAACTCTTCCTTGTCCAAGGTGAAGTGAGGTCACTGACATTTCACTACCCCTAAAAATTCACAGTGTCGGTGGCCAGAGCGCTGTCTTAAACGCCCAAGGAAATGGGGAAACAGGAATGCAGGCCTTGGCCCCAGAAGGACAAACTTTTTTTTTTTTTATTCTCAGCCGCTTGGGATGTGGCAGAAAAGCTGAGGCTTGGTTACGAGTAAGCCTGACCTCTGTCTTACTAGGGAAAGACCTTGGGACGATCACGCAGACTGTGAGGGATGTGGGCTTCCTCTGCTAATGCAGATAACGAAGGTTCGTGGGTGAGCGGCACGGAGGGCGCCTTAAAGCCTCCTTAGTGGAAAACAAGTCAGAACTGATGCACACCAGGATCGCTGTAAATGCGAGGGTTATTCGGTCACCCTCTCCTTGCTAAGCTGATGACGAGGAAGTCAAAGCAAGAGTGAATGGTGCTTTAAGAGCAAGAACAGCGTCTGTCCCAAAGCTCCACGGATTCGAGACAAAGCTGATAACACCCAGACAGAACAGCGCTCTGCTCCTCTGGGACGCCTATATCCTGCCGTCATGTGGCTGCAGCGCGAGTGTGGCCAAGCTTGGTCTGGCGGTCAGGTCTTTTGGTGGATGCTGAATCAGAGTCCTCCTCCTGCTCTGATCATTGAGTTTGAGTGCCAGATGTCAGGGACCTGGGACGGCTCGTTCTATAGGCCGCCGGTAGCTGTGGGTGAAAGTGAGCGTTTGTTGGTGACATCAGGACCAAAAAAGGACCTACCCCTTCCTATTTTACAGGCTCACAAGACTGAGACTCCAGACGGAGCTTGGAGAGTCACCGCTCCGGAGCAGTCTCATCACACTGGCAGGTGAGGTGGCCAGGTGTGGCAGAAACCCCTCACCGGGGGTCACATCTGTCTGGTGGGAACAAGTGTCTAAATGGTGTGATGGGCCAAATAAAGGGAATTTATACATGCATTCTATACATGTATGAATTGGGAGGAAGAGAGGCAGGGGCTTCAGGCACACTTTAGTGCCTGGCTTAGAGTGGATGGGCAGAAATGGAAATTTGGGGGGCACTTCTGAGGTCATCATAGGTGGCCAAGCTGGTTGCCCTATTGAATCTGAGATTCACTCTCTTGACAGTTTCTTATGTGCTGTGTAATTTCTCTGTGTAAACTCATCTTCAGTGGGAGTTATTTCCTTTGTGCTTTGGAGGTTGGCCTCGGGGAAGGTTCAGGCTTGCTTCTTTTGGGTTCCATTGAGGTCAAACCAGTTTGTACACAGACTTTTCCACTGGTGGTTGGCCACACTGTGAAAGTGATGTGAATTTGAATATAACATCTACGCGTGGCACAAGCTTGGGTTTTGATCCTTTGTAGATTAGCTCTGGTTGGCTGTTTAGCCCTTCTGAGCATCCAGCTAAGGGGAGGGTCTCGTTTCTGGCCCCCGCCCCTCCTGAGGTTCTACCTGCACTTAGATGTCCTGACTGCATAGCTATCCGGCATCCGTTCCCCTTCTGCTTCTCATTCACTGCTCTGGCTTTGCATCCCCACTCGTTTTTGGAATCCGGAGTTTCTCCTTTCTTCCTTTCAAAGGCAGCTGTGATATCGAATTGTCTTATTGTGTAATATCCAATATTTACATGTGTTTGTGGGTGGGGCCTTCCTGTGTCAGCTTAGACCAAATTTCCTCAGTGCTATAATTAGCTGTCACCACTGTCTTTCCCATGGGCTCTGGGACCATATCTTAAGTGTCGACGCTCGATGAATTTTGGTGAGTAAGCGAGAGAATGAGCCCGCGATTCTTTAGGGCCACTTCCTAATTACCTCCTGGCTCCAACTCCCAGACATTAGCGTTTTAAATAGGCAGCAAAGGCAGACATGGAGGATGGAAAAGACGAATTTATAACTACAAAATCTCATTATAATACACATAGATTTAGGGATCATGCATATTTTACCTCATAATGACAGAGTTTAATACCAAAAGTGCTAATTGGAAAGAACGATCAGTAATGGAAATCTTTAGTACTGCAATAGAACCTGGCAAAAAAGGCTCTTCTCATAAACCTTAGGGGTTAGCGATGGGGACGGGGGCAGATGAGGAGCGCTCGCCTCTCCTCTGCAGGTATCTCAGGCACACCCACCGGGCATCTGGCATCCTGAGTCCCGGCTCACCTTTTACCTGTGCTCCGGTCCACCTGCAGCGGAGTTAAGCTTCCTCCGTTCTCCCACTCCACACATTGGGCTCCCGGAGAGACTGCGCTGACCTCGCCGGTCCCCCGGCACATGATAACACACCTGGGGCAGCATCTGGTACACAGAGGAGCACAGCGAAGCATTGCATGAGAGGTCCGGCAGCCGTGCCCACAAGGTGGGCTCTGGGGCATCGGCCGTGGCGGGTGGGTGGCAGCTTCTTCTCCCCAGCCCGCCGAGCCGACCTCCCAAAGCTCCTTCAGTGGTCTGCGGGCTCAGGCAGCCGGATCCGGAGAAGCCAACTCCAAAGCTCCGGGGGCTTTTCTGTTTGCCATGGAGCCGACTAATTTAATGAAGCTGTCACAGAGCAAAGCTCGGGGCTTACTGGAAAAGGACTCGAGCACGGCATTATTTCACAGCAGCAGATTGCATCATTTTCATTTCACAGCTTTCCAATGGGAAATAATAAAACAAAATTACAAACATAATGAAGAAAGAAAGGAGAGGAGAAAAAAATCCTTGGGTGAGAGATGAATCCTCGGTGCTGTGACGGGGCTGGTTACCTTATTCACTGGAGCCAGTAAATCTTACCTGGCTTTGCTGGCAGGAAGGAGCGCGAGCCGTCCAGGATGCCTCCACCTGCCGCCGCTGATAACAGGCTGCAGTAACTCACTGCCCAGCGCAGCCCAGAGCCCCAGGCACCCCTGCAGATGCCTGGCCCTGGATGACCTGCTGAGAAATTCCAGCCTCCAGGAGCACAGCCCTTCCTGTGCCAAGCAGCCGCACCGCGCTGGGGTGAGGGGCTGCCGATGGCCAGGGAAGCTGTCGGGGTGTTGGGGTGTCGGGGTGTTGGCATGTGCTGCACCTCCCTTCCCTCCAGACGAGGAAGCGAGGAAGCGAAGCGGGGCCTCTTTTATCCCAAGGATGGAGGAAAGAATAGGTCCCTTGCCCCTTCTGAGCTGAGAGCCAGGGGCTAAAGAGGAGGGAGACAAAGCGCTTCCCAAAGC
>PVHT021183518.1:16117057-16200123 GCA_004024745.2 Catagonus wagneri | reverse complement strand
GAATAGTGTCTTTAACTGAATAGTGTCCCGCTTTCCCCTGCCCTGATATAAAGGAAAAAGGCTTCTCTTGAGCCTGGTCCCCCCTTTTCCTTTGGCCACCGTGCTCCTCTGAAGCACAGTGGCTGGTCTGCTGGACCTAGGTTCAAGTCACGGCTCTTCCAGTTCCTAGCTGTGTGACTACAGGCAAATTACTTAACTCCTCTGAACTCACTTTTCTTGTCTCTAAATGGGGCTAGCAGTCATATCTATCTCATAGGTTTGCCGTGAAATTAGTTGGAATGACTCCTGTGATGTTATCAGCACAGAGTCAGGCACGTATTATGTCTAAAAACGTTGGTCATCGTTATAGTTTTATCGTGAGGCTTAACCATCAGTTTGCAGTGCAGAGGGCAGGGCCTCAGCCCTCACATGGCACATAGAGGTCAGACCCGGGCCTGATTCTCCTTGTGGCGTTGCCAGGCCAATGGAGGACCCAAATCCCCTGCACCCCTGCTGTTTCGTACCAAATTGGTGATGGGCCAGGAGGGGAAGGAAGCAGAGAGGAGCAGTGAGGAAATGGCGGTCCCCCAAACTGGTCTTGGCCCTTGTCGCCTGCAGTTCTCTACCACTCGCCTTACCTGGTGCTTCCTCAGCTTGTGTGACCATTCTTCACGCCTGCACTCTGATGGGTCCTGTCACCCATCTGCTGAGCCCCATGGGGAAGCCAGGCCGTGCACAGCATCAGCGGTGTTATAGACGAGAACAGGGGACAGGCCCACAAGTGACAGAGGCCTGGCAGAGAAGAGCAGCGAGGCCCCACCCCCAGGAGCCACCCTCTTCCCTTGTGGGACAGTCACGCGTCACCCCAACACCAGGAAGCGTCTCCAGCCCCTCCGTTTGATTCTCTGTCTACCTAGGAGTTCAGCCCTCACAGCTGAACTCTGCCTCTCAGATAAAAACTCTGCTGTTTCAAGGAAGAGAAGCCCCCGTGTGAGATAAAGTCAAAACATACTTCAAAATATGGAGACAGGAATGCATGTCCGGCCATCAGAATAGCCCAAGCGAAAGCACAGGAGCCGGAAAGGATGGGCCTTTTTCAGAGAACGTGGAGCAAGCCAAGCAACCTGAACCGACGCATAGAAGACATGGAAGAAGAGAGTGATGGGTCAGGTAAGGCCAGAGAGGGGGACCTCGAACGCCAGGCAGAAGATGCTGAACTTAACTGCGTAAATGGCTGTGAGCTACCGGAGGTGTCAGAGCAAAGCAGTCGCATCAACCGAGGTGCAAGAGGAGGAAAACGGATGGAGTAGCAGAGGGTATGATGGTTTGGAGCTGAGACCCTCTGCAGAGGGGCCAGTAGAGACTCCAGAATGGTCCAAGAGAGAAGAGGAGGCCTGAACTATGTCACCGTCGGTCAGAGTGGAAAATAGACAGTGGTTATGGGAGATCGTGGCAGCAGATGTGGGGGGAGGAGGGGAGGAGCAAAGAGGGAGAGAAGAGCCTTCATGCCAGATGGATTCTGCGCTGCTTGCCGAGCAAGTGCTTCATGGGCTCACGTTTGAGTATCTGATAACCAGGCTTAATTATTTAATTATAAAACACTGCAGATGCATAGACGACGACGAGTAGCATAGCAATTACTGGCACAGTGCTTCTGCTGTGCTTGGTGTCATGCTAAGAGCTTTAAAGAATTTAGTCAACCCTCCTGAAAACGGCAGCGATACAGTAACAGCTAGTTACCGCCTCCCTCTTACAAGTGAGTAACCTGAGAGGCAAGAAGGTTAAAAAGTCACTTGCCCAAAGTCAAGCAACTGGTAGCAGAGGGGAGCTTCAGGCCCGAGAAGTCCACTCCGGAGTTCTGGCTTCCTAAGCCCTAGGCTGCGCTGCTCCCCGCACGTAGGACAGAATAGCAGACACTCGTGTCCTCGCCAGCAGGAAATGGCCACAGATGCAGGGAGGTCCCCCGTGCGCGCGCAGCTCCCTAGTGGGCTCCTTTTTAAAATGAAGTCGCTCTGCAACTTTAACCAATGGCTAGCCACAGGGATGCTCCGATCCATTCGTCCATCAGCCGCCCTCCTCGCGGTAGGAAGGGCGAAGGCGATTAGCCTGTAGGGAGCTATGGTCATGTGCCAAGTGCATGCGCCCTGGCTCTGCATCACCGATTTGTGGAAGGCTGGCAGCATGCCACTAGGTGGATTACTCTCTGGATTTTAACAGATGAGGAACTTGAGTCTCAGGGAAGTGAAAACCCAGTGAGGACCGCGCACCTGACACGTGGCGGAGCGGTCTGCCTCTCCTCAGTGAGCTCAGCACATTCAGCCCAGCCCCCAAATGCACGTGTAAATCACTAAGTGATAAATACGTCCCGGGCAGCTATCACATTACAGACACATGCCAGGAGCTGGCCACTCAGCCTAGCCTTCAAGCGTAACAGGTGGAGGAGAGAAACAGTTTTTATTTGGTGGGTGGGGGTGTGTGTGCAGAGAATGGAGTGGGAGGGACGGTGGGCTCCCCGGGACCACGGCCGGCAGAAGTCACTTGCATCCAAAGCGTGTGCAGGAGGGAGCCGGAGGGCTTCACAGGGGATGGCGTGGCTGAGCTGCAGGCTGGAGGAAGAGAAGGTGGATTCCAGACACGGGAACCCAGGTGCACTTCTCCACGCTGACTTGGAGCCCCTGGCTCAATCCTGGCCAGGATATAACAGAGGCATCGTCTTCTTAGACTTGGGATGATTTATTTAGAGGTTGGGGGAAGAACAAGGGACCGAGTGAAGGCTGAGCCATCTCCTAGGCACCCCTTTCTGGCCCCCCTGCAGCAGGAAGGAGGCAAGGCAGTTAGGTGTCTCCTCTGTGTCCCCGTGGTACCCTGTGTCCTCAGGGAAGGCTCTGTATCTCCAGCTCCACGTCCCTCTGCAGGAACAGCACCTCCGCACAGCTGACAAAGCTCTTCCTCCATGACCTGCACCTCCTTTTGCTCGCGTGTCTGCCCGCTTCCATTTGCTTGTATGCTCCCCACAGAAAGGGACCCCACCCCACCCCACCCCCGCATCTGGCAGTATCTGGCCCTCAAAGGGTGCTGGTTGAACAAAACCATCCTGCGTGGACCCAACCAGATTTTCCATATGAAGCTGCTCCCTCCTTTGCTCCCGTGTCCCACCAGTCAGGCCAGGGTCACAGACAGGCCCTTTTCTGTCCATAATAGGGCCTTGCAACTTAGGCAGCACAAACAGGCCATAGTTCATTCTTAACTGCTGGGATTTCTTTCTGTTGGATCTTAAAGCCGATGAAAAGCTCTTGAACCTGGCCCCTGCTGGTGGACAGGCGGGTCCTTCTGCCCTGCGGCCGGGAGAGGGACAATGCCAACTTAACGGGGACTTCAGAACATTTAGAACTGCCCGGAGGGAGCTCCCGCTGCGGTCGGGCTACCCGGCTGCCCTGAGCAGGACTGGCCCTTCTGAGAATGGCAGGGCAGTGGGCCGAGAGCCCCGAGGGGTGACCACGGACTGCGCTCCCCTGCCGCGGTTGGCCTCGGGACACCCAGGCTGAGTCAGTTTCGGGGTACCGGCCGACCTGCGAAGGGGTGCCCTGGGAGGGGAGCATGTAGGAAGACAAGGGGGGCACTAGCCGCCGTGTTCCCACCGCAGGACATAGTTCAGATTCTGGAACCAGAAGCTCCGGTGTGGAAGATCTGCTGGGCAGCCCCACGGCCCAGCATGAACTCTCCGTACGAAGCAAAGTCCTTCCTGGGAAAACAGGTGTGATTACTTCTGCCGTTTCTCCACCCACTCTCTCTAATGGCAGTAGTCTGACTGTGTTGCCTTGGACTCTGTATTCCTGTGGTAGAATGAAAGAAAAATCTAGAATAGTGAGCACAAATAGAACTCTGAAAGAGCATTTCTGGTTCAGTTTCAGCTTCTTGGCAGGCCTCTCCTCAAATCGTAGCAGCCGTATGCTTCTGTTTTTATTTTATTTTATTTATTTATTTTGTCTTTTTTGAGCCACACCTGCAGCATATGGAGTTTCCCAGGCTAGGGGTCGAATCGGAAGCTACAGTTGCCGGCCTACAGCCACAGCCACAGCAACAGCAACATCAGATCTGAGCTGTGTCTGCAACCTACACCATAGCTCATGGCAACACCGGATCCTTAACCCATTGAGCGAGGCCAGGGATCGAACCTGCATCCTCACGGATGCTAGTCAGATTCACTTCCACCGAGCCACGATGGGAACTCCGTGCTTCTGTTTTTAAATGCCTTTAGAAGTCACTCTTAATCTGCTCAAATCAAATCACTACTTGGTAGCGATGCCTTTTCCATGCAAGTGGCCTGCGTCACGGAGGCTGCAGGGATGGGAGATGCCTTTGCCTCACTTGTCACTGCCCTGTGAGGCAGGTGGTGTTTGCCTCATCCACAGAGAGGGAAACGGTGTTTCAGAGCAGCGCAGTAACTTCTTTGAGGACACACAGCAACTAAGGGGTCTGGGGAGGGGCAGGCAGGGCTGGAACCTGCTTCTTTCAGCCTCAGATCGCAAGCCCTGTCCTCTTTCCTTTTTTTCAAGGAAGTTAAAAATCTAATCAAGACAAACATGAAAGTCGTATTATGTAGACAGTGTAATGAAGGAGTTCAAAATGTAGCACATTTGTTAAATGGTCTTTTTCGTTCATGATGAGGGAAGCTGAGGTTTAATGACTAGCCTGTTTTGGTTGTAAAATAGATCCAGCCCGTTAAAAGCCTGTGACAGTCGTCTATGGCATTTATTTATTTATTTTTTTAGGGCCGTACCCATAGCGTATGGAATCTTCCAGGCTAGGGGTCGAATCAGAGCTGCAGCTGCCAGCCTATGGCACAGCCATAGCAACACGGGATCTGAGCTGTGTCTGTGACCTACACCACAGCTCACGGAAACGCCGGATCCTTAACCCACTGAGCAAGGCCAGGGATCGAACCCACATCCTCATGGATGCTAGCTGGGTTCGTTGACTGCTGAGCCATGAAGGGAACTCCTGTCTGTGGCATTTTTCAAAATGCAAATTTGTATGTGTTAATCATTTTTATCAAAGCAGTGCTTGTTTGCAGTAAAGTTTATGTACCGAAGTCCCCCGAGCCACACACGCTCCCTCCCCCGGAGAGAACACCCCTCGCAGATGCAGGGCTTCCCAGGCATTTACCACTGTCATTTGAAACTATTTTGCTATTTCTGGAAATATCCATTTTAGACATTATCTATCGACTCTGGGCCATGGTAGATAAGGATTTCATTTTTCCATACCACTGCCTGCTTTTCTCTCCTTTTATTCCTGTGACATATTTATAAAATAACTTTTGGCAGAAATCAATAATCAGCACTTACACATTGAGCCAGAGGTGAACTCCAACCAAGCCTCCTTTCTCCTGTAATCTTTTGTTTTTCCTAGAATTCATAATTGCCTCATTTTTTTCAATTTACCTGGTTTTCTGTGAATCTTTCACACTTTTCTCCAAATTTTTCTATATGTCATAATAATACTTTCCAGAATTGCAATCCAATTCTCATTTCCTTTTGTTTTGTTTTGTTTTGTTTTCCTTAAGACTCCTCACTCAAGGGAGTTCGTGTTGTGGCTCAGCAGAAACAAATCCGACTAGTATCCATGAAGATGTGGGTTTGATCCCTGGCCTTGCTCAGTGGGTCAGGGATCCGGTGTTGCCATGAGCTGTGCTGTAGGTCGCAGATGCCGGCTCAGATCCCATGTTGCTGTGGCGTAGGCTAGCAGCTGTAACTCCGATTCGACCTCTAGTCTGGGAACTTCATATACCAAGGGTGTGGCCCTGAAAAAAGGGCAGGGGGACACACACAGCCTCTTGAGACAGACTCAAGAGGCTGTCTGTTCAAATGTCCCAATGTGCCAGTGTTATCAGTTGCTTTCAGGGCGTGCTGCATAGCAGACACGCTGGGAAATTTTTCCTCCAGTCTCTGATTTTCGGTCCCCTCATCCTTGGCTCACATATCTTCTTATGTCTTGATTTATTTCATTTTTTGCTGAACAGCATCCCAGAGTGCATTCCTAAGAATGGGCACATTGTACTTTTTGAATTTGTAAAGGCGAAATTTTTGAATTGTAAGAATATCTTTATTCTACTTCATGTTTGGTTTCTCCTTTGGTTGGGTATGATATAGCCTAAGGTGGAAGTCATTTTCCTTCGGAATTCTGAAGGCACGGCTGTCCAGGGCTGTGAAGGGTCACCTTTCACCCTCCTTGCAAGCTAGCCAGCTGGCTGCTGGTTTCATGGAGGCAGAAGACATGAGATTCCTGGGACAAAGGACAGCTTATTACTCACAGCCAGAATGTCAGCATTTTTTGCACATGGTCCCCTAACCCCAATTCTCACAGGAAGCATGAAGAGGACCAAAGGACAGCTGCAGGTGCACAATGGGTTGTGTTACAAGAGAGGAACCCTGAGCTTAGGGAACCCGAATCTTTTCTAATGGGCATGCCTGCCTTTCACTCTGGAGAGAAATTCTGTTGCTGTCTTCCAAAGCTCTTCACTCTACATACATGCTTGAAAAGGGACTCCATTCAAAACAAGTGGCAGATGGGGCCTCTCTCATAAGACATTAGGAAATGCAAGAAGCACATGGCAGCTGGTCTGCCAAAAAAGTGTCTCCTCGCCTTCTAGCTTCCCCCACTACTCCTAAGCTTCCACGGATGTCAGTGCTGTCATTTTCTGTAGCTGGTTGCCTTTTTCCTCCCTGGAAGCCTTTGGGCCATCTCTTTCTACCTGGTCTTCTTAAATTTCTAATATCAATTTGGAGACTTATGTCCTACATTTCTAGAGACATTTTCTTGTACTGTTTCTTTGATTACTAGATGGTCTCTTTCTCCCTTGTACCCCCTTGTGGAATTCTCTAGTTTTCTTTGTGGTTTTTTTTTTTTTTTTTTTGCTTTGTCATTCCAGTTGGAGGATTTTCCTCAGGTTTCCAGTTACCTATGGACGTCTTTAAGAGTGTATTTAAGGAGTTCCCATTGTGGTGCAGCAGAAACGAATCTGACTAGGAACCATGAGGTTGTGGTTTCCATCCCTGGCCTCGCTCAGTGGGTTAAGGATCTGGCGTTGCCGTGGGCTATGGTGTAGGTCATAGATGCGGCTCGGATCTGGCATCGCTGTGGCTGTGGTGTAGGCCAGCAGCTGTAGCTCCGATTAGATTCCTAGCCTGGGGACCTCCATATGCCACAGCTGTGGCCCTCAGAAGCCAAAAAAAAAGGAAAAAAGAAAAAAAAGAGTATATTTAAAAATGAGAGATTAGGAGTTCCCATAGTGGCTCAGCAGTAACGAATCCAACTAGTATCCATGAGAACACGGGGTCAATCCCTGGCCTTGCTCAGTAGGTTAAGGATCCAGCATTGGCATGAGTCATGGTGTATGTTGCAGATGTAGCCCAGACCCTGTGTTTCTGTGGCTGGGGTGTAGGCTGGCAGTTAGAGCTCAGTTCAACCCCTAACCTGGGAACTTCCATATGCTGTGGGTGAGGCCCTAAAAAGCCAAAAAAAGTGAGAGACTAAAACAGCTGGAAATCCAGTGTGTGTGGCCAGGGCATGCCACCTGGTGAGCTGAATCATAGGGTGATCAAAGGTGATTTGGTCTTTTCATTGTGTGTGTGTGTGTGTGTGTGTGTGTTGGAGGAAGAGGTCCCAGTTGTCAGAATCAGTAGGTATTCACTCTTGACTCTGATTTCTCTAGAGAGCAGTCTATTGGTTTCCCACTGGGAGATGTATACTAGGCCTGGCTTTCTGAAAATAGGGCAAGGGAAGACAGCTGAGCCTACCACAGTTCGGCAGGCATGTTTTAGGAAGGGGAAGAAATAAACACATTTGGTTAACCAGTGCACTTGACCCTTCTGTCCTCACGGTGGTCCTGCTCTCATCCCCAGCCTCTGAGGAGGTGGGCCTTAGCTTACAGCCTGAGACTTCTCTTCTCATGTAGAGGAAGTGACCTAGACGTTGACCTATTGTTGGAATATATGATTCAGATACCACCTGGTTCACACTGTGCTCTCTTATGCAGACATCATCATTCTTTATGGGTCTGTTTGAGGGGGGCACATGGACCCAGGATGCCCTGAAGAGAGAAGCTGGGGTCCCAGGGATGATATTTCCTCCTAGAACTTTCTTCAGAAGATAACTGCTTTCCTTTTTCTCTTCATGTCATCTGACCTTGGCTTCTTGGGACCCTTCTTTTTAAAAAATTTCACAAAGAGTTTGTAAGTTCATCACACCTTCTGTGCTCCTGGTTCTCATGCCTTGAAGACCTCGCGCCTCTTGGTTAACCTTCATTAAGTCTGAGTTTCAAGGTTGCTGCTTTGAAGGGCTTCTGTAGTCATCACGGGTAAGCTCGGCACTCCCAGAGCGGGAAAGCCTGTCATCTCTCATGACGGTGTATCTGATTTACTCTACCAGAATCTCGGCAGCTGGAGCCTGGGAATCTGTATTTTGAGAAAACCCCCTAGGTGATTCTGGTTGACCTTCTAGTTGCCCCTGTCTATTAACCCTTGCCTCTCCTGCCTGATGCCTGAATTTGGAGCTCTGCTGTCCTAGGCCTCGTGTCCTTGGGTCAGACTACCTTTCCACTCCAACCTCTGCCAATCCACTACCCTGGCCAGACAGGGCCAAAACCCCAGACCTTGAACTTTGCATCCCCACTCATCTATGGTCCTCCCACCCAGGTCCCCTCTGTTCTCACACTGGCCTCTGGGACTCAGGAGGGCTCCTCGCCCCTGGCCAGAACTCATGTCGTCCCCCCTCCCCCCTCCCCCACTACTCCCCCCCTCCCCCAACACACACAAGTCCAGTATCTTGCCTCATTCTGTTCTGAACCAGCCAGATCTGCCCGTGCTGCGGGTCTGGAAAATAGAAAGGATGCTTTGGGGTGTTACGATGTTTGATCTAACGAGCGATGCAGACAAAGAACACTGAGGAGGAAGTGATGACCTCAGGCTGGCCTCTCAGGACGTGTCACACTGAAACAGGGTTTCAGCTGGACTCTTAGTGGAGGCGTATTTCTGTATATTCATAGAGGAGGCTGAAGTCAAATCTAGGAAACACTTACCAAAAACCTCTGCTATTCCAGCACAATTTCTACTGCTGTTACTCATCCTGCTAACAGTCATCATTGACTGCCCGCTCTAGGATAAGCCCTGCATATGTGGGTATGTATGTAATTTTGTTTCTTTGAGACTTTTCTCAGCCCTGCAAGGGAGGCATGGTTGTCCCCGGGTTAGTGATGTGAAAAGTGAGGCCAAGAGAAGCATTGTCCTCTCAAGACCTCAGGAATCCTAAGTGCTAAGAGGAAGACCGGCAGCCCAGTCTGCCGACTGGTTTCTGTTCTCCTTGCAGCTGGCTCCTACCGCTTCCCCGTAATTAAAGAAAGCAGCTCTACCCAGGGGGGCGGCCGCATCCTGTCTTCCCAGGGCGACAGCTGCAAATAAAACTCCAATCAAATCCCTCTGTGTCTCCCCCCAGCTCCTCCCTGGCGGGCATCCATTAGTCCGATAGGTGAAGTGTGGCTAATGGCCATCTCGGTGACTCGGCGACTCGGAGAGTCTGTGAGGCGAGGTGGCCTGGCCAGGCCGCAAGCCAGGTTCGCTCGACACCCTTCCTTTTCATTCCCTGTAGCTGTCTGAGACATTTACTCAGAGACTAAAAGCAGTCAAGGTTCAGTGCAGCCCCAGATCCGAATGACTGTGAAATTTAAGTGCTTTCAGACTTCAGGCAAGCAAGAAAAGATTGGACTTTTGTTCTAATGAAAGCACTTTTTAGCACTTAAAACATAGAGGAGTTCCCACTGTGGCTCAGCGGTTAGCAAGCCCGACTACAATCCATGAGGATGTGGGTTCTATCCCTGGCCTCGCTCAGTGGGTTAAGGATCTGGCGTTGCTGTGGGCTGTGGTGTAGGTCACAGATGTAGCTCCGATCTGGCGTTGCTGTGGCTGTGTTGTAGGCTGGCAGCTGTAGTTCCGATTTGACCCCGAGCCTGGGAACTTCCATATGCTGCGGGTGCAGCCCTACAAAGCAAATACATATATATATATATTTCCACACTTATGCACTTTCGATACCAGCATTTGCCAGCATGTGTGCAAAGGACACAATAATGAAAATCTAGGTTTACACAAAAGTTAAAATAGAAGAGATAATTTATTTGAATCGTAAGTCAAGCCCTACTTTTGCTGGCACAGCCTCTCTGCACCTCAGGGTTCACTTCTGTAAAATGGAGAGATGTCAGATTAAGCGGTTACAGCTGTCCTACGAGGCCGTCATGAGAAGCTGTGGGATATAGGTTGTACACGGAGCTGGGCTATAGAGAGGCAAGGCCCCCTTGACGAGACAAATAGAAGGCTGGGCAAGGAGAGAAGGCAGTCCTGTCCAGGGCTGGTCCCCCAGGTTTTTGGGGGGACCAGCCTCTCACCCTGATCAGCTTGGGAACAGGCTACCCTCCGTCGCCACTGTGGAATATGAGCCATTATCCCGCACATCACCACCCGCGGTTCCGCCATTCGGTTAAACACTGCAGCTCCTGAGCACATTTTAATTTCTGAGCATTAGTTACGAGACTTTCTTGTTAATTCTGATTCAGCGGATTTTGCTGAAACAGCTTTAATGTCCCCCCTCTTATTTTGGTCACGCTGCACACAGCTTGTTCATACAGACAATATATCCGGTGGCTAACTCCCTCCCGAGGGCGAATCACGGGAGGCCCTGGAAGGGATGCAGTGATGGGGGCAGCACAGGGAGGAAGCCCCCTCCCAGACTTCTTTACAGGTGACTTGGGGGGGGTAGTCTAGCCACCAGACACAAACCTGCCGGTGGTGATTACATCAGATATAACAGGATTCCGCCAGAGCTCAGTAGCAGGCAAATCAAGGGGAAAAAATAGAACGACCCACGACAAATCAGCAAAATCAGTTCGTGCTTTCTGCTGCATTTATTAGATCACAGGCATCATGCGGCCGAATTTGCTTTATCTCACTTGGAGGCACTGATGGAATTCTGCAACCGGCAGTATTGGCTTGGGGCCGGCACCCCCTCCTCCTTTCCTTCCCTCCTTCCTCGTGTCTAGTTGCTCACCCTGGCGTGAGCAGGTGTATTGTTATCCTTGGTGGGCTAGGTAACCCCTTCCGGACTTGAACCTAGGAAAAGGATGAGTTCAGGCAAACTAAACTGTTGTTCTGGTCAGTTGTAACACCCTTCCTAGGGACCCGCAGTGTTTTCAAACATTCTTAAGAAGAGGCAACACTCATGGGGGATTTACCGTATGCTGGGCATGCTTCTTACTCCTTTTTATGTATTAACTCACTTAACTGCCACATCAGCTCGGTGAGGTAGGTATAATAATCAGCCCCGTTTTGCAGCTGAGGAAACCAAGGCAGAGAAAGGGTAAACATCTTACTCTAATCACCCACGTAGTAAGTGGCAGGCTGGGACTGGGTCCTCAGTTCCAGAGTACATGCCCTTAGCCATTGCAGTTTACTGATGCACCTTGGTTTCGTCACCTTGATTTTGTCACAAGATATGGCTGGAGTGACTTGATGCAGTAGCAAGATAGGTCAGTTTCAGGGGAGAGACGGGGATGGGCTGGAGCTGGAGGAACAGGAACAGACCTACCTAGTCGGCTGAGAGGAAGTCCTAGCTAATGGAATCCAATCCAAGGCAAGAAGAAACAGTCCAGATTCAGCAACACAGCTCATGGAAGCTGACATAGGATGGAGGGTGTTTCAGACCAACATGTAATTCAGGGCAAGAAACACTCAGCAGGGCAGGCATCGGGGGCAACTGCCAGCAGGCTACGGGACCCAGGTCATATAAAAAAAATTAACTCAAAATGAATCGGGAGTTCCCTTAGTGGCTCAGCAGTTAATGAACCCAACTAGGATCCAAGAGGATGTGGGTTCAATCCCTGGCCTCGCTCAGTGGTTTCAGGATCTGGCGTTGCCATGAGCTGTGGTGTAGTTTGTAGATGCGACTGTGATCCCACATTGCTGTGGCTGTGGTGTAGGCCAGTGGCTGTAGCTCCGATTCAACCCCTAGCCTGGGAACTTCCATATGCCATGGGTGCAGCCCTAGGGAAAAGAAAGAAAGAAAGACCTAAATATAAGAGCTAAAACTGTAAAACTCTTAGAAGAAAACATGGAGTAACTCTTCATGACCTCAGATTTGGCAAATCGTTTCTTGCATATGACACCCAAAGCACAGACAACATAGGAAAAAATAAGTAGTACCTCATCAGTATTAAAAACTTTTGTGCATCAAAGAACATTATCCAACACGTGAAAAGAGAGCCTATAGAATGGAAGAAAAATACTTGAAAATCATATGCCTAGTAGGAGTCTGATATCCATAATATATAAAGAACTCTTACAATGCAGCAATAAAAGGACAAACAACCGAACCAAAAAATGGATGAAAGAATAAAATAGCCGTTGCTTCAAAGGAGGCATAGAAGTGGCCAAAAAGCACATGAAAAGATGTTCAGCATCATTGCTCATTAGAAAATGCAAATCAAGACCGCAGTGAATTAGCACTTAATACCCACTAGGGTGGCTATAATAATAGTCATACAAAGCAACACAAGTGTGTACATGAATGGGAGAAACTGGAGCAGTTGTATGTTGCCGGGAGAAATATAAATGGTTCAGCCACTGCGAGACATAGGCTGGTGGTTCCTGTAAAAGTTAAGCATAGAGTTTATCACATGAACCAGCCATTCCACTCCTAAATATATACCCCAAAGGAACGAAAAAAGCTACTCAAACAAATACATGCACATGCATATTCATAGCAGCATTATTCACAATAGCCAAAAGTGGAAACAATACAAATGTCTGCCAGCTGTCGAATGGATAAACAAACTGTGGTGTCTACATACAATGAGACATTATCCCCAGAGAAAAAAGAATGAAGTACTGATACCTGCTATGATGCGGATGAACCTCCAAAACATGACTGCTAAGTGAAAGAAGCCAGACCCAAGAGGTCTCATATTACATGATTCTGTTTCTGTGAAATATGGAGACTACGTAAACCAGTAGAGACAGCGGATCAGTGGTTTTCAGGGACTGAGGGGGGAGAAGATGAAATATACCTGCTAAATGGCCATGAGCGGAGTTGTTTTTGGCAGGGGAGGGATGAAAATATTTGGAAACAAGATAGTAATGGTTGTACTACATTATCAAGGAATGTACAATGCCCCCGAATTGCTCACGTTAAAATGGTGACTTTTGCATGGTGTGGATTTATCCTCAATGTAAAAAGAAAAAGTTAGGATCTTAACAACCGTGGCATCAGGCTGGGACCCAGACAGGTTTCCAGGTACTTGAACAGAGGTATCAATGATGTGGGCCAAGTATTCAAGACCAGGGAGCAGCCCAGTTATTAGCCAGGGGTCCGGTGCTAAGCCTAAGCATAGGGGGCCAGGGCTCCCCAAGCACGCCTAGCCCTGAAGAGTGTCAAGGATAGAGCCGGTGGGGGAGATGGACTGTGTTCACCCGGCCACAGAGGAACCTGGGATCCTCTTTCCAGGTGGGAAGTCTTTAGCAAGGAGAGACAAAAGCCAGTCACTGTGGGACACAGCGAGCTCTGCGATTCTGACCTTCCTCCCTCCACTTGTGCGAGCCTGGAGCTTTAGAGGAATTCATGTGGCTGATAATGGATCCCAAACACAAAGGCGCAGGCGGGTGGGGTGGAGGCGGAGGGAAGGCTGTTGCTCAGCGAATGAACAAAACAGCTGGAGGTAAAGCTTTTGTTACAGGCTGCCATCTCTGATTCATGCGTCTTTATAATTCTGACTCCAGTCTGAGTGAGCCTTGGAGAGCCCCGAGGGCCATTGTCACCTCCCGCACTGCGCCCGCCAGCGTGGGGTTTATTAGAAGCCAGCTGTGAGCAATGCCAGGGCGGGCTGATCGGTCCGCAGAACAGGCCATTGCCTGCGTGGAGAGCCACCGGCCCCACTCAGATGCCCACGGCGGTGGGTTCTGAGAGCCCAGGGCCCAGGGGAGGAACGGTGGGGCCTTCCACGAACCCCAGCTGCTAGCACGAAACACGCCTGGAAGCTTCAGCCCAGACCGAGCAGAGCCCAGCTTTGAGGGCCGTGAGCTGAGGTCTTCCAGCCTCCTTCTCTGCCCTCAGCTGGGAGTAGCAGGAAAGGAAAGGAATTAGTGAAAGGGAACAAAAGGCCTCTGACACCTCCACCCTCCTTTCTGCACCTGCCTCCTCTTCCTACGCTGCTGCTGCTTATTTTCCCATAGGCTGCCTTTTGCCCATGGAGCATTCCAGTCTTCTCCACGCTTTCGCTGCCTGAACACGACGGCCAGGGCCAGGCTGAAGGGCTGCTGTCCCCGGGGCAAGACTCCTTCCCGCTCTTCCTGTGCCGCTCTTCCTGTGCCGTCTCCCGCTCCCTCCGCTTTGGGCCCCACCTCCAGCCCCACCTGTCGCCCCCTCGCCCTGCCAGGAAGGCCAGTTGACATGGTCTCCATTCTGAAGTCTTTCGATGCCCTCCCTCCCTGTAAACAAAGCAGGACCTGGCAGTGCCTCTCTTCAAGGCTTATCCTGTTCTGTCTCACATCATGGTTACTTCTGGACTTGTCTAGACCCCTTTACCAGGCTGTCTGGGTTTACTTCTGAACCATCTCACACCAGCGCAGAGCCGAGCACAGATAAAACGTTTTGTGTTTGCTGAATGAATGAATGAGTGAATGAATGAATGAGTGAATTTTTCCAACCTGAGTCATGTGGAGCAGTCTCCAGGATACTGCTTAGCCATCCAGGAATCTCTGTGCCACCAATTGTGACTTATCATGCAGAAAGCCCATCTAGAACCTGTTGCTAAGAAAGTACGCAAAAAGGAAGTAGGGCTGAGGGTCTGAGACCAGCCCTCTGCCTCTCTGGGAAGGGTTCTGGCCTTCTGCTATTTCTTCAAAGGGACCATACCTAGGAAGCAAAATTGAGACCAACCCAGTCCTAGGAAAGCTGGGACTTCAGGAACATAAGCCACTGGGGAAGGGGAGAGAGCCAGGACCAGGTGGAACAGGGGGCAGGTGTCAGGGGTGTTGGGCATAGCAGTGTCCTGGTTCTGCCATCTGCCATGCTGGCAGGAGAATGCCAGGTAGCACTGGTGGTCCAGTGGGCAGGGCTTACAGGGTGGCAGGGTCCCAGCCAGGTGAGCTGGGCCCCTTCCCAGGGGTTCCCTCTCAGCCCAGGACTTAAAGTAGCTGCTCATCCACCTGGTAAACTGAGCAACCCCAATAGTCCAGACCCCAAACGGACAGACCCCAGGCATACACCTGGTAAGGGTGGGCCAGCCACCTGCTGACCCTGGGGAGCTGGAGGCTGCCAGGGTGGGTGTGCCGGGCTGGGAGCCTGGACTAGCTCAGAGGGCCTTCAGGGCTGGCCAAGGCAGGGGCAGCCCCAGCACCCCCTGCCCAAGACTTATCTTCCCTGGCTTTTCTCCCACCCTGAATTCTAGGAAACAAGGCAGGCAAGGAGAGAAGCAAACCAACAAAGAAGGAGGAGGGGAATAATAGGAGAGTACCAGGGACAGATGTAGGTTTTCAGGGACCTAATATCAGACCATTTGGGGGGGCTTTCTTAAACAATGAAAATGCAACATTGGGTACTGGAAGCGACTGTGCGGGAAAGTGGCCCTCAGACTGAGTTTCATTTCCAGGCGAGTCAGCCTCTGCCCAGTCCCGAGCGATTGTGTAGTGTACACGAGGGTACGGATGGAGTGCGGGGCAAAAATGTCCCATAGGAGTACAGGCTCTCCCACCCTGGCTCGTTCTCTCCCTCACGCCTTTCTAGCAAACCTGGCTGGGTTGCCCAAGCTGCCGCCCTCTCATCCCACCCCACCCCCATCCCAATTAAAAAATCTATTCTGTATTTCCACTGTGCAGCACCCTTAATATTAGGTCTGAAAACAATTTGCAATCAGTTGCACTAATTAATCTAATTGAATTTAATTTCCCTTTCTTGGTGTTAGGGGTGAGCGAACTCCATATGCTGATTTATGTAAAGCAATATGCAAATTTGTGTCTTGAGCCCAGAGCCCTGTAAATGTTTTTGATTACAAAGGAAAAAAAAAAAAAGCTACGCTGAGGCCCCAGGGTAGCATACCACTGCATTTTCTGGCCTGACAGTCCTCTCTTCTAGTGGCCTGGACATGATATCCCTTTGCTGCTGTGCTATCGATGGCTTGGTCACCCTTATTTCTGCCCCAAACTGTACTCTTGGGTCCCTGCTAGGGGTCCCTAGGAACCTGAATGTCATCTTTTCTTTATCTGGGTTCCGTCCCTTTGTTATGCTGCTGCTGCTTCTCTCTCAGCCCCTCATTAAGCTCAGGAATGGATTCTAACTTTTACCTGGAAATCTGATGAGCACCCTGTTGGTGAGGTGAAGGGTAGCACTTTGCTGGCTGCCCTAGAGCTATCCAGCAGGGGGCAGTGCTTAGAGGACTTGAGTGGGGACATGGCCACAGGGCTGGGAATCCAGACCTGCAGCCCCAAGGACTTCTCTCAGCTCCCACAGAGACGAGGTGGTGTCACCCATGGATGACAGTGGAGTTGAGGGTCATGAGCCTTGATTAGCCATGACTGAGTCCCAGCGTCCCTGGTAGAGCTGTGCTCTCAGGAACTGCTACATGGGCACCAAGACTGTGACTCACCAAAGGGCTTAGTGCCCCTGGTGCTTCTGCTCCATTAAAACACAATTTTTAGATTTGCTTCCAAATAACCCAGGGAGGGGAGAAGGGAACGTTGCAGGCTGTAGAGAAGAAACAGGATTGGCCATGAGCTAAAAATGATTGAAGGTGATAATGCTTCATTGGGATTTATTATATATAATATACTTACCATATATTTGAAGCTTCCAGTCTTAGTTCTGAAGCTGGATCCAAGAGCTTGTGTTCTGCTGCCTGTTGAGTGGGAGCATACAGAAGGAATGAGAAGAACCTCAGGAGGATTTATTGACAGCTCCAGCCATGCCTGGGCCAGTGCGGATGAAGGCTACACACACCCTCATCCTCCTGCTCCAGGCAGGGTAAGGGAGGGGCACAAGGGTGCAGGGGAAGCATTGTCCCAGCCACCTGCCAGTCCTGTGGCTCTGTGAGTCCACAGACTTGGCCAGGAGAAGGACAGCAACCCTAGAAGCAGGTTCCAGACAGTAAAACAGCAATGAAATGGGCCAGGGTGTGGAGGACAAATTGCAAAAGAAGGAGGCTAAAGGGAGGAAGACCCATTTGGGAGGTTTGTGATGTTTTTGCAAGAGAAAAAAAAAGGTGAGGGTTTGACTGGAGCAGGACTAATGAGTATGGAGAGGAAAGCCTAATGCACAGCATTTACGTTTATCTGTATGTGAGATGAATGGGCAGGAAGCTTGGAAGCTTGCTCTAGCATGCCTAAATGGGTGGTAAAATCATTAATGGAGACAAAGTACGTAGGTCAGGGAGGAGGTTAGGTGGGGAGAGGAAAGGCAAATGGGTTTTTTTCTCAGAGAGATAATTTTGGGCACAAGTGGAGTTAGTCGAGGAGGCTGGGAATTTGAACCCAGAGCCCCAGGATGAGGTGAGAGCTGGAGGGAAAGATACGGGAGTCATAGGTGTTTAAGTGACAGAATGCATGAGGGCAGTGAGATCAGCCTGGGAGAGAATCCCAGAAAATTCCAGCGTGTGAGGAGCAGGAAGAAGGAATGGACACAGCAAAGACTGCACGGGAAAACGAAAGGAGACATAATCACGGAAACCAGGCGGGGAGAGAATTCTAGGGAGAGCATGTAACGATGCCACATGCTGCCGAGAGGACTCACAAAATCAGTAGCATAAGCAGACTTCACACACAGTCTTGCCCACTGAATTTCCCACACAGCAGTTGCCACTGACCATGGCAAGAGTTTAAGGAATGTGTGTGAATGCATATCCCTTGAGTTCAAAATTCACATAATACTTAAGAAATCGGTTTTTTTTTTTAAAAATAAGAACAATTTCCAAGCCTAGGTCTTTATGCCTGAAATCCATATTCTTCCCTAAATCCAACCTTCCCTCCAGTGTATTAAATATACCTGAGACATTATTCGAAGTTCTTCAAGAACAATGAAAAATGTTCCAATTTAGCCCTTGATGGGAGGAAGGGTTTATTAGTAAGAATAAATCCAGTTGAGAAGGCAGAGAGTAGAAGACAAGTATTGATGAGATCAGGACAATTTAAAGAGGCCCCAGGGTGTTTTCAGCCCCTCTCTTCCTGGCAGAGCACTTCTTGTCACCGTTGCCAATTTCCTTTTTTTTTTTTTCCAACCTTCTGGATCATTCAGTATTTCATTCAACCAAAATTTATTAAGTATATACTATGTGCCAGGCACAGACCACATGCTGCAGATGAGATTTTCAAAACTGATGAAGACAGATCCCAGCCATTGAGGAGTCACTGTTCAATAGGGAATTAGGAAGCCCTTACAGGGGATTTTATCACAGAGGCTCAGGGGTATGAAGCAGGTGTGGTCAAGCAGGTTTCACAGAACTGAGTCCCAATCCCTTCACCCATCAGGGGCTTCTCCCACAAGGCCTTGGCTGCCTCTGCCTCAAATACAGGCTGTGATTTCACAGGGCGTCTGACTTAGCCCAGCATCAGGAAGTGTGCCAGGGCTTCAGACGAAGGCGATAAAGGCATCAAAATCTGTGCCTGGGAGTTCCCTTCGTGGCTCAGTGGTTAACGAATCCGACTAAGAACCATGAGGTTGCGGGTTCAATCCCTGGCCTTGCTCAGTGGGTTAAGGATCCGGCGTTGCTATGGCTGTGGTGTAGGCCAGTGGCTACAGCTCCTATTAGACCCCTAGCCTGGAACCTCCATATGCCACGGGTGCGGCTCTACATGAAGGCAAAAAGACAAAAAAAAAAAAAAAATCTGTGCCTGGTTCTCGTGCCTGTAGCTACCCTGCCTAGAGTTAAGAGCTTGCCAAAGGCCCTTCATTTAAATTTTTCATTGTTCTCTGTCCATCCCTAGACTCTGCTGGTTCCTTTATGTCTTCCAGGTAGGAAGCAAGTCTCCCTTTAAGACAAGGGGCATTTCAGTCATATTCTTTGGGTCCACAAAGTGGGGCTTTGCTGCCAAGTGTCTGAGAGTCTATCTGCTTTGAAACCTTGCTTGGTTACCAGTTTCTGAGGACGGCTGATGGTTTTCCAACTCCCCTGCCTTTGAGAAAGATTAGATGATGGAGAAGAGCCACGTCTCTGTGCTCACATGTTAAGCATGCCAGAAAAAGGTGCAGGGGTGGAGGTGGGAGGTGTTAAAATTCTTGGCAGGAAAATAAAAGCTGAGCTAACTTCCTTCTCTTTGAGCTGCATCTGAAGGAAGAGGGTAAGGGCCTAGGAAGCAATGCTGCAACTGGGGTGACAAGAATGAGTCACCCACCTCAGGCACAGAATTTCAGGGCGCACCAAGAATCCAGCAATGAAGAGAAATCACATTTTGATACATTATCGCAAAAAATCAAAACTAATCCAAAAATTTAACAATGCACCAAAAGTCAAAACTTAGTAGCCGTAGGATCAGTCAGGTAGCAGGGTTGCCCCAAACTCAATGGGAAGTGCTTAGGTTGTTCCAGGGATGCACCTCTTTCTAACCCTAAAATCCTGTTGAGTTTCCTCCACCTGCTTAGAAAACTCCCCCTCTTCCCCAATGCAGCTCTTTACCATGTGGGGGAAGCCTCTCCTATTCCCTTGCATATTCTGGCCATAGCAGCCTCCTCCTGTTCCCAGGGTATGTGATCTCTTTCCTATCCCAGGACCTTTGCACTTGCCAATTCCTCCATCTGGATCTTCCACCGGTTCTTCCTGTTAGGTCATTCTTCAAGTCTCAGCTCAAGTGCCGTCTTCCTAGAGACCTCCCCATCCATCAGGTTTAAAATAGGTGTCCCCCACATCTGGACGATCACAGCACCCTCTTTAACTCTTCCATAGCATGTTTCACCATCTGTAATTATCTTGTTTACACGTTCATATATCCGTAGCTACAAGGTAAGCTCCGAGAAGGCAGGAACCTTGACCAGCATCCTTGCGTGACTGCAGACCCTAACACAATACTTGGCACATGGTAGGGACTCACTAAATATCTGACCTGAAGGGTTGAATGAAAGTCCTTTTCAGGCATTGCCTCCTCTGCGAAGTCTCCCAGGATACACGTCCTTAATAATCGCCACTGTGGAAGTCACTGCTTCATTCCCTGTGTCCTCAGAGCCCTTGGTGTACGTTTATGTTACCACATTCCAGCCCACCGTGCACACAGCCAGCTCCTCCAGAAAACGCTGATCTCCTGGATGTGAGGGACTGAGTCCTAGTCACCTCAGTATCCTTGAGCCTAGCACAATGGCCAGCACAGTGTGTGACCATAGATGCTCAAATAAATATGAGCAAATGAAATCTACAGCAAACCAAGGTAGCCAGGGGCCCAGCAAATGGGTGCTGGAAAAGTTAGGGTCTGAGTAAAATTTTGCAAATCAAATAATACTTTAATGGAGATAGAGGAGCTCACTGCTTCAAGGAGCCCTACAAGGAGTGCTACAGCAGAGAGAGAATCACCCCCCGACTTATCATTTCGTTTTTAACCTTGAATTTTCATAAATTAGGCTGGTCCCAAGCCTGTGCACACTTTTCAGCACTCTCCAGTGCAGGGTGTCCTCGGCCCCACACAGGTTATTACCAGACCCCGAGGAACTTGGTCCTCACCCTTTTTGCATATTTCTGGGTGTCCTCAAGATTCTTTGCCTAAGAAAACACAGGCTTATGGACACCCATTGGTCCATGGTAAGGCCTTATTTGAGCGCCACTCAACAGGAAGAGCTGGCATATTGGAACAAACCAAATACCTATGGTGTCTGAACTGACTGCCCCTGTGCCAGGATGCTCGATGACACATATGGTCAAAGAATGGGGGCAGGCAGGGTGTAACTAAACAAAACTATTCTTGCAAAGTCTTTACCTTCCGTGTGAAATGGTGCCATATTTAATTTCTGTGAAAAGTTAGATTCCATTGCAATCCCTGGAAAATGAAAGCAGAAATGTACAAGTGAAAAATCAACAGAGAAATTAAAATGAAATAGTAAGAAATATTCACTTAACCCAGAAGTAGACAGGAAAGAGGAAACAGGAAAACAAACAACTGGCTGAACCAACAGAAAATAAATATCTAAAGGGTAGTCTATATTCAACAAAATCAATGTTTATGTTAAAATTATATGATTTAGCACTTCAGTTAAAAGGAAGAATTGGTAAGAATGGATAAAAATCAACACTCAATATATGCTGTCCACCAAGGGACACATTTAAGTACAAAGAGACAGGTTGAAAGTAGAAGTCCAGAAAAAAATACAGCATGCAAGTACTAATACACCAAAGTGGTTCTTTTGATGTTATACAAAGTGAGTTCAGCATAAAACAATATTATGTTTCATAATGATAAAAGGATTAATTCATCAAGAAAACGTCACAATAAATTTGTGTACACAAATACAGACCTTTTTGAAAATAATTACAGACCTTCAAAGTATGTGGAACAAAAATACAATGTATCAAAATTAAAGGGAGAACCAGATAAATTCATTATCACCTCTCTATAATTGATGGGACAAAAATCAGCAAGGACCCAGAGATCTGAACAACACTATAAACCACTTGGATCAAGGTGGCATTTATTGAATCCTACACTCAACAAGGACAACATATATGTTCCTTTCAAGTTTATAAGATAAAACCTCTGTTGGGCCACAAGTATATCTCAGTACGTGTCTATGGCTTATGCAGGGAGCTTTTCTAGTAGAAGCCTAGTGGGCCATGGAGCAGTCATTGGTTAGTATTTGAGATTGCAGGGAAAATGCTCCAAACACATGTTCTCCAACTGAAGTCTTTCCCTTCTCTAAACACTGGAGAGATATGGTATGGTAAAATTCTGCGTGAATGATGAGTTTGGACAGAAACACTGTTCGTGGGTCCAAGTACTTTCCAGGAGCCACTATGGACAGTGACACCCTTAACCAAAATTTAAAATGTGTGTGTCCATCAATCCAGAGTGCCCACTTCCAGGTTTCTACCCCACAGAAACAACAGTGTGTACAAGGATGATCATCGCAGCCATATCTGTAATGGAGAAACCTGGAGAAAAATGACATTCTAACAATAGAAGATTGGTTAAGATTATGGAATCCTACATGGCCAAAAGAATGGATGAAGTTGATCTGAATGCAAAGACATGAAAATATCCATAATATAGTTTTTTTATTTAAAAAAAAGCAAGTTGGTATATAATATAGTACAAATATACTTTTATTAAATACAGCTATTCAGGAGTTCCCATTGTGGCTCAGCAGGTTAAGAACCCAACATAGTGTCAGTGAGGATGTGGGTTCAATCCCTGGCCCCACTCAGTGGGTGAAGGATCTGGCATTGCCACAAGCTGCAATAGGTTGCAGATCCAGCTCACATCTGTTGTTGCCATGGCTGTGATGTAGGCCTCAGCTGCAGCTCCGATTCAGTCCCTAGCACAGGAACACCCATATGCCACAGGTACGGCTGTAAAAAGAAAAAACAAACAAAAAATACAAAATGATTCATTTATAATTAACATGGAAAACAAATGCCAGAAAGGATATATACTAAAATGCTGATCATATCTAGCTTTGGATGGCGGTATTTGGGTGATTTGAATTTTCTTTACACTCTTGTTTTCAAATGTTTCTGCAAGAATAATTTTTTTTTAATGTGAGACACCAATTGTGCAAAATGGGTGCAGTGATTCCCCTTACTGGGACGTGGGGGAGCGGTTCCCTTAGAAGCCCAGCAGTGTGACAATGACAAGATGAGGCTTTTATCTCATCTCCAATAAGAACTGTAATAATATTTTCTGCACAGTGTAATTGTAAGTATTTTTAAGTCCCTCGGTGCTGATATACGTATTCTTATAAGGATCCCAGGAAGTCTTGTGTGTTGATCAGTGAGGCAGGCAGAGTGTGAAGCGTCACACACACCACCCCACACCCCTTGCATTCCCATCCAGTACTAATGATAACTGAGCATCTCCTGGGGACTGAGTCCTGGCCTGGGTGCTTTATATGTATTATTTCTAATCCTCCACAAAGCCCTGAGAAACATGCATAATTCAGCACTCACTTTAGTTAATACATATTTACTGATCACCTACTACATGCCAAACACTTTTCTAGATGCTGGGGATTCAGCATTGAATAAAAATGACAAAAATCCCTGCACTGTCTATAGTCAAACATGCTTGTGAGAAGAGACAGGCAATAAAAGCAATGAATACTGATAAGCGAAGGTGTAACCAGTAAGTATCTAGTATGGTTGAAGGTGGTATACACTAAAGAAGAGTTCCCTTGTGGTCCAGCCGGTTAAGGATCTGGCATTTTCACTGCAGCCGCTTGGATCACTGTTGTGGAGCAGGTTCGATCCCTGGCCTGGTAACTTTCCTATGCCGTGGGCACAGCCAAAACAAGAAGGAAGGAAGGAAGGAAGGAAGGAAAGGAGGGAGGAAGGAAGGAAGGAAGGAAGAATAGATACAGTGAGATAAAATGAATGGGGAAAGTCAGAGGGGGCTGAGCTTGCAATTTTCATAAACATGAAGAGGATAGCTTTCCTTAAGAAACAAACTTTTGAGCAAACATTTGAAGCAAATGAGGCAGTGAGTCGGACAAGCAGCTGGGCAAAGAGTTTTCCAGGTAGAAGGAACAGCCTTCAAAGACACTGAGCTTCAGGGAGGGGCCAAGGAGGCTGCGTGGAATAAGCAGAGTAGATGAGGTGGGAGAGGGAACGGGTGACCTGATCCTGGGGGGGGTGCCTTTCAGGTCACAGTAAAGACTCTGGGTTTTACTCTCTATGAAACGGGAGCCATAACCACAGGAGGGTGGAGTACAGGAGTGTCACGATCTGACCCGCGTTTTGAGACTGACGGCAGAGAGGTTCAGGGGAAAGCAGAGGGCCAATTAGGAGGATAGGGCAATAGTCCAGGCTCGGGAAGGGTCATCATCCCATTTTAAAACCGGGAAATTGAAAGCCCCCAGCACTGTCTGGCTCATAGCCATGCAAGTAATGAGTGGCCGAGCAGGGACCTAAAGCCATGTGCCCTCAAGCCCAGTGTCCTTTTGCCCAGAAAGAAAAACCAGGCTGTGCGTTTTGGTGAGTTGCCTCGTACCTGGGGGTCACCTCCTGGCCTGTTTCACACCTCTCTTCCAACATACTTTCTCTGTCCAACCCTCCTGCCCCCTGTGAAAACAGCTGGTGCAGGAACTTCTCCAGTGCTGGAAAAGCCGGTTGACCTCCTGATGCTGGTTTCAAGTGTTTTTCGAACACCTGAAACAGCCTGGGATGGTCAGTGACAGCCATGAGAGTAGAGTCTGGAGAAAGAGGCACCGTCAGATCAGGACAGCGCCCCAAAGTCACACGGCAGTTTGGAGATGGAGGTGGCTCCTTTCCTGCCCGTTGCCCAGTTAGCATCTCCTGCCTCCCGGCCCGGGCACTGGTGTTACACCGAGGCTGCTCTTGGTCCCAGCAACTCCGTCCCAATAGGGTGCCTGCTCCCCCTTGGCGAGGGTGAGCGCGCAGCAATCCAGCAAAGCTGGGCTGAGTAATTGTTATTTTCTCACACAGCATCCATCAGGAGGCAAGCCCTGGCGTTTATCTAGCAGCGAGTGATCATTATCTGGTAGCGCTGTTCTTCCCACTGACAGTATCTTCTAAATAAGGGTCAGCCGTCCAGGGCTCTGTCTGCCACTGATTTCTTCCTGTGGGATGAACCACGTTCACACCAAGGCAGCAGCAAAGGTGCTGGGGTGGGGGCGGGGAGAGAGAAGGTGAGGGGGCGGGGAGTCGTTCCACAGCTGAGCCAGGGAAGCCAGCTTGAGCTTTGATTCTGACCAATGTTTGGGAGACGATGGAAGATGGTACCAGGGAGAACCCTTATTTCCACATGAGCAAACCTTCCCACATAAATGTGACAGACCATCCTTAAGTCCCCTGTATGATGACGTGCTGGGTGTGAGGAAAGTGAAAGAAAAGGCTCTCGTAGCTTCTCGATCTCTGTTGCTTGCCTTCCTGTCATCAGAGGGGAATCTGGAATGGCTTTCGATTGAGGAGCTCAGGATGAACTGCCATCAACTGGTGGGTGGCCCCGGTATCAGAGGACTGAGGTTCAAGTCCAGACCCCACTGACTCCAGGATGCTGGGCCTCTGGCAAGTCCCTGAACTTCCAGGAGCCTTGGTTTGCTCACCTGCCTAATGGGGATGGAGTAACCGCTTTCTCCCGGGGCTGTTGTGAGGCTTGGGGAAGCTAACAGTAGCATATCTCAGAAATCCTGTGTCGACCGTGGAGTGCCCTTCACTTGTGAGCTACCTTTGTTCCCAGGTAGGTCTAGGGTGGTGCTGATGTTGTCAAGGCTGTTTGCCCTGCACTGTCCCCAGTCCCTTCCTGCTGACTTAGAGACTGGCCTTCTTTCTATGACGTTACCTCTTTTGGTCTTAGGCTAAGAGCCACCATCCAAGAAATGAGATTTGTCAACCAACAGAGAGTCCTATATGGCCAAGGCTTTGCTATCCTATGGGACTGGAGAGTAATACGTGATTTGGTCTGCGTACACTCGTGGCATTTATTAAGGTTCGCTTTTGGACAAAATAAGCCCAATAGAAACCAAGGCACCATCATGAACCTCTGTAGGTGGATCCTATTTATTGAGGGCTCGACAGGTGCAGACGGGTGGCAGGTGCTTCCCCATCGTTATGCTGTTTAACACTCTGTAATCATCCCAAGAGGAAGGCATCCTCATTTTACGGATGAAAACCCGGTATTTGCAGAGGTTGAATGATCGACCCAATGACAGGATAGTGAC
Source organism: Catagonus wagneri (assembly GCA_004024745.2). Lineage (NCBI taxonomy): Eukaryota > Metazoa > Chordata > Mammalia > Artiodactyla > Tayassuidae > Catagonus > Catagonus wagneri. Next base: position 16,174,245 of record PVHT021183518.1, on the reverse strand, counting down.
AGGGCCATATCCGTTTATTCTCAAGTCAGGGCTCTCTCCCCTCCCCCAACCAGAGTATAATCTGGCGCTTTAACCTGTCTCTTACGGGGAAGTGAAAACTCATGGCTTACATCCCGGGCAGCGGAGCCTCTGGGAGCTTCCTGTGCGTTGATTCTGGTTGCTCCCGATGCTGAGGCCTCGCTGCCACTGGGTCCTCAGACAGGTAAGGTCCTCTCGAGGGACTTGGGTATTTAAGGGAGAAATGCAAATCAAAACCACATGAGATGACACTTAACACCCATTAGGATGGTTGTTATTTGTTTCGATGGAAAATGAAAAGTGTGGGTGAGAATATGGACAAATTAGGACTTTTGCATGTTGCTGGTGGGAATGTAACATGGTGTATACTATCTTCAAAGCAGTGTTCTTCACAATAGCCAAGAGGTAGAAGCCACAAGTGTCCACTGATGGATGAATAGATAAACCAAAGCTGGTATATACCTACAACGGAATATCATTCCGCCTTGAAAAGCAAGGAAATTTGATGAACTTAGAGGACATTATGCTAAGTAAAACAAGCCAGACACAGAAGGACATACACTGTATGATTCCACTTATATGAAGTACCTAGAGCAGTCAAGTTCATAGACAGAAAGTAGAATGCAAGTTATCAGGGACTGAGGGGAAGTGGGGATGAGAGTGATTGTTTCATGGATACAGAGTTTCTCTTTGGGACAATTAAAAGTTCTGGAATTGATAGTGGCGCTGGTTGTACAAGATTGAGAATATACTTAACGCTTTCGAATTGTACACTTAAAATGGTAAATCCTATGTTATAATAAAAAAAAAAAGCCCTCAGGTTGAAATCCTTCACTTCAAGAAAAGGAATGTTAGGCTCCCAGAGTTCCTTTTACTAGTGAGTCCAGGACTGTAATGTGTGTTTAGAAATCATTAGCTGCTCATCAACGAAGGGGCAGCCAAAGACACTCCAGAGATGACGGGAAGAGAAACAGCTTTGCCATGTTAATGTAACTCAATAGTACATGCGGATTTGACTTACCTAAAACTCAGTTTTTATGCAACTTTCTTCAGAGCCCCACCTAGTGTCCGACACAAACGAACTGCATCAGTATTCAACAGAGCTCCAAGAAAACCCAGTGGAATTTGACCACAGGTCCCTTTAAGTCATTCAACGATGAACGTTTATGCCACATGTTTCTTGGGCTTTTAAAAGGCAATGTTCTGTGCCGACGGTCCCCCTCCCCTGGCTGTATAGATAATTGTAAAACAAACTCCATATTCCGCTGACACCCTTTCTAATTACATCTCACCTTCATTAGGCTATTAAAGTGATAGATGGTGGCAATTACACTGAACCCCACTGAAAACTCTCTATCTGTGGCGCGCAGTGACGAGAACATGAGTTATTTACCCAGAAGCCAGGGAGAACGTGGCTGCCTCCGCCAAACCGAGCAAAGAGAAGCCCCGGGCAACCACGAGCTGCGCTTGGATTCCTGGGGCCACGGCAGGAGGTGGGGTGGCAGAGTATAAAATTTGTGCTCGCTTGTCTACTGGCCTCACAGATGCCTAGGTGTGGAAAACCGGGATTGTTATCAGGTATTATAGTCACTTAATGCGAATGTTCTCGGACGAGAGCCTCCAAAAGGCTGAATTGCTCCCAGCCATTCTCTGTGGGGGGGTGGTTGAAGGAACTAAAGAAGTTGAACCTGGAGAAAAGAAATCAAGGGGGAAAAAAAAGGAAGACACTGAAGAAGTGGAACCTGGAGAAGATGCCTAGGGTATTGACTAGTTGCGTAACTGGAGGTCCAGAAGTAGAGTGACTGCCCGTGGCTTAATCTAGGTCTCGTGTTCCTTCTGTGTTTCCACTCCGCTTTGTCAGCCTTGCCCTAAACTGGGAGGGTGGGACGCCTTGGCCAGATGTACAGCATCTGTATCCCTGCTCTCATTCTTCTCTAAACCCCCTTTCAGCTTGAGGATATGTGAAAAGAGCAGCAAAATGTGAAGGGAGAAGCTGAAAGGAGTCCTCTGAAAAGACCACTTTATCTCAGTGGTTTCCGGGGGGCACAGTCGGCACACTGAGCCCTCCTCTGGGCCAGGTCCAGTGGAAGGCACACCATGCACCTTATTATCTGGGTGGTTCTCGCTGGCAAGGCTGGGACACCCCAGTGTTTCAATACAGTCTGAGGGGCTGCTTCTAGAAATGCAGCAAAACCTGGTTTCATGTTCACAGTCAGAAGCACAGTGCCTAATTTTAGTAGATATTAAGAAAACAATTCACTGGCAAACTAAATGAGTGCTTAAACCCATGTCATAGAGGGGTCAACCAAGGTCACTGATCCCTAGTTGATAGTCCAAGGCTACATACGAGTTATGGCAGAGCAGGGACTGGAACTAGGTCTTCTGCTCCCTAGTCTGGTCTGGGACAGGACTACATGATCTCCAGTACCCTCTGTGCTCTAACATGTAGATTCTGGATCAGCAAATTAGACTGTCGGGCAGTGCTAGGTAATAGAACTTTCTGCAGTGATGGAAATGCTCTACACGTGTCTTAAAGAGTAGCCACTTGCCACATGTGGCCATGGAACCCTTGGACTGTGGCTAGGGTGACTGAGGAATGGAGTTGTGGATCCTGGTGGCTCGTGGCTACCGTATTGGATAGCACTGCGGTAGCGTTTTCCCTTCTCCTAAAGCCCAGCATCACAATGTCTGCCAAATCCTGATGCAGGGGAGGTTTGCCATTGGCAGTGGCACTTGGAGGAACTTTCCTATATCCTTGGCAAGACACACCAGTCCCTCCAGTTGCACTGGTTATGCTTCAGGAGCTGTGCTTCTTTCTCTAGAAGGGAGACGAAAACGAAATTGGAAGAGTTGAAGCAGAAAGACTATTGATTTTTAAACCTTTTTTTATCATCCAAGAATTTCAAGGTGTATTCCTCATGTCATGCCATCCCTCCCCTGGCACCTGGGAGGCCTGACCTGGACTGGAAGGCCTGGAAGGCATCGAGCGACGTGAACTGAACACACTTTAAAGCAAACTTCTCTCGTCAACATTATTTTTTTTTCCTCAGAGAAATGTTTGGATCTTTACTATTATTTTCCTCTGGCTTCTTGCCAGGAGAGGATTTTTTTAAAAATATATTAGACCATGAATCCATTAACCAGTGATTTAATTTCTAAGCCCTTATTTTTCTAAATTATTTTCTCAGCACATAATAGAACCATGGCACATGTGAGCTGGAAAACGGTTTGGGAAACCTCCAGGCTTAATCTGATGGGATGAGGATGAAGCAGTTACTGCTTCTCCAAGCTTGGGCAACCGCTGGGCTGTGTTCTCTCCACCATAATTGATGGGGGTGCATAAAATTCTTCCCATCTTACAGATGGGAAATAAGCCGAGCTGGCATTTATATAAAGGTCTCTCTGACTTTGAGGCTGGGACTCTCCCTCTGTACTTTAAGATTTCCCATCATTTCATGGATAAGAAAACAGAGATCTAGAGAGCTTTAAGAACTCCAGCAGGCAGGGCCTGAGCTCGTGTTTTTGTGCTCCATTCAAGTCTCCCCTTCAACCTGATTTACAGTCTCACACTCGGTTTATGTGTTTCACCCTCCTTTCCTCCTTAGAAGTACCCATTTCCTGTAAAAAACAAATATGTCAAAATACCTTCATTTGCCATCCACACCCCTCCACAATTTGGTACTAATTTTCCATGCACTCTCCCCCATCCTCACTCAGTCAAGGGATATGTCCAAGCAAAGCCTGATGTTTGCATTTCTCCAACACTGTCAGAACTGAGCTGTTTTTCTTGCTAAGATAAAATATATTCATATATATATGTATGTATGTATGTACATATGTGCACATGCAAATTACATACCTGTGTATGCTAACAAAGACGTTTTGGCACGAAACACAAAGATGCTCATTACAGCAATATACATTACAATAAGAAGTTAAAACAATGTACTTGGTCAACCATAACAGAAATGCGAAGGACAAAATATTTCTATTCTGTAGATTAGTATGAAGCCACTGGGAATGGAAGTGAGAGCCCACGACAGGGGAGTATTGGGCTCCCCACAATGGACAGAGTAAAGGAGGAGGGGTTCTGTCTCCCTGCGGCGTCCTGGGCACGTACAGCATGAAGCACATGGACAAGGCAGGATGGGACCCCAGGGTAGTAATACCAACAAAAGCAATGATGACGCAGGTTAATCAAGCTTTGCCATCTTTTCCAAGTTAAAAGTTTCCAGCACTGGCCAGCTCTGCCCTGGAGCTGTCCCTAAGGGTAGCTGGGAGAATAAAAGCCACAGTGGACTCAGAGTCAGAAACCATGCGTTCAAGGCCCGGCTGGGTCCCTGAAACTTCAGGGTGCCTGTCTGTGCAATGGGAGGATCGTATCTACCGTAGGTGCTGTGTTGAACACAACCGCTGTCTGCTAACACCCCAGGAACACGTCTCCCCGTGGTTCCATCACTCAGGGTTTTCTCCAAGCACAGGCAGAGTGAGGGCAGCTTCAGCACGGACCCTGGCAGAAGAGGGGGCCAACCACTGCTGTTTGGACTTGCTGGCCCACCAGGCTCTTCCTGCACCTGAATCGAGTTGATGTGCAGCTGTCTACATGGTGGCAGGCAGGGAGAGGCCGGGACTTACCTTGGCTCCCCCTAGAATCCTGCTGCATTTGTGGGTTCTGCTGAACCAGTATATTAGAACTGCGCCTAACAGTAATGATGGTAACAGCCACACATACCTTCGGGGCTTCTCATGCTTTAGCAACCACTTAGAGGACCATTTCCAGACCCTGGTCAATGCACAAGGCAATTACCACTATGTATTTCCATAGAAGATTACTGTTATCAAATGTTCTTATAAATTGTTTGGTTCAACTGGGTGTGCTAGTGGAAACCACGGTGGAATGTTTTCAGCTCTGTACTGTTGTGCTTATGCACTCAACCTGAAATCTGTCCTCCAGGGCCACATAGGGTGGGAGCTGGCTCTTTATCTGGTTTGCTTTTTAAGCCCCCTAACTGGGAATCACGTGAGATGGCTGAGAACAGTGACTTTCAACATTTCTAAGTGGTAGATGTTTTTTCCCTTGCATGAAGTCTCATCTGGAACTTGTGTGTTTATTTTACAGTGTTGAATTAAGAATACTTCTTTCGAAGTCCGTCAGTGATAATAATGAGGTTGTTTTGATTAACAAGATTAAATCAAGAACCATGGATGACAGTTGCATTTTTTTTTAATATCAGCTTCAGCACCTGATTTATTTTGGTATTTTATTTTGGGTGTATTGTATCAATAATGCGTAATAAGCAATGCTTCAGCACTGCTCTGAGTGCTTCAAACATTTTAACTCATTTAAGCCTCAGAACTAACAGATTATATTATCATTCCCTGGGGAAGGCATGGAGGTCCAGAGACCTGGTTAAGCGGCCCCAAGATCACACAGCTGGGGAGTGGCCAGAGCTGGGGTCGAAACCCAGGCAGCCTGGCTCCATAGTCCAGGACTGCGATAACTAGCTGCTGCTCCCAGTGAAAAGCCTAATACATATCAAATATGTAGTTGTAAATAATAACTTTTTAATCGCCTTCCCTGCAAACTTAGGCTATTCTTTAATTAAACTGGGAGGGCAGAGAAATCTATTCTGTGTTCAGACAAAAAGTAAATAACCTAACCCCTGAAGCACCTGCCCCCCCCCGCCCCCCATGCCCAGTTAGGATTCGGGAAAGAGTTTGAAATTCCTGATCTAGGGCACCAGAGACCTATTGAAGGAACAATCAGTCTGAAAACACCGTGCAGAGGACCCTCCGGGTACTAACAGAGACAAAGACACTGGCTGGCATTTCACCAAATGGAAATCTCTAGTCTCTGGCACTACCAATATCCCCCATTACAAATCTTCCAGCTGGTAAACAGAATGATGCCACTGACATTTAATTGAAATGTCAGCACATTTAGAAAGAGCCCTGATGAAACTGCCAAGTTAAAGTTATCACTGATGACTTAAGCTAAATGGAAACAGAAAATCACCACTAACGCCCACCCCTCCCCCCTCACACACACATACACACACTGTGATATTAGATGGAGAGAAAGCAGAGAGCTTCAGCTGTCCAAGAAAAATTTACAGATAGTTTTTAAATGGAGTTTTACTCTGGCTATGAAAAACTATGGGGCAATTGAAAAAACTTGTGGAAGTAATCAGGTCCAAGACAGGTCAATGGCCGTGTAAATCAATTCAACAAGCACACACTGATTAAATTGCGTTTGGATGGTAATATTACCATACATTTATTTGCATAGCTTACAGTTTATAGAGGCCTTGGTAGACGGCAAAAAAAAAAAAAAAAAAAAATGGCCCCAATCCTTCACCACTCACTGCATCCTCATCTTATGCTTTTGCAACTTTGCATGTTGGCCAACAGGCTGCTTTGGCTCACAGGTTGTCCGAAGATGTGACATAAGCCAAGGCTTGTGTGTTTCCATTCATCCTTGCCCTGTGCCATCGCCTTTAGAAGAACGTGCCCATGGAACAGAGCCAAGGCTTCTCAGTTGTCCCAAGGCCATTATCCTAGATCAGCAGTAGCTAGCCAAATCCCAGGAATATGAATGAGACCAGCCCGTTCATGTCAGCAGAGCCATGCATCCGTGAGCTGCAGCCAACCACAGGCACACGAACAAGCAGAGTCAGAAGCGACCAAGCCCAGATCCGCTGGAGCGCACAGGCTCATGACCTAATTCAGTGTTTACTGGCAAGTGCTGCTGTGGTTTTGCAGGTTTTGCTCAGCATTGCAAATTTGGCAACAGATATCTGGGAGAAGACTTGCCTTGTGTGAACTCCTGTGTTATCTCCTCGGGAAGGAACACGGGATGGGGTTCACCCCCCATTTACAGATGAGGACACTGTGATGCAGAAGGTTAAGTGGATGGCCTTTATTCCATAGCGCTTCTTCCGATGTCTGGTGCTTCATTCATGCTTAAGTCGTGTAGCATCTCCGAAATACTTAGCCAACAGCGTCAACCTAGAGGCTGAATCCGTTTTCTCCTTTAGATCAAAGAAGTAGTTTTTATAGGTTGAAAGCACAGAGGGAGAGCAGATATTTCAGAAGTTCTGGGGCCCCAAAGGCAGAAACTGCACAAGCATTTGGCTCTGGGGACCCCCTCCCACTCCCTCACCCCGGAACGCGGCCCTCCTCCCTGGGTTCTGCTCTGCTTTGAAGAGCTGTGTGATTCAGCCCATGTCAGATGTGTGTTGCTCTTGCCATCTCTCTGTGGCCGATTTCACTCCCAGGCATTCAGATGCTTCACAGAAATCCCTGCCAGGTAGGAAAACCACAGGCATGCGAACAAGCAGAGTTCACTTGGGAGTTATGAGGAAGTGCTCAAAAATAATGTTTTTGACCTTGCAACGCTCACCGTAAAAGTCTACTCTAGCTCCCAGTTTCCCCCAGCTAAAGCCCAAACTCAGGTACGATCCTTTACACTCTGGGCCAACCTATAATTTGAGCATCGCCATTCCTCCCCCCCCCCAAAAAAAAAATTTCTCTGTTTCAGAATCAGAGAAATGCCCTTGTCTATCTAGATAAGTAGCCCAAGACCACATCGCTAGAGGGTGGCAGAGCTTAGGTTCAAAGCCAGGCGGGCTAGCTCTGTAGTCCATGATCTGTGACTTAAAAGCATTTTGAACTTTTGTCTCATTTCATATGCTTCCATCTGTTCAGATTTCTCATCTTGTTTTCCGCCTTCATCTGATGAACCTCTGTTCTTTCCTAGAAGATCACACTCACTTCTTTAGAAACACTTTGAAGACCCACTCACTTTATTGTTTGCTCACACATTGCTATTGTCTGCCTGAGGGTGGGAAGCGTCTGAAGAACGTGTTGGCAAAACCTCACGGCAGCCTGGTTCACAAAGAGCCCTAGGAAATCATGGGGAAATGCTAGAGTTTGTTCTACTTTGGTTTGCTACCAAGTTAGCGATGAAACATGATGAGTCCCAAGGAGGTAGCCTCTACTGAAGGGGGACAGGATTGCTCCCTTTTAGAAACAGCTAAGTCTAAATAGAGCTGTCTATCTTAAGTGGATTAACACCTGCTCCCTAGAAAGTTTCTCAGGCAGTGGGATAAAGCCCAAATTCCTCCAGCCAGTAAAGGTACAAACATTGATTTTAAATACCTCTCTTACTGCACTGATCGGTACTTCCCCACTTGCTGTGAGCTCATCAAATGCAGACGCCTGTTTTGTTCACCTTCATGTTTCCGTATCTCCCCTCCAACTTCCTCACCTCCAACTCCGGGAACCTACTGTAATGCCCAGCACATATGAGAAGCTCAATCATTGTCTGCAGAAAAGTGAAAACCCGAATGAGCTCTTGGGGCATTAGACTCCCAAGTGTTCCTCTGAGAAGTAAAGGCGCTTCCTCAGAGCCTTGGTGCATTCTCCTAAAAAAGCTGAGAGTGCAAGAGAAGTACTAGATGCTCTAGAATCAGATACTAAGAAACGACTTAGGAGTTCCTGTCGTGGCTCAGTGGTTAATGAATCCAACTAGGAACCATGAGGTTGCGGGTTCGATCCCTGGCCTTGCTCAGCGGGTTAAGGATCCGGTGTTGCCATGAGCTGTGGTGTAGGTTGCAGACGCGGCTCGGATCCTGCATTGCTGTGGCTGTGGCTAAGGCCGGCAGCTACAGCTCCTGTTAGACCCCTAGCCTGGGAACCTCCATATGATGTGGGTGCGGCCCTAATCTGCCAAATAGAGATAATGGATGGTACCATCTTCATAATAACATTCTTTTTAAAAGAGCTTATTTTTTAAGAACCTATAACATGTGGGGGAGGGGAGCAGTGTGGGCAGTGGTGGGTATGTGTGTTTTGAAAACCTTTCTCATAGCATTCTGATATAGTAACCCTCCCCCAACATGAGAGCCTCTAGTCTAGGTCTGAAGACAAGAGGATTGGGTTGAAATGGAGAAGAACAGGGCATTCGGGGAGAACTCAGAAGCTCTAGATAGTGGGGAAAAAAAAGGAGTAGAGGTGACTCAGGAGAATGAAGACAGAAAACATGCAGAGAGCAGGGAAGAGGTAAAGCAAGGTCACAGCTCGATGTCTTTCTTATCCGTGTAGACCAAGGATAAATCTAGGACTAGGCCATTAGGATATCATCTTGGATGTCTTGTTGTTGACTGTGTGCATTTTGGGGGGGATTCCATGGTCCAAGTTCGTGGAGAGTGTCAGAAGGTTAGGAAGGCAGGCTTAGGACAATGAGGGTCAGGGGTGGGGGCAAGGAGAAGCTGTGAAGAAGCTTTCATTTGGGCTGGGCTTGTGGAGAAAAACAGTCTAATTTGGAGGAATGGGTGATGGCTGTGGAACAGGAATCCATGTTTCTTACAGGAGAAAAGGCAAGCAGCGACGCCAGTATCCAAAAAACAGCCCCAGAGAGGATGTCCTCAAAGAACTTTCATAACATTCTCTATCCCCTGGGCTCTGACATTGATTTAGTCAAAGCCTTCATCACGTCTTTCCTCGACTGTTGCAGGAGACTCCCAGCTGACTAGTCTCTGTACCATCCATTTCTGCTTCCTTTCAAGTGTCTGCCTCACGAGTACAACCAAAATGATCTTCTCCCCTGTTTTTATAGGTAGGTTAAAAGTATAATCTACATGGATTTATGTATTTAACATATACATATATATATTGTTCTTTATAATTATTTTATTAAAAGAGGATTTATTGTATTATACATAGCCTTTTATGTTTTTCTTTTCTCATCCAGTAAAACCCATAGAATTTCCTCTAATTCTTCTGCTAGTTTTCCAATTCATACTTTTTTGTGTTACATGATATTCCACAGTACAGATGTACCAGTCTGTTCAGTTTGGGGCCACTATAAACATCAACAACCAATTCAGCAAATATATATGTTTCTATCTGTGTCTGTGTCCTTAGAAACTATTCTTTTTTATTTATATAGGCTCGATTCACAGAAGTGGGACTGCTAAGTCAAAGGATATATGTACTTTGAAAAATAATAATTATTGCTATCTTCCAAAATAACTATATCACTGTCCTAGCCGGCAATGTATGAGAACACTCTTTGTCCTCCACATCCCTGCCAGCAATAGATATGATAGTTATTTCTTTAATTTTTGCCAGGCTGATGGTGCAAAAAGATATCTCATTGTTATTTTAATTTAGACATCTGTGACTATCAGTGGATTGAGTACATTGTATGCCATAATATGCCCTTCTATGAATTGCATTTTGACATAACTTGTTCTATTTGTTGTGATTTAGTCTTTTCGTCCATTTGTAATTTTTCTTTGCATAGTAGAGGAATTGACATTTTATCTACCGTCTGAATTACACTTTTGTGGATCTGTTGTATGCCTGTTACCTTCGTTCCGTCTTTTTTGCCAAAATGCATAAACTAAATCTTTTATTGAGATAAAATTTGCATACCATAAAAGATACCTTTTAAAGTGTGCAATTCATGGGTTTTTGATGTATTCACAAACTTGTGCAACCATTTCTACTATCTTATTCTGGAATATATTCATCACCCTAAACAAACCCTGTACCCATTAGCAGACACTCCTCATCTCCCCATTTTCCCAGTTGCTGACAACCACAAATCTGATTTCTTTCTCTACGAATTGGCCTCTTCTTAACGTTTTATGTAAATGGTATTTTCCAATATGTGGCCTTTTATGTCTGCTTCATTCGCTTAGCATGTGTTTTCAATGTCCATCCATGTTGTAGCATGCGCCAAAACATCATTTCTTTTTATGGCTCAATATTCCATTGTATGGATATACCATATTTTCTTTAACCATTTGTCAGTTAATGGATATTTTGGTTGCTTCTGCCTGTGGCCTATTGTGAACCGTGCTGCTGTGAACATTCATATACAAGTTGTTGGGCAAACATGTTTTCATTTATCTTAGTCTATACTTAGGACTGTAGTTGCTGAGTCACGTGGTAACTTCTCTGAGAAACTGCCAAACTAGTTGTTTTCCAAAGAAGTTGAATCGTTTATATTTCCACCAATAATGTATGAAGCTTCCAATTTCCCCTCTCCTTTAATTTTTGGAAGAATTTGTAAAGGGATTACTGCTCATTCTTTAAAATTTTTGTAGAATTCAGCAGTGAAGTCATTCTGTCTGGGCTTCTCTTTGTGGAAATTTTTTTCTTTTTTTACTAACTCCCTGTATTTACCTGTCATAGGTCACTCAGATTTTCTATTTCTTCTTGAATCAGTGTGTATCTTTCTAGAAACATGTCCATTTTATCTAGGTCCAACAATTATTGGCCCACGGTTGTTAATAGTATTCCTTTATAGATCTGTTTATTATAAGGTCAATAGTAATGCCTCCTTTTTTATCCTTAATTTTAGTAATTTGAGTCATCTTTCTTTTTAAACAATCTGGTTAAAAATTAACCAATTTTGATTTTTTTCGAAGAACCAACTTTTGATTTCATTGATTTTGCCTATTACTTTCTAGTCTATATTTTATTTCTTTTCATTCAAATCTTTATTTCCTTCCTTCTCTTTGCTTTGAGTTTAGTTTAATCTCATTTGTCTAGTTTTTAAATTAGGGTAGAAAGTTAGGATTTTGTTATAAAATCTTTCATCTTTTTTCACATAGTACTTTACAGTTATAAATTTTCCACCAAGCACCATTTTTGCTGTTTCCTATAAGTTTTAGAAAGCTATGTCTTCATTTTCATTCTTCTCAAACTGTTTTCTAGTTTTCCATATGATTTCTTCTTAGATTCATTGGTGATTTAGGAGTTTGTTAATTTTCATATATTTGTGAATTTATCAAATTTTCTTCTGTTACTGATTTCTGATTTCATTCTGTTGTGAATGAAGAATATACTTTGTCTGATTTTAATCCTTTTAAATTTATTAAGACTTGTATCATGGCCTTATATATAGTCTATCCTGAAGAGTGTTCATATGCACTTGAAAATGTCTATTCTGCTCTTGTCACATAGAATGTTTTATAGATGTCTGTTAGGTCTATTTTTGTGTGTGTGTGTGTTTTTGTCTAGTTGTTCTATCCATCACTAAAAGTGGGATATTGAGGACTCCAACAGTTATTGTTAAAAATGTCTGTTTTTCCCTTATTTTATCATGTATTTTGCTCCATGCATTTGGGAGCTCCATTTTTAGGTGCATATATGTTTATACTTGTTATATCTTCTTGATGTTCTTCTTTGTCTCTAGTAACAATTTTTCTCTTAAAGTTTATTTTACTACTTAAAGTAGTAGAGTCTATTTAATGCTCTGGGGTGGGCAGTCATACCTCGGAGATATTGCAAGTTTGGTTCTAGACCACCACAATTGAGCAAATATTACAAAAATATGAGTCACACAAATTTTTTGGGTTCCCTCTGCATATAAAAGTTATGTTTACACTATACTGTAGTGTATTAAATGTGCAATAAATTTATGTCTAAAAAAGTATATCCCTGAAATAAAAATACTTTATTACTAAAAATGCCAACCATCATCTGAGCCTTCAGTAAATCATAATACTTTTGCCGATGGAGGGTCTTGCTTCAATGTTGATGGCTGCTGACTGATCAGGATGGTGATTGCTGAAGGTTAGGTGACTGTGGAAATTTCTCTAAATAAGAGAGCAATAAAGTTTGCTGTATTGATTGACCTCTGCTTTCACAAATGACTTCTCCTTTCATGTATGACTTCTCTGTAGCATGAAATACTGTTTAATAGCTTTTTACCCATAGTAGAACTTTTTTCAAAATTAGTCAGTCCTCTCAATACCTGCTGCAGCTCTATCAACTGAGTTTAGGTAATATTCTAAATCATTAGTTGTCATTTCAGCCCTTAAGTTTGCTATCTTATATGGGATGGCATATAAGAAGTTCATGGCACCCCAAAATAATTACGGGAGTAACATCAAAGATCACTGATCACAGATCACCATAACAAATATAACAACAATAATAAAGTTTGAGATAGTGCAAGAATTATCAAAATGTAAAACAGACACAAAGTGCACAAATGCTATTGGAAAAATGATGCCAATAGACTTGCTCAACTCAGCGTTGCCACAAAGCTTTAATTTGTTTTCAAAGGGGGAGGGCAGCATCTGCAAAGTGCAATAAAATGAAGCACAATAAAACAGCTGTGTCTCTAACCACTCCAGCTCTCTTTTGGTTACTGTTTGTGTGACGTATCTTTCATCCTTACACTTTCAACCTTTGTAGGCAACATATGGTGGGATTATTTTTTTATGTATTCTGCCAACCTCTGCCTTTTGATTGGAGTTTAATAATTATATTTAACTTAATCTGTTTTCATTTAATACAATCACTAATGAGGTATTATTTACATGTGCCATTACGCTGTTTGTACATATCTTATGTCTTTTTTGTTAATCCAGTCCTCCATTACTGTATCATTTGTGTTAAATAGATAATTGTCTAGTGTACCTTAATTAAGACCTTTGTCACGTCCTTTACTGCATATTTTTTAGTTATTTTCAAAGTAGTTGCCCTTGTGTCTACCAGCCTGCTGGTTTTCACTGTGATTGTGAGCTGTTGGTCTTCATGGCCTCAGTAGAGCTGGTGAGAGGGAAATGAAAACAGGACAAGCTAAAATGCCATATGTCCACTCTTCTTATCAAAATTCAGCCATTTTTCTCGTATAAATGACCCTTGGATTTCTGCAAATATTTGGTTAATTTTAAGAGTTCTGAAAGATGAATTCTAAACATTTTTGCTACTGTTACTACTGTCTTTATAGAGGAGAGGATTTTTGGAGGTTCTTACTCTGCCATTTTCTCTGATATCTGTTATATCATTTTTTCATGAAAAATTTAATTTTAACTTATATTTTCATATAAAGGTTTACTTTAATTTGTATACAGTTAAATATGTCTATGCTTTATTTTTTCAAGATTTTTATTTTTTATTATACTTGATTTACAATGTCTGTCAATTTCTGCTATACACCAAAGTGAGCCAGATATATATATACATACACAGATATATATACATGCATATATATATGTATATTAATATATATATACGTATATACTTTTTTCACATTATCCTCCATCATGTTTGATCACAAGTGACTGGATATAGTTCTGTGTGCTATACAGCAGGATCTCATTGCTTATCCATTCCAAAAGCAATAGTTTGCATCTATTAATCCCAAATTCCCAGTCCATCCCTATCCCTCCCCCTCGGCAACCACAAGTCTGTTCTCCATGTCCATGATTTTCTTTCCTGTGGAAAAGTTCATTTGTGCCATATATTAGATTCCAGATATAAGTGATATCATATGGTATTTGTCTTTCTCTTTCTAACTTACTTCACTTAGTATGAGAGTCTCTAGTTCCATCCATGTTGTTGCAAATGGCATTATTTTGTATTTTTATGGTTGAGTAGTATTCCATTGTGCATATATACCACATCTTCTTAATCCATTCATCTGTCAATGGACATTTAGGTTGTTTCCATGTCTTGGCTATTGTGAATGGTGCTGCAGTGAACATATGGATACATGTGTCTTTTTCAAGGAAAGTTTTGTCCAGATAAATGCCCAAGATTGGGATTGCTAAGTCACATGGTAGTTCTATATATAGTTTTCTGAGGAACTTCCATACTGTTTTCCATAGTAGTTGTACCAATTTCCATTCCCACCAACAGTGCAGGAGGGTACCCTTTTCTCCACACCCTCTCCAGCATTTGTTATTTGTCGACTTGTTAGATGGCCATCCTGACAGGTGTGAGGTGGTATCTCATTGTAGTTTTGATTTGCATTTCTGTAATAATTAGTGATATTGCTCATTTTTTCATGTGCCTGTTGGCCACCTGTATATCTTCTTTGGAGAAACGTCTATTCAAGTCTTCTGCCCATTTTTCAATTGGGCTTTTGTTTTTTGTTATTGAGTTGTATAAGTTGTTTGTATATTTTAGAAGGAAGGAAATCATAAAGGTCAGAGAGGAAATCAATAAAATAGAGATTCAAAAAACAATAGAAAAAAATTAATAAAACCAAGAGCTTGTCCTTTGAAAGAGTAAACAAAATTGATAAACCTTTGGTCAGACTCACTGTGAAGAGGAGAGCAAGAACTCAAATAAAGGCAATAAGAAATGAAAAAGGAAAAATCTCAACATATATTGCAGACATACAAAAAAACCATGAGAGAATATTATGAGCAATTATATGCCAACGAGTTTGACAACACAGAAGAAATGGACAACTTTCTAAAGACATACAGCCTGCCAAAACTGAATCAAGAAGAAATAGATCAATTGAACAAATCAGTTGCTAGAAATGAAATTGAATATATAATGAAAACACTACCTACAAACAAAAGTCCAGGACCAGATGACTTCACAGGCAAATTCTACCAAATATACAAAGAAGAACTTATACCCATCCTTCCTAAACTTTTCCAAAAGAGTAAAGAAGAAGGAACAATCACAAAGACATTCTATGAAGGCCACCATCACCCTAATACCAAAACTAAAGATACTACCAAAAAAGAAAATTATAAGGCAATATCTTTGATGAATATAGATGCAAAAATTCTCAACAATATTTTAGCCAACCAAATCCAACAACATATAAAAAAATCATACACCATGACCAAGTGGGATTCATCCCATGTTCACAAGGATGGTTCAACATACACAAATCAATCAACGTCATACACCATATTAACAAAAGAAAAGTAAAAAACCACATGATCATCTCAATAAATGCAGAAAAAGCATTTGACAAAATCCAACATCCATTCATAATAAAAACTCTTACCAAAGTGGTTATAGAGGGAACATATCTTAACATTATAAAAGCCATTAATGGCAAACCCACAGCCAGTATAATACTCAATGGAGAGAAGCTGAAAGCCTTCCTGCTAAAATCTGGAACAAGTCAAGGATGCCCATTCTTATCAGTTTTACTCAACTTAGTATTGAAAGTCCTAGCCACAGCAATCAGACAAACAAAAGAAATAAAAGGTATGCAAACTGGAAGAGGTAAAATTGTCACTCTATGCAGATAATATGGTACTATATATAGAAAACTCTAAGGACTCCACAGAAACTCTTTGAACTGATCAATGAATTCAGCAAAGTAGCTGGATACAAGATTAACGTTCAAAAAATCGGTTGTATTTCTGTATACTAACAATACAATATTAGAAAAGGAGTATAAAAATACAATACTTTTGAAAACTGCAGCCCCCAAAATTAAAT
This sequence comes from Catagonus wagneri, assembly GCA_004024745.2. NCBI lineage: Eukaryota > Metazoa > Chordata > Mammalia > Artiodactyla > Tayassuidae > Catagonus > Catagonus wagneri. The sequence goes on along the minus strand of PVHT021183518.1, from coordinate 16,158,003 downwards.
ATCTGACTAAGGAAGTGAAAGACTTATATGCTTACTATAAAACATTAATCAGGGAAATTAAAGAGGATTCACAGAAATGGAAAGATATTCTATGCTCTTGGATTGGAAGAATTAATATTGTTAAAATGGCCATACTACCCAAAACAATCTACAGATATAATGCAATCTCTATCAAATTACCCATGACATTTTTCACAGAACTAGAACAAACTATCCAAAAATTTATATGGAACCATAAAAGACCCAGAATTGCCAAAGCAATCCTAAGGAACATAAACCAAGCAGGAGGCATAACTCTCCCAGACTTCAGACAATATTACAAAGCTACAGTAATTAAGACAGTGTGATACTTGTACCAAAACAGGCATGCAGACCAATGGAGCAGAATAGAGAACCCAGAAATAAACCCAGACACCTACAGTCAATTAATCTTTGACAAAGGAGGCAGGAATATAAAATGGGAAAAAAGACAGTCTCTTTAGCAAGTGGTGCTGGCAGAACTGGACAGCTACGTGTAAATCAGTGAAACTAGAACACACCCTCACACCACATGCAAAAATAAACTCAAAATCACTTAAAGAGTTAAACATAAGACAAGACACCATAAAACTCCTAGAAGAGAACTTAGGCAACAATTCTCTGACATCAACCATACAAATGTTTTCTTAGGTCAGTCTTCCAAGGCAAACAGATATAAAAACAAAAATAAACAAATGTCTCTGCTTTATTTTATTCATTCTGGGTGTCCACTGTTCATGAGTAGAGTCTCCTCAACCTTAGATTATAATCTTCTAGGTTAATATATAAATGCCATATATATGTATATATATATATGTAATATATAATGCCCATACATATTCAATTTATTGATATAATGATATATAATGATACAATTGATTGTTTTAATAGATATTCTCTTAAAGCACCCTTAATATAAAATCTGCTTAATCACAATATTTTTTTTTATCATTGCCAGACTCTATTCGCCAGTATTTCAATTTGAATTTTGTTCCTATACTTATAAGTGACATTGGGATATAGTTTTTCTTCTTTGTTGTCTTTGTCAAGTTTCTTTCTGTCATCTGGAACAGTTAAATGGAAATTACCTATTCTTAAGTTAAATAAAATTTCAGCTTATAGGCCTGCTAACTTTTTCAATGATAACTCACTAATCAGTTTGTCTAGTTCTTCTCTAGTAATTGATCAAATTAAGGTTTTCATTTCATCTTAAATCAATTCTAATAGGGAATGTTTTACCTAGAATTAATGCATTTTTTTCTGACATTTAAATTGTTGGTATGCAATTCAAGCATGTAACAGTGGCATGTCTCCTTTTTCATTTCCAGTATTGTGTATATTTATGCTCTCTTTTTCTCCCCTTAATGAGGCTTGCAAGAGGTATATCTGTTTACCAGTTTTTTCAAAATATTCAGATTTTGGAATTATTTATCCTTTTTTAAAAAGAATTTCATTTCAGTGATTTCAAAGAAGAAATTAAGAGAAATTACCAATTGAAATTACCAATTACCAATGAAAAATAGAACCTCTATACCAACGAAAAATAGAACATGCCAATGAAAAATAGAACACTTCATACAAAAATAATATAAGACACTGTAAAAGCAGTACTTAATTATTAAAGAAGGACACTGAAAAATAAAGGAACCAAGGGCTCACCTTAAACTGTAACAGTGAAATAAACAAAAAAATCTAGAAATAAAAAGAATCAATAGAGAAAAGTTAAAATCAAAGAGCTATTTCAACCCCAAGTCTTCCTTACTTGTATTTTTTTTTATCTCCACCTACAAGCTGAGTACCAGCTTCTTAGCCTAAAGCATGGCACCTAAAGCCATTTATGATCTAGTACCTGTTTGCCTTTTTAGCCCCATCAGTTGGCACTGCCCAACACACTTCATGCTTCAGCAATACATTACTTCAATTCCCAAAATTAATTGCATTCTCTTCCTGGAGAATGTACTGTTTTTGCATGTACTGTTCCCATTCTCTGCAACGAATTTCCCATCTTCTTCCACCTGGCATGCTCCTTTTAATCTTGCAGAATCGAGCTTTATGGCATCTCTCTAGGACATATCCCTGACTTCTCTAGCAGAGAGAACAAATTTTTCTCCCTCTGAGCTACACCTGCACCTTTATATACCTCCACTGTTGATTATATTGCAGTGTTTTCCTGCGCTTCTCTTACAAGATTATGAGCGTCTTGAAGGCAGTAATTATATCTTAGTCCCAGCTCAGTACCTGGAATGTATTTTCAGCTTGAAAAATATTTATTGAATGAGTGCATTGATGTCATGACTGTAATAGTCAACCATTCCAAGTTCTTATTTGCTGGAATACTCTTTCAAAGTTTTTTTTATGCTTACTTTCTCTACTTTTTGGACTATTGACTTACATAATGCATTCTGCTCCCATTATTTCAGTAAAATGGCTTAACCCAAAGTCTCCAACAGTCTTCTCGCTGGCTGCCTAATTATTAAATGACCCCTCTTTTCACCTAGTTTTGGTTGGCCTTTGGGGAATATTTCCCACATAAAGCTCCTTCATCTTTTTACTTTCCTCCCTTGATTCTAGGACCATTCTCCCTAAGCATGTATTTTAAATTTCTTCACTTAACCTCCTTCCTTATGTGTTTCATCAGTGTGGCTTAGTCTTCTTCGCCATTCTTTCCTGAGTGGCCTCATGCATTTCCATGGGGGAAAATGGGGAATTTATCCTTTATTTGTAAATTCATACTTATGGATTGAATATTCTCAAATCCCTAGCTCTAGCCTGGACTTACCAGATTCAAGCTGACACTTCTGTCAAAGTTCAGGCTGTTCCATAGGCATCTTAACTTCAACTGCATGGTTTTCCTTTCACCTCCCCTTCCTTCTATTCCTTATCTTCAAGAATTGTGTAAATATTTCCCAAGTCATTCAGTCTGTAAACAGTGTGTGTGTCTGTTTCTCAGTCATTGCTCGTGTCACCAAATCTTATTTGTGCCTCTGAAATGCCTTTCAGATCCCTCTCCTTGTCTTCATTCCCACAGATACGGCCTTGTATCCATTCTCATCATCCTTCTCTTAGATTATAGTGATAACACTCTAATTGCTTTCTTGGCATCATCTCTTTCCAACTAATGTATTCTTTACTTGGTTTTAGTTCTAAGACATACATCGGGTAATATTTCTCCACCACAAAAATCTTTGTTGATTCTCCACTATCTAAAGGACACAGTACAAACTCCAAAGTATGAACACTTAGGACCCTCCACAGTCTTTGAAATCTGTATCATTTCTAGTTCACATCCAGATTTTTCCCACTGTGAGCCCCACTCTTCAGGCGGACAGGCTGTCTACTTCCTAAGAATACCTTATTCAGTGATATGTTTGACTTTTGAGTACCTGTCCCTACCTGCTTGTCTGTGAGCTCCATGGAATCAGACTCTGTATTATATTCTAAGTGTCACCAAACGTTTCCTGGCATGCCACAGTGAGTGGATGTATTTCCATGCTTCTTCACCATTGCTACTCCCTTTACCTGGGTTGCTTTTCCTTCATGTTCTCCATGGTGAATGTCTATTCATTCATCACTCAAGGATGAATCTTTAAATAAATCCTTCATTCATTTTAGCTCACATATCATTTTCTCTGTCAAGTCTGACCTAACACAACCTTCCCCAACTCAAGACAAGTGACTTTTCTTCTCTGTGCTTCTAATAGTTTCTACAAAGTACAAGTTTAGCATCTACCTCCTATACTTCAATTATTTGACTGTGTCTCCAGCTTCAGTAGATTTGAACTCTTTGGAGGGAGAGAAATGAGTCTCATGTATAGTTTCAAACACTGAACTTCATACTGAGTAGGTGGGTGCTCAATAAATATTTGAGCAGGAATAAAGTGGATTCAGATTTCTGCCTTTCGATGATGTGAAGATTTTGTTTTGGCCACACTCATGGCATGTGGAAGTTCTAAGGGATCGAACCCATGCCACAGCAGTAACCAGAGCTACAGCAATGACAGCGCTGGATCCTTAACCCGCTGAGCCCCGAGGGAACTTCTAAAGATATTTTTAACTTCTACATCTTTTTGTTTTAAAATGAATATCTTTTTACATGTTTCCAGTTTTATTGAGATAAATTGATGTCTATCACTGTATAAGTTTTAAGGTGTAGATCATAATGGTTTGGCTTACATATACTGTGAAATTATTATTGCACTGAGTTTAGTTAGCATCTATCATCTCATATAGATTCAGCTTAAAAAAAACAAAAACATTTTCTTTGTGTTAACTCTTAGTATTTATTATTTTAACAACTTTCATATATATTACATAGCAGTATTAACTATAGTTATCATGTAATACATTACATTCCTAGTACTTAAAACTGGAAGTTTGTATCTTTTAACCACCTCTTCCCATTCCCCCTTCCCTCTGGTAACCACGAATCTTGATCTCTTTTTCTATGAGTTTGTCTTTTTTTATAGTTCTCATATAAGTGAGATAATATAGTATTTATCTTTCTCTGTCTGACTTATTTCACTTAGGATAATGTCCTCAAGGTCCATCCATGTTATAAATAGTAGGGTTTCCTCATTTTTATGACTGAATTACATTCCATTGTGTATGTTCTTTATCCATTCATCTGCCAGTGGACACAGGTTATTTCAGTATCTTGGCTACTGTAAATAATGCTGCTATGAACATGAAGGGTGCGGATATTTTGTGAGTTAGTGTTTTAATTTCCTTTGAATAAATACTCAGAAGTGGAATTATTTAATCACACGATAGATCTATTTTTCACTTTTTGAGGAATCCGTATACTGTTTCCCATAAGTGGCTGCAGATATTTACAGTCCCACCAACGCTGCACAAGTGTTCCCTTTGCTCCACATCCTCACCAATATTTATTATCTCTTGTCTTTAAAAAAAAAATTGTATGGAGTTCCCGTCGTGGCTCAGTGGTTAACGAATCCGACTAGGAACCATGAGGTTGTGGGTTCAATCCCTGGCCTTGCTCAGTGGGTTAAGGATATGGCGTTGCGTGAGCTGTGGTGTAGGTTGCAGACGTGGCTCGGATCCCGTGTTGCTGTGGCTGTGGCGAAGGCCAGCAGCTACAGCTCCTGTTAGACCCCTAGCCTGGGAACCTCCATATGCCGCGGGTGTGGCTCTAGATAAGGGCAAAAAGACAAAAAAAAAAAAATTGTATTAGGAGTTTCTGTCATCGCTCAGCAGAAACAAATCTGACTAGCATCCATGAGGACATAGGTTCAATCCCTGGCCTCACTGAGTGGGTTAAGGATCCAGTGTTGCTATGAGCTATGGTGTAGGTTGCAGACGCAATTGGGATATGACATCGCTGTGGCTGTGGTATGGGCCAGCAGCTACAGATCCGATTCAGCCCCTAACCTGGGAACCTCCATTGCCATGCGGGCGGCCCTAAAAAGCAAAAAAAAAAAATTTGTTAAAGTATAGTTGATTTGCAGTGTTGTGCCAATTTTTGTTGTACAGCAAAGTGACCCAATCATATATATATGACCCACATATACATATATTTATTCCCTTCATCATATTATCTTCCATCATGGTCTGTCCCATGAGACTGGATATAGTTTCCTATGCTATACAAAGGGACCTCGTTGCTTATCCATTCTAAATGTAATTGTTTGTATCTGCTAACCTCAAGCTCCTTGTCCATCCCACTCTCCCCCAACCCCTCCGCTTGGTAACCACAAGTCTGTTCTCTATGTCTGTGTGTTATCTCTTGTCTTTCTGTTGATGGTCATTCTAACAGAGGTGAGATACTAGCTGAGGAAAATCTTGCCTCCAGTTGGGACAGGGATCCTGCTCTGTGGAGCACCTCTTCTCACCTCACCTGCCATTCTCTTTTACTGAAGCATCATAGAATGTCAGAACTGGAGGGGTAAACTGAGGCTCTGCAGTTGGAGTGACTTGTCCAAGGCCACATTGTGAGGATAAGAGTCAAGGCCAGGGCCAGATCGGTTCTCTTTAGGACGGTACCTTTTTCACTTGACTCTCTTCCTTGGCTCCCTCTTTGTATCAGTTGCAACCAATTTCCTCCCTAATGGGATGGAATGTAAAGTGTCAGGGAGTGAGGGGAAATCTGTGAGCTAAGGGGCAAGTAATACCATCGTGTGTGCATGCATGCGCACAGGCGTGTGTGTGTGTGCACGCCTCCTCTCTCCATACAGCCCTCTACGTGGCTGCCCTGGGCTCCTGGCAGTGAGCAATGAAGTCTCTGGTCTTGAGTCTATGAGAAGAAAAGTCATCACTGGTGACTGTCCTCAAATCACTTGCCTTCCAGAAGATGCCCAGAGCCCACTCAACCTGAGCTATGGCCTACCCTGCCACATCAGGGTCAGAGGCGAGCCCCGAACCGAGAGCCAAAAAGCCTTGAATTTTCACTGTCACCAGAACCTGGATCCCTAAACATCATGGAAATTGATAAGCCTATGTCCCATCTCATTCCGTCGCCATGGCAGACAGCGATCCAGAGACGACCTCTGACCTCTGTCCTGCTCTGGCCCCTGTGGCCAGGACACAGAGAAAAGAATAGCTCAAAGGGATGTCAAATTCCAGCATCCTCCAACATCAAATTTAAAAAACTTCGTTACCCTCCATAGATGTGGTTTTATTGTAATTGCTTGGAATTTGAATAGCATGCTATAACCATCCCCATAAATTGGACTTCTTTAGATTTATTAAGCTATTTATTGAATGGTGGGTAATAAACATTTAGGATTAACAGCTCTGTGACTGCTCTGAGCCAGCTACATAGAGAGTTGCTAAAATCCCATAAAATAATTATGAATCAGTTACCATGCTGACAAACCATAATTGTCAAAAGTTCAAGGCAGACTCAGGGCCTTATTTAAAAGTTTGTTCCTATTTGCAGCTTTGAAGCTTCTCTTCATTTCTCCTGGACTTTCCTTTCTTTCCTCTCTTTTTCTACTTTCTTCCCATGTCCTCTGTCTTCTTTTCCTCTCCCTCCATTCTTCTTCCTTTCTTTCATTGATAATACATGGAGGAAGTAGCTTGGTGTGAAAAAAAGAGTCCAAATGTGGAATCATGACATCTGAGCCCAAAACCTCCTGCTACCTCTGGGACCCTGGGCAAGTCACCTCTCTTAGCTTTTATCTCTTTACCCACACATATGGGGGCATATTCAAAGTGACCAGGGTGCAGGAGGCTTTTGATGACCTTTGGCTCCTTTCTCCTCTCCTGCTGAGTGCATCCTAAGCATGACTGCCAGACCGGTTCCCGGTGGTACCCTTCTCTCTGTGTCTCCTTCTCATGTTTCCTCCTATGTCGCAGCTCAGTGGGGCTGTCCAGCACCACCACCCCCCGCCCCGCTACAGTTTGATCCACCGCCTGCCAACTCTATCACCAACTTTATCACTTTATCTAGGACCTAGCATTATCTGGATTTTAATTCAAATCACATGAAAACAAACTTTTTAAACGTGTGGTAAAATATACATGACGTGGAATTTACCATTTTAACCTTTGTAAACTGTACAATTCAGTAATGTTAAGTACATTCAAGTGACAGGGCAACTATCACCACCATCCAACTCCAGAACTCTTTTCATCTTGTAAAACTGAACCTCTGTGACCATTAAGCAGTGACTCCCCATTGTCCCCCTCCCTAGTCCCAGGTAGCCACCATTCTACTTTCTGCCTCTATGAATTTGACTGATCTTCCTCACATCGGTGGAAACACAGTATTTGTCCTTCTATGACTGGCTTATTTCACTGAGCTTTATGTCCTTGAGGTTCATTCATGTTGTAACATGTGTCATACTTCCATTCATCCATCAGCAGATACCTGGTTTGCTTCCACTTTTGACTGTGGTCAAATAATGCTAACATCTGTGTGAGTCCTTGCTTTCAATTCTTTTGGGCATGTACCTAGAATGAAATTACTAGATCATATGGAAATTTTATATTTAAGTTTTTGAGGAACTATCACACTGTTTTTCATAGTGGCAAAAATAATTTTAATGTATTTTCTTTAATTTTAAGAACAATGAAAAATATGTACATGCTTTATGAACAATTTGGAAAATGTGCAAATGATTGTAGAAGAACATAAGAATTAGTCATATACCACTATTCAGAAATAACCTGTATTTCCATTTTGAAATGTTTCTGTCCAATCTTTGTTCTTTGTAACAAAGTAACTTTACCTTTACAGGCTTCATATGATTTTGTGTCTTTCAAGCAGAATTATCTAGATAGAACTATCTATACAATTATGACTTTTTTCTTTAATCCATGTTATAACATGACCATTTCCAAGTGTCGATAAATGTTGTGCGTGTGTGTGTGTGAATGGCAATACAATATTCCACTATATAAATGTTTCATTATTTATAGAACGTAGCCAAATAGAATCAATAAAAGTATATATTTAAATTATTATTATTATTATTATTTTGCTTTTTAGGGCCACACCTGCAGCATATGGAGGTTCTCAGGCTAGGGGGTCGAATCAGAGCTATAGCCACCGGCCTACACCATAGCCATAGCAATACCAGATCTGAGCTGCATCTGCGACCTACACCACAGCTCACAGAAATGCCAGGTCCTTAACACACTCAGCGAAGCCAGGGATCGACCTCAAAACCTCATGGTTCAGTGTTGGATTCGTTTCCACTGTGCCACAACGGGAACTCCAAAATTATTTTTCTTGTTATTCCAGTTTATGGAGATATAACTGACACATAAAATTGTATAAAAGTTTAAGATGTACAACATGCTGATATGATAGTTACATATCAGGAAATCATGACCGCTGTAGTGTTAGCTGACACTTTGGTCAACTCATAAAACTGCTATATATTTTTGTGGTTAAGATCTAGTCCCTCAGCAACTTTCAAGTATGTAATATAGTATATTTAATTATAATCATCATGCTGTATGTTAAATTTGCCAATACTTATTCAGCTTATAACTGAAAGTTTGTACCCTTTGCCCAACATCTCCCTATTTTCTCCAGCCCCCAGACCCTGGTAATCACCATTCTACCCTCTGTTTCTATGAGTTTGGCTTTTTAGATTCCAAATATAGGTGATATCACACAGAATTTGTTGTTCTGACTTATTTCACTTAGCATACTGTCCTTAGTGTCCATCCTTGTCCCAAATGGCAGAGTTTCCTTCTTTCTCGCGGTTGAAAAATATGCCTTTGTTTGGAGTTTCCATCGTGGCTCAGTGGTTAACAAACCCGACTAGTATCCAGAAGGACACGGGTTTGATCCCTGGCCTTGCTCAGTGGGTTAAGAACCCAGTGTTGCCATGAGCTGTGGTGTAGGTCGCAGATGCAGCACGGATCCCACATTGCTGTGGCTGTGGCAAAGGCCTGCAGCACAGCTCCAATTGGACCCATAGCCTGGGAACCTCCATATGCCATGGGTGCAGCCCTTAAAAAAGACAAAAAAGAAAATTTCCACTGTGTGTGTGTGTGTGTGTGTGTGTGTGGCAATTTGAGTTTCTTTCAGTTTTTGACCACTGACTACATACATCTCACATCTTCTTATCGATTCATCCATTGATAGACATTTAAGTTACTTCCACATCTTGGCTATTGTGAATAATGCTACATATTGAGCGTAGAAATGCAGGTATCTCTTTAAAATCCTGATTTCAGAGGTCCCGTCATGGTTCCCATCCGACTAGGAACCACGAGGTTGCAGGTTCGATCCCTGGCATTGCTCAGTGGGTTAACAATCCGGCGTTGCCGTGAGCTGTGGTGAAGGTTGCAGATGCAGCTCAGATCTGGTGTTGCTGCGGCTGTGGTGCAGGCCAGCAGCTGTAGCTCCGATTAAACCTCTATCCTGGGAACCTCCATATGCCGTGGGTGCAGCCCTAAAAAAAAAAAAAAGAAGCAAAAAATAAATAAAATAAAATCCTGATTTCATTTCTTTGGATATATACCAAGAGTTGGATTCCTTGATTTTATGGTAGTTCTATTTTCAATTTGGGTAGAACCTCCATAGTGTCTTTCATATTAGCGGTACCAATTTGTATCCACACCAACAGTGCACAAGTGTTCCTTTCTCTCCAAAACTTGCCAATACTTGTCTTTTTGATGATAGCCATTCTAACAGGTGTGAAATGAAATCTCATTGTGGTTTAGACATGCAATTTTCTGATGATTAACAATGTCAAGAATCTTTTCATATACCTTCGGCCATCTAGATGTCTTTGGAAAAACGTCTATTCGGGTCTTCTGCCCTTTTTAAACTGGATTATTTGGAGGGATTGCTATTGATTTGTATAAATTCTTTAATATTTTCAATATTTACCCCTTTTCGGATATATGATTTGCAAATATTTTTCCTAGTTCATATGTTGCCTTTTTCATGTTCTTGTTTACTTTGCTATGTAGAAGCTTTTAGTTACCCGTACTTTTGGTATTATAACCAAAACGTTATTGCCAAGTCCAATGTCAAGGAGTTTCTCTCCTATCTTACACTTAAGTCTTTAATCCATTTTGAGTTCGTTTTTGTGAATGGAATAAGATAGAGACCTAATAATTTCATTCTCTTGCACAGGTATCCAGTTTTCCCAGCACCATTTATTGAAGAAACTGCTTTTCCCCACTGAGTATTCTTGGCTCCTTTGTCAAATATTAGTTGACCATATTTACATGGGTTTGTTTCTGGGCTCTCTGTACTCTTCCATTAGTATATGTGTCTCTTTTTGTGCTGGTTCATTAGTTTTAAATACTATAACTTTGTAATACAGTATGAAGTCAGGAAGTGTGATGCCTCCAGGTTAGTTCTTTCTCAGGATTGCTTTGACTATTAGGGGGTCTTTGTGGTTCCATATAAATTTTAGGATTATTTTCTATTTCTGTGAAATATGCCATTGGAATTTTGATATGGATTACATTGAATCTATAGGCAGCTTTGGTTTTTGGAAAAGTCAATAAAATTGATACACTTCTAGTCAAGATAAATAAAAAAAGACAGACAGATTACTAATATCATAAATGAAAGACAGAATACCACAGACACCATGGACATTAGAAGAATATCAAGGAATATTATGAACAGTGATACTTGGTAACCTAGATGAAACAGGCTGATTCTTTGAGAGACACAATCTGCCAAATCTCTCACAAGAAAAACTAGACATTAGGCCCATATCTGTTAAAGAAATTGAATCAATAATTAATAAGCTTCCAAAATAGAAAGCACTAGGCCAGACGAGTTCACTGATGAATATTACCAAATATGGAAGGAAGAAATTATGTCAACCTCTACAGTCTCTCTCAGAAGACAGAAGCAGAGGGGATAGTTCCTTACTCATTCTGTGAGGGCAGAATAACCCCAATAGAGAAACATACAAAGACATCACAGGAAAAGAAAACTATAGCCCAGTATCTTCCATGAACAGAGATGCAAAAATCCTCGACAGAATGTGAGCAAAATGAATCCCTTAGTGTGTAAAAAGCATTGTGTACATCTCGAACAAAGGGAATATAACCAAGTGTGCAAGGCTTGTTCAACATTCAAACCTAAATTAATATAATCCATCATATTGGCAGCCTAAAGAAGAAAAATCACATGATTGTAAAACCCAGCTTATACAGAAAGTATAACAGGTCTGAGGACTTCATACACATAATTCACATATACGTACTTATTTTTTCATAGTCTGGAACCACAGGCCATTAAAAAAATCTGGAAATTGCTGAAATTAAGGAATTTACAGGTTCTTAGAAGACCTGAACTTAAGTCCTAGCTACACATTTTAGTAGGTTTATATAAGGCCCTGGGCCAGTGTTGTAGTGGTAAACTGGCTTTCTGGAGACGGAAGGAAGAAATCTTGATTTGTACTCTTCGCCAGTTTCCATGGAGGTAAATATACCCATCATATCTGATTTGAACGTACCCATGTGATGTCGCTGAACTTGGACTTGGAGAGAGATGAACATGATTGACTCCTAGGAGCTATAGAAGCAGACTCCAGCATACCACTACCCTGGACTGATATATAACTCTCCTGAAATGTAGTTTTCTCAATTTAAAGTGAAGATGAGAAAGTTTAGACAAAAATAAATAAACATAATTAAAAAGCTATAACATTTCTGAAAAAGAAGAATAATAAGAAGAAGGCCTATTCTCCTGAGTTTAAAATATAATTTAAAAATCATTGTTGTAGAATATCATGTAAAATAAATATTACAATATAATAAAATATATTTAAAATACAATACAACGAAATAAAATATATTTAAAATAAAAATCATTGTTATACAGTATCATGTAAAATCAATATTACAATATAATAAAATATATTTAAAATGTTAATATTATTAACTAATTCTCCTTGTGCCCTCTCATTTTACTTTTAGTATGAATGATTTTGTAGTTAAGTAATTGTTTGATTAATTGTATTTTAAGTGACCATTTGAATATTTGACTGTGATTCCATGATTTCCCATTTGTGTATTTTTGGCTCCTTTATCAAAAATTGTCAGCATGGGTTTATTTTTGGGCTGTGTATTCTATTCCACTGACCTCTATGTCTATGTTTATGCCAATAACATATTATTTTGTTTATTATAGTTTTATAGTATAGTTTGAAATCAGGACTATGATTCCTCCAGCTTTGTTCTTTCTCAAGACTGATTTTGATTATTTGGGGTCTTTCGTGGTTCCATACAAGTTTGGGGATTTTTTTTCCTATTTCAATGAAAAATACTATTAGAATTTTGATAGAGTTTGTATTGAATCTGTAGATAACTTTGAGTAATATGGACATTTTAACAGTATTCAGGAGTTCCCGCTGTGGCACAATGTGATCAGCTACATCTCTGCAATGCCAGGGTGCAGGTTCAATCCCTGGCCTGGCACAGTGGGTTAAAGGATCTGGCGTTGCTGTAGCTATGGCCTACGTCGCAACAACAGCTTTGATCTGATACCTGGCCTGGAAACGCCATATCCCATGGGGCAGCCAAAAAAGAAGAAACAAAAACAGAAACACCTACCTATCTAATAGCATGGAGTATCTTTCCATTTACTGCTATTTTTCTCAAGCTATTTTACCAATGTCTTATAATCTTCCGTGATGGCCTTTCACCTCATTAAATTTATTTCTAAGTGTTTATTCTTTTTGATGCTATTGTTAAATGAGATTGTTTTCTTGATTTCTTTTTCTAATAATTCATTGTTAGTGAATTATTAGAAGAATTCAGTTGATTTTTGTATATTTATTTTCTGTCTTTCGACCTCACTGAAATTGTTCATTAGTTCTAACAGTTTTTTGGTGGAGCCTTTAAGATTTTATATATATAATATCATCTGCAAAAAAGAGTCAGTTTTACTTCTTCCTTTCCAATTTGGATGCCTGTTATTTATTTTTCTTGCTTAATTTCTCTGGCTAGAATTTGCAGTATGATGCTGACTAAAGGTGGCAAGAGTGGGCATCCTTGTATTGTTACTGATCATAGAGGAAAAGATTTATGCTTTTCACCATTGAGTTTGATGTTAGCTGTGAGTTTGTCACATATGGCATTTATTACGTTGAGGTACATTCCCCTATTCCTAGTTTGTTGAGAGTTTTTTTATCATGAAAAAGTATGCTGAATTTTGTCGAATGCCTTTGCCATTTCTATTGAGATGATCACATGATTTTTATCATTTATTTCATTAACATGATATATCATATTGCTTGATTTGTGGGTGTGGAACCATCATCCTTACATCCTGGAATGAATTCCACTTAATCATGGTGTAGAATCCTTTTGATGTGTTCTTGAAGTTGGTTTGCTAACATTTTGTTGAGAATTTTTGCATTTGTGTTGGTCAGGAATATTAGCCTATAATTTTCTTTTCTTGTAGTTTCCTTATCTGGTTCTCATATCAGAGTAATGCTGGCCTCATAAAATGAGTTGTAAATATTCTTTTCTTTTCTATTTTTTGGAAGATTGTGAGAGTAATTGTTCTTCTTTAAATGTTTAGTAGACTTCACCAGGGAAGCCTTCTGGTCCTGGACTTGTGTTTGTTGGAAGATTTTCTTTTATAAATTTTATTGAAGTACAATTGACTTACAATGTTGTACTAGTTTCAGGTGTACAGCAAAGTGAATCAGTTATACAGATACATATATCCATTCTTTTTCCCCTCTTAGGTTATTATAAACTATCGAGTAGATTTCCCTGAGCTATACATTAGGCTCTTGTTAATTATCTTTTTTATACAGTAGTGTGTATAGGTTATTCCCATCCTCCTAATTCCTCCCTCCTTGCCACACTTTCCCCTATAGTGACCATAAGTTTGATTTTAAAATCTGTGAGTTTGTCTCTGTTTTATAAATAAGTTATTTTGCATCATTTTATTAGATTCCACATGTAAGTGATATCAAATATTTGATATTTGTCTTTCGCTGTCTTACTTACTTCCCTTAGTATGATAATCTCTAGGTCCATTCATGTTGCTGCAAATAGCATTATTTCATTCTTTTTATGGCTGAGAAATATTCCATTGCATATATGTACCACATCTTTTTTACCCATTTCTCTGTCAGTGGACATTTAGGTTGCTTCCATGTCTTGGCTATTATAAATAGTGCTGCAGTGCACACTGGGGTGCATGTATCTTTTTGAGTTATCTTTTTCTCCAGATAGATGCCCAGGAGTGAGATTGTTAGATCAAATGGTAGTTTTAAATCATTTATTATCATTTAGATTATTTAGATTATTATCATTATTATTATTTAGATTATTATCATTTATTATCATCTAAATGATTATCATTTAGATCTAAGTAAATGATTATTTAGATCATTTATTTTTATATATAATTTTTTAAGGAACCTCCATACTGTCCTCCATGGTGGCTGCACCAATTTACATTCCCACCAACAGTGTAGGAGGGATCCCTTCTCTCCATACCCTCTCTAGCATTTGTTGTTTGTAGACTTTTTGATGATGATCATTTCTGACTGGTGTGAGGTGATATCTCATTGCAGTTTAGATTTGACTTCTCTAATAATTAGAAATGAGTATCTTTTCATGTGTTTTTTGGGCCATCTGTATGTCTTCTTTGGAGAAATGTCTATTTAGATATTCTGCACATTTTTTGATTGGGTAGTACTTTTTTTCATATGAAGCTGCATGAAATATTTGTATATTTTGGAGATTAATTTCTCATCAGCAGCTTCATTTGCAAAGATTTTCTTGTTGGGAGATTTTTGATTACTGATTGAACATCTTTGCTAATAATTGGTCTGTTCAGATTTTCTATTTATTCATGATTAAATCTTGGTAGTTGTATGTTTCTGGAAATTCATTTCTCCTAGGTTTTCCAATTTGTTGGCATGTAATTGCTCACAGTAATCTCTTATAATCTTTTGTATTTCTGCAGTATCAACTGTAATTTCTCCTCATTTAAAATTTTATTCATTTGAGTCCTCTTTTTTTCTTGGTAAGTGTACTTAAAGTTTTCTCAGTTTTTATCTTTTAAAAATGACGGATTTTTTTCATTGATTTTTTATCTTTTTACTCTCTTTCATTTATTTCCACACCGATCCTTATTATTTCCTTCCTTCTAACTCTGGGCTTAGCTTATTCTTCCTTTTCTGGTTCCTTGAGATGTAAACTTAATGGAAGCATTTATCACTATATACCTCCCCTTTAGAATTGCTTTGGCTACATCTCATTACATTTATTTATTTATTTATTTATTTATTTATTTATTTATTTATTTATTTGCTTTTTATGGCTGCACCTGCGGCATATGGAGGTTCCCAGGCTAGGGGTCAAATAGGAACTACAGCTGCCGGCCTGTACCACAGCCACAGCACGCCAGATCCGAGCTGCATCTGTGACCTACACCACAGCTCACAGCAATGCCGGATCATTAACCCACTGAGCAAGGCCAGGGATGGAACCTGCAACCTCATGGTTCCTAGTCGGATTCATTAACCACTGCACCACGACGGGAACTCTGACTTCTCATTACTTTTAGTATGTTGTGTTTCCATTTTAATTTGTCCTATGATATTTTTTCTTTTTTTCCTAATTTTATTGAGAAAATGGCATACATTCCTATATAAGTTTAAGGCATAGAGCATGATGGTTTGTTTTACAGATACTGCGAAATGATTATCAAAATATGTTCAGTTAACATAAAGGTTTTTTAAATTTTTCTTATGCTTTAATCTTTGATATATTAGTTTTTTAGGAGCATGTTGTTTAATCTCCATATATCTGTGGATTTTCCATTTTTGTTCTTGTGATTGATTTCTAGTTTTATACTGTTGTGGTCAGAAAAGATGTTTGATAATATTTCAGTTTTCTTAAGTTTAGCAAGCCTTGTTTTGTGGCCTGATTTAATATCTGTCCAAGAGAATGTTCTGTGTGTGCCAGGGAAGAATATATATTATGTTGTCGTTAGATGGAATGTCCTATAAATGTTGATTGGGTCATCTGATCTAATGTGTTGTTTAAGTCCAACATTTCCTTATTAATTTTCTGTCTACATGATCTAACCAATGATGAAAGTGTTATATTGAAGTCTTTTACTATTATTATATTTCTATTTCTCTTTTTAAATCTTTTGTTATTCACTTTATATATGTAGGTATTCCTCTGTAGGATGCATAAATATCTACTAATGTTATATCTTCTTGATGAATTAACCCCTTTTTCTTTGTATAATGAACTTTGTTTCTTGTTGTCTTTGACTTAAAATTTCTTTTGTCTAACATAAGTACTTCTGCTTTCTTTTCATTTGCATTTGCATGAATATCTTTTTCATTTTCCATGTATTGTGTCCTTTAAGCTAAAATGAGTCTCCTGTAAGCAACATATATTTGGGTCTTCTTATTTTCTCCATTAAGCCACTCTATGTCTTTTGATGGGAGAATTTAGTCTATTTTTATGTAAAAATAATTGATAATTGTTGACTTATTGCTATGCTGTTAATTGCTTTCTGGTGGTTTGTAACTTCTTTGTTCCTTTTTGCCCTCTTTCTCTTTTTTGTGATTTGATGATTTTATGTTGTGATGTGCTTTGATTCCTTTCTCTTTGCTTTTTGTGTATCCAGTATGAGTTTCTGCTTTGTGGTTACCATGAGGCTTACATAAAATATATTTACAACAGTTTATTTTTATAACGATTTTTATTTTTTCCATTATAGCTGGTTTACCGTGTTCTGTCAATTTTCTACTGTACAGCAGGGTGACTCAGTTACACATACAGGTATACATTGTTTTTTCTCACATTATCATGCTCCATCATAAGTGACTAGATAGAGGTTCCCAGTGCTATACAGCAGGATCTCATTGCTTATCCATTCCAAAAACAATAGTTTGCATCTGTTAACCCCAAATTCCCAGTCCATCCCGTTCCCTCCCTCTCTCCCTTGACAACCACAAGTCTTTTCTCCATGTCCATGATTTTCTTTTCTGTGGAAAGATTCATGTGTGCCATATATTAGATTCCAGATATAAGTGACATCAAATGGTATTTGTCTTTCTCTTTCTGACTTCACTTAATATGCGAGTTTCTAGTTCCATCCATATTGCTGCAAGTGACATTATTTTGTTCTTTTTTAATGGCTGAGTAATATTCCATTGTGTATATATACCACATCTTCTTAATTCATTCATCTATCAGTGGACATTTACATTGTCTCCATGTCTTTGCTATTGTGAATAGTGCTGCAGTGAACATGCGGGTGCATGTGTGTTTTTCAAGGAAAGTTTTGTCTGGATATATGCCCAAGAGTGGGATTCCTGGGTCATATGGTAGTTCTATGTATAGTTTTCTTAAGGTACCTCCATACTGTTTTCCATGGTGATTTTGCCAATTTACATTTCAACTAACAGTGCAGGAGGGTTCCCTTTACTCCACACCCTCTCCAGCATTTGTTATTTGTAGACTTAATAATGATGGCCATTCTACTGGTGTGAGGTGGTACCTCATAGTAGTTTTGATTTGCATTTCTCTAATAATCAGTGATGTTGAGCATTTTTTCATGTGCTTGTTGGCCATCTGTATATCTCCTCTGGAGAAATGTCTATTCAGGTCTTTTGCCCGTTTTTCCATTGGGTTGTTGGCTTTTTTGCTGTTGAGTTATATAAGTTGTTTGTGTATTTTAGAGATTAAGCCCTTGTCAGTTACATCGTTTGCAACTATTTTCTCGCATTCTGTAAGTTGTCCTTTTTTTTTTTTTATGGTTTCCTTTGCAGTGCAAAAGCTTGCCAGTATGATTAGGTCCCATTTGTTTATTTTTGCTTTTATTTCATAACAGCCTATTTTAAGCTGATAACAACTTAACTCCTAACACATACAAAGCTACATTTTAACCCTCCCCCATTCAATGTTTTGATGTCATAATTTACATCATTTTATCTTGTGTTTAATTATTATAGTAATAGTTATTTTAACACTTTTGCATTTTATTCTTTATACTGAAGATATAAGTGATTTACCCACCACCATTACATTGAACTTACCTGTATATATTTTCTTTTAGCTAGTGAGTTTTATACTTTCATATATTATCATGTTACCAACTAGTGCCCTTTTAGTTAAGCTTAAAAAACTCCCTTTAACATTCCTTGCAAGGTTTGTCTGGCGGTGATCAACACCCTCAGCTTTTGTTTGTCTGGAAAACTCTTTATCTTGCCTTCAATTCTGAAGGACAACTTTGTCAAGTGGAATACTATTGATTTCCAGGGGGTTTTATCAGCGCTTGGAATATATCATCCCATTGCCTTCTGTCCTACAAAGTTTCTGCTGAAAATTTTGTGGGGATTCCCTTATACATAACAAGTTGCTTTTCTCTTGCTGTTTTTTAAATTCTCTCTTTGTCTTTAACTTTTGACAATATAATGATAGTGCAGCTTGCTGTGAATCTCTTTGGTTTCATCTTTTTTTTGTGCTTTATGGTATTCCTGGATTTTTTTTTCTTGCTTTTTAGGGCCGCACCTGTAGTATATGGAGGTTCTCAGGCTAAGAGCTACGGCTTCTGGCCTATGCCACAGCCACAGCAATGCAAGATTTGAACCACATCTGCGACCTACACCACAGTTTATGGCAACACCAGATCGTTAACCCATTGAGCAGAGCCAGGGATTGAACCTGCAACCTCATGGTTACTAGTTGTTTTGTTTCTGCGCACCACAGCAGGAACTCTGCATTCCTGGATCTTGATGAATGTTTCTTTTTCCAGATTAGAGAAGTTTTCAGTCATTATTTCCTTGAATAAGATTTCCACCCCTTTCTCTGTCTCTTTTAGGACCTCTGTGATACGCAAATTTGTCCACTTGATGTTGCCCCATAAGTTCTTTAAGCTATCATAACTCTTTTGCATTCCGCCCCCCCCTTTTTTTTTTTTTGCTCCTCTGATTGGATAAACTCCACTGCCCTGTCTTTGAGTTCAGTAGTCTTTCTTCCACTTGACATAGTCTGCTGTTGAATCCGCTCTGTTGAACTTTTTATTCAGTTATTGTATTCTTCAGCTCTGTTATTTTGTTTGGTACTTATTTTTTTATATTCTCTCTCTCTTTTTTGGAATTCCCACTTTGTCCATGCATTGCTTTTCTGACTGAGCATCTTAACGATCATTATTTTGAACTCTCTATCAGGGAAATCACTTACCTCCATTTCATTAAGATCTGCTTCTGGAGATTTATTATTTCGTTTGGAATATATTTCTGTAGTCTTCATTTTCTTTTTCCTTCTGTATAGGTTTTCTTCACATTAGACAAAAACAGCCACCTCTCCCAGTCTTGACAGAGTGGTCTTATGTACAGATGAACCCTATCAATCAACCTGGCCTCAGCTCCTGGTGGTCTCTCAGACTTTTGTGGTTGTTCAGGCCACCATCTTTGTTCTTAGTGGCTCCCAGTAGCCGAGGGTGTGCCAACACCTTTCTGTGTCCCAAAGGGGACAGTTGCACTGAATGTCTAGATGTAGGGCTGGCAGGAAGCTAGATCCTCAGGCAGCAGCTGGAAGAGTATATATCTAAGCCCCTTCCAGGGAGAAATTGGAAGATAGGAAGTTTTGCCTGCTCCCTCTGTACTGGACCCTCGTGTATAGCTGTGGTGCCTGTGCTTCTGCACCCATTAGGAACTGCCTTTTTGATTGCTGAATCCTGTGGGACTCATGAATGGAAGACTCTTTGGCTATCCAAGACATGCAATCCAGGAACGCATACTTTGTATAGCAGCTGCAAAAGCTAAGGCATGGAGGTGTGTACAAGCTCCTTTAAGGGATATACTTGCAGTTTGGATCAGACTACAGGAATATAGAAATGGACATGTCTACTGGCTTCCCTGGGCCCTGGGGAGGAACATAGCCAGCCCATGGATAGATAATAAATTAGAAGACTGACACTTTGGTGTTAGTCTTCACTTTTAAAGAGTTAGATGGAGTCTTTTCAGGAGAAGACTGGGAGATGAACATTTTGTCGCCTCCTCTGTACTGAGCCATGAGGGGGTAGTCAGTTAAAAACTCCTTCTTTGATGTGTATCGTCCTGTGAGATTCATGAATGGAAGCCCCATTGGCTATCAGACACAGTCAGTCTCTTGGGAAGCATCTGCAAAAGCTTGGGTACAGATGTGTACATAGGCTCCTTTTGGGAAAAAATGGTGACTTGGGGCAAGTAATAGAAAGAGTGCAGGGGGGTGTCTACTAGCTACTGAGCCCATGGATATGTTCTAAATTAGAAACCTGACTCTCAGGCATCAGCTTCAAAAGTTTTCAAATAGACCACTTCCAAGCAAAGAGTGGAATGTGGGAGATTTTCTCTGCTCCTCTGCACTGACCCAGGGGAATAGTCCTGGAGAGTGCCTACATTCTCATTAATAACCATTCCTTTATTACGGTCTTGTGGGTCCACTGGATACAACCCTCCTTGGCTTTCAGAGATAGTTTGGGAGCCAATTGCTCAGGTGGAAGTTTTAAAACTTGGAGCAGTAAATGTGGGGGTCCCAACCTTTCAGGCCTTACAGAAAAGCTGGGAGTTAGGAGTTCCCTTCCAGCTGTATGATGCTATGCTACTATGCTGGGTGTAGGGTTTATGAAAAGAATGTGTCTCAGCCTTTCCTATCCATTGCAGTGTGGGTATTATATCATTCTTCTGATGTGCAGAAGTTGCTTAGCTAGTTTCTGGGTTTCTTTCAGAGGAAATTGCTGTGTGTGTAGCTGAGCATTCAGTGTGTCTGTAGGAGGAGGGAAGTCCAGGAACGTCGATGTTACCATCTTGGTTGACTTCCCAGTGTTGATGATTTTAGACAAGGCCTGTTATTCCCAGTGTATCTGGACTCTGTTTTGTTCAAAGCAACTTACGACGCTCCATCCGTGGACTTTCTCCCCTTTTCTTCCCTGCTGGACTTTGTGACTCTTCTGAAACCACTGCCCACATGTTTGCCTCCTCCTGGACGCTTTCCCTGACTGATCCCATTTGACACAACCCACCTGAACACTTTCTGATCCAATTAGCATTTAAATATGCATATAACACTGAGAGCCAGTGGCAAACAGAGAGAAATAAATTTCCAGATATATTTTATAAGTAATAATGAGTCTACTTTCCTGGATGATAAGCTCTCTTCATATTAGTTATTATTCTCCAAAACAAAGTCTCTTTGATTGTCCATGTAAGGGATTATACATGTGGAACTCAAGCATATGTAATTATCACAAAAGCAGATAGTTTGGCATTTAGAAGGGGATCGCCTGCATGTTAACCAGTGCTATATCTTACTGTCTGCATATTATCCTCCTGAGGAACCAACTAGATTAAAAACACATTTTAAAACAAGTTCCAGAAATGAAGCATTGCCCATAGGGAAATCTGCCTACTATATCTCTGTCATTACAGGCAAGTTTCCAGGCTACATCCAAATTCAGTCTAGCAAAATCCCATTTAATCTTTTGAAGTAAAATAAAATAACAAAGTAAAATAAAATAGTTTCCCTCCAAAGGGTTTTCATCAGTAGATCACAGCTCTTTGAGTCATCATGCTTAGACTCACTCCCTTGCTCCTCTGAAAAAAGAAAATCCTTGCTATGAAACCTTCTAGAAGCTACAGTCTCACATAAAAAGTTGAAACTAAGAGAAATTCGCTTGGTCCCATGTCATAGCCAATTTCATCTCAGTTTCAACCAGGAAAAAGCACATCTCAAATTATGCAAGTGTCTGAAGGGTCAGGATCAAACTGTTGGCAGGTCCTGCTGTGATCAGTCTGGTTATCTGAGCAGGGACCATTTATCTAAACGGTGAACCAGACTCCCTCCTTCTCTCTCTCTCTAATACATAAGCATGTTTCATACTAGGGTGTGCCTGCTTTAAGATCTTAGCTATTTGCATAATAAGGATAGTCTTGTGGTAGACTTTTCCTCTTAGACAGCGAATTTCTTAACAATGGGGGTATTATTTCTTTATAATTTTTATTTTTTTATAGCTTGAAAAATAAAACTTTGCATTTTATTATCTGGAGAAGGAGGAAGTGGACAATGAGATGGAGAAGGGAAAGTTCTGGTTATGGTTTTGATGACACATCCCAGAGGGCAAATGCCCCAGGAGGAGAAAGCTCTGCTGAGCATCTTGAACTCTATGAGGTCAGCGTTGGAATGAACTTCTGGATCCTGGCAGCCAGGGTTTCTAACCTGTACTCCTGATTCCCTTCAGATCCTGCTGAGGTGCTTCAGGGACCTTGTCTCCTTGTGGGAGGCAAGGGGGGGAAATGTTATTCGGAAGCCCAAATATTTAAAAACAATAGAAGAGTTCAATCAGAGCAGCCGTTTTATTTTAAATTGTGGTAACATGTATGTGCTTTAGCATCGACTACTCAGTATACCTCATAGAAATAGTATCATACAGCATTTGTATCACTTGGCATGATGTCTTCAAGGTTCATCCAAGTTGAAGCATGTGTCAAACATCCTTCCTTTTAACATTAATTAATATTCCATCATGTGTATATACATTTTAAAAATCCATTTATTCACCGATGGACATTTGGATTACTTCCTTCTTTGGCTATTGTGAATAATGCTGCTGTGAACATGGATTCTGTTTGAGTCCCTGGTTTTCATTCTTTTGGATATATACCCAGAAGTGGAACTGCTGGATCATATGGTGATTCTATGTTTAATTTTTCGAGGAAACTCCATACAGTTTTCTCCAGTGTCTGCCCTATTTTATATTACCACTCTCAGAGCACAAGATTCCAATTTTTCCAAATCCTTGCCAATACTTGGTATTTTCTGGGGTTTTTTTTTTTTTTTTTTTTTATAATAGCCATCCCGGTGAGTGTGAAGTGGTATCTCTCTGCAGTTTGATTTGCACTTCTCAATTTCCTAACCATGCCGAGCATCTTTTCTTGTGCTTTTTAGCCATTTATATATCTTCTTTAGACAAATGTCTAGTCAAATCTTTTGCCAATTTTTAAAGACAGAGCAACTAATTTTTTAACTGTTAATTTTCATTTATTTAGATTTGCGATTAAAATTTGAGAAAACAGTTCCATTGAATTTTTAAAGAAAAAATATATTTTAAAAATGGATAATCTATCCCATCTCCCATTTTCTGGGCCAGGGCTCTTCAAGTAGACTCAGATGTCAACTTCCAGAGTTGTACAATGCCCTACCCAAGATGCATCCTCAGGGAGATACAGCCCCAAGTTCCAAGTTGCTTCAGAACTAATTCTTTCCCCATAGTGATGGTATGGCCTTTTTCCAGCTATCCACATACTTGACAAGCTAACAACAGTTTAGAATTTCAGACCACATTCCTGGAAATAAAGGTATCTGGGAAAGAGGTAATTTCTAACCCAGGGGGCCCCTCACTGCTTTGTGAACTCCAGTGCAATGTACAAGGTAAGGAGGGAAAGGAGAGACAGCACGCTTGACCTGAACTCCTTGTCCCCAAGACTGGTCCTGGCCAGACAGCATCTCTGACAGCCAGACATCCCTATCTCTCACTTCTTACTGATAAGAAGAACTCAAGTGCTGAACTAAAGGGATTCAAGGAAAACTTTGACTAACAGTGGGAAAGGAATGATATTTCTTGCATTTTATTCAATACTTGCCTTTCTTAAACTCCTCTCCTGGCTCTCATACCAACACACCAGGCCATTGTGTCAAGCCAGTTCAGCCTGATTCCTTAGATAATGGCACTTTGGAGCTTATTAGGGTCCGTGAATGACACCTATCTTTGAAATTCAAGAAAGTCCAAACCTTTTATTTCATGACCCAGACCTGAACTCTTCTCTTCTGGTCCAAAGTCAGTTTTCTTCTGTGCAGCCAAGGCAATCTCTTGATGGATGTAGCTTTGCTGTGTCCGTACCAAACCACAGACAAGGCTTGGTTTCTCAGGTCCATGAGTTATCAGCTAAGTTTCCAGATTTGCAGCAGAAACCCTAGTGTATCTATGAGTTTTCCAATCTCGGTGTTAATTGCTGTGAGATACAGGGTTGGCCTAGATTATCAGAATTCATAAGCTTTCCCCTTCTGTCCAATAGGGCCAATGTTGTTAGTCCTTCTTCTGACAAATCTTCTATGTTAATTTGCTAGGATTTTCCATAATAAAAGTACCACCACAAACTGATGGCTTAAATACCAGAAATCTATTCTCAGAGTTCTAGAGTCTCTAAGTCCATGAGCAAGGTGTCAGCAGGACAATGCTCCCTCTGAAGGTGCCCGGGAAGATCTGTTCCAGGCATCTTTTGTAGCTTCTGATATTTCCTTGGTTTGGGTAGCAGTAACTCCAGTCTTCGCATGGCCTTCCCCCATGTGTGTATCTGAATCTGCATTCACATTTCCCCTTTATATAAGGACACCAGTCATGTTAGATTATGGTCCACCCGAAAGACCAAAATTTAACTTGATCGCATCTGTAAAGGCCATCTCTCCAAACAAGGTCACATTCTGAGGCACTGGGGGTTAGAATTCTAACATATCTTATTTTGGAGCAGATAATAAAACCCACAACATATTCCAACAGCCTACCACTGCAGAATATTAGTCTCAATTCAGACAGAGGTCAAAGTCAGGCTAGAGGTCAAACCTTTCTAGGGCTCCGCTTAAAATAAAGGGGTAGGACAAGGTCATCTTAAGACTGTCTTCTAGCTCTACAATATCCTAAGTTTAAAATCTCCTTTCTCCTTCATCAAAACCTACCCACTTAATGTTCATTCCCTGTGTGCCTGGCTCTCTACTAAGGATTCTCTCAAATAATGGGTTAAACATTTGGAAAACACTTGAATCCAGTGAAATGATACCTGTCCCCAAAGATCCCAAGGCAAGGCTCATAGGACCTAGAGGAACAGTGAACCAGCAGAAGGAGAGTATGTTTTGAAGACAGGTAGGAATTACTAGGACCCATCAAAGCCTTCTTCCACCACCATGGACCTCTGAGTCCTCTCAGTGTCTGATCCCCTCAGACATCTGGTATACCAGCCTTCTCACGCTTCCACCTCAGGCCACATCTCTGAGCTGCAGTCTCCCTCTGTCCCACCAGGAAAACTGCTCATACAGAACTACATGTTGTCCTATTTATCCTGAAAAATTAACCTGTGAGGGCTGGGAAACCACCCTACACAGCAGGCAGCCTGCAGCTGACAGTAAGCCTCCTCCAAAATACTCAGCAGCCAAACTTCAAGCACTTACTAGCATAAGTTTCTGTTTTGCTCACATCTCACACAGACATTTGAGCCCACATAAGTAAGATGGACATCCAGCTTGACATGCCCCCTGCAAGCCCACCCTCACCAGTGGGAAACACTAGCATGTGTGAGCCCTCTGGTGAGAACGCATTCTCCGTTTTCTTTCTTCTTTTCTTTCCTCACCCCTGCTCATTGTGGAAAACATTATAACTAAAGAAACATGTAAAAAGGCATAAAAGCAATCAGTCACAGTCTTACCACGCAGAGGCAGTTATTTGACATCTTGGCATTTTTGCTTCCAGAATTTTCCTGAACCATTGTATAATGTAGTTGAAATTATATGGAATATACTGTTTTGAGCCCTACTTTTTTTTTTTTTTTTTTTGCATTTGATAGTCTCACAGCATTTTGCTAAGCCTGGTTGTTAATCAGCTTCATTATGAATACTATTTGGGAGACTGGCAACTCCACTGATGAAGTGGAAATCTAGTTGCAGTCAACTCTTTGCTCCACTGATGGTTATCCTCCACACTACTTTGGCATTTCTTCAGGTTCAGGAGGGTTGGGAGAGTTCTTATTTACCATTATACACTCTCTTCAAATTACAAGTCCCTCTTGCCAGGCCACCAATGAAAGGAAAATTGGTCAAGGCACTTCTTGGTACTCCAGTGAGAAAAGTGGGAATCTGAGAGTCAAGGAAATCTAGGACCAAACATAGGGCAGAGTCCCTCCAGGAATAGTACCGGTTTTCTCGCAGTATCTCAGCTCCCAGGACAAGCAGCATGAACTGGAGACACGTGGCTCAGTCTCATCCTTAGTGTCCAGTGGGGTCAGGATGGGGAGAGCAAGCTCAGACGGGTAAGGCTCTGCTCATGCATAGTCTGTTGCCCCAGATACTTGCCCACCCATTGCATTTAATCCCCAGAGACTCTACAAGGTACTCATTCATCACCCCATTTTAAAGACAAGTCAGTGGAGCCCTAGAGATTTTAGGCCACTTGCCTAACGTAAGTAGGGGGTCATGCTGCGTTTCCAGTCCAAATCCAAAGTTTTTATACCACACTCAACTGCCTCTCAAGCTCACAGAGATGCCTCCCTTCCTTGAGAAAATTAGGTATTGTCTTCTATTGTCAGGCTTCTCTAAAAAAAGAGACAGAGAGAGGCTATGGGTCTGGTTGTTGTAGTGGCTGATGTGGTGTGGCAGGTAGACCCTGGTTCAGGACCGAGAGACATTTGGTCCTAAATGTCAGGTGTTGACACCTGATGCCTCTCAGCTGGGTCCTTCTCCAGGCATTTCCCTGAATTGCCCTCGACTGAAGGGAATCACCACCTCTGAGGTCAGGCCCCCTCCCCAAAGGCAGCCTGCATCCTGGTACAGGTCCATGTGAGGGATATAAAAGGCTTGTCCCCCTGCCCCCTGGCCCTCGAAGTAGAATAATTCTGAAGGAGCATCCAGAGTCTACACCTGCCCATGGGGTCAGCTGAGACATTTGCTGCAGGGGCCTCTATCCATTCACTTCTATCCATAACCTCCCCCTGCCCCATACTTCTTCCTTCACCCCCTTACCTTACAAACACTGGTCCCAACATCACTCCCTAGTAAACGTTGTGCACAGAAACCTCCTTCTCAGAGTCTCTTTCTCTGGAACTTGTCCTGCGACCAAGAGACCATTAGTCATTAACACAGTGAGAATGAAGGAGATATAGAAGTGCCCCTCTTCCCCTCTAGGACTCCTGAAGACTGGCATGTGCCCACTGCACCAGCACCACCCCAAGGGAAGAGAAGAATGTGTGTAGGGGAGGCACCAGGCACTATGAGAAAGTGCAGGTCTGGCTGGGCGGCAGAGCTGGGGTCTTTGGGCAGCCAGAGGATGTGGTCCAAGCACTGAACCATTGGAAGTGCCCCCCACCCATGAGGGAGAGAGGAGAAAAGGGACCCGGGAAGTGGGAAAGAGACTAAATATGAGGTTCTCTATCCTGGATGCACATTAGAACCACCCGAGGATCTTTCCAAACACATTGCTGGCGGAAGCAGCCTTACTCATCAAGATTCTGCCTTGACTGATCAGGGGTCGGGTCCAGGCATAAGCATTTTTTTAATATTCGCAGGTGATTCTAACACAAAGGCACCATGGGGAATTGTGAGGCTGACAGGTGGGCAGTCAAGGAAAGCTAATCTACAAGTTTACTCTGCCCCCTGCTGGACGGACCCTGACTTACCACTTCCTGGGCCCTGGGCTGAGCTCACAGAAAGGAGACCCACCTCCTGACCCTGTGAAGGCTGGAAGACCCTTCTGACAGCACCAGTGCCCCAGCAGGGCCCTTGGGTGCATGTGATGACTGGGTGGCCTTTTCTAAGTAGTAAACGAGCCCCAGCAAGGCTACTGCAGGGATCCATTCTCAATGCACCATCCCCTGAGACGCTTGTGAAACCTGTGGATTCTTTGGCACCACCCCAAACCTTCTAAATGGGAATCTCTGAGGAGAGGCTTAGAGATCCATACTTTTTAACAACCCCCCACCCCGCCCCGTCCAATGAATCTTGTGCGCCTAAATTTGAGAAATGCTACCGAGGGCTCACTTTCAGGGAAGTTTCTCTTATGCACCAGTTTGCTTCTCTCCAGCAAAGGAGCGCTCTCCTGCTCCTGGTTCTCTAACACGCGCTGGAATAGGCGTTCAGGATCCTGAGGGACCAGATCATTTTGCCAGTGAGGATCTGAGCAGAGCCTGAGAATCCTCTTCAGCAAATTCTTTCTTTCTTTTTCTTTCTCTCTTGTTTTTTTCTCTTTGAGCAGCTCTGGTAAACATGGCTTGTGAATTGCCCCTAATAATTTTTTTTGCGTTGTGCAATTGAATCAACAGTTTTGCATAATAAAAGGTTAACATGATGAGTGAACAAGAAATGAATAAAGCCTGATTGTTCAGATGCAGAATTTGCCACTGAATACACACTGTACTTATCTTCCCGCTTTGCCCATTGTCTCATGAGTGTCCTCTCAAGTTGTAAGCATGGCTCTAACTAAGGTGGATAAAAATAGATATTAATAGGCCTGTCCGCCCCACCCCAGCAGCGTCTTCTTATCAAAGAGGTACAACTATGTCTTTGACCTTCTATCTTGGCGTTTTAGAGTCATAACTGACATATCAGAGCTTGACTGAAGTGTGATCTTTCGGCGTTTTTTTTTGTTTTGTTTTTTGGTTTTTTTTTTTTTTTTGCTTTTTAGGGCACACTTGCGGCATATGGAGTTTCTCAGGCTAGGGCTCTAATCGGAGCTACCACTGCCAGCCTACCTCACAGCCCCAGCAATGCCAGGCCCGAGCTGTGTCTGCAACCTACACCACACAGCTCACGGCAACGCTGGATCCTTAACCCACTGAGCGAGGCCAGGGATTGAACCCGCAACCTCATGGCTCCTAGTCGGATTCATTTCCACTGCACCATGACGGGAAGTCCTGAAGTCTAATCTTTCTAAGGCACATCTGTGTGGTCCTCAGACACAGTACTTGACAGCTTTAACTTCGTCATTTGGTTCCAGCATTCCTAAGAATTAAATGATTTTGATTATCTCTCATGGATAGCGTGTCAGTGGGCAGTTAGCAATGCAGACTTTTCTGCTGGTTCAGATGCAGGGTTTCCTTTTCTCCAAGCACCCCCACTGCTCTCATCCCCACCCCCACCTCCCACCAAGGATTCATTGATTTGCTCTGTTGCAGTTCCTTTTGCTGCCCCAAGACTGGCTTAGATGGAGACAGCCTCTTCAGGGCATTCCTTTCTTTCTGTCCCCCCAGATGAGCACAGGCATCCTTTTAAATTAGTTCGCTTTCTCATTACATTGGGGGACAGATGGGGAAGCCCAGAAAGCCACAGGCAGACACCGCGCTGGGTTACCCAGCCTCTTAGAGCGTCCCCGGAGGTCTCTGCCATCAGGCCAGAGAGCCTCTTTTCAGGCAAACGGTTCCAAATGAAGCAGTCCTGCCACAGCCCCGTGTGAACTTAGGTTGGTGCTGAATTCACCAGGTTCAGTGAATTTGGGGTGATGCGCTTCGTAGTCCCTGCAAGAACCTGCTTGTCATCCTTCATCCCGGGCATGCTGCCTCTTCCGCCCGAGGTCTGCTCACCTCCAAGGTCAGTCACTGACTCTTCTGGGCAAGCGTTTTGTTCCCACGTGGTTACCAAATGCCCTTCCTCTTTTCTCAAGTCATTCTGCACCGACCGTGACCCTTTTTTAACTGTACCTGTCCCTACTCCACCCCTTCTTCCTTTCAGAAGAAGAGGTTTTCCCAGGCCCCCCGGCGTAGCTCCAGCATCAAAGTAGGGAGTCAGCTTACTCGAACCCAGTCCCCGTGTGTGGCTGCCCTAAGCCGTCTAGCCTCCAGTTTCTGAGAAATCCTTTCCTGGGAGGTAGTCCAAGAAGGAAGCAGCAATAACAGGCCTATATCCTATTCCCTCACCTATTTGTGGACTCAGGACAGTTCTGGTCCATGCCTCCTGCTCAGGCTGCAAGGGCAGTGGCCACCTTTGGACCTGGGTCCACTGTCTTCACGGACCTGGGTGTCCACTGACAGAGCTTACCCTGAGGGGTGCTGGAACACTGGTGGGGGCAGAGCAGCTCCCAGTGACCCTGCCCCGACACAGACACACATCTCTCAGGGTTCTGGTCTCCTGTCCTTTAGCATAAGCAGGACTTGGGTTTCCCCTTTCCTCCTCCACCACGGCCACTACATCAGAAGGCAGGGAAGAGGTCCATCTGCTTTCAGCCCCCTTCCTCCCCCCACTATGAAGGTCTCACCTGGGTAGCAGAGCTCATCTCTCCTTGGCCAGGTGCCTCTGTCTTTGTCACATCAGCAACATGTGGCAACACCAAGAATATCATGCGAGGCTCTGCTGGCTTTTCAGGTGATACTTAAGTGTGTAGACTTACTTGTTATTGAAACAGAACTGAATGAATGAATGAATGAATGAATGAAGGTGAGTTTCACTTCCCTTTCTGGACTTTCTCTCCCTTGTGTCAGGCTCCCCTTCCCTGGCTTGGGGCATCACGTTTACCCTTCCTAGGAGAGTCCATAATTTCCACCTGAGATGTCCCAGCCTCCTAACCTCATTCTCCTAAACTCCCACCAGACTATGTCTGGGTTTATTAAATAATAGTCACCCTTTATGGCATAGTTACCATGTATCAGGCTTAGTGGTAAACAATTCACCTGCCTTTGCTTTTGTACTTTTATTCTCATGATGGCCGATGAGTTCGATTCTATTATCATCACTATTTTGAAGTTAAGGAAACAGGCTTAGCATGGAGTAGCTTGTCCAAAATTCCATGATAAATAATTGGTAATGCCAGGACACTCCGGTTTGAAAACTCGAGTGTTTATAATGCTTCTCTGGACAGCCATGTTCGATTTGTCACCCATTGCTGTGAGCCTAAGAACATGGCTTGCCAGTTGCTTATCGTCCAGAACACAGCCCACAGCACAGCCCTCAAGCTGCGTAAGCCTGTACTGTGCATGTCTTGGCACTAAGAAAAATAATCTCGCTTTGTTGACGTGACCTTTTCCACCCACAGAAGAATGTAAAACTGCATGAAATCTGTTAGATGATCCATTTGATTACATGGCAAATACTCTGTCTACCTGTTTGCCTTACCCTAATAGTCTCCTTTTCCATATTTGGCAGGAACACTTGATTTAATGCCCTAAATCAACACTGACTTTGTTTTCTTATAAAGGAGGAAGAAGATGCAGCTTATTAAAATGCGCAAGACTGGGAATAGCTTACCTTGGGGCTGTCCTGGAGGATAGCGATGGGAAGAGGGGTGGTCCCACAGGGGCTTCGGGGTTCTGGTAAGGTTGTCTCTTAATCTGGGTGCTTTCACTTCATGCAGATCCATCAGGCTGTCCACTTGGGATCTGTCCTTTCTCCCCACCCCCACCCCCACCCCCCGCCCGGACCAACCACGTCACTACCCTCTTCTCTTGGCCAGCCCCCCACAGTCCAGCGCACCTTAGCAGGACCTCCCCTAACCCCTCGGTCAAGCCTCTGTTAGGCTCTCATGGACCGGTAAATGCCCTCTACAGCCCTGATCACAAGTGACGTTATGCAGCTGATTTGGGGGAGGGGGGGACTGGTTTCCTGCGTGTCTCTTTCACCAGATTCAAAACAACCAGGGCTCACTGTGTCCCCTGGGCCTCGCGCAGTGCCTGGCCCAGGTGGTCCCCAAGAAATAATCTGTAAAGGAAAGGATGGAGCAGGGAGAGGGGGAAGCAGGCAGAGAGACAGAATAGATGGGTGGAAGGAAGAAAGTGGAAAAGGAAGAGAGGGCAGGAAGAAAAGTTGTCTCCAGGATCTGGTATTTTGAGGCACGCACCACAAATATATGTCTATTTTTTCATTAATTATATTCTCGGAACTGTGTGTTTACAATTCACTCTATTTTTGGTGAAAGTTCTAACAGAGTGTATTCCCTGGGGCACAGGCATCCTGAGAAATAAAAATATGAGGGAGACAAGATGAGAATTATAATCCTCACTGCACAGTCAGTTAAGGCTCAGAGAGGACAGGACTTGCCCAAGTCAGTCCCAAATTGTAGAACTGGGGTCAAAACCCAGTCACTGAGAAGTTCCCACCGTGGCTCAGCGGGTTAAGAATCCAGCTAGCATCCATGAGGATGCAGCCTGGATTAAGGGTTAAGAATCCAGCATGGCTGCGAGCTGCGGTGTAGGTGGAAGATGCGGCTCGGATCCTGTATTACTGTGGCTGTGGTGTAGGCCGGCAGATGCAGCTCCGATTTGACCGCTAGCCTGGGACCATCCATATGCTGTGGGTGCGGCCCTAAAAAAACAAATAGAACAACCCAGTCATCATGTGACCGCACCTCACCTACTGAGCTGCCCCCCAGGGGTGGTCTGAGCCACTTCACAAGTGCTCTCGTTCTTGGTCCCAGGTCCCAGGTCCCACCTCTTTCCAACCATCACGTGTGGATGGATCCAGTCACCTGAGTTCCCGGTGATTTCCACTTTTTCTCTTGCTTTACCTATTTCATCGTCCTCACCTATGGGAGTGAAAAATGTTGCTTTTTAGCCATCAAGCAGCCCTCAACCACCGCAGCCACCCCAGGTGGTGCACCCTGAGGAAATCTGGGATAGGAGAGCATGGGATTCTGGCCCTAGACAGCCGAGGTGCCTGTCAAAGGAATGATTCCAATGAGTCCAGAAAAAAAGCACTAAATTCCTCTTTGATGTTCTGATTACCTGGGCTTTGTTGTAAAAACTCCCCTACACCCTGGCTCCTCCCTTCCCCCCTTCCAAGCTGTCTCTCAGAGCTGCCAGGCGGCCCTGCCGGCTTAAGTCCGCAGGACGATCTCCAAAAGAAACAGAATTCTCAACTTTTAGGCTATGCTTTTTTTTTTTTATCAGTCGACACCTAAGATGTAGGGTGAGCCATGCTGTTAGGCTTCTGCAGTCAGCAAGCCTCTGCTTTCCACGCCTCATCCCCTTCTCCACGATCCATTAAGCAGGGTTGAGGCAGAGACCTTCCCCGGGTCTCTCCATGCCCCGAGGTTAATGGGCTCTGCATTTATTTGCAGAAAGAAGATGCTCTTTCCTGCAGAAAAGCCCATGCGAAGTGATTTGCTTTCAGCGTCTGCGCTTGACGTGCAGCACGTGGTGATGGCACTTCCGGGGCATGAGAATGAGGCACAAAGGAGGGCACTTCCCCTCTTCTCTCAGCTCCTCCTCCGAAGTAAAAAAGAAAGAAATGGAATTATCTGGGAACAATGTTAGACCACAACTTGGACAGCCAAGAAAGATAGCGCTGGGGCTCCGGGAAGTGTGATAGAATCAGGTGGAGAAAGGCTTGGGGTGGAGCATCTTCGGGGAAGACTTCCAATTAAATCCAATATCCCCACCTGGAGGCACCCAGGCCCTAGGCTGGAGTCATTGTTTAACTAAGGTGGGGCACACCTGCTCTGCCCATATAAGGAAGGGCCTGAGGGGAAGAAGCCGGCAGACAGCAGCATTGACCAGGCTGTCCGCCAGCCCTATCTCTAAACGGATTTCCGCTGTCCTGGCCACCAGCCCCCTACGCCCTTCTCCATCCCGCAAAGCTGCTGGGCTGTGGGGCCCGCCCTGCGGGAATCCTGCTGACTAAGCTCCGACATCTGGGAAAACAGGTAGGGTCTGAGTGGTGACCTCCGAGGGCTTTGGACCAAGACGGTGCTCTGAACTTTAGTGAGCGTGTGAATTTCCCCAGAGTGTGTCTTAGTTCTGTAGTCTGAATCTCCAGAGATGTGTATTCAGTAGCTCTGAAAAGCAGCTATCTTTGATGCAAAGAGTCCAAGGACCAGAAATTAAACTAGAGCAAAGGGTGAGCTGACTCCCTAAGATAACCTGAACTTGGCACATTGCCTACCGTGAGATGACCCCTCCATCCCTAAGTCACCTTTGCTTTCTGCTCCTTCTGTCACAACCTGGGGGCCTCCACTGTCATAAAGTTACTCTGATGGCAGGAACCACGTCTTTGCTCACCATTGTGTAGTTTCCGACACACAGTTGGTGGTTCATATTTGCCCAAGGGAGGAGTGGGGCCTAGGGCTTGCCTTTTGTTTTCCAACGATCTAAACTAATAATGATAGCCATTTGAAAAAGCTGCGTTCCTCACAAAAGGCCGAGCAACACTTCAGAGATTCAGATGCTTCCTGTTGCCCTAGAGCTGTTGCCTGGTCACTGTGCCTCTGTGGCTACAAAAACATGTGGACTCTTTGAGATGTGACTCTGTCACCACGGAGACAGAGCCCCAGCTGTGTTGCATGATCCCAAGTTAACCAGGTCAGAATGAGTCGAGATATTTTTCCTCCGCAGTTACAGTTGACTTATGGCCCGCCAACTGCCCAGTTTTTCCCAGGAGAAAAACAGCATTTTGATGACCCCAGATGGCATGATCTGAATCTTCCGTCACCAGAGCTTCTTGAATTGGCCCCCCTGTACCCAACTGGACCTAAACCTTGTTTTTGTGGGTGACAGCTACAGGAGGGTTCAATCATCAGCACACTGGTTTTTGAAGATAGAGTAATCTACCAGTTGTCTAACAGGCAAGAGTTTTGTGTAAGGTAAGCTCCTTATCCCCAATTTGCAGATGGAATAAGAAAGGTACCTGGTGAATGACTTGCTGCTAAGCAACATGCAAATGGGAGTTGGGTTGTGTTGTTCCTGGCATACTGTATATTTCTAGAAACTTGTCCAAGACTCCTAGGATGTCCAATTTGTTGGCATATAACTATTCACAGTATTTTCTTATGATTTTTTTTGATGTTTCTGCAGTATTGGCTGTTAATTCTCTTCTTTCATTTCTTATTTTATTTGGGTCCTCTCATCTTTTTTGTGAGTCTGGCTAAAAGTTTATCAATTTTGTTTATCTTTAAAAAAAAAAAACAGCTCTTGGTTTCACTAATCTTTTCTGTTGTCTTTTTAGTATGTTTTATTTATTTCCTCTCTGATTTTTTATTTCTTTCCTTCTGACTTTTGGCTTTGTTCCTTATTTTTCTAATTCTTTTAGGAGGTAGGTTAGGTTGTTGGAGACATTCTTGCTTCATGAAGAAGGCTGGTATCACTATGAACTTTATCCTGTTTGAACTACTTTTGCTGTATCTCATAGATTTCACTGGAATGATTCACTGGAAAGAATGCTTAGAAGAAAAGATGCTAGTAAGACACATACAAATTAATGATCATCCTACTGCCTCTGACTGCTTAGTCTCTGTCTAGCACTGCTTGATGCTACCATTGTGTGTTCTCTGATACTATAATTTGGGCATGTTACATAACCTCTCCGGGTCCTAGTTTCCTCATCCGTAAAACATATAACAATAGCACTCGCTTCGGCAGCACATAACTAAAATTGGAACAATACAGAAAGGATTAGTATGGCCCCTGCACAAGGATTACAGGCCAATTCGTGAAGCATTCCATAGTTTAAAGAAAATAATAGCATCTGTCTCGATAATATATGTAAAGTACTTAGCATTGCCTGGCCCATTTGAAAACATTTTAGTTGTAACTATGGATATTAATTGAGCCTGGGTTCTCTACCAAACAAAGCTGGAGGAAAAGCTGGAGTGCTAATGCTTCACTGGGAGGGGCAATATCAGGGCTGAGAGAAGGAGGGAAATGGGAAACTGTGAGGAGAGGAGAATGCGAAGCAATTCAAAGTGACACCCCCATCACCCGCCCCCCACCGACGCGGCCACCATCGCTTCACAAAGAGGCGTGGCCAGCTACGTGGCTAAAGCAGGATGTCTGTGTTCTAGCTTTGCAGAAATACCATGCCTTGGAATAGTGCACGTGAGACAGGTTAAAGAGGAAATTTACCTGTGGGCTCCCTTCTGTCTCCCATCTCTTAGCGCTCAAAGTTTACCCCGTGGGTAATTGATGCTTGTGCCCTCTGGCCCCTTTGGCAGTCACTGGGAACCCCAGATCCTACTCCTTGAGGCTTGGCAGGTCATCTGAGTTCGGGAGTGGTCAGAAAAGCCACTTACTTGCCCATGGTCAGCCCCAAAAGAGGGCTCAGAGTCCCAGAGACGAAGAAAATCGAAGACGGCACATAAGATTAGTCCATTACAAATGAAAGTATCATTATTTGCAGGTCACTGGGAAAGGCATTCGTGTTTTCCTGAACTTAGGAAGGGACCTCTTTCTCCCACAAGATGACCATGAAGGAGTCCTGGGGTAGACTGGTCCATCTCATCTCTCCTCAGTGTTTGGAGGAGGTCAGACTGAGCACATCCTTCACTCTCCCAAAACTTTACAACGCAGAACCTGCCATTGATACACAGTAAAAAAGCCCATGGCCATGCAAAAGACCAGAGCAGAATCAAAAGGAGAATCTGATTTTTTTTTTTTTTCCTGCCACCCTTGGGGGTTCTCTCTCGGATAAGCATGGTACATGGAACACCGATTCTAGGAGCTGCTACTGGGAGCTCCTTGCTGTAAAGTGTCTATGATCAAAAACATGGGTGAATGTTGCCTTCTACCGTCCCTTCTTTGGAGAGCCATGATTCCAACTGACATATAAAGGCCAAAATAAAGAAACGGGCTGAACCGAGTGAATCAGCCCTTCCCATACTCAGCAGTGGTTGGAAGCATTGCTTTGGATCCTGGGGTTCAATCACTGTCTCTAGTCCCAAATTCTCAGGAAGCGCATCTCTGCCGTGCACGGCTTCCTGCTTAGCACACACGCCTTTGGAATAAAGAACTCTGTAATAGAATGTGAGGACGTGATGCTGACTAGTCTGCGAAGCTTGTTCTCCCAATAAGCGACCAGGAGAGCTCAGCCAGGCATTATTTCCTCATCGTAATTATTAAGCTAGGTGAAGCAGCTGATCCCTAAGGAGCCTCCCAACCCCCCCCCCCCCCCCCCGTAATCCACGAGGCTCATGTTGAAAGGCAGCTGAAGGTCATCTCGTGCAGCTTCTGAGTTGCCCCAGGAACAATCTAGTCATCTAATAAACAAGTGCACGTATTTATGAGATGCTGTAGGGGTGAGGAAGTGAAGGCTTGCCCCACGGCTGCCCCCTCTGGTAAAGTCTCTGAGATGTTTTGTGCGCTAAGGCTAATGATCGGGGTGGTGGGCTGTCTCTGAGTCTTTGGGCTGGAGGACAGCTGTGGCACTGGGGTTCACATTCTGACTCTGCCAAGTCGGCCACAAGAGACGCTTAAAACTGAAAGGGACCAAGACTGTTTTGTTTGATGTCTCTCTGGCAAGTGTGGTCTCTTGGGTAGTTCTGCCCCCTGGTCACTGGCTAGGTCAGCCCTGCCATGCCTGCGGGTTCAGCCTGACCAGGAACTCCCAGGCAACGCACAGAACTGAGCCAGACCCCGTCACAGCCTGGGGACTAGACAGCCTGGAGCCCACTCCATCAGAGCTGACCACACACCTGCCTTCAGGCAGCGCAGCCAGTGACCCACATCTGGATCTGACTGCTCTCGGTGCCTGAGGTCAGAGGTCCCAGGAACATGCCCCCTGGTTCTCTTAGCCAGATGTCCTGTCCTCTCCTGAGTCTAATCCTTAGTCAAGAGGCTGCCAACCAGCTGAGCTACATCAGAAAGCTCCAGCTCTGAAATCTCCAGCTTCCTTTTAGGAACCGAAGCAAATTCCGCCTGTATTGCCTGGGCAGAAATTCAGGGCAGAGGCATTCAGGAGGGGCTGGCTCCTAGTCTGCAGCCAGGTGCCTCAGAGTCCATCCTGGTCGGACGCCGCTGTATCCCTCTGATGCTCTTTGAGAACTCTGCCTTCGTCCTTTATCCAGATGGCACAGGATCCGCCCGTTGACTCCCTGCCCCCCTCACCTGTTCTGGCCTATAGCCCAGCCAGCGGGAGGGAGGCGGAGGTTCCTGGGGCAGTATCTCCATCCGATCTCAGGCTGGGGGGATGGAGGCAGCCCCTCTCCCACCTGGCCTGTCCTTCCCACCACCTCCCCTTCAGACGCCCCTCAAAATGGGCTCCTAGACAATTTCTGCTCCTCTCTCTGCCTAGGGTCTCTCCTTTTTACCCCATCTTCAAAGGCTCAAGCCTTCTTGGAATTTTTAACGGTGGGGGCGAGAAAGAACGAAGGAAGGGGCGTGGGAACCCTGAAGGCCTTAAGCCCCCCTCAACCAGCTTTTCACTCACCTGCTTATACGCACATGTTCACACACGTTCACACGCAGAGTTGCGTTCTGAGTTCACTCATGTTGCTCTTCATCAGATTTAACTCAGAAAGCTCTTGTTTTCAAAAGGCTTCTGCCCTCCCCCTGGGCTGGCCCGTGCCCTGTCCCCAACCCGTCAAGTGTGACCCCAGCCACTTGGATGGAAGCTTGTCTTCACAACAGTCTCAGAGCAAGGAGCCTGGCCTGGCCCTTCTTGGCTCCTGCCATCATCACATGTGCCGGAGCTGGTGGGAAAAGGGAGTCTCTCCCTTACAGTGCGTGGCTGCAGGTGCCCCTGTACCTCTCTCCGCAGCCCCCCAACCCCACACCACAGCGCAGGGGATGGACACTGGCAGAACCAGGCTCCAGGGCTCTGCCCACTGCCCTCTCTGGCCCCCATGGGCCTGAGATGCCCAGAGGTGGCCGGGCACAGACTGGGATGCATGAGGTCCAACTGCTGGTGTCCTTTTCTGTCCCCTGGGTGTGTACAGAGGTACTGCCCTGGATCTCACCATGTGGGTCTGTCCACGAGGCGGGGGCTTCACAGAGCTCCATCACGGAGACCCAGCCCCTGCATATCTCTTCTCCGGGTGGGCCTCGAGGGCTCGCCTCTGGGTGGGGGGAGAAGGCACAGGTCTTTGGATACAGTTTCTGCGCCATCATATGTTGGAGTCACAGGCGGATGCCTTTCGTTCCCGGACTTTGTCTTCCTGCGCATATCTTAGCCCTCTCGCTCCTCTCACTCTCTTCCTCACCGTCTCCATCCCCACCGGCCGGCTGACTTGCCTTTGTCTCTCTGCCGCACTCTGTCTGGGTCTCCATCCCTCTGCTTATTTCTGTCTCATCTTTCTCTTCCTCTTTGTCTCACTTCGCCGAAAGCTTAAGAAGACAGGCGGAGAGGAAAGCCTTTAAGCATACATGGATTATCTAAATGCGGCTCCAACTTCCAAAGAAATTTTGTAAAGGCCCTAAACTCAACGAGCACAGTGCCCGTCTCATCGTCTCTGGTTCCTGACGCTGCGGAGCGAGGCGTCTGGAGCAACCTGGGGAGTACGGGTAGGAAATAGTAGCACTTAAGCAGATTATACTTTGATCTGTGACAGGCGCCGGCTTCCTAAATCCCCCTAATTTGCCTAAGAAGGAGCTTGAATTAGCTCAGTGGGAGTGTATCCTCTTTGTAGAGGGGCAAAACCATGCCCAGAAATCCAAGATCATACCAAGTATTATATGGTGTTTCTGAGGACACGTATCATTATAGAACCAGAAAGAAGGCTCTGCCTTGTCCTCAGAATACATCAACAGTCTACCCAGGAACTTTCCTGGCCTCTTTGTGATTGAATGACATGGCAAAGCACTTTGGGGGTGGGAAGAAGAACTGTTTCATGCAAAGGGCTTTCCTTTTTTCTGTTTGCACATGATGAACCTAACTTAACTGAAGGGAATACTGTGTTGAGTGGGTCCCTATTTTTCCGCCCACCCGACAATTATCAGGTAGAATCCATAAGCAGAACATTCTCGGTTCCAGAAACACAGAACATGACAGCTGCCAAGCACTTAAGATCAAGTCCCACTTTCTCAGTGTTCCAAACGGGAAACTGAGGCCAGAGGAGAAGGCGAGGCTCAGGGCTTCGGGGAGCAGCACAGACTCCCTTCTGCCAGGCAGGTGTTCCCTTCATCACCCCACACGGTGCCCTGGGAGGGACCCATCGGCTGGGGTCTCTGGGTCCCCCGAAGAGTCCGGGTTCACATGGCGAGGCCACCGGCAGGAGGAGGGTAGGGTGGCACAATCTTTGGGCCACGCAGAGCTGTTTCTGCTTCCTGCCCTCCTGCCAGGCTGTTTTATCCTTGGCAGTTGGCCCCCACTGAACCCAGCATCACTGGCAGGCAGTGGATAGTTCTATTCTGAGCACTCACTCCTCTGGCTTCTGCTCCTCATCTGGGAAGCTTTGGCACTCTAAATCGGAGACCACAGGAAAGCGTTCGTTCACAGCTCCCTCTCCTGTGGCCCTGAGCTTAGAGATTATCTCAGACCCCTCTCAGCCCTAGTGAAAGGAAGGCAATACGCCCCTGGGCAGTGACGGGGACAAGCTTTGCCTCCAGGCCAGATCACCAGCCTTGAAGCTCGGGGCTAGGCAGGTGTCTGCTCCAAGTGCTGTCCGAAAGCCACTTAATGGCTCTCAAGCCTCAGCTTCCTCTTCTGCAGAGAGAGCCCTGCCTGGTGTAGTCTTTCTCTGAGGCCGCCTTTCTCGGGGCCACTAACCCCATTCAGGGCTTTCAGGACACCAAGCAAGGCGGGGAAACTTGCCGAAATGATTCTGCGTGGGGGGACTGACCCAGGGAAAGCGCTGGTCTAGGTGTTTCGTTCCATTTTAAAACCCCAAATCGGTGTTCATTCTCACCTTTACAGCACTTCATACCTCCTCTCCCGGAGAAACAGTCAGTGTCTCTCCAACTCACAGTAGATTTGCTGATGCACGAAATCCCTCCCCCGCTCCTCCCTCCCTCCTGCTCCCCCCTCTTTGCTCCCTCTCTCCCTAAGTTCCTCCCTCTTCTCTCCCCACTCCTCTCTCCCTCTCCCCCTCCCTCTTTCTCCCTCTCCCCTTCCCCCTCTTC
>PVHT021183518.1:16054287-16116057 GCA_004024745.2 Catagonus wagneri | reverse complement strand
GGTGGCTAAATTATTCTCGATGTGTTAAACAGTATAATTAAACACATACACACGCCAGTGCGTCAGGTCCCTTCCCCCACCCTTCCTTGCTCCTTGTCAGCAGACAGCACATCAGCCCCAGCCTTCAAGCTCTGTTAGTTTTAATTTGAGTTGTGGAATTAGTAATGGGTTTTGCCGGAACACTGTTGTGGGAAATAGATCGCTCCTCGTGTGGGGTGTGGACACCATTTCAAATGAGTATTTGTTAAGGGGAACACCGTCCCTTGTCGTGTTCTGCTACATTACATCAGATTT
The DNA here is from genome assembly GCA_004024745.2 of Catagonus wagneri. Classification (NCBI taxonomy): domain Eukaryota; kingdom Metazoa; phylum Chordata; class Mammalia; order Artiodactyla; family Tayassuidae; genus Catagonus; species Catagonus wagneri. Next base: position 16,115,763 of record PVHT021183518.1, on the reverse strand, counting down.
ATTTCCATTGTTCTGAAAAACACCAGTCAGGAGAGAGCCGTGCGCACCGCTCCCGGCTGGGAGCGATGGAACGCCGCTTCCTGTTTCTCAGTGGATTGAACCCAAGATGCAAACAGAATCCTCCTTTGTTGTTGGTCTGGGCTAAGCTCCTCCTGGAGGCCCGCTCACTAGGGCAAGCCCTACACCTGTCCCTGGGCGGTCTGTCCTACCATACCACTGGCAGAAAGTGAGTGGATGATTTGGTGGCAAAAGGACAATATTGAAGAAAAGCAGTTGAGTGGAGAGAACCCTAGCAGATCCAGGTGAGAAGATCTGCCCCAAAGATTCTCCTGCACCCGCCTTTTAGAATCATCCAACTTCAACTGGACTATTTCCTTTGAAGGGCACTCCTGCCCTCCCGGCTCTGTGGTCATCCATGCCATCGGCAACTCTTCGGTGCTGGCCAAGAAGCCAGCCACTAGCCATGCGTGGCCATTTAAATTTAAGTAAGTTAGGGAGTTCTCATTGTGGCTCAGTGGATTAAGGACCCAACATAGTCTCCATGAGGATGCGGGTTCCATCCGTGGCCTTGCTCGGTGGGTGAGGGATCTGGCCATGCAAGCCGCAGCATCGGTCGCAGATGGAGCTCGGATCTGATGTTGCTGTGGCGGGGTTGTAGGCATCAGCTGCAGCTCTGATTCGACCCTGCTGGGAAATTCCAGATGCCACAAGTATGACCGTAAAAAGATAGATAAGTAATGAAAGTTAATTAAACTTAAAGTTCAGTTCCTTGTATACATGCCATATTTCAAGGGCTTAAAAGCCACATGCAGCTAGTGGCTATTATATTGGACTCCATTCTGGGGACACAGACCTACTGTTAGAAGTCCAGGAGGTAACTAGCCAATGCCTGCTGTGCCCAAAGGGCCAGGCGTGGGCACCTGAGGAGATCCTGACAGGGTGATGGTCCCGAGACCTTTGGGGGCCAGGAAGCAGCAAGGGGGACCCCAAGTGTGGGACCAGAGGTGGTTAAATCGTACTCTCTCAGAACAAGCTTATACTAGGGGCTGGAGATCAGGACTGTAGGGCTGGATCCGGCAGTCTCTCTAAGTCCTTCACTCTGTCTTTCTCTCAGTAAACTCTCCCAATAAACATTTCTAGATTTCTGACTTGCCAGGAAGTAATCTCTGGGTCCCCTGTGTGCTTGGCTAATGGCATGGTTGTGCCAGTTAGAAAAAGTCATCACTTTTTCTCGGTGGATGTAACTGCACGCCAGGAAACTCCTTGCAAGCAGACCGCTTCCTCTCTGACCGGGCACCCTTTGCTACTGTAATGCCTTTCTTTACCCCTGAGGATGCTGATGTACCTCTTGAAATGGGGTCCGCAGAAGTGAACGCGGTGGGTTAGATGTCCCTGTGAGGCCAAGAGCAGCTCTTTGCAGGGGGCTAAAGCCATCCTGCTAGAGCAACCCCTTACTGCTGTCATAGCAGTTCACACTGTGTCAAATTGTTCACCACATGGCCTCTTTAAAGTAGGGAGTGGAGTAATCCATATCAAATATTTTTGAAATGAAATTTAGCCAAAGCAGATCCCATTCACTGTTTACTTGCACGGTTAACTTTTAAATGTGAAGACAGATTTGCAGTTTCCTTTTAAATTCCATCTTCTGGCTTTTGAGGTCTTTTTAGAATTTTGATTCTGCCATCTGCTTGGTTAATGGTTTTTGTTTTCTTGCTATTATTAAAAATGTTGAAAGAGCTGAAAAGTATCTTCATTTCAACAGCTTCATCTAGGACCAAGATAAAAATGTGAGGACAAGAGTCAGAGTTCTGTGACTATTACAGTGCAGTGATTCCAAGATAATCCAGAATTATCTGGACCTCTGCTTCAAACTGTGAATCATATTTATTCTATTTTACTTTTCAATGCTATGCTACACTGTACTTTTCTACAATACTATAGGATACAACTTACCCAGTCTAGCATTCTAGTCTGGCTTTAAGATTTTATATATAAGGAATAAAGGGTAGTTTTATCAAATACTTTTTAAAAATCAATACTTTTTATGAATATGTGTATATGTAATATATAACTCAACACATGATCATATATATATACATATATACATACATACATATATATATATATATATATATATAGGCTTCTCCTGTTCCTCTAAAGTTGGAACTCTAATTTTAGATGCAAAAAAAGAGGCAAAGTTAAGAAATTGATTTTGGTAAGGCTATATTTGCTTCTAGAAATACACACACCATTTCCTAAAGTACTCAAAAGTTTTTCTTTGCAAGTCCACTTCAGAATTTTACTCTAAATATCCTATTTCTTAAAAATGTTATTATAGAGCTTTTTCACATCAATGGGAGATTAAATACGCTAATTACAGATAAATTCCTGTTTTTAAAGACAGACTCTCTCACAAAGTTTCTTACATTAAGTTCCCATAAGAATGAACATTTGGCCCAGCTTATAAAAATTAAAACTTCTAAGCAGAGGTTTATAACAGATTTATATTTTTACAGTGTGAAGAATATCCGTGTTCATCCAGTGACACTGTAAAGCAAGTATAAATACAAGCCACTAACTAGGAGAAGAGGTCTGCAACACTATGACCAACAAAATATGAATATTCAGAGTAAATAAAGAATTTCTACAAATCAGTAAGAAAAAAAGATACCTTGTAGACAAAAGGGCATAAGATCTGAATATTCCATTTCATACGAGAGGGAATATGAATGAAGAATCAACATATGAAAGATGTCCAGTCCTCTCAGTAATCAGGAAGACATAAATTAGAAGACTGCAAGGAGCAGCAATTTACTCCCACCAGATAATACAAATAAGAATCCCGCTGATATGGAGCGTTAGTGAAGTCATTGGGCAGTGGGAGCTCGTTTACACTGTTGGTGAGATTGTGATTGGTACAACCTTGGAAAATATCGTGGCATATTTAGTGAAGATGAATATATGCATGCTCTAAGCCCAGAAATCCCTTTCAGCAGTTGTACCATTTCACATGTGCACCAGTAGGATATGAAAGGTCCATATGGCCCCCTCCTCACCAACACTTAGTATAGTTAGTATTTTTAATTGTAGTCTTTCCAGTGTGTGTGTGGTGGTATCTCATGGTAGTGTTAATCGGCATTTCACTGATTATGGTGTGGAACGTTTGTTCACATTAGTTATTGCCTATTTTTACATGTTTCATGCTAAAGTGTGCAAAGTTCTTTATATATTTATGTGTTATTATATATTCTGGATATAAGTCCTTTGCCTGATATTTATGTTGTGAATAGTTTCTCTGGCCTCTGGTTTACATTTTTGTTTTTTTAATGGTGTTTTTCACACTTTTCATGAAATTTAATTTATCCATTATTTTTCTTCTAAGTCTTGTGTTTTTATGTTCTATCAAAGACACATTTACCCTACCCCAAGATTGCAAATATTTTCTCTTAAGTTTTCTTTCAGCAGTGCTTTAATTTTAAGTTTTATCTTTAGGTTCGTGATCATTTTGATTTGATTTTTGTGTATGGTATGTAGTAAGAGTTCTTTTTTTTTTTCCCCACATGGATATCCTGTTTCACTAGCATTAGTTTTTGAAAGACCTTACTATCCCCATTGAATTGCTTTGCAACCTTGTCAAAAATTAATCGGCCATATATGTTTTGGACAATTTCTGGATTCTGTACTCTGCTCCATCAATCTATGTATCTATCTTTTTGCCGAAACCATAGCTTTATAACAAGTGTTGAAATCAGGTCAGCTAAGCCCTCCAACTTTTTCTTTTTTTAATTCCTTGGTTATTCTCGGCCCTTTACATTAGATGTAAATTTTAGAAGTTGGTCAGTTGCTAAGAAAAGAGCATGCTAGAATATTGGTTGGGATTGTATAGAATTTAGAGATTAATTAGGAGAGAATTGCCATGTTGGTAATACTGAGTCTTCCAAATGATGAGCCTAATCTGTCTCTCCATTAGAACCTGATCTGTCCCTTCATTTATTTAGGTCTTCTTTGATTTCAGCAGTATTTTATAGTTTTTGATATAGAGAGCTTGGATGTCTTTAGCTAGACTTTTTCCCCAAAATATTTTTAATAAATGCTCCTATATTCCTATTTGCTGCTTGTATCTTGTGACCTTGCTAAATTCAGTCATTAATTCTGTAGTAGTTTTGTAGATTTCCCGGAATGAATTTTCTACAATCAAAATAACAAATAAGGACGAATTTCTCTTCTTTCTGATCTTTTTGCCTTTTATTTTCTTAATTGATATGGCAAGGACCTCAGGTACAGTGTTAAATAGAAGTGGTGACATTAGGCATTCTTGCCTTAATTAAAATCATAAGAGGAAAAAAATACTTGTCCATCATCAAGTATGATTTAGCTACAGATTTTTTTCATAGATGTCTTTCATCAGTTTGAGGATACTACCTACTTTTTCTAGATAACTGTCCTCTGAGACGTTTCTATCATAAGTATATGTTGAATTTTATCAAATAATTCTAATTCAATTATTGGTTTTCTCTTTAGCCTTTTAATATGGTTAATTACACTGATTAATTTTTTAAGTGTTAAACCAACCTTACATTCCTGAAATAAGTCCAACTTAATCTTGATGTGTTACCCTTTTTCTTTTCTTCTTTACATAGTTGGATTTGATTTGCTAATATTTTGTTAAGAATCTTGACCATCTCCACTCACGATGGATATTGATTTGTAGATTTTCTCCCCTGGGGGATGGATTCCTTTATAAGGCTTGGTCATTAGTGTTATACCAACCTGATAAATTCAGCAGTTTTTCCTTCTTTAATTTCTGAAGAGGTTTGTGTAAGATTAGTGCTATTTTTCAATTGAAGGTATGATAGAATTCACTTAGTGAAACCACTTGGTTCTGGGGTTTTCTTCTTGGGAAAGATTTTAATAACAAATTCAATTTCTTTGTTAGACATAGGGTTATTCAGATTGTCTATTTCTTCTTGTGTCAACTTTGGTAGGTTTTGGGGTTTTTTTTTTTTTTCAAAAATTTATCCATGTTCTATAACTTATCAAATCTGTTCGCATGAACTTATTCATAGTAGTTTCTTATTAGCTCTCTAATGTTTATAAGGTGTGTGGTGATAACTCCTTTACCGGTGTTAATATTGGTTGTTCATGTCCTCACTCTTTTATCCTTGCCTAGTTTGACTCTGGGTTTGTCAATTTTGTTGATCTTTTCAAAGAAGCAATGTTTACTTTGTAAATATTCTTTACTGTTTTTCTCCTTTATTAATTTCTGCTCTTGTATTTATTATTTATTTCCTTCTACTTGTTTTGGGTTTGCTTATTTACCTTGTTATATCACCCTTGACTAGTGGTTATTTAGAAGTGTTTCGTTGCAGATACTTGGGACTTTCTTAATATTGTTTCTTGCTAATTTTAATTCTGTAGTGGCTAGAGAATATTCTGTATGATTTGATCCTTGGAAATAACACTGTTTCATGGTCCAGCATGTTTTCTATTTTAGTGAATGTATGGCATACATTTGAAAAGAAAGTATATACGTCAGTTTATTGATGCAGTGTAGTGTATGTGTTAATTATATTGAGATGATGGATGGTGTTATTCAGATATTCTGTGTTTTAACTAATAATTTTTTTGTCTATTTTGTCAATTGCTGAAAATGCATGCTGAAATCTCTTAATGTAACTGTCATATAAATTATATCTGCATACATTTGTCACTTCTCCCAATGACTTTATAATTTTTGCTTTAAATACTTACATGTAGTTTAAAGAACCTAATGGGAAAAAAAAGTCCTATATATTTATTCAGATATTTATTCAGGTATATACTATATACCATTTCTGAAAATTCAATTTCCCTGTTATCATTGCCCTTCAGATTAAAAAACTTCCCTTATCGTTTCTTCTGAGGCATGTCTTTGCATGATTCCTCTTAGTTTTTTGTTTATTCTAAATGTCATTATTTTACTTTTATTCCTGAAATTTTCGCTAGATATAGAATTCTACATTGGCATTTCTTTCTTCCAGCACTAAAGTTATTCCACTATTTTCTGTCCTCTGTGGCTTCTGATGACCAATTTGTTATTATTGATACTATTGTTCCCTTCTATTTAATATGTTATTCTTCTCTACCTTCTTTCAAGATATTTATCTTTGGTTTTCAGTGGCTTGATTATGAAGTGTCTAGTCATTAATCTAGCATAATAACATTCTTGACTTTGCATGTTTCTTTTCTTTTTTTGTCTGGCCACACCTCTGGCATATGGAAGTTCCCAGGCTAGGGGTCGAATTGGAGCTATAGCTACACCACAGCCACAGCAACACAGGATCCTAGCCTCCTGAACAACCTATACCACAACTCATGGCAGCACTGGACCCACTAAGCAAGGCCAGTGATCGAATCCACATCCTCATGGATACTAATTGGGTTGGTAACCTCTGAACCACAACAGGAACTCCCAAGAATGTTGATTTTTTTTTTAAATCAAGAATTAACCTGATTAAGCTCATACTATACATTCTCGCTCACCCTCTGTGGGAAGTGGTTCAAATCTTAATTCATTTAACCTCTGGTGTGCTGGTTTGGATCCATTCCAACCTTAAGAACTTTATATCAGTTAATATCCAAAATATAAGCAGCTCACATAATTCAATATCAAAAAAAGACAAGCCAATGAGGAATTGGGCAGAAGACTTAAATAGACATTTCTGCAAAGAAGAAATATAGATGGCCAATAGACATGTGAAAAGATGCTCAACATTGTTCATTATTAGAGAAATGCAAATCAAACTACAATGAGGCATCACCTCTCACCAGTCAGAATGGCCATCATTAAAAAGTCTACAAATAACAAATGCTAGAGAGGGTGTGGAGAAACAGGAACCCTCCCATACTGTTGGTGGAAGTGTAAATTGGTACAGCCACTATGGAAAACAGTATGGAGTTTTCTTTAAAAACTAAAAATAGAACTACCATATGATTCAGCAGTCCCACTCCTGGGTGTATATCCAGAAAAGATGAAAACTCTAATTCGAAAAGGTACATGCATCCCAGTGTTCATAGAAGCACTGTTTACAATAGCCAGGACATGGAAACAACCCAGGCACCCATTCATAGGTGATTGGTTTAAGAAGATGAGGTATACATGTACAGTGCAATGTTGCCCAGCCATTAAAAAAAAGAACAAAATAATGTCATTTGCAGCAATATGGATGAACCTAGAGAATGTCATACTAAGTGAAATAAGTCAAACAGAGAAAGGCAAACATTATGACATCACTTATATGTGGAATCTAAAAATTAATACCAATGGATCTATATAAAAAACATAAACGGACTCACAGACACAGAAAACAAGCTTATGGTTACCAAAGTTGAAAGGGAAGGGGGGAGAGATAAATGAGGAACGTGAGATTAACAGATACAAACCACTATATGTAAAATAGATAAGAAGGATCAACTGTATAGCACAGGGAACTATACCCAGTATCTTATAAGAAGCTATAAAGGTAAAGAGTTTGAAAAAAAAAAAAACATGCATAACTGAATCACTTTGCTGTACACCTGAAACTAACACAATATTGTAAATCAACTATACTTCATATTTAAAAAAAGAACTTTATACAACTCTTTCTGCCATTTTTCTAGCTCCTTCTCTGCCATTTTTCTCACTAGACCCAAGAGATGCCCCAGAAGCAAGACTGATTTTTATCCTGAGCAACAAGTAGACCTTTTATATTTCTTTATCAAGGCAAATGAGCCGGCTCCTGACTTTGTTTATCTTACGAAGTGAGGCGTGTAGGGTATAGAAGAAAAGAAATAAGCCAAAGAGCCGTCCCCACAGTGACAGGTGGGAGAATTGGTTGGCCTTTTCTACTAAACACACAGTGAAATGTTGTCAAGTTCTAGAAACCCTTCCTGCCTAAGAAAGTGAGTCTACAGGCCATTACTGGCAAAGCCATAAGCTGTTCAGAGAGGAAGGTGAACCCTGTAGGTGTGAGGTCTGTGTACGTGGAGGAGGCTCCCCTTCCAGCCTGTCTTGTCTTTTTTTCCCACCAAGATTCTCTTCCCTCCCACAGCAGGAGACTGTCTCCTCTGGCAGCAGACACCCAGGCCTGACGCCTGTCCACCAGAGCCCTTCCGTTCCTGGGCTCTGACTTAGTGTCTGCAGAGCTGCGGGCATGTATCTGATGCCCCATCCCTGACCCTCACCCCTGCAGGTCCCTCTGAACCTGGCCTGTCACTCATATTGCAAGTCCTCCTGTTAGGGAGTGGGGCTTTTCCACAGTCCTTTCATGACCAAAATAATAATGTTCATCATACTCAGAATTCCTGCTGTGGTGCAGTGGATTAAGCATCTGACTGCAGGGACTTGGAGGTTTGGGTTTGATCCTGGGCCCCCAGCACAGTGGCTTAAAGGATCCGGTGTTGCCACAGCTGCAGCATAGGTCACAGATGTGGCTCGGATTCAATCCTTGTCCCAGAAACTTCCATAAAATTAAAATCAGCATCCTTATCATTCTAATAACTGCTGTTCATCGACCACTTTCTTTTTACCGGTCACAGTGCTAAGTATTTGATAAGCATGGTTCCATCTGAGTCTTACAGCAACTCTACAACATGCATGTTAATGTAATCTCCACTTCACAAAGGAAGGAAGTGGGTCTTAGAAGGGGGATTCCTAAAGTTAGCCAGTCTAGGGCCCCGCAGGTGAGCCTGGAAATTGAGGCTTTTTGCAAGATTCCGATGGAGAAGTCAAGCCAAATTCTTCAGACTCATTTTTACGTACAATGAAGGACCATTTAATAACAGTCCCATAATTGTAGGTAGATGGCTTGACAGTGCCATACTGGTTCTACTGTCCCTAAGCGTGTGCAGAGTTGGCTGGCTGACCCACAATTTTCACAGCTCTCCCTTATCAGGTGTCATTGCCTTTGTCTTAAATTGGCAACCAATTTCTGTTACTGTTTTCTTGTTCTTGAACAATACCTTACTGTTATTTCAGCTTTATCACAATTTGTTTAGTTTATTGTGCGTTCTCCTCTTAACCCTAGTGTGGGTGGTGAGGTACACTGACATATTTTTACCTGTTATTTCCCAAAACTAGATTAAAGAAATGTGTGTATATATATATATATATATCTTCCTGGGCTAAACCAAATGAAATTGCCCATATTCAATCATTTTTACCTTAGGTTAAACCCTGTGAAACTGATTATATTCAACCATTTTTGAACTATAAACATAGGAGTTTCACATGGTCCAACCTAATAGTTCAAAAATAAATTATCCTTATGTTAGTAGCTAGAAATTGTGTACATAATTATCTCCAAAATGCATGTATAGAGTTACCTCATTGCTACTATTTTGCCTTTGAATTTGTGTTACCTAAATAATTTGCGACATACTGCTATTATATATTGTGAGACTATTGCTAAATTATTTTGTTTGCATCTTTTCTATGATCCAAAGTCTTGATCCTTTATGAGTTGTTCATTCATGTTTCTCTCTAGTTCTTTATCATCGTCTGATTCCTTTTTCCCTGTGAAGTGGGTATGGATAGGACATATGGACCTTGGGGTCTTTTGTGTCACCTAAACTGGCCTTGGTCACAGAAACTTGAAAAGCACTATTTAAAGGCTAAGGAAGTTTTTCAAGTCCCACAGCTAGTAAGTATGGATTCAGGATTCGGATCCAAGCCAGCTTGTCTTGCAGATGGAGAAATGTGATGCATGTTTTGGTAGTTGGCCTCGGTGATATCCCTATGATTTCCTGAACAAGAAAGCTCAAACTTCCTTGACTTCTCTTTAGAGAAATTAGAATGCCAGCATTTACTGAGTGCCTACTGTTTGCCAGCCACTCTGTTCAGAATGTTAAGTTGAACCTCATTTAATACCACAATAAACTTTCTGAGGTTAGTATCATTTCTCCATACAGGTGGAGAAATAGGTTCACAGGCTTGAATATTAATTCATTGTAGAACCAGAAGGTAGGTGGTGCGAGCAGAAAGCAAACTTCAAAACCCATTCGATTGTTCACATTTCTGCCTTTTTCTTTTTCCTGCCCCACATCTTAAACTTTCCACCTTCATGTTCATCATCAAATCCTACTGGTTCTACCTCTAAAATGGCACCGGAATCTATCTCTCTACCATCTTCACAACCAATGCTCTAACACTGCTCTCCCAGTTGTAGACAAATCCAGCAACCTGCTAGCCTCCTCCCTGTTTTAGATCTTACCCATCCCGCCATGTGGCCTCCAATTTTCGCCATAATCCATACAAAGATCTTATCATGATCTGCCTCTTCAGTGGCGCTGCAGTGCTTGCAGAGCGTTAAGCAAAAACAATCCAGCTTTCTAAACAATCCAGCTTACCTTCCTGGCCTCGTCTGCCAATACTCCCTACCCGCAACCTCCACCCTAGTGACCCTCCTGTTCCCTCTAACACCCATGACCTTGCCAATTCGACTCCTGGTCTTCTGTGTACTTTCTACTGAGGGCACCTGGAGGGAGTTGTTTGTTTGGTTTAATCTACCTGCCAGTTCTCCACCTGACAAATTCTTTTTCCTCAAGGTCAGTTCCAATATCAGTGATTGTGGGAGAATCATCCCAGACTCTCCAAGGCAATTTCTAGCTCCTCCTCTTTATATCTATGGGACTTTGTACACATTTTTAGTTAATGGTTTCTGTGGAATGACAGCTAGCTTTTGAAATATCTAATCTATTTTTTTACCACTTGATAATGAGCCCACAGGGGATAAAGATCACGTTGCATTTCTTTTGGTTGCTGACATTCAGAAAAGTGTCTGGCACAGGTCAATACTCAATAAATGTTTATTAACGTACGAATAATCTCTTGTGCACATAAGAGCATACTGAGAGGCTATTGGGTACAACAGATTGAAAACTGGACTGGGAGAAAAGATGATGGGATTCTAGTCTGGGCTCACCCACCAACTGGCTGTGTCACAGGGAGAGCACTGATCTGGGTCTCATCTCCCCACCAGTTAAGGTGGGGGACTTGTGAGTACACTTTCAAGGCTCCCATCCAAGGAAGCGAAGGATTGATGGCTCATCCCTAAAACTATTTCTTTTTCTCACCAAAAGGGGAAGACCTTTTACCTTTTCTAAGGAGAGTCATGGCACGCAACCAGGAGCCTCTAACCCAAACCCCTGTCATCAAGTTCAAGGAACAGGACTTTTACTCCTTGCGGGATCATTGCCTAAAAAGAGGCGTGCTATTTGAGGATAAGACGTTTCCTGCTGACACTTATTCCATAGGTCTGCAGCTGCTCAGGGACAAGAACCACTCCAACCTAAGCTGGATGCGCCCCAAGGTGAGTGAGCCTCCCCCATCGGGAACGCGTACCTCCCCCGAAGGGATGGGCCTGAGACCTGCTTTTCAGGGATGGCCCAGACCAAACTGGAAGGAGACTGAAATTTATCTGGTCCCTCAGCTGCAGTGCTGTATCCTCAGCGGGGTGGAAAGAACCCCCTGGGTTCTAAACCAGTTCTGACCCAGCATGACACTGGGTTACATGCCTCAGTGTTCCTGTGTAAAAAATGGGCAAGCATGGATATGAAGATGGTAGTAGCTGGGGGTCTCTTCAATCTCCATGAATGAGCCCATCTTTCAGTCTTCATCATTCTTTATTCTCTTCAGGTATCACCACTGTCTTTATCTTTTTTCTTTCTCTGTTAGACTTTACTCAAAAGGAAGATAACAACTTATGCAATAGGATGAATTTAAAAAAAATGGCTTGCCTCTCTCATTTATATTTGTATTTTTGATCTTGTAAAGGCTGATCACTTATAAAAGAATTTTAGACATCAGCTGTAAAATTAGGGAGCTATTTGGAGCAATGTTCAACCCCCACCCCCGATTCCTCCACCCCAGCATATGACCACTAACTCCACCTTGCAGCCAGGTGAGCCCTGTTGGTTTTTCTAGGACTATCCACCAGTTTTAGGGCCTGAAACTCCAAGAGAAATTTCTGAGCCCACTTAATATTCTCATAATCTCATCAGGTCCTTTGATTCAAAGGAACCAAGTAAGGGCCACTTTGAGGGCCCTGATGCTTAAACCTCCTGTTCATGCTTCCAAAAGCCAAGAGCAGAATCTAGAATAAGAGAAAATAATATAATGTCTAGTAAACTAACAGTTATATCAGTTGCTAATGTGGATTAAAGACCACATGCCCTGTGGAACAAAGTCAATAAAGCCAGGTTAGATTATATAGAATAAATCATTAATAATATTTTTTGGCTGCCCCTGTGGCATATGGAAGTTCCCAGGCCAGGGATTAAATCTGAGCACAGCTGCAGTCTGTGCCACAGCTGCAGCAGCACCAGATCCTTAATCATAACTGTGCCAGGCCAGGGATCGAACCAGCGGTGCCAGAGACAAGCTGGATCATAACCCACTGTGCCACAGTAGGAATTTCAAGAATAGGTATTTTCTGATGACATGGAACAAGATGTAAATTCTGGAGGTACCAACTCTTGTCCTAACCCGGGACTGATTTGTAGCCTTGGCAAAGGAGAGGGTTAGTGGGGATCACGTGGGGCCTAGGAAGATGCTTTAGGTTAAGAGGAAGATGCCTCGGGCTTCTAAGGTCCAACTGACAGCCAGAGGCAGTAAGTCCCCAAAAATGACACCCTTTCTCTGGCCTTCATTCCTCAGGAGAACAGAGCAGAGAACTCTATTTAAAGCTTGGAGAGATTATATTTTTCTTCCTTTGTTATTTTCAGATGAGTTTCTTTTAGAATGCTTTTTTTTTTTCACAAGGTATTGAGCAGTAGATGTGAGACCGTATTTATAGTGTTGAAGAATTTATAACATTTTTATTTAGAAAGGGTGGAGAGTTTTTAATTATCTAATTCTAGCAACTTCTCCACTTGTAATGTCTTTGGGGTTCAAAGAGAAACTGAGGCAAACGAAAATGAAATCACTCTCACAGAATCATGCCAAGAGCCCAATATAGAGGCAGCCAGGGGCCAAGTATATTTTACTCCCATTCTTCTTCTCATCTAAAAGCTTACCCATCCAAAAACCTTACTGAGGGTCATTTTTCATTCCAGTGGATATGTCATATTTCTTTATGTCCCTCACCACAGTTGGCTGCACTTACACTTGTATAATATTTTCCAGAGCTTTCCATATGTCTTCTCTTTGTTTCCCTTGTTCATTCCCAATTTTATAAGAGAACAAGTTCAGACAGGTGATGTGACTTGCACAGTGTGACACAATTTGTGGGGGAAAGATTCAGGATTTAGACTGAAAGTCCTGACCTCACATGCTGCCCTTTTCCTCACATAGGATTATGTGCCTACAATACTCTGTTAGGATTTGGATGAATGAATGAGTGAGTGAATGACTCTATCCACAGGTGCCTGACATGGGTTTCAAGCTCCTTGTATATAATAGAGAATTCTTGGGTTGACCTCTTTTCCAATTAAGATGGTAAAGGAGAAAACCAATGTCCTCACCCCTTCACCATGGTGCTGTCTCCCACTGCCACAGCTCACAGCTGTGACTGCAAGGAGCCTGAGAAGAGGAGCCCCGGCCAGCATGGCCCAATCCCACCTATAATGACCAAAACTTACATAGTGCTGACTACATGACAGTCCTGGCTTTAGGTGCTTTGACTCATTGAATCTTCACAATAACTCTATGAGGAGGTACTATTATTAGCCCATTTTATCTACAGTGATGGAAATGTCCTTTCTGTCAATACCATAGCCACTAGTCACATGATGGTATTGAGCAATTAAAATGTGGCTAATGTGACTGAGGTGCAGAAGTTATTTAATTTAAATATAAGTAGCCAGTATGTCTTATGACAATCATATTGGAGAGCACAGAATTGTAGATGTAGTTTTTCACAGTAGAGTCTCCAATGTGTCAGACTGGTGGATTGAAATTTCATCATTGTCGCCGTTCTTTAGTGAAAAACATTTCACTGCTCAACTGAAGAATGGGCTTTGGGCCCAAAACATGTTGCCTGGTGGGGGACTGGGGCTTAGCACCCAGCCCCACTGTGGATTCTGGCCTGTGGCCGTCTCAGCATGAAGTGTCACCTACCCAAGCAACAAGGCTCATCTTCCAAGTAGCCAGGGCAGAGTTTCCAAAAGGATCATTTACTAGAAATGATTCGCCCAGGGACCAACATGAGTTATTCCGGAAAGGAAGGGGTTAACAGAGAGGCGCTGTGCGTGTAGTTTGTAAAGGCAACAGGTAACAGAAGGCGACAGGACAAGAACATGGCAACAGCCAACTGCCACCGAGCCAAAGAACTTCGATTCCAATAAAGCACAGCTCTGTAGCAAAAATAGAAAGGGGAGGGACGCTGCCACCTGGCCCAGCCTGAACCCTGGCCACCCTCTGAAAGGGCCTGGGCCTGGGCCTGAACACACCAGCACACTAAACCTGGTGCTTCCTCATCCCAGAGCAGCACATCATCTGGGGGAGGGCATGAAGAGCCATTGGAAAGAACGCAGGAATCACAGTCTAAAACCTGCAAAGTGATGTCACACTAAAAAGAGCCACCTCCAGAAACGACTGCAGGAGAGTGCTTCAGATATGTTCAGATATGGGGCTGAGTATGGGAAGGGAGGAGGGACAGGGCGAGGCAGGGAGGAGAGGTCGTGATCTCCTATAGGACATAACCAACAGGAACTATATAGAGATGTCATATTGATATATTGTGAGGCATTGGCACACAATTGTGCAGGCTGAAACACCCCACAATCTGCTGTTTGTAAGCTGGACACCTAGGAAAGCCAACATGTGGTTTAGTCCAAGTGGGAAGCTTTGAGACCTGGGGGCAGGAGCAGGGCGGAGGGTGATGGTGTCCCAGGGCAGGAGAAGACTGATGTCCCAGCTGGGCATTCAGGGAGAGAAGGGTGGTTTCTCCCTTCCTCCACCTTTTGTTCCATTCAGGCCCTCAGTAGTTGGCATGATGCTCAGCCATGTTGGAAAGGGCAATCAGCTTTACTGAGTCCACTGACTCAAATGCTGATTTCATCTGGAAACACTCTTACGCATATCTGTGTCCCCCATGAGCCAAATGGGTTGACAAATAAAATGAACCATCACAGCTTCCTTTGGTACCAGTGATGTTGCAGAGACCCCCCCGCAAGGACCAGTCCTTCTCACAGAATCAGAAAACTCTGAAGACCCTGCCTGCTGGTGTGGTCCGTGCAGAAGGCACGATGGAGGCAGAGGGCCTGATTCACAGCCTGCTTCTGCAGGACCTAGAATAAACCACTCAACCTCTCTGAACCTGTTCCTTGCCCTGGTTGGGCCTCAGGATCACCCGAGGGGCTGTTCGAATCCCTAACTCCGCCTCCAGCTGACCTAATCCAAGTTGTGGGAAGTGGCATCCTGCAGTTTTTGCGAAGTTCCCAGGTGATCCTGAGTCACAATCTGGGTGGTGACCCTGCCCATTGTCGGTCTTATCGTGCTCACTCACTGCCCTGTGCCCAGCCCACCGGTGACAGGGGACCTGCCCAGATCCAGAGTATTTTTAACTTCCTAAGCATCTTGACCTATTTTCTCTATGGGCCTGGTCTCAGTAAGTTAGCCTGGCAGATTGAAATGCTTCTGGGTATAATTTCTGTCTCTCCCTACGTTTTTACTCTCTTTGGATCACCCAGGACCCCTCTAAAGCCCAGAGTGAGGAAGGGACAGGCAGCTCAGGACAGGAGATGACAAGGCTCGCTTTTTTTTTTTTTTTTTGGTCTTTTTGCCTTTTCTAGGGCCGCACTCGCAGCATATGGAGGTTCCCAGGCTAGGGGTCTAACAGGAGCTGTAGCCGCCGGCCTATACCACAGCCACAGCAATGTGGGATCCGAGGAGCATCTGCAACCTACACCACAGCTCACGGCAACACCAGATCCTTAACCCACTGAGCGATGCCAGGGATCGAACCCGCAACCTCATGGTTCCTAGTCGGATTCGTTAACCACTGAGCCACAACGGGAACTCCGACAAGGCTAGTTTTATGCATAACTTTGATGCACACAATTCTAGGGTTTGCTGTTGACAGTTGATCTGAAGTAATTACCACTTAATTTTCATAACGTTAAAGTATACTAATTAGGTAAAATTTTAGGGTTTTTTTTTTCAATTTTATTACTTTGGTAAACCAGAGAAAATGGTTGTGCATTTATCAGATGCCTTCATTTATTGGAAGGATATCAGTCTTTTCTCCTTTGGTCCAAACAAATGCCGTTTTATAGCATTAGCTATGGCAGACCTTACCTGATGATAGTGGGTTAGTTGTATAATTTATTGTTGATTCATTTGCAGGGTATTTATTACAATGTTTCCATATAAACGATAGAAGGATTCTTTTTTTTTAGCACTGAAACTGTAAGCAACACAGGAAATGCTTATTCCCTCCAAGTCTGAGAGAACAAAGCAAAACATACTGATTCAAAGGTATTGATTTTCATGTTATTTACCAACTTGGATCATTTGGGGCTGTGTTAATATTTGTCAGAAAATCATCAGTATGTTTAAACTGATTAGTGTAGAATTTTACATCATGTTTACATATTGCTAAATATGTGTTGGTAAAACCTCTTTTCTATTTCTGTTTGGGTTTCTCTACCATATTAGCCAAAGGCTGGGTCTGAGTCAACCTTCTCCCCAAATACAATGATGTATTTGTTTGCTTGACTGATCTTGCTCTTTTTCTATACTGTAATTCACCAGTTGTGCTCTTTATCATTTTCTTCCACCTATATTTATAAGGCTCTTTTTTCTTTTTAATACCTGTGCATTGACTGCTTAATTCACATTTTTAGTCTCTCTCATTTAATAATGGATGCATTTGAGGTGCTGGGTTTACCCATAAGTGTGTTCTTTTTAATTTTGCAAATATTACAGAAGCAGGGAATCAATATTTATTGAACAGGCCCCTTGTCTGACACCACACTAAGTGTAAATGCTGACTCCTGCTTTGCAAGTCTGCCTGGAGACCCTTGCGGATGACGCATTTAATCCTCAGCGAGGTTTTGGTGACAGCAGCCAGGGCCCCCATGGCTTTCTCATCTGACCCTCCCATTTTACACCTGAAGGAATTGAGGCTCAGTGAAGTGAAGGAAGATGCTCATGGTCACCCAGGGGAAAATGCAAGCAAAATTCCACCCCCGGCTCCTCTGAACTGACTCTCAGCACACTCGCCCCTCCTCTGCCCATCACCTGGCCTTAACCAGGAGCAAATGGCGAGAAGCTGAGCCATGCCATCATTGTTCCCATCCAAAACCCAGTGACCTCCACTCTTCTTTAATTCCTGAATGGAGGATCTTTAGCTGGCCTCCACTGAGACCTTGGGCTCCTTTTTTCTCAAGTACAAGGGGAGGGGACAGCTTCTACAGCAAGCGCCCAACGTTGCTTGGACACTGGGAGCATCACTCCCACCATGGCCCTCGTTGCTTGTGTTGGGAGAGATCTGAGTTCTGTGCAACCAAGGGTAGGGCAGAGGGTCAGCTCGCTGCCTCCACTGCAAGGGCCTGGGCCCGAACGCCCCTGTCCTGGCCATCTTATTTGTGGAGAGGGCGGTAGGAGGTCTGGTGAGGTGGGCTGACAGATGTGTTTGCAGACACGCATACCTTTGTTTGCCTCTTGGCTGCTCCACCAGGAAACTGCAGTTTACAAAGGGCTGGCAGTCTCAACAAGATACGGGACTCCACACGTTCATGGCTGTTGAATAGACAGATCCTTTTCCACTTTGCAGCCCTGCTCTCTGGGGACTTATTTGTCAACGTGAAAAGAAATGATACAGCAACAATTACCAGGTTATGCAAATCCATGCATTGTAAATCCAGGAATTGCTGCACAGAGAGGATGCTGATCCTGTGGGCTCCTGGAAATGGGAAACTTAGAGGCCGTCTGGGCTCTTCCAGGGCACAGTCTAAGACCTGAGTATATCCTGTACAGCACATGGCCGGTCTTGAACCTGGAGTCTAGAATGGCTACACTCACTTCTGAGAGATGACATTTCACAAGGAAGGTGCGATTAGGCTTATAAAATTGTCCTCTCATAAATGCTTCCTATTCTTTTTCCATTGTTTGTAAACTCTTAATAAAAAACTGCTGTTGGAGTTCCCGTCGTGGCTCATTGGTTAATGAATCCAACTAGAAACCATAAGGTTGTGGGTTTGATCCCTGGCCTTGCTCAGTGGGTTAAGGATCCGGTGTTGCCGTGAGCTGTGGTGTAGGTCGCAGACGCGGCTCGGATCCCGTGTTGCTGTGGCTGTGGCGAAGGCCGGCAGCTACAGCTCCTGTTAAACCCCTAGCCTGGGAACCTCCATATGCCGCGGATGTGGCCCAAATAAGGCAAAAAGACAAAAAAACAAAAAACAAAAAACCCTACCGTTGGGACCAGGATGGCTGATCATTTGATGTAAGGATCCTGAGTCGTTTCCTCTTCATGCACTTTGCTTATGCATTTATTGCCTATCTGGTCAGTTACGTATACAGCCCTTTGACATCTGCCTCACCATTACTAATAAAACCTGCCGAGTGAGGGGAATTTCCTAACTCAGATTTTAAATACCTCTTTAAGAAGTCACCTCTAACCCCCAAAGACAAGGTGAGTGATGTCTTGGGTACCACACAGGGAGCTAGAGAAATGAAGGATGCTAATGACCCTTCTCCTTCTTTTCTAAGGATTTACTGAAGGGTAAATTGGAGCCTCACTTCATCCTGGAAGGTGCAAGCAGATTTGACATCCAACAAGGAGATGCAGGTAAAAGCTCAACCTCTTCCTTCCTGGCCCTGGGTCAAGGCAGGCTGCCTGAGGTCAGCCCCCAGGTAGAGAGGAGTGGAGGACAGTGTCCCCCGAGACTGCAGAGTGCTGCCCCAGCTTCTCAGGAGGCAAGGCTGGTGCTCTCTGTGTTGCTGTGGACAGACGTCCAGCCGCTCAGCCTGCAAGCCCACTCAGCAGTGGGTATGCAGAGCCCTTGGCGGGGAGGAATTAACATAGAAAAGGAGAAAATAGACAGAGGCTTAATCTGAGACTGAGTAAAGAGAAGCATTAGTTGCTGGAAAAGAGGAAGGAATGAGAGACTCAGAAAAGGGAAGCAAGTATTTATTGAATTTTCACACGGCTGTTCCAGAGACTTTGCGTATGCGGTTTCATTCACACCCTGCAATATCCCCATTCTATATATGTAGAAATGAGTTTCTGAGAGGTAAAATAATTTCCTTAATGTTACATAAGCAATAGGTAAGAGAGCTGGCTTTGAATCCGGGGCTGTTTGATCCCTCCCACCTGCCAGACGGGTGTGGACAAGCGACACCACTGAGCAAGAAGCCCAGGAATGGAGGGGCAGGACTTCCCGAGAAGGGAAAGTGGACAAGAAGCCAAGAGACACAGCAGAATAAGACAGTACTTCTTCTGGAGTTCCCGTTCTGGCTCAGCGGAAACGAACCCAGCTAGTATCCACGAGGATGTGGGTTCGATCCCTGGCCCTGCTCAGTGGGCTGAGAACCCAGCATTGCCGTAAGTTGTGGTATAGTTTGCAGACACAGCTCAGATCTGGCATTGCTGTGGCTGTGGTGTATGACAGCAGCTGCAGCTCTGATTCAGCCCCTAGCCTGGGAACCTCCATAGGCCAAGGGTGCACCCCCCACACCCCCTCCAAAACAAACCAAAAAAGTACCTCTTCTGAGAACAGCTTCTCTGCCCTTAAAATGTCAGCTTCCAATTTACGTCTGCACGTGGACTTCACCTGGTGAATCACCATCTTGGGCCAAAACAATAGAAACCTGTCTGGCTGGCTTTCTGTGCTGGGAAAATTCCCCACCAGCCAGTAACCTCTTCTCAGTGTTTCACCCAACTGGAGAAGGGCCCTGTCTGAGGGTGTCTGTGTGGCTTCTACACCCAGCACTGTGCCTGACATGAAATGTCAGTGGAGTCACTGATTGTGTGAAGATGGAAAGAAGACTCAGAGAGGGGGATGAGCTTGCTTGAAAGGGGTCACAGGGGACTTCAAGGAAAAACTCACGGCCATGTTTCCCTCAAGAAGGGCAAGGGGAGAACCCCTGGGTGGGTTAGAGAAGCCTCAACGTGGGTAGGAACTGGGCAGATATTAGCCAAGAAAAACATAAATCTGTTTTCTCCTGTGGCAGAGAGCACCATTGCCACAGCCACTGCCACTGGCCACAAAATTCACAGTAACTTTAGTTCTGGGCACCTCTGGCAAAATGCAAATCAGAAAGCAGGTTGGCCCCCAAGTATACCAAAGCCTGGCTGGGGCTCTCCTAACCTCGCTACCGTCACCATCGTCACATCACCAACACCAGCACAGCCATAATCACCAACAACTCCATCATCACCATCCCCCTCATAACCACCACCACCACCAACACCCATCACCTCTCAGTAGCCATCATCACCACCACCATCACCAACACCCCCATAATGACGACTACCACCACCATCAGCATCATCCCCATAACCACCACTACCGTCACCAACAACCCCATAATCACTTCCATAACCACCTTCTCTACCTTGCTTGGAACTGACCCCAGTGACTCTTTCCCCAGTTCTCCTCTCTCCAACAGAAAAAAAAAAAAAAAAAAAGCATTATTCAGAAGGTGATGTGCTGACTCTGCAATGCCTGGGGTGGGACTCCCAGATGTGTTCAGTCAGCTGCTCATGGCTTATGTCCCCTCACAGGAGACTGCTGGTTCCTGGCAGCACTGGGCTCCTTGACACAGAATCCACGGCATCTGCAGAAGATCTTGATGGACCAAAGCTTTTCCTACCAATATGCGGGGATTTTCCTTTTCCGGGTATGTGCCTTGCTGGGGTGCTCATTAAAAGGGATTCTCTCTGAACACAGGGAGGCAACTGCCTTGAATGTTCTCTTGGTCTCGCAGCCCGAGATGTGGAAGAGACACTTATGTGTTAGTTATTCTAAGTTCCCAAAAAAGATTTGAACTCATATCTGACAGCATGTACGGAAGATGAGACTTGAATTATTTTCATGTAAATAAAAAGAATGGCAGAAAAAAATCAGCAAAAGAGTCACTGGTCAAGAATGTACGCCATTGACGAGTTCCTGTCATGGCGTAGCGGAAATGAATCTAACAAGCATCCATGAGGACGTAGGTTCAGTCCCTGCCCTTGCTCAATGGGTTAAGGATCTAGCATTCCCCTGAGCTGTGGTGGAGGTCACAGACGTGGCTCGGATCTGGCATTGCTGTGGTGCAGGCCAGTGGCTACAGCTCCAATTCAACCCCTCGCCTGGGAACCTCCATATGCTGCAAGTGCAACCCTAAAAAGACACACACGCGCGCACACACACACAAAAGAGAGAAAGAGAGAAAATGTACACCATTGAATTTGTCTGTCTTTTCCTGTACTCTATCTTGTTATGTTGATCATAGTAGCTTTAGAGTAAGCTGTAACATCTGGTAGAATAAGTTTTCCTTCTTATTCATTACTCTTTTCTCAAAAAGATTTTATCTTGGTAATTCTTGCCCATTTATTATTCTTTGAGAATTTTTAAATTATTGTGTCTTTATTAAAAAGAAAAGCCACTGTGATGTGGAATAGAGCAGCATTAAATTTATGTAGTAATTTGGAAAAATTACATTTTCATCATTTTAATTATTCCTTTCCAAAAAACATGGTATATCTCTCCATTTATTCAGAACTTGTTTTATGCCCTTCAATAAAATGTTATAGTTATTTTTTGATATTGGTGCTGTACCCTTCTTGGTAAATATATGCTCAGATATTTTTACAGCTTTGTAGCTAATGTGAATGATTTTTCTAACTAGATGTTGCTGAAGGGAGGAAGGCTATTCTTTATATTAAATTGTATCTAGCCACCTTACCAAATTTTTTTATTCTAATATTTTTCTTTAGTAATGTCTGGATTTTATCTGCAGATAAAGATAATTTTGTCTCTTCTTTCAGTATTTATAGAACTTATTTAGCTCTTTTGCCTTGTGGCAGTAATTTGAAGGTTGCAATTTTGAATACTAGTGTCTAGAGCAAAATCCTGCCTTCTCTTAATTTTAGTGACATTCTTTCCTGATATGCCATTCTTTTAATCCACTGTTGGATTCAATTTGCTAAAAATTTTATTAAAAATTTTGTGTCTCTATCACTTGTAGAATTGGTGTGCAGTCGTCTGTTGTTTTTATTATCAAGTTATGCTAGCTTTTTAATATGAATCCATTGAGATTTACATGCTTTGATGTAAAATAATTTGTATAATGCTTGTTCATTATTGATTATCTGTTCTTTGAAAGTAAAATAGACAGTAGTTAAATCATTGGAACCTACTTCATTTTTAAATTTCATTTCTTTAACTCTTCCCATGTGTTCAATAGCTGTTGAACTGCTTGAGTCTCTTATTTGTTCTGGAGGTAATTCTTAAAATTTATATTTTTCCAGGAAACGAATTGTTTCTTCTGGAGTTCCAAATTTATTGCCCCAAACTTGCTTATATAATTCTCTGAAAGTTGATTTAATTTCTTCTAATCTGTGGTTAAATCTACTTTATCATAGATTTAAAATATAGCATATAGCTATATTTTTATTTTTCCTTTCTTTTTCTTAATCCAGTTTTTCTTAATCCAACCAATCTATTATATAGATTTTTGAATGGCTCAGCTTTCGATTTTCATTGTTCTTTTCTATTGTTTTTCTTTTGGTTTTTTCCTCTTTTAAATTAAAATTATTTCAACATTTTTTAAAATATTATTGGAGTATAGTTGACTTACAATGTTGTATCAGTTTTAGGTGTACAGCTATGTGAATAAGCCATATATATATATATATATATATATATATATATATATATATATATATCTCCATTCTTTTTTCCCATACAGGCTACTAAAAACTATTGAGTAGATTTCCTTGTGCTATACAGTAGGTTCTTGTTAATTATCTATTTTATACTGTAGGGTATATATATTATTCCCATTCTCCTAATTCCTGCCTACCCGCTAGGTTTCCCCCATGGTAACCATAAAATTGGTTTTGCAATCTGGGAGCTTGTTTCTGTTTTATAACTAAGTTCTTTTGTATCATTTTTTTATTCAGTTCCACATGTATGTGATATCATAGGATGTTTGTCTTTTTCTGTCTGACTTTATTTAGTATGATAACCTCTAGGTCTATCCATGTTGCTGCAAATAACATTATTTCATTCTTTTTATGGCTAAGAAATATTCCAGTTGTTAGAAGAAATGGTGAGGGAAGAAGGATGCAGAGATGGGAGCAGGGAGCAATGAGATCTCAAGCAGGTCTATAGACCAGTGGAGTAGCCCAGCGCACTGAGCAGATAAAAACTCAGGCTCCCAGCAGCTTAGGGAACAGCTGGTTATATAGGGAAAGAGTAGTTTCTATTTTTAGCACAGGTTCCTGATGGAGTAAGAAACAGGGAAGATACAAGGTATGTTGTTACAATTTAATAGTTTCCCCAGCTATTTTTGTCTTGCAGCTTTGTGTTTCCTTTTGTACAGTTACCACATAACACCAGAGAGAGAGAGAGAGAGAGAGAGAGAGTGTGTGTGTGTGTGTGTGTGTGTGTACCACATCTTCTTTATCCATTCCTCTGTTGATGGACATTTACTTTGCTTCCATGTCCTGGCCACAGTAAATAGTGCTACAATGAACATTGGGGTGCATGTATCTTTTCGAATTGTGGTTTTCTCTAGATAGATGTCCAGGAGTGGGATTGCTAGATCATATGGTGGTTCTATATTTAGTTTTTTAAGGAACTGTCCTTCACAGTGCCTGCACTAATTTACATTCCCACTAACAGTGTAGGAGAGTTCCTTTTTCTCCACACCCTCTCTATCATTTATTGTTTATAGATTTCTTGATGATAGCCATTCTAACTGCTGTGACGGGATGCTTCATTGTAGTTTTGGTTTGCATTTCTCTGATATAATTAATGACATTGAGCATCTTTTCACATGTTTTTGACCATCTGCCTGTCTTCTTTGAAGAACTGTCTATTTAAATCATCTGCCCATTTTTAGTTGGGTTGTAATTTTTTATATAAAGTTTATATAAAACTTTTTATATAAAGCTTTTTATATGAAGTTTTATATAAACTTTATATATAAAGTTTTAATAAAATTTTTATACAAACTTTATATAAAGTTTCATGAGATATTTGTGTATTTTTGAGATTAATCCCTTGGTTGCTTCATTTGCAAAGATTTTCTCCCATTCTGCAGGTTGTCTTTTCACTTTTTTATGGTTTCCTTTGCTATGCAAAAGGTTTTAAGTTTAATGAAGTCTTATTTGTTTATTTTTTTTTAATTTTCATTACCCTAGGAGGTGAATCAAAAAAGATATTGCTGCAATTTATGCCAAAGACTGTTCTGCCTGTGTTTTCCTCTGGGTGTTTTTATAGTATCCAGCCTTATGTTTAGGTCCTTAGTCTGTTCTGATTTTATGTTTTGTGTATGGTGTTAGAGAATGTTCTAATTTCATTCTTTTACATGTAGCTGTCCAGTTTTCCCGGTGCCACTTATTGAAGAGACTGTCTTTCCTCCACTGTATGTTCTTGCCTTCTTTGTCATGGATGAGTTGACCATAGGTGCTTAGGTTTATTTCTGGGCTTAATATCCTATTCCAATGATCTATATTTCTATTCTTTGTACCAGTATCGTACCATTTTGATGACTGTAGCTTTGTAGTATAGTCAGAAGTCAGGGAGCCTGATTCCTCCAGTTTCGTTTTTCTTTTTCAAGGTTGCTATAGCTATTAAGGGTCCTTTGTGTTTCTACACAAATTTTAAAATATTTTGTTCTAGTTCTGTGAAGAATGTCATTAGTAATTTGATAGGGATTGCATTGAATCTATAGATAGCTTTGGGTAGCATAGTCATTTTGACAATATTGGTTCTTTCAACCCAAAAGCATGGTATGTCTTTCCATCTGTTTGTGTCATCTGACTTCTTTTATCAGTGTCTTATAGTTTTCAGAGTACAGTTCTTTTGTCTCTTTAGGTAGGTTTATTCCTAGGTATTTTATTCTCTTTGATGTAATGAAAAATAGGATTGTTTCCTTAATTTCTCTTCCTGATCTGTCATTGTTACTATATAGAGATGCAAGAGATTTCTGTGTGTTAATTATGTATCCTGCAACTTTATTGAATTCACTGATGAGCTCTAACAGTTTCCTGGTAGTGTC
This sequence comes from Catagonus wagneri, assembly GCA_004024745.2. Taxonomy (NCBI): domain Eukaryota; kingdom Metazoa; phylum Chordata; class Mammalia; order Artiodactyla; family Tayassuidae; genus Catagonus; species Catagonus wagneri. The sequence continues at coordinate 16,090,583 of PVHT021183518.1, read as the reverse complement.
TTTAGAGTTTTATACGTATAGTATCACGTTATCTGCAAACAGTGACAGTTTTTACTTCTTTTCCAATATGGATTCCTTTCATTTATTTTTCTTCTTTGATTGCCATGGCTAGCATTTCCAAAACTATGTTAAATAATAGAGGTAAGAGTGGAAATCCTTGTCTTACTCCTGATCTTAGCGAAATTTTTTCAGCTTCTCACCATTGAGAATGATGTTAGCTGTGGGTTTGTCGTATATAGTTTTTATTATGTTGAGGTAGGTTCACTCTATGGCCACTCCCTGGAGAGTTTCTATCAGAAATGGGTGTTGAATTTTGTTAAAAGATTTTCCTGCGTCTATTGAGATGACCATAAGGTTTTTATTCTTCAGTTTGTTAATGTGATGTATCACACTGATTGATTTGCAGATATTGAAGGATACTTATCCCTGGGATAAATCCCACTTGATCGTGGTGTATGATCCTTTTAATATATAGTTGGATTCTGTTTGCTGATATTTTTTGTCTTTTTGTATTTTTAGGGCTGCACCCACAGCATAGGGAGGTTCCTAGGCTAGGGGTCCAGTCAGAGCTGTAGCCTCCAGCCTACACCAAAGCCACAGCAGCACAGGATCCAAGTCTATCTGTGACCTACATCACAGCTCACAGCAATGCCGGATCCTTAACCCACTGAGTGAGGCCAGGGATCAGACCCATGTCCTCATGGATGCTAGTTGTGTTCGTTAACCACTAAGCCAGGATGGGAATTCCTCTGTTTGCTAATACTTTGTTGAGGATTTTTGCATCTATGTTCATCACTTATATTGGCTTATAGTTTCCTTTTTTTTTTGTATCTTTTGCTAGTTTTGGTGTAAGAGTAATGATGACCTCATAGAATGAGCTTAGGAGTGTTCCTTCCTCTGCAACTTTTTGGAGGCGTTTCAGAAGAATAGGTGTTACCTCTTCTCTAAATATTTGATAGAATTTGCCTATAAAGCCATCTGGTCCTGGACTTTTGTTTTTTGGAAGTTTTTAAATCATAGTTTCTGGGAGTTCCTGTCGTGGCGCAGTCGTTAACGAATCAACTAGGAACCATGAGCTTGCGGGTTCGATCCCTGGCCTTGCTCAGTGGGTTAAGGATCTGGCATTGCCATGAGCTGTGGTGTAGGTTTCAGACACGGCTTGGATCCTGCATTGCTGTGGCTGTGGCGTAGGCCGGGGATTACAGCTCCGATTAGACCCCTAGCCTGGGAACTCCATATGCCACAAGTGCGGCCCTAGAAAAGGCAAAAAAAAAAAAAAAAGACAAAAAAAAATCATAGTTTCCATTTCAGAACGTGTGATTGGTCTATTCATATTTTCTATTTCTTCTTGGTTCAGTCTCGGAAGATTGTTTATCTTTCTAAGAATTTGTTCATTTCATCTAGTTTGCCCATTTTATTGGAATGGAGTTGCTTGTAGTGGTCTCTTTTCATCCTTTGTCTTTTTGTGGTATTATTTGCACCTTTTCCTTTTTTTGTTTTTGTTTTTCTATATAATTTATTTCAATTTATTTTTATTAAGTCCCCTTTCTCTTGGTTAACTTTATTGGTTTTGTCCCCTTGTTTTCTGAAACTTAAAATTAAACTTAAAATGCCTTAAAATTAAACTTAAGATTCCTTGTTTTCTGCAACTTCAAATTCTAGTTTTTCCTTCATGACAAAATCTTTTAAGACTAAATTTTCCTTTCAAGTCTTATCTGTATCCATAGTTTTCAGATGTCCATAGATTCATAGATATCAGCTGTCTTTTATTAATTTCAAGATAATATGTTTCAGGTTTTTTAAATTATGTTTTTGTTTTAATTAAGTTTTGTAGGGGATCACCTCTTAATTTATTGAGTTTTAGACTTATTATGTTATGATCAGAGAAAATTTTCCAGATGTTGAGATTTTATGGATTATAATCAAAGTTTTATTCACGGCCAGGTACACAACAGTTTTTATAAATGCTTCATGGATATACGAAATGAGTATATATTATCCAATGGTCATGAGTTTGACATATGGAATCAAACTCTCTGGTTTGCAGATTGTATTGTTTGCAATTATTTCTTTTATCTTGGCTTATTTTTTGTCTCTCTGACTTGTCACATTCTAAAAGAGGTGAATTAAAGTTCTTCCACAAAGTTAGAGTTTGGAGGGTTCCTCTTCTGTTTTCAGGTGTTTTGGCTTTGTACTTTCCCTGCTATATTCTTTGGTTCCCAAAGGTTTATGTTCCTGCTCTCTGGTTGCTGGAGAAAAGCTTACAATACCCCTCTTTGTTATATTTATTGCTTTGGGTCTTGAATTCCTCTTTATGTGATGTTTGTATTACTACTCCAGGTTCCTGTTACTTACATTTCCCTATTATGTCTTTGCTCATCCCTTCACTACCAATTTCATTTTCTCTGTGTTACAGTCACTTTCACTATGTTACAAGTATGTTTCTTGCACAAAGCAGATTTAAAACTCATTATGCACTATTGTTTCTTTCAGACTTCATTTCCCTTACTTAAGATTTTTGCTCTAATTTCATCCTCATTAGGTAGGAGGTGTTCCTTGAGTAGTTTCCTCAGATTACATGAGTATTTTTCACTGGCTTTTACTGAAGAATATTTCAGTTGGGTTTAAGATTCTTGGATTACATTCCCTTTCCTCAGGTATCTATAAATATTTTTCCATTGTCTTGTACTTCCAGTGTTGCAGAAGAAAAATCCAGTGCTGATATAGTCTCTTGAACTCATATACAAGTTTATATTCTTTCAAAATGAAAATTTATAAGAGGCTCTCACTCTATGTTCAGAAATTTCTATAGAATATGTCCAGATATATGCCTTTTTTTTTTTTTTTTTTGGCCACCCCACAGCATATGGAGCTCCCCAGGCCAGGGATCAGATCTGAGCTGAGCTGTGAACTAAGCCACACCTGCGTCAACACCGGGTCCTTAACCCAGTGTGCTGGTCTGGAGATCAAACCCGTGTCCTAGTTCTCCAAGTTGCTGGCAATCATATTGCGCCACAGTGGGAGCTCCCAGATGTATGCATTTTTAAAATTAATCTTGCCTGGAATTCAGTGGGTTCTTTCATTATGAAGACCTGCCTCCTTTTTCTGCTCAGCTATTTTCCTCCTTTTTTCTGGGTGTCCTCCTGTTCTCTCTACCTAAGGTCCTATTGTTTGCATGTTAGGTCTTCTCACAAGCTCCTCAGTGATACTGATGTTGTTGGTGCCAGGATCACACTCAAAAGTCAGCTAGAGAATGCAGGATTTAGCTGTGTCTGGGCTGACCTCAGGGCTGCAAGTGGTGGTGGAGTGACAGGTGGTTAGGACAAATAGGCCCAAGGAGGACATGCTCTGCCCTTCCAGATGGTGAAAAAAGTCCCACAGTTCCTCAGAAATAGCTACAGTGCTGACCTCCTTACACCTCATCATTCTGAGCCTGGGCACTGCTCTTTGGAAAGGGCCCCCAGTGCCTGGGCAACTTGGATGCTTTGCCCAAAACACTTCTGGTTTCTTTCAGACACTTGTGTGTTAGCCAAATGGCATCAGCCCGCTTCTTGTGGGGCGAGGGTGGAGGGTGTGTGCAGACATTGTCCAGATCCAGCTTCTAACCCTCCTCACCCAGAGAGGTGAACCAGCAAACACAGGCCTGTGGCCTCATTCTTGACCACCAGTCAGGCCATTTGCATCCTCTCTAGGAACAGTGATCTTATCTGAGGTTCCCTTTGTAAAAGGAGAACAGGTCTGATCAGTATTACTGGTGTGGGAAGATGCAAGTGAAAGTAGAACCAACCAGAGGAGGTCATGCAAGCCAGAACTCACTTATTCTTTTTTTTTTTTTTTTGTCTTTTTATCATTTTAAGGCCACACCCACGGCATGTGGAGGTTCTCAGGCTAGGGGTCTAATCGGAGCTGCAGCCGCTGGCCTTTGCCACAGCCACAGCAACGCGGGATCTGAGCCGCCTCCACAACCCACACCACAGCTCACGGCAACGCCGGATCCTTAACCAACTGAGCAAGGCCAGGGATCGAACCCGCAACCTCATGGTTCCTAGTCAGATTCGTTAACCGCTGCGCCATGACAGGAACTCCAGAACTCACTTATTCTTGATGGCCTACTGTGTGCCAGACACTATCCTAAGTGTTGAACAAAGAGGCTGTTGAAAAACTGTTTCTTCTGGAGTTCCCATCGTGGCTCAGTGGTTAACAAACCCAACTAGTATCCATGAGGATGAGGGTTCGATCCCTGGCCTTGCTCAGTGGGTTAAGGATCTGGCATTGCCTTGAGCCGTGGTGTAGATAGCAGAAGCAGCTCAGATCCCGAGTTGCTGTGGCTATGGCATAGGCCCCAGCTGTAGCCCCGATTTGACCCCTAGCATGAGGACCTCCATATACCATGGGTACGCCCCTAAAAAGACAAAAAAACAAAAACAAAAAAACTGTTACTCCTAAGTGAAGTGAGTCAGACAGTGAAAGACAAACATCACATGTCATCACTTATATGTGGACTCTAAAAAAAAAAAAATGGATACAAATGAACTTATTTGCAGAACAGAAACAGACTGACTGGCTTTGAAAGCAAATGTATGGTTACTTGTTGGCAGTGGGGTGGGGGTTGTGGGGTGGGTGGACTGGAGCTTTGGGTTTGGCATATGCGCACTGAGCTATATGGAATGACAGGCCAGCGGGGACCTGCTGTATAGTACAGCACACTCTACCCAGTATTTTGTGATAATCCGTGTGGGAAAAGAATCTAAAAGAGAATGGATGTGTGTACATGTATAACTGAATCACTTTGTTGTACAGCAGAAATGATCACAACATTGTAAATCAACTATAAAACTTTAAAAAATGGGAAAAAAAACTGCTCCTCCTTTCAAAACTATGACTTCACTTTCATACTCTCATCTGATCCCAATCACAGTATGAGGTAGTTCTTACTCTTACTGATATTTGATAGATGAGGACACTAAGTCATGGAGAATTAAGTGTCTCACCAGTATCTATTGCTTAGGTAACTAAAGGCAAAAACAGGACTTGAGCACAGTTCCACAGACTAGACACTGGAAGGACAGACGGATCTGGATTTGGGGTTTCACAGTGAAACCCCAAATCCAGATCCGTCTGTCCTTCCAGTACCTTTCTAGGAGCTAGGGTTAGCTTCCTTGGTGCTTTTAAGACAGGTTTCGCGATCTCATTGTAATAGCGTGGTTCCCAGCCTCGCCTGCCCGTGCGTCTTACTACGATTGAGTCACAGATCCACAGCTGTGCTGGCACCGGCTCCAGTGCACTGGTTCATTGAAGACCAAGAATATCTTCTTTGTTTTGTGGCCACTGACAACTCTGTCTTGGTCTCCATCTCTGCTTCGGAAGTGCATCCTTGTCTGGATGCAGCAGCCCCGCATCTGGGACACCCAGCTGTGGACAAGCCCGTGAGGACGGCTCCCCATTACCCCTGAGCAGATGATGGATCACATCCCCCCAGCTTTACTCCCAGCCCACCTGTCAGAGGCTTGCCTGTCTCAGAGAAGCCCCGTTGCTTATCCAGACATCAGCGAACAAACTTCAAAAAGCTGGCTTTGTTATGAATTTTCCTCATTTGGCCATGTCCCCGGGTGACCCATTAAGAGTTGAATGTTGGAGATTGAAACAGTCTGTTTTGGAGAGGAACATCTGGTTCATTTGCGTTCATGGCAGCGGCAGTGCCAGCCCACTTCATTTCTGCTGCTCTGATGGCAGGGCCAGCCAGGGCGAGGCTGTCACGGCTCGGTCCTCCTGAGCAGCCTCACCGTCCAGCCTCCAGCCCTCCGCCCACGCGGCCACTGCACTCTGGGATGACTTCCCTGCTCCTCGCCACCGGCTGGAATCCTGCCTCCTCCCTCAAGCCTTCAGCTCCCGGAAGGCTCTCCTTCTCCATCACAACGCCCTGTATCTCCCATGCATTTGGCATTCAGCACCTGCTGCCATTTTTACCCAAGATGTACCGGGGAGTCTCTGTGTGTGTCTGAAGCTCACAAAGCACTTGCCGAAGTGAGGAGGGAGTTAAGAGCAAAGTCCAGCTAGAGCCCAAGTTTCCTTCCTTCCCGCCTGCATTTTCCTTGATTAACTTGATCTGGGGCTCAGCTGTCACTGGAGGGGACAGGCCAGTCCCCTGTTGACCCCACCAGGCTGGGATTTTGTTTCGGATGGACTTCCCCGTGGCGTTGTGGCAGCTGTGCGGCCGTGGCGGTTACCATCTCTGGGTCTGGGTCGGGGCCGGAGCGCTCTCCTGTCCCGGCTCTACTGAGGCCCCTGTTCTTGTCTCTCTCCCGCAGTTCTGGCAGTGCGGCCAGTGGGTGGAAGTGGTGATCGACGATCGCCTGCCCGTCCTGAACAAGGAGTTCCTCTTTGTGCATCCTTGCAACCAACAGGAGTTCTGGCCGTGCCTGCTGGAGAAAGCTTACGCCAAGTAAGGATGGGGCGGCCCCTCTGCCTGGGGCCTGGAAGCTGACCCTGCCTGCCCAGCCACTTGCCCTGACACATGCTCCCCACCAGCTGGGCCTGGGTCTTTTGGCAGCTCTGCTCAATGCAAGCGATGCCCCTGGGAGCGTCGGAGCCTTGGCCACCTCGCCAAGCATCCTCTATAAACCACTCAGTGTGTGCAAGGCTGTGGTAGAGCCATTGGGAGAGACTCAGAGGCAAGTAGCGGGGGTGGGGTGGGGGGCAAGGCTGGAAAGAGGCGCTGACAATGACGCTACTGTAAGAGCCAAATAAAATGTAATATCATGTTCAAGATCTGCTGCAAGGGCAGAGGGGAGAGACCACAGTTCTGACTTTCTGCCCAGAGGAGGTGGCACTGAGTGAGGCCTTGAAGGATAGGTAGGAGTTCGGCAAAAGGAGAGGAGCTGAGGGGGCGACATCCCCGGCAGTGGGAATGATCTGAGCAGTGGCCCAGGGGCAGCATGGCCGGGGGGCTGGGGTGGCTGCCACGAGATTGCATTTGTGTGGGAGTAAGGTGGGCGCTCCCAACTATTCCCTGGTCCAAACACTGTGAGTCAGAGGCTACCTTCTGGTGTTAACAAAGCTCAAGGACTTGTAAACTCCCCAAGCCACATGTTATACGTAGACAGTTTGAGTTGCTTTTATTCAATAGATGTTTATTGTACATTTAATCATAGTCCAGGCACAGTGCTGGGTGCTGGAATAGAGACTCCCAGGCTAGGTCAGGTGTACAGGTGTATGTGTAAGCGGTCGCTGTTATTAAGACCCACACAGGTGAGGGACCCATCAGGGACACAGGTGAGGGAACTCAATGCCAGGAGACAAAAAGACAGAGGGCCACATGTTTTAGGACAAAAGGGATAATGGAGAGTGTTCCCAAGTCAGGTACCCCAAAGACGGTCCTAGCCAACCCTTCAGGCGACAAATGGGGAAGCCAAGACTCCAAACAGTGGTGTGATGGCAGGTGTAAGTGGCTGATCTGAGTCTACCCAGGTCTTTGGTGGTGTCACCAGGGAACATCATTTGGCGGTTCTGAAGACCCTGTCCCGGCCGGTCCTGGGCCCTGAGAAGTGGCAAGGACCCCATAGACCACCCCGGTCCCTGAGCTTCCAGAGGGCGCATCTCAAGAACTCTTATTGTGCGGTCTTTCTTTTGAGCAAACTTGTGCAAAATTAAAGCTGCTATTCATTTCCAGTGTCAGGAAGAGCCAGCATTTGAGAGTGAGGCCCAGATAACAGGCAAGGTGGTTGAAGCAATCCATATGTTTGGGGAGGTTAATTCACTTCTAAGCTACTTATGCAAACGCTGCCATTATCTTTCCAGGGTGGATTTAGCACTCACCACTGCAGGGCCTCTTTTTTTCCTTATTGAAAGGGCGGAGGGGGCCAGGCAGTTCGCTTGGAGAATTAGAAAGCTCGCGGATGAAATGATGACTTTGACCCCATTTTGTTAACAGCTGACCTAAAGCAATCATTCAGCTTGAAAATAAATGGAAAACTGGACCCGGAACCCACATTCCACTGCCTGAAGAAATCTAGTGCAGGAGAAAAAAAAAAAACTCCAAAGCTATTTAAAAGCGTTTCCTTCCATCCAAAGAAGGAGGTTACAGAATGCGGGAGGAAATCGAATAGAATTAGAGCACACCAGAGGTGGACGGGGCCTCTGTCAGCCATCCAACCCCATCTTATTTGAAAGATGAGGAAACTGAGGCTCAGGGAGGTGAAATGACTTGCCCACGGCCACATGGTGTTTGAGGCCAAGCTGGGACTGGATCTGTCCTCCCCAGCCACGTGCTTTCGCGTCGTCCCTCGACACTGTCAGTCCTGTAGGAAGAGGATTTATCTTCCTGCTTCTTTGGAACTCAATGTCCGGCCCAGGGACTGTAGCACAGGCATGGAGAGCCCGCCTGTCCAGGTGGAGACAGCTCTCTTTCCCCTCCCAGGGGTGGGCAGGTCCCAGTGAACTCCAGACTCTAAACCATCCTTGCAGCCGGGGAATCTGGAAATGAATTGATCAAGTGAGCCAGCTGCGGGGAGAAAAATCTCTGTTTGCAGGTCTCGCCCCACCCCCACCCCAGAAGTCATAAAATAGGAGAATGGGGGACAAGATCTGATAGGCTTGACACCTCCCCCACCCAATCCTTCCTGGGATCTTGGTGGCTCAGAATCGCAACCTTCCAGCATCTTTTCTGGCTCTAATTTGACATCTGAATTCTTCCCTCTCTCGTATCATTGCCAGGCAGATAGACATTTCCCCAAAAGGAGGCTGACGCCAATTGATGAGAACAAGGCTCTCTCAGAATTGCCGAGTTCAGGTGACAAGATGTTGTGACAGGTGTGGCAAACCCGGTGCTGTCTGTCTTTCCTCCTCTTCCTGTTTCCTGTCAGCAGAGGGGGCTGAAAAGAGCTGCCGTGTCGCCAAAGCATCAGCAGGATCCGTGAGCTCATGTTTATAAAGCAGAAGGAGCTCTTTGTCCAAACATACCCAGCTGCTGCTGGGACAGGCTTCGTGGGCGTGGTGGAGACACAGCGAGAGAAGGCTGTGGAAGATGCCAGGAGAAGGGCCGTTGGCTAAGGGCCCCTCCCCTTGTGTGGGGTGTCTATGGTGACCTCGGGGGTGGGGGGTATGGGTGCATGACATCAGATCAGGCAGTGGCCCTGAAGTGATGGGACATAGCCCCTGGCTGCTTTCTGTCTCTCTGTCGTGGTTCTGGTGCAGCCCTATTTGAATCCAGAAGGGGGTCTGGCATCCTGGGAGGTCATGCTGGTGGGCCCTGAGATGGGTTCCAGGACCCAAGGCTGGGTGACCTCCCAGCACCCTCAGCAAAACCCTCTTAATCTAGGACCCAGAGCCAGAAAACACGTGGGAAAGCATGTGAGTCAAACCCTGCGACCTATCTGGGCAAGATCAGGATCAAAGGGAAGCTTGTCAGTTGACTAAGCAAACACTGCAGAGATAAGAGTCTAATACCCGACATTATAACCCTGGCCAGAGAGAGGGAGGGGCAGAAAGATAAGATTGAGAACTAGCTGCATATCAGGTAGAGATCCACCTGTCACTTGGTATCTGCAGGAGGGCCCTTGGCTCTGTGCATCCTTAGCTTTTGTTAATACAAGGCATTCTAAGCCGTCCGCGGGGTGTGCCTGGGGCGGGGCGGGGGGTCCCACTGAGAGCGGCTGCTTGGTACGGATGTGCTGAAGTGAGTTCATGTGAATTCTGGGTGATCCCCAGGAGGAGAGAACGGCAGCGGTGGAAGTGTGGTGACAGAGTGGTGTGTGAGAGGCCCCAGAGCTGATCCAGGTGAGCGCTGAGACCTGGGAGGGGTCTTGTCCCCACTCGAGGCATCCGAAGGGAGAGACCCACACCTGACATCCCCAGTGCCCCGGTTGTGTGTAACCGCAAAGCCCACTGGAGTGGAGCTTTCCTGCTGCCACCCGCCTGTCAGGGGCTTGGCCTCTGCTTGTCCATCAGGGACAGGAAAGTCTCGGTTCCCGGCCAGAAGCCCAAGTGACCAGGCATTGGAGGGGAACACGCCCACTGCACAGCTTTGACACCAGGAAGTAGGGTCTCCAGCCTGGCCTGGCTTCGGCTCCATGGAGTTGTGGATTTGTCCCGTCTGTATTTCAGAATCCCATGAGAGCCTTTCCAGTTCACTCCATCCACAGGAACTTGGGTTCTCAAAACAAATCTGACCTCTTCTGGCCCCTGCTTCAGTGCTTCTCCTTGTGACCCATCCATCCACCCCCTCTCCCAGAACACCAGTCAGCCCGTCTCCAGCCCCGCTCCGCCACGCTCTTCCGGCTCCAGGAGCCTCCCGGATTTAATTCTGCCTTGGAATGCCTGCCCTGCTGTTCTCACGTGGATAAAACCCTGTTCAGAGTTGTGCCCACTCTCAGAAGCCTTCCAGGGAGCCCCAGTCCTTGCCTCTCCATTCCCAGGTGATCCAGGCACTCTCATGGCAAATAGATGCCCAAGGAAGGCAAAGCCTTCCGGGTGGCGAGTGCTGTTGTGGGAGAGGAGCCGAGTTTGGCGGCGGAAGCAGGGAAACACGGACCTGCTGTCTTGACGATGCCCAAAGCAAGCACACCTCTGTGAGCCAGACACTCCATGTAATGTGCGGGCTTCGAGAGCCCACTGAGCAGGGCGCTGCCTCCCACCCATCCCTGGCTGAGCAGAGGGGGCCTTGAAAAGCTCAGCTGCCTCCTGCTTATGACAAAGGGGGCCAGGAGGTGCCCTGGGCAGACTGGCTCTTGAATCTGGAGATAGTCCCTGTCATTCTTAGGGACTAGGATTGGGGAAGAACTGGGCTGAAGGCAAGATAAGGGCAAGATGGCTAGGCATCTCTCAGGCTGCGGGTCTAGAGGCAGAAACGCCAGGAGAGTATGGGAGGAGGTGCCTCGGAGAACAGGTCTGAGAGCTTCAGGTGGTTTGCTTTGGGGACGTGTTACATAAGCCTTGTCCTCAACTGTGTCACCTTTAGTAACATCACCTCCCTGATGATTCTGGGGGCGGGGGGGAGGTCAGTTAAATCTGGGAAAGAGAATGAGGGTGCTGGATCAAGCTTCACACAGAGTAAAAACAGAGGCTACCTGTGGCCCCAGCGGGCATCCGGGCTGTTGGCTGTGGGCTCTCTGAGGGCAGGAACGGGGTCTCATTCATCGTGGCACGCTCAAGCCATACCCTGCACACGGCCCGTACCTATCACTGTTGTTAAACCGAACGAGAAACCGTGGGTCCTCGCCGTGATAATAGCCAGTATTTATGAAAGGCTTCCTATGTGCCAGGCACTAGGCTAAGCCCAGCCCTAAGAGGTTAGATAACTTGTCCAAGGTCAAGCAGCTAAGTATCTGGGGAGACTGGGATTCAGCCCCTGGGCTGTGGCTCCAGCACCTGTGTTCCTTACCTCTGCACAAGTCCGCCACCTGTGGGAAGGTGCGAAGGGTGGCACATTGCTAGAATCTTCATCCGGGAGAACAGAAGGTGGGTGGGTGGCCACAGCCAGGGGTGGGTCGGGAAGTCCGTCCCACGGGAAACGTGCAGGGGTCTTGTGTGCAACCTCCCTTCCTGGGGGCCCCAAAGGCACCCCAGGGGTTGATCTGCCTTTCTCCCTCCCAGGTTTCATGGGTCCTACGCCAACCTGCACTACGGCCACCTCCCTGATGCCCTGATGGACCTCTCGGGAGGGGTGGTCACCGACGTCCACCTGCACTCCTCCTCATCTGACCTGATGATGATGGTGAAGACAGCAGCCGAGGCGGGCTCTCTCATGACCTGCGGCACCCTGGCCGGGGTGAGTAGACCAGGAATCTCACTGCACTGGTTCGAGCCTTTCCTCGCCCAGGAGTGTCCAGCCCTGACCCGGTCGGCTCATCCGGGGCATGGCCAAGTGTCGGCCACAGAGGACTGATGCCATGCCTTCCCGGCAGCACCTCGCTGAACCCTCTGTCGGAAACAGCGGCTGTGGACTTAATTTACAGGACAGGAAATGGGCTCAGAGAGGCTAAGTAAAATGCTCACAACCACACAGCCGGGAAGTGGCAGAGCAAGGGTTCAAATGCTGTTGTCTGATGCTGAAGCTTTGGCCTGGTGCTTCCATGTGACCAGAAGTGGTGGGGTCCAGAGTGAGCGGGGGCCCTTTGGTGCTCACTGGCTCTAAAAGCAGCATCCCAAGGGCAGCGTGCCCTGAGATGAGAAGCCTGGATGACCCTCCACGTTATTCCTCCAGTCTGTTCTGGGACAGCCCACACCGTTTTGTTTTGTTTTTTGGCCACACCTGCAGCGTGTGGAAGTTCCCAGGCCAGGGATCAAACCTACATCACAGCAGCAATCCAAGCCACTGCTTTGACAACGCCAGATCCTCAGTCTGCTACCACAGGAGAACTCCAGCCCACACCTTATCCGTGAGCATACTTCTTTGCTCTTTAACCATGTGGCCTTTGAGTCACATGTCTCTGGTCTGAAATGCCACCTGAATCCTAGATGCACTTTAAATCCCGGTCACTCACAGCCTGGAGGTGGTGGGGCTTCCTGACCGCTACACGATGCCCAGCAGGTATGTTCGGAGCCCTGCCTCGTTGATGATGAGCGGTTGGAGGAGCAGGCAGCCCAGGTCCTCCGGACTCGGTGCGGTTCTGTCCAGCCTGGGGTGGTCTCCTGAGACATGAAATTCTGGGGCCTCAGCAGCTACCCCACAGCCTTCAGGCTCTGCTTCTCTAGGAACGAGCTCCAGGAACATATGCGCTGCCACCGTGAGTCAGTGGGCTGCTTCTCATCTGGCCACGGCTCAGCCGCTGATTGAATTGTGCTTTTCAGTTTTGTCTTGCTTTTTTTTTGAAGAACGTGCGAATGGTTAATGCTCGGTCTGCTTTTCTCCTTCAAAGCCGACGAGTGAGTCCACGAGCATGGTGAACGGGCTGGTGAGTCGGCATGCCTACACGGTGACCGGTGCCGAGCAGGTAAGCCGCCCCGTGAGCACAGTGCCCCCGTGTCCTCGCGCCACTAACCCGCCAGAATCCCATGCCTCAGTGAGCCCAACGAAGCTGAAACGAGTATCGATCTTGCCTCCCCCGTGTCCAGGCCCATCACGGACAGTCTCATTTCCTCTCGTCGTGCAGAGGTCCTAGTGCCAGAACCCTCATCCCCCACCAGGTTTTGCTCTCCTGTGTGACCCCAGACAGACTCACTAGACTGGGTGATCGGCCCAGAAAAAAAGCAGAATTGAGAGTTCCTGTTGTGGCGCAGCAGGTTACAAACTGGACTGGTATCCATGAGGATGCTGGTTCAATCCCTGGCCTCGCTCAGTGGGTTAAGGATCCAGCATTGCTGCAAGCTGTGGCATAGATCAGAGATGTGACCTGGATTCTGAGTGGCTGTGGCTGGCAGCTGCAGCTTCAGTTCGGCCCCTAGCCCGGGAACTTCCATATGCTGCACATGCACCCTGAAAAGCAAAGAATGAATGAATGAATGAATGGATGAACGAGAGAAGGAAGGAGGGAAGGAAGGGGAGAAAGAAAGAAAAAAAGGAAGGAAAGAGAAAGGAAAGAAAGGAGGGAGGAAGGAAGAATAATTAACAACCCAATTGACTTTGGAGGAAGTTTTGCCCCGAAAGGGTTTTATTTGTTACGTACCAACTAAGCTTCTCTGGCAGAGATACCCCAAAATTCGAGTCTAAAACAAGATAGAGTTCACTTCTGTGTCAGGGAAGTAGTAGGCAGCGCTGGCATCTGTAACATGGGGCTTCTCCCTGTGAGCTCAGGGCCGCTGCTCCAGGTCCCTTCACCTCCCAGCTGAGGGAGGAGAAAGAAGCTGGAGACGTTCACACGTCCACAAGGAAGGCGCCTATCCGCAAAGGCGCGCACCATTTTCCCTCAGGTCCCAGTGGTCTGGACCTACTCATGGGCCGCACTGAGGCCCAAAGGCATCTGGGAAACACACCGTCTAGTTGTGCCACCATCTGTCCAGCTGAAACTGGATTCTCACCAAAGGGGACGATGGCTGCTGGGGGACAGTCCTTCCCCTTGATGCAACCGCTGACGTTGGATGAACAAAAGTGCATGTAATCCCTGTGTCCAGAAAACTACCAGAGTCCAGCCTCCTCCATTCATAGATGAGAAGCTGAGGCCTGAGAGGGGAAGGTCAGGGTTACATAGCTACTCGGAATGGCCCTCTGTGCTTATCATGCCACTGTGTGGGGACAGCACCTCCTGGCCCTGTGACGACTTCCTCAAAATGTTCCTCCATCCTTATATTTCTCAGAACTCCTGAGGTCTCCTCATGTCTCCCAGGTCCCAAGAAACAGTGATGCAAACCCCAGGATCCGTTTTTCACAGGTGTTTATGGGCCAAAGAATGCAGAGTATCGGCTTCTGTTTCTGGCCTGATTCTCATCTTTGCCTTCTCCTCTCTGAGTGTCAATCTGTGTCTCCCGTTCACTGACCTAAGGCCAGCTGCTGCATTGTTTTGTGTCTGGGTGAATGTTCCAATCTGCAAAACAGAGGCCACATCTTCTGTGGCCTCGCTCCCTAAGGGAAATCGGTATCAAAACGCTTCCTCTTCACAGCCCCTAAAGGAGAGAAGACCCCTAACTGGTGCTTACTGGATCAGTGCGTGAGTGCACTTGCAGGAGAGAATGGATGCGTTTGTCCTTGGCCCATGAAGATGGCATCACTGATCCTTCACGCTGGAACACGGGCGAGGAGCTTGAAAAACATTGCCCACAAACAAGCACAAGGCCCTGACGACCCAGGTCAGAAGAGGTCCCAGGCCAACGGGCTCTGGACGCTCTGCCTCTGGAATCTCCCACGCCCTTCTCTGAATTCTCCATGGAGACAGACTGTACCATCATCACATCTGGCCACAGATGGACATTCTGTTCCCTGTAGCTCCCCATCCCACAGGTGGACAAGTCTAAACTAAGGATAGCAAACCGGTTTCCTTGTGTGCCAGCCCTGATCCAGGTAGTGCTTCCTGGATTACCGTGTTGACTCTGCTTTCAGATTTGGATCAATGAATGATGCCTGTGCTGGACATAAAAGGAGAGAGCCGTGGAACCTGCATAAGTGCCTGCCATTCCTGGGCAAGGGCCTTTTTCTATACCGAGACTTCCTCTGTTTCTTCAGAGAAGGGACTTGTGTATCCAGAGGGCCAGATGGCCATGGGAAGTGAGTCCAGGAGACTGGTCACGGGGATGGCATTGATCGCCAGGTTACAGAGCCGCCAAGTAAACACCCAGAGCCAAGGTCATGGAGGTGAACTCAGGAGTCCAAGTGTGGGCTCAGCTGGAGTTTGAGCTCCCGATGATTCTGCCCGCAGCCCGGATGTTTGCTCCCCCACAGCACACACTTTGAGCTGTTCTTATTAGACACTGAGCAGTCTGAACGGGACACCTCTCCTGTGGTGGCGGGTAATGAAGGCTGTGACCCATATGGTCCATGCCCACTGCTCCTGCCGTTCTGCGGCTGCTGACGCTTTCCAGCATGTGCTCTAAGGAGCGGAAGCTGGGTGAGATGCTCTCTGAGAGCACTTTTCCAAATACTACTCGCTGGATCGCTTACTTGGAGATTCATGATAGACACTAGCATTTTAAAGGTTCTGAGAAGACCTGTATTAATAGCAGAAGTCCGGCTTGGCCATTAGCCAAGAGCCATTCTATCCAGGAGTAATTATTAACTGTCTATGGAACTAGAATTCAAGAGAATACTTTTAAGGAAGTGTTATCTTAAGAGAGAGCCCCTGAATCACCTCTTGCCCAGTGGCATCCTCTCCAAGAGATCTGACCAGGGTCAGGGTTCAGTCAGTAGCCAGGAGAGTGAAGCACGTGAGCCCACCCATTCTCAGATGCAGCTATGACCTTGGCCTTGAATATGACCCCTGAGCCACCTGCCCAAAGCCCGTGTGATCACCAACACAGCACAGTCACAAAGAAGTGACACAGTCAGATGGCCCAAGGACTCGATTAAAGGTTTTCCTCTAAAAAGAGGTTATAACTCTGACCACAACTGCTAAGATTAAACCAGCCCATAAATGCAGTGTGCTTTTTAATCTGCTCATCCTCCCTCTGGGCGGGACGCAGACAGGAAGATAAATGGAATTGGCATTTTTTATTAGGCACTCAGCTGGGTCTGTGATTCCCCTGGGCAAGGGGGTACGTGTTGCTTTGCATGCCTCATTTAACCCTGCTCTCAGCCCCTTCTGGTCACTGGCTACCCTTCTCCCCTGTGCCTACCTGAGCCCCTGACTGTCCCTGAGGCACTGAGGGTGGCTCATCAAGCTCTTTGGGCCACCAGGCGATCATTCCTCAGGTCCCTGTTCCATGGACTCCATCACGTGCTGGCGGTTAACAATGCAGTGTGTGCAAAGCCTGGGCTTTGGAGACTGGCAGTGGCTGGGATCAGAATTCCTCCTTTGCCCCTTACTCTGTGGCCTTGGGAAGCTGATGCTCAGCCTCACCCTCTGCACAGTGGGGATTATATGAACACCTATGTCAGAGCGTTAAATGCCGCAGCGCCCACCATGCACTCAGCCAGGCCTGGCCGCGAGCCCTCACCGCACACACGGCTCTTTTTCTACGCCGGACTAGTCCGCTTGGAACTCTGCCTGCCTCCTCTGACCCGGACGCATTGAACAAGTCCGCCCCTTCCCTCACCCCTCCCGGCCTCTGGCTCCTTAGACAGCATTAGCACAGCTCAATATCCCGGCTACAACTCAATCGCGCTTTAATCCCGTTCACCAGGCAGAGGCCTCCTGGATCCAGGGACGCAAGTTCAAAGGGTTGTGATTGTTTTATCGTAACTTTTCAACAGTCCTGGCCTCTGGCCTCAGCCGTCTGAAGGAGCACACGTGCCAGCCTCGTATCTGGGAGTGAGTGATGATGTGGTCCTTTGCGGGCAGCAATGAGAGCTCAGGCCATTGCCCGCTGGCCGCCCACAGGGGTGGGCTGACAGGTGGGTGCAGCCCTGGGGTCACAGACTGAGGAGGGCTCATATCCCAGGCCCGTCTTGGTCTTGCTCAGATCAGCCTCCTCCTGGCCTCACTCGGGACCGCACCACGGAGACCCCAGCTCGGCTCCCAGGGGGCCGCCAGCAAGGAAGCAGCTATTTCTGTGGAATAGAGGTGCCAGCTGTGACAGCGCGTGGAGAAGCCTGGGAACCAAAAGTCCTCCCCTCTGCAGCCCTCAGCACCATCCTTGGATATTTATCTGCTGCTAAAGCTTAGCTCGCGCAGGTCTTAGGGTGCAGGTACTCAGAAGGAGGAAGGCGCACCGGCCCTTCAAGGTGCTGAGCAGAAAGAGGGGCCGCTTCCTCCTCCGTCTCATTCCAACTCCACGCAGACAGAGACATTGATTTTATTTTTTCAATTTTTTTTTTTTTTTTTTTTTTGGCTGCAGACAAATGAGGCCAGAAGTTAAATGAGTCCTTGGAGGTGAAAAGCAGCTACATCCACGTCCCTCTTCTGCTGACTTTTGCTGGAGAATGCTGACAGTTTTCCTTTTCTGTTCTTCTTTGTAGATTCGGTACAGGAGGGGCTGGGAATATCTGATCCGCCTGTGGAACCCCTGGGGCAAGATGGAATGGAGTGGACCCTGGAGTGATGGGTATGGCTTCTGGAAACCTCTCTCTCCTTCATGGAGACTGGGGTTGGGAGAGACCCTGGCCCACAAGGGCAGCATTTGTCGTGCCTGGCGTGGGTCTCACTGCAAGTCTGTTGAGCCCACACCTTCGTGTGACTGTCAGTCCATCTCACACTCCCATAATGCCTTGCTCCAAGCATCTATTAGACACCTATTGTGTACTATGTACTGTGCACACTGTGCTGGGCAGGTGCTGTGGGCTGCATACAGTTGATGAGAGACAGTGTGTCCTCTAGGTTACAGTCTGCAGCGATGAACCCATATACCCAGAATAAGTGAAAAAATAAAAAGGAGTTGGGGGGGGCCGAGCCGGAGCCAGTCTCTACCTGGCAGGTGGAGATGGAGAGGAGGGGACTCGCTCTATGAAAGGATCCCTTGGGACGCTGATCCTGCCACGTCATCAGGATGGGAAGACTTCATTCTGGGGGGGGAATTGGGGAACTGGGGCAAAGATCTGGCTTGTTTTTTGACTCAGTCCCCCTGGGTTGCCTGGTCGGGATTCCCACGTGTACTGGAGTGAACAGAGCTCAGTGGGTCTCGGATGCCTCTGCTGGCCGTGTCTTAGGCAGCTGCTCGCTGATCCACAGAGACCCGGCTGTGGGGTCCTTAGTGCCTAGAGAGCTGGGCTGGCATTTCTCAGCTGCCCGGAGGACTCAGCCCAGGTCCCCGCTCTTTTGCTGACTAAGAATGAGACAGCAGTCCTGAGAGGGGTCGAGGGCCAGGCACAGGGGACCGGCTTCTCCGGCAGCCGGAGGCACAGCCCCCGCACGTCTCCGAGGACCTGTGTGGACCCACGGAAAGTGTCGGAGCACACGCGCCGGCCGCGGCAGCCCAGCGCCAGGGAGAACGTGATCTGCAGGGAAGTGCGCTGCCTTCAGACCGGCAGGAGAACAGGCCCCTACAGGCGGTGAAAATCAATGCCCCGAGAAGTGTGTTCTGGAGGCAAATGCAGAGTGTCCCCGCCCTGAGCTTGGTGCCCCAGGCTGGGTGGTGACAGGGCCACCAACCCTCTGCGAGCCCCAATGGGAGGAACGCTAATGAAGGTGAAGGGTAGGAATGTGTGTGTGTGTTGCGGGGCGGGGGCGCGGGGGGAAGGAAACAAGCAACATGGAGTCATAGAATAAACCTGCCTGTGACCTCAGATGCCCCCTGGAGAACAGGGCAGGTGAATTCTCCCCCCGCAACCTCCCCGATCCCCACCAGAATGGGGATGAACTTGCAAAAGCATGAACCACTGGACAATATTTCCACTCCCTGCCGCCCTCTCTCCTTGAATCTTGCCTCTGTTCTTTCTTCCTCCTCGGGGCGGGGGTGGGTATCCTTGGCCCTTTCCGTCTTCCCTCCCAATGGGATTCCCAGAGGTGATCCGATTGGCCAGAATCCCCGATTCGGGGTTGGCTGTTACCATAGGAACCGGGGGGGGGGGGCAGATGTCAGTGACACATTCCCCACGAGTAGAACAGGCGAGAACTTCATGTGGGTTGCTGTTCTGCCCACGTGTCCGTCCCCCCACCACACTCCCGC
This sequence comes from Catagonus wagneri, assembly GCA_004024745.2. Taxonomy (NCBI): domain Eukaryota; kingdom Metazoa; phylum Chordata; class Mammalia; order Artiodactyla; family Tayassuidae; genus Catagonus; species Catagonus wagneri. The sequence continues at coordinate 16,071,458 of PVHT021183518.1, read as the reverse complement.
GCCCACCGGCTGAAGGTCAAATGGCTAGAGAAGGCAACTAGGGACCCAGAGATCAGAGAAGAGAAGCTTCCTATGGGCGGACTTGCTCAGAGAAAGCTTCATAGATGGGGTTGAAGTGGAATTCGCCAAAAAAAGGGGGGGGGGGACTCACTTTGGAAGAGATCCCTAGGCAGGCGGGAGGTGTCGGCCACCGCCCTGAGCCTGGAACATTTGTAGTGTGTTCGGGGCCGACAAGCTGGCCTGAGGCAGAGCCAGACAGCCCGATCCAGCTAAGTTTGGGTTCATCCCCTACAGGCAGTGGGGCTCAGGGAGGTCTTTGAACGGCGAGGAGATGTGCGCAGAGCAGGGATGGGACCAGACCTGCAGCCCCTACCCAGAGGTTCACGTGCGCTGGCTGAGTGCCGAGGTTCCCCATCCCCCAGCAGAACCCGGCTGGAAGGAAGCGGAGGGGCCGCAGCACCATCGCCGTCTCCACGCGCCGGTCGATTTCCCCCCTAGTTTTTAAGGAGCGGAGACGGCTAGAGAGAGCGGATGGTCTAATCGCAACCATAATGGAAATCTCAGTCACACACACTTAAAGGCAAACTTGCATGAATCAATAGCGTATTGATTTACACTACATTTATTTTCCCTTACACACTGCAGAAAATGTAATTATCGCTTAATTATAAAATTGCCATTTTACAGTAACACATCCGACTGGCTCAGCCTGCAGCCAGAAGCCTGAATGGTCCCTGCCTTGCTCTCTTAGCACAGAGGTGACCCAGGCCCTCCACGCAGGTCACTCCCAGAGAACGATCTCATTACCCTCTGGGGCCCGTCACCGGTGAGCTCGCCTCCTCTTGGAGAGGCAGGCTGGGAAGGAACAGCTGCTCCCTTCTGCCTGCGAGGGTCTCCTCCTTCACTGCAGACGCTAGGAACGAGCTCTGGAACACATTAGCCCAGTGCAGTTGACAGCTTTCATTATAAATTAAGCAAGCAAAAAAAAATCACAGCATCCTACTACGTGCCAAGGCATATATTAAAGCCTTATGACGGGAGTTCCTGCTGCAGTGCCATGGGTTAAGAATCTGACTTCACCTTGAGAGTGAAGGGAAGCACTGCTGTGTTCGAAGCAGGGAGATGCCCTTATCAGATTTCTGTTTTGGGATTGTTTTGATTGGAGGTGTGGAAGGTGAATAGGAAAGTGGGCAGGCTGAGTTCAGGGAGAGTGAGAAGTCTGAGAGGGAGATGAGGGTTCTTGAACTTGAAAACAGCAGCCAGGGTATAAGTAATTGGATGGCTTTGAGAGGGGTTTAGGAGGTAGAATCAATAAATCATTAATATTTGTTGGGGATGGCCTGCCTGTGGGGATGCAGGAGAGAATAATCCACCGTGCTCTTAGGCTGGAGGAGGAGGGGAGGATGAGTACAGTGTGGGATAGACAGGTTGATTTCAAGGTCACGGTGGGTCTCTGGTGAAGTTAAGGGGTGGACCTTAGGGTGTAGCCATCTAAAGCTCAGGAAAGAGGATCAGGCTGGGGGCAGCTTGGAAACGCTCACACCCAGGAGCCACCAGATGCCTGTGTAAGGGTCCCCTGCCGGGCCACAAAGGGGGTGAGATGAGACGGCCTAGGAGGTTTCACGTTATGGTCTGTCTCTCCATGCCCAGGTCCCCCGAGTGGCAGGAAACCCACGACCAACGGAAAAGCCAACTGTATGAGAATAAGGACGATGGCGAGTTTTGGTACTTAACTCTTTTTAAAATCATATATGTATGTCTTTTTTGCCCAAACCCTCAATCCTAACCCTCTTCCCCAAACTTTTATGAGAATCGGGATTCGCTTTGCAGAGACCTATGCAGAAGGAGCCTGTTTTCTCCAAAGCTCTGAAAAGGAAATGTGTGATCTCTCTTCGCATGAAAGGTTTATTCAGCTCTGAGATATTAGATCTTGCAGGAAATGTTAACAGTGAATGGGAATATTGGCCCTAAAGCTTTGAAACCAAGTTTCCCGGAAACCAAGATGCCATGCCGCAAACTTGTGTGCCGTCTCGTTGGGACCCTGGCACACCACAGCCTTTACTGGCATGAACTGTAAAAGAGCAGTTGGGTGTTAATCACCCAGCCCTGACTCTAGAGTTCTGGCTGAGACACTGGTGCTACGTCAGCAGAATGTCTTAAAACACGTTCTCAGACCTATGATCACATCTTAAAGGATGAGATGGACGTTTCTTTGACAGGTTGTCTGGATTATACAGTGATATATTTAAATAAAGTTTAGCATGTGTGAAAATGAGGCTGGGCCTAAGTAATTAAGAATCAGCGGGACAAATATAAATTAGAAGGAAAACTGTTTCCGGTATCTCAACTTTAATCACAGAACCAGGCGAGATTTTTAGGTGTTGAATCCAGTGTATTCTGTTAAGACCTCAGCAATGCCTTTGACAAAGGGCCCGAGGGAAAGGTGATTTTTTTAGCAGCAGGTAGGGCACATAACAGAAACAGACTGGCCGTCACCTTGCTGGCCAGGGGAGGGACTTGCAGAACCCAGACTTTGGCTGTGTCCTTGTCCTCCCAACCCCTGGAGAAAGCAGAAGTGTAGCTGACTGCAAGTGAACCAGAATAGGTCTGGATAGGACCATGGTAAGTCAGTGGACACTGTAGTTGGTACAGCGCAGTCACGGGAACCCCCCCCCCACCAGCGGTCATTAATGATGGGCCTCTGTTTATAACAGGATGTCATGTCGAGATTTCCAAGAGAACTTCTCCTGCCTGTTTGTATGTAACCAAGTCCCAATCAGCCTGGACCATGGAAACACGCTCCATGAAAGATGGTCCCAAGTGACGTTTAAGAACCACATAATCCCAGGAAATACTGCAGGTAGTTGTGACATTCGTAACTATTCTGCCAGATGGAAATCTGGCAGCCTTTGCCCTATCCTGGCTTCAGCCCACCATGGTCCTTGATTCTAGACCACCAGCCTGAAGAAAGGAGTTTGTCAGCCCAAGCGGACAGCTCTGCTTCTCCAGGGGAAATGACTGCTGGGGGTGGGGGGGCAGGAGAATGTCCAGTGTGCCTGCCTTGCCTTTCATGCTTTCCCATTGTCCTTCTGCTGACCTCCACCCTCTGCCAGGAGCAGAGCTGGCCCACTGCCCATCAGGACATTGAAGGAGGAAAGGCCCAGGAAAGAACACTGGATCAAAGTCAGACTGGGTTAAATGATTGTCTTTGACACATTTGGGCTTTGTGACTCTGGGAATAAGGCTGGTGTCTTCTGTCCTCAGCACCCCCACCTGTACACAGTGGAAATAGTCATCTCTACCTGCCCCTTGAAACCACAAAGCACCATGCAGACAGAAGGGAGTATATTCCTGCCCCATGGTGATTAGTGTAGCCTGCAGCACCACCCTGAGGTTCCAGAGGTGGGCACCTCGAAACCTGTCCTAGAGAGGAATCTTAATGATGTGACTTTGAGTGACATATTCTCAAGGCACCTCCTGCTCCCCAGTAGTGACTTGGATGGGTAAAATAGCGCCCTCTGGAGGTGAACTTGAGAATGCTTACACATTCTTGTTAGGAAAGGCTATGCAAACAACATGTTTATATGTGTGTTACTGCGCATGTGTGTTTACACCTTGACATGCTCATTCCCCCTCCCTGGCACCTGCCTATCAAGAATAGCCTGATTGAATGACCCCACACTTCCAGGCTCTTCACTCTGCTGGTCAGAGAACCTCGTCATCAGGAGATCATGGGCAGACTAAGAAACCACCAAGTCACTCTTGGACAGCCAATTTGTGGATTCTCTTTCCTGAGCTGTACCTGTGGGGCCAAAGCCCTCTTCCCTAGAAAGAGTGCATGTCAATGAATTAACCAAAATTATAGATTGCCACCATTTTTAGTAATTCCCTACAAGGGAGAGAGAGAAGAAAGGCAGCTGGCAAGCACCTGCTGTGTGCTCACTGCCCTTGAGTGTTATCATCTTGTTCAATCCTCACAAGAAGCCAGTGACCGTGAAGGTCATCTGTGTTTCCACATTCTTCATTCGGAGCTTCCCATTTGTGATCCAAACCTTCTGATGTCTACTACTTCATGTTGACTTGTCTTCATTTATTTTTCATATGTTACCACTCATGCACTTAATCTAAAGGCTTTCACATTAGTTGTCTCACTCGGGCTTTGGTGAGGACTCATTGGTAGTAGAGTTCTATGAATGGCCATTTCTCTGCCTCTTTTCTGTCCCCACTGGTGCCTGGGGTGTTGACATCATTTCATGGCTCCATCGTTGTCACCAGTGTATAAGTTCATGCATACGTGGGTCCTCTGGAGTTCCATTTATTATTATAAAAATAGCCCTCAACTTTACAGGGTAAGAAGCATTTTCACAAAGTAGGGACTATACTTCGCTTCCTTTTTTTTTTTTTAATCCTTTTAGGGCTGTACCTGTGGCATATGGAGGTTCCTAGGCTCGAGGTCGAATGGGAGCAGCAGCTGCTGGCCTACACCAGAAGCACAGCAACATGGGATCTGAGCTTTGTCTGTGACCTACACCACAGCTCGCAGCAACACAGGATCCTTAACCCACTGAGTGAGGCCAGGGATCAAACTTGCATCCTCATGGACACTACGTTGGGTTCTTAACCCACTGAGCTCCAATGGGAACTCCCCCTCCTTGTTTTTAAGAGGAAGAGACTGAGGTTCCCAAGATAAAGCACTGTGTGCCCCAGCTAATAACTGTGGAGACTGGGTCCTGGGCCTTGAGTCTCCAAATCCTGAGTTCCCACCACAACCTGCTGAACTGGGATTGGCTCTCCGCAGTGGTCCTGATCCCATTCCAGAATCCCAGGAGCCGAGCTGAGGTCCAGTTATTGCTCTTTTTCATGCAGAACCCCAGAGGCAGCACGTCTTCTCTGTGCCAGACTGCATGGAAAGCAACAATGTCATCGTGTCCTTCAACATCAAGCCACAAAATGTGAAGGCAAAAGACAGGACATTTCCACTAAAGTTCAAGGTGTTCAAGGTAAGACCGCCTGCTTTGGGGCTTGCCCTCTGGGGACGTGTCTATACACCTTGGGCAGGAAGAGCGGGCTCGGCTGGGCGATTTCACTCAGCCACAGACCCAGAGATAAAACCCCAAAGGCCGTAGCATTCATCTGGTCCAGCTCTGTGAATTTGCAGGAAAACCTGAGGCAAAGAGGAGATTAGATTTGATGGCGTTTACAAGGGGGTTCCTTATGCACATGAATGTGTGAGAATCATTGGTTTAAAATCCGGGAAGAATTTAGGGAAAAAAAAAATCATTCCTGGGTATGTAGCCCAGAGGTACATTTTTCTCTTATGCTTCGACTAGTCTGGTCAGAGCTCCACGGCTGACTTCTGAGCATCTGCTTGGCCACTCATCCAAGGCCAGGCTTTCTTTCTCCCAGCCTCCCCTCTCCTCCCATGGTGCTCCCAGCCAGCCCTTCGGCTCCTAAGGGGCTACCCCCCCCCCAAACACACACACACACACACTCACTCACACTCCTTTTGTCATCGCAGCCACACAGCTTGCTCATTCTCACCTCTGCTATTTAGACTTCTGAGCCTCGGTTTCTATACCCATAAACTAAGAAGCCTAGCATTGGTTTAGGATTACTGCGACCATCCGACAGATTGCATGGATATATTTTGCAAACCATGAAGTGGCTTAAACATGGGACTGCATCTTCAGTGCTTCCTTTTGCCACATGGACAGACTGGACAGTGGGTATTCCCCCATGCAGACACTCACATGCATCCTTACAAACACTGGGCGTCCATGGACAAGTTCCCATCATGGTTATAGCAGTTTACAGTGCTCTGCTGGAGTAAGCTCCTTGGAGGCAGTGTTGGAGACCTTACGTTTGATCCAGGTTCTGTCTCACCTCTGGTCGCGTCACTGTCTTCCTTTTCTTTCTGATTTTAGCCATCATTGCTGTGAAGAACGACCGTGGCTGGCTGAGATGACAAAGAGAGGGTCTCTTTTCTCAGACACCTGTCCCTGCCTCAGTTTCCTTCCCCTTCCTGCTCCCTACCACAGCTTGGGTTTCCTCCATCACAGCTCCACTCGGAGAATGAGCGATGGTCCCCGTTCACCACCTCCCACCCCCGCCCTGGGTCTTCCAGGGAACAGGCTGAATATGCACAAAGAAGGACTGCAGGGCCCTGAGCCAGGCTGCTCAGATCTGCTCACCTTTGGGCTTGGGTTCCTGAACCTGCCTTTCTTCTCTTCCCGCAGGTTGACCGTCAGGTATGGCCACCACCGCACCTGCGCCCCACCGCGGGGCAGGGTTTCTCGCATCTCTGCTGCCGTCTCGGTGGTGTTAAGCCTCTTCCGTCACGGGTGGCCTCGACGTGTCTGTCACTGTTTGGAGGCTGCCAATCTGGTCTTGTTATGTCCTGTAACAGATGCAAGCTTAGGACCTCCAACCAGGCCAGTGGTGCAGGAAGTATTTCAGCTGTCCTGGGTCTCAACGCTGGGTTCCGTAGGCTGCTCCCTGGCTTCATGTTCCAGAAGCGCTGCAACCAGGAAAACATCCTCAAGCATTTGGCCCCTGAGAGTTAAGACTGAGGCCGCAGCTCCTTTTAAGATGAGAGGCAGGGCTAATGGCAGTACCTCGAGAGATCTTTAGCCTCCTGTATTCTTTTTTTTTTTTTTTTTTGTCTTTTTAGGGCCGTACCCGAGGCATATGGAGGTTCCCAGGCTGGGGGTTGAATTGGAACTGTAGTCACTGGCCTACACCACAGCCACAGCAATGCGGGATCCGAGCTACATTTGCGACCTACGCCATAGCTCATGGCAATGCCGGATCCTTAACCCACTGAGCGAGGCCAGGGATCGAACCTGCATCCTCATGGATACTAGGCAGATTCGTTTCTGCTGAGCCACGACGGGAACTCCCAGCCTCCTGCATTCTCTGTTAGCCACCACAACCAGGACACATGTGATGCAAGGGCAACTTCAGGTCAATCGCCCAGCATTTCTTAAAACTCCATTGCCACCCCCTCACCCCGAGAGTGGATATTTTGGCTTGGCATTTGTGAAAGTGACCCAAAATACGGGTGAGGATGGAGAAGGAAAGATGGAGTTTGGGAAACCTAACCTCACAGGCACTCATACCCCTTAACCAGATATGAGCTCCATGGTGCTAATGTTGCCAAGGGGAGGCACACGTGCCCTGGACAGAGGGTGGGCGAGGGGAGCAGGCTGGAGCCACAGCCAATAGGTGGTGACTGCAGCCAGCTGGCAGGTCCAGGGAGGCTCCCCCAGGCCTCCAAAAGGTTCCCCAGTAGGGAGCCAGAGGCTGGGATGGGGGGGTGTCTCCGAGTAGGGGTTACTCGGAAGCCCGGGCAGAAAGCAGACAACAAGGATGCCTGTCTGTCAGCATGTGGCCCAGCCACAGAGCTGGGTTCAGGATCAGACTCTGGTCCTCAGCACCCCAGTCATGGAAGGAGAACTTCTGGAAGGGCTTCAAGGGAAGCATTCAGGTGCAAGGAGCAGGTCGGTCTTCTGGTTCTCAGAACTGGAGAACAAGGTGAGGACTTGATCCAGGAAAAAGCACAAGCCTCAACCCAAGTGCAGGGTGAGGTCTTGTGACTGTAGCTCGAAGTCCCCCCTCCACACCTGTGTACATACCACCTCCGCATGTGCACATGCATGTGTACACACACACACACACACACACACACACACAGCCACAGAACAGAGCTGGCTCTCCCAAGGAGAACCTATCTTGTCATTGCTTTTGCCAGAAAGACCCAAGCCAGTCAAGTTCCAGACCCACCGGGGCTGCTGTTAACCTCAGCAGAATCACTTTGGAGGCTCCGCCCTGCACCTGCAGCCCACCAGTGACAGTGGCCTCATCTTGTAGCCCAGCCCTGTCCCCAAGCCCTGTAAAGAACCTCTCCCGTCTCCCTGTTTTTCCCCAAGGCAGCGCTCACAAGCAGTCATTTTACGCTGCGTAACCATTCTAAATGGAATCCCCATCTCAGCTGTATTGGAGAAAATTTATTTCGTAAGGGGTTTTTATTATGCAGTATGTATGTGACATCCGGTAATAGGAACTGCATTATATTTATTGTTTTATCTCTAAGAAAATATTGAAATAAAAGGAAAATGATCAGGGCCTATTATTCTCCAATGAGAAGGCATTTCAGGGCTCAGCTGGAAGACGGCATGGAGTGAGAGGACTCCAGCCCCGCAGTGCTACGGGGTCCAAAGAGTGCTCTGCAAAGGGGTCAGGAGAGAAGGGACTTTATGGCCTCTGCAAGTAATTCAGTATTGGAAAAACTTCACTAGTTGTCATGGGAGTCATCTTTATATATAAGCAGAGAGATAAACCCGGAAGCCTGGGATGCTGTAAGATTTAACGAGGTAAAACCATGTGTCATATTTCTCTGAGTTCATTGTATTGTTAGTGTCTAGAGTAAATAACAGTCTCAACTCTATTGCATTTTGAGACTTCAAGTAAGCGCTGTCTCCCTCTTCAGGACCTCTGTTTTGTTGGCTGGAGAAGGGTTTGGGGGTGGGGGCCCAGTGCACATGGGGGCTCCCTCACCACTCACTCTCACGTCTCCCCCAGTTCCAGCACTTCGGAGAGAGGCTGCCGTCCACCTTTTTTTCCACGTTCAGAATTGCTGAGAAGGGCATCGTTTCTGAAACCACGCGCAACCTTACCGAGTGCTTCAGCCTGAGCCCTGGGACCTACGTGGTGGTCATCTCCGCAGACAGAGAAGCAGTGGAGTTCCTGCTTCGAATCTTCCTGAAGATGCCAGACAGTGACAGGTACAGAACTTCTGGGATTCTAAACCTTTTATTGATTTAATTTTATAAAAACGCATTGCGTCATTCTGTGCAGCGAAGCACAGTGTCCGCTGAGAGGGACCCCCACTACCCACCAGTCTCCAGAAGTTCAAACAAAGGGGCCAGGGAGAGAGTCTGTGGACCAGTAAGTAGGTCACAAACAGGATGGGGCCGTTGCTCGATGGAAGTGCAGGGTCACGTGGGAAGACAGAGCGGAGGTTTCTACCTATGGCAGGAGGGACTGAGGAAGGCTTCTAGGGGGAAATGGCTTGTAAGCCAGTCCTTGATGGAAAACATACCAATGTTTCAAAGGGGATGGCAGTGGAAGTGGGAGAAAAAAGTATGAGCAGAAGCAGGGAGGTGGGTGAGCCAGGGCTTGTTGAAGAATAAGTGATGTTGGCCATAAGCACGGGAAGGTGGTACATGGCATGCATGGCCATTGTTTGAAATGTGGCCAGCATGGGGCGGGGGTGAGCCTGGATGAGAGTCTGATGGTGGAGGGTCTTCACTGCCAAGTGGGTGGTCAAGACTGGGATCAGTTATCCCACACCGTGCTGGGCGCCTCGTCCCTTCTTGGCCCTAAGCAGACATCACTGCAGTCACGGTGGTCTTTACAGTTGGACGTGGATGAGGCCTTCTCGGTCCAGCATGCCAGATGGTCACTGTGCCACCAGTCTGAGCTGGGAACGTAAGACAAAGCTTATTTGCCATCCTGGCAATGGGGGTTGCTAGATGAGTCCATCTGGCTGTGAAAGAAACAAGTTACTAAATGATGGGAAGACCAGAGGACGTCCACCCAGAAGACTGGACACAAGGCAGTGATGCTTATCTGCCTGCTGACCGCCATGCTGCCCACGTCACATCCTGCTGTGCTGAGGGCTCTCCACTCCTGTCCTTGCCACCGCCAGGAGTGCCCTCCATATGTAAGCATAAGCCTCCTTACAGGCTGGCCATCCTTGTCACACTGTCCCCATGATTTTCTAGGAACCTGGACAGCAATCTCAACCTCAGACCACTGAAGGTAGGTGTGTGGTACAGCAAGGCGTGGTTGGCAAACTTCTCTGGGTCCCATCCCATCCCATCCCCCAGAACTTTTCTGTCTCCTTCCTTCTTGCCTCACCGCTGACCAATGAAAACAGACACAACATGCCATCGCTTATATGTGGAATCTAAAAAAATGTATATATACAAATGAATTTATCTGCAGAACAGAAACAAACTCATAGACTTTGAAAAGCATGTAGTTACCAAAGGGGACAGCTTTAGGGGAAGGATGGACTGGGGGTTTGGGATGGAAATGTTCTAAAATTAGGTTGTGATGCTGCTTGTACAACTATAAATATAATGAATTCACTGAATTAAAAAAAAAAGAGACACCATCATGGGCCGGTGATGGCTCAAAGGGATAAGACCAGGCTTTAAAGGCCAGACTGGACCCAACCATCTTCCTTTCTCAAACTTCCATTTTCCCATTCCCCAAAAAGATTGTATCTGAGTGCTAGGTGGAGCCGCTGTCTCAGATGCAGTAGGAGGTTCGTGGGTGCTCACAGTGGGTGAGGACCCAAGATGAAAGCCAGGAGGCCTCCTTCCCCAGAAATGTGATGTTGGCTCCTCTCTTCTATCCAGGCAGGTCTTCCAGAAAATGACACCCCACAGAGCATGTTCTACAGATACGCTCAGCAGGTACAGTACTTGGCATGGCACTGAGGGGCTCCACGTAGGACCGGTGATGGAGGGACCGGAGGAAGGCAGACCTCTCCCAGGCCCTCGTCAGGGTACCGGGAGAAAAGTGACACGATGAGTGGTTGTGTCAGCCTCTCTGCCTGGATGTCTCCAGAACGGATGTGGAGAGAAGGGGCACCCCACCTGGGTGACATCTGGGATGGAGTGTAGAGTTTGGAAAGGGAGGGGCTAATTACAGGGGGTGAGCTTTTTAAATCTTTAAACAAGCAATTGGCCGTCGCCCCTGAAATCGTTTCTTCTCCAGCTCCGCCACCTCCCGCCAACCCTGGCCTCCTTCCCCCAGGGAGCTGGGCAGCTTCAGAAAACACCCACTGGAGTTCCCATTGTGGCTCAGCAGTTAATGAATCTGACTAGCATCCACAAGGACGCAGGTTCGATCCCTGGCCTTGCTCAGTGGGTTAAAGATCCTGCATTGCCGTGAGCTGTGATATAGGTTGCAGACACAGCTCGGGTCCCTCATTGCTATGGATGTGGTGTAGGCCGGCGGCTGCAGCTCCAATTAGACCCCTAGCCTGGGAACCTCTATATGCCGCGAGTACAGCCCTGAAAACCAAAAAAGAAAAAAAGAAAAAACACCAACAGCCTTCTTCCTGTCAAGCCACCTGTGTGCAGAGGGACTTGTCCTAATAGTTGGAGAAACCGTTATCAAGAACTCCTTGATCATCAGGATAAAAACAGCTGCCGAGGACTCTGCACAATGGGCCGTTTACCATTAGTGGTCATGTTGGTGTGGGAAGCGGGAATCGATACAGCTGACCGAGCGCGCGCGCCGAGCCGGCCTCGGGCAGGCAGGGGCCAAGGGCAGGAAGACGCCAGGCGATCAGAAGCCTAACAGGGCCGCGGCAGCTGGAGGCAGCCCCAAGCAAAGTTAGTTCTTCAGGCAGCCTGTGCCCAGAGGTTAAACACCAAGAGAAGTGGGAGTTCCTGTCATGGTGCTGTCGATTAAGAATCCGACTGTGACGGCCTAGGTCACTGCAGAATCGCAGGTTCAATCCCTGGCCCAGTGCAGTGCGTTAAAAGATCTGGCATGGCCACAGTTGTGGCTCGGATTCAATCCCTGGCCCAGGAATCCCATATACTGCAGGTATGGCCATTAAAAAAAATAAAACAAACGACAACAAGAACAAAAAAAAAAAGGTGGAACGAGGGTACATGTTATCGGAGCAGGTCGGTAGGAAACTCCTTGAAAGCAGCCCCCTCCCAGGACTCAGGCTCACACGTGGGCCGGTTCAGAAGGCACTTCACCTGATGAAATGAACGTCCTGCCTGGTGAATGTCCCCAGTCTGTGGACTCCTGAGGGCAGAAGTGACATCGTACGCATCCGTTGTCCGCGGGCTGGATGCAAGGTGCGGCTGCATGGAGGTCAGCTCTGCTTCTCTGTGCAGTCGTCCTGGAAGCTGCTGCCCATGAAGCTGCTCAGCACCCCCAGCAGAAAAGGGAACTTGGTTAACGCCTCCAGAAGTTCAGGCTGGGAAAAGCTTCCCTCCCCACGACCTCGGTTGCTGCCTGCTTTTTTTTTTTTTTTTTAACAGAGGAAAACCGTGATGTCCCTCTTTCTGCTTCCGTGGCAGGAAAGACTGATGCTGTTATGTGCTCGATTAGAGCGGCTACTCTTAGCTTGGTTTTAATATCACACACACACACACACACACACACACTGCAGTCATGTTTTCTCTCATGCCTTTTCTGGAAGCAGATGGGGAAACACACCTGCGGGACGGAATTGATCCTTCAACGATACTTCTCCTGGGGGGCTCCCCAGTGCCAGGTTCGGTGGGGAGGAAGCAAGCGTTGCTTTCAGCCCCGTAATGAACAAAGAGACACATGCAAGGTGACCCACGCCGGGTCTCGGATGGCAGGAGTAATCAGCACTGCAGATGTTCGGGGAGGGGGCAGTTACCACCCTGGCCTGGAGCAGTCAGGAAGGGCTTCATGACGAAAGTGAGAATGTGCACGCGGCAGGAACTAAGTGCTCAGAAAGCCCAGGGCTTTTACTATCAGACAAGTGTCCCCTCAGCTCCTGGGCACCCACGTGACTCCTGCATCCCTCCCTCGTTTATATCAGGGACTGGACCTGGATGCTACTCAGCTTCAGAGCCTTCTCAACCAGGAATTCCTGGAAGGTAAGGACCTGCTCAGCCCGACCCCCTCCCCACGGCTACGCCATCCAGTGTCGCGCTCCCTGACTTCTCGGTCCTTCCTGTTCTCCCCCCTCAGGACCTCCAGGGGACACATTCTCTTTGGATGAGTGCCGGAGTATCGTGGCTCTGATGGATGTATCCTTCACCGACTTTCCCTGCCCCTCTCCCAGCGCTAAGAGCCTCTGCTCTGCGGGCTTCCCTAGGGCTTTAATTAGGACATAAGGGAACCTTTTTCTCACCCTCACTGCTTTCCTTGGGTCTAAGGGCTCACCAAAGAGCCCGGGCTTCTGGGATTCTGTATCGATTCTCAAACTCTCCAGAGCAACCACAGCAATAAGAGCAGTTCTTACCACCTATCAAGCATCAAACATTGTAGTGGTACATAGGTATTTTTATCTTATAATTCTTACACTAACCCCTATGATAGAAGAAGTCAGTCCATGACACAGTGGGGAAAAAAACTGGTGTTCAGAGAGGTTTAGTCATTCACCCAGATCTCACAGCTAGTCAGAGTTTATGCCTGGATGTGAAATTGGAGTTTTCAGCCTCCGCGGTCTATGTTCTAACACTGTCCTTCGCTGCCTCCTTGTAGCACCAGTGGGAGCTATTTTCCTTCCACCCCTCTCCTCACCACTGGAGGATTTCTCGCTCTTTAAATTCCTTGCTCAACAAGCTTCTAGTTCAATGAAGATAACAACCACCAACTCTTCTAGAAAACGCCCCATCTGCAAGGCAGTTACACCCCGTTATTATTATTCTGCTGCATTTGCAGGTGCAACTAGGCTGGGGCAGTGCGGTGACTTGGCCATGTTCCAAGCCACAAGTGGCAGAGCTGGGACTCAAGCCCAGGCCTCTTGACTCCCATCCTGACTTCCACCCTCTGATGGGCCGTTTCTCCCCGGCCGCTCCATCTCTGCTCTGGCGTCACGTGGGCATGACCCCCAGCTGCTGCCTTGCAGCTCCCCTCAGGTGTGTGCTGTCTCCCTGGAGCGACACGGATCCCCCAGCTCTTTGTCTCTTAACAAGGCTTGAGTGAGGATGTGAAGCCGGCCATTGTCGAACAAGAGGCTTTCCTGATGAAATCATCAATCAGGCCCTGTCTCTGCTGGCTGTGCTTCGGAATCACTCAGAGACACCGCTCATCCCTGCAGGTGAATTGAAATGGCCCTTGGCACCCCCACAGCCTGGGGCAGCTTACCTGCAAAGCAGGCAGGTCTTTTCTCCCCTTCTTCCAATTCCTCAGAGATCAGAGGTTTTTCATTGGTTCTCGTTAAGCCCATTGTATGGCGTGGCCAGGGCTGGCTTCGATGCACAGAACGCGGTCCGTCCATCGGCGCACCCCCAGTGGCACACTCACCTCTCTGCTGCCTCGGGAGTTGCAGTGACCTCCACTCCCCCCCACCCACCACTCGCCTCCAAATGGTGAAGGCTACGTTTGGGGCTCTCTCTCCACCTCCGGGTGAAAGTGATGTTGGCTCCTCTGTCTCAGGGCTTCCTTTTTCCAATGCCCATTTTCCCCTGTAAAGTAAATCTAAGCCAGGTCCCTTTCAGAAGCTGAGGGAGCCACCTGGCACGGGGCCAAATCCAGGTGACGTTGGACCGACCGTGTTGCTGGTTGATGGATGGAGCTGCTCCATCTTGCAGCCCCTCTGCTTGCTGCATGCAGGACTCCTTAATCCTTAACTCCCCACCAGCTGAAGGTGAATGGGCGGCTTGACCAAGAAGAGTTTTTAAGACTGTGGAGCCGTCTTGTCCACTGCCAGGTACCAGAACTTTCTTTTGACTCGCACACTAATTCCGTCGGGTTTAGCATATATTTTACCGGGTGCCCAATCCAGCACCAGGGCTGAGAGCTATAAAAGAGGAACCTCACCCCCGCCTTCGAGGAGAGCCCCCTGTTTTGCTCGGGGAGACAGGCCTGGACCGCTAGAAGGCACAAGGCAATGCCCAGCCCAGTGGCAGGCTAAGGCCCGCTCTAGGAAGCTGGAGGAGAAGGGGGTCCCAGTGGCCTGGAGCTAAAACTGCCAGCTAGCACTGCCCTCCTCATTTCTCCTCCAGGCCCCTTGTTCATCTTATTCCCTTCTCCGCCGTCTGCCAGGAGATGCATCAGCATCACTGATGTGGGCTGTGGCCTCAGTGTGACCTTGCCCCTGTTCTCAGACAAAGTCAAAACTCATCAGATCTGATACAAGACCCCCTGATTTGGGACCCTACTTTGGGGGCCAGGAGAAGCCCTTTCACCCATCCCACTACTCATTCAGACCCCAGATAGGAGACTCCGCGGTCAGCCCCCAAATCTCTTTGCCTGCGGGGCCTCCCCTGGGGGCCTTGCCCCCTCTCCAGACCCAGTTAGTTCTCCCTCACCTCCTAACACTTGACCCTACCACAATAAAATAAAAACATCTAATTTCTATTTATATGTAGTGTATGTCACCTAATCCCTGATGGGGCTGTTGGGCTTCTCACTGGCCACTGCAATGACTGACAGTCGTCCTGCTAGGTCGCAGGGTCCTCCAGGGCAGGGATCCTCGCATTCACCCTTTTCCCTAGTGCCGTCTACAGTATCCAGCGCACAGCAGGTGCTCAGAAATGCAGAAAAAGTGACCCAACAGAGGAGTGACTGAATGAATGAGTCAATACGAATTGAGAGCCCACCAGGTCTCTGTGCTCATCGAAAGCCACACGAGGCCAGAAAAAGATCTCAAGCTCTTCCTTCACAGTAATTGTCTCCCATGGTCAGCCTCAGGCGCACACCTGCATGGGGGCATTTTGCTTTGAAACCGCTCCTGTGCGGCAGCTGAGCGTTGGCCAAAATTAGGAGCCCCGAGTTTAGTCCCGTGGGGCTTGCCTGCTTAGTCCAAGGCAAGTTACTTGCCTGCCTGAGCTTGTGTGTCCTCACCTGGAAAATAGGAGGGGGATTTCCCGCCGTGGCGCAGTGGAAACAAATCTGACTGGTATCCATGAGGATGCGGTTCAATCCTTGATCTTGCTCAGTGGGTTAAGGATCTGGCGTTGCCGTGAGTGGTGTAGGTCACAGACGGGGCTTGGATCCAGTGTTGCTGTGGCTGTGGTGTAGGCCGGCAGGTTTAGCTCTGTTTCAGTCTCTAGCCTGGGAACCTCCATATGCCACGGGTGCAGCCCTAAAAAGCACAAAAAGAAAGAAAAAGAAAATAGGAGGATGCTGAGGGTGGGTGAGAATTAGGGAGAGTCCTTAGCAAATGAAGAGCTGCCCTGGACAAAACGGAGGTGTTGGGGTGACTCCACTACAGCCGAACCCGGTGCCAGATGCTGTCCCCACCCGCCTTCGTGTCGCCCACACAGAGCCCACCGCCCCCAAGCACTTTATAGAGATGTGGTCCTCCACTCCTTGCAGCATTGGGTCCTGTAATTGGCCCTGTGCAGAGGGGGGAAACCGAGGCCTAGAAAGATTAGCTCTGGTGGTCAAGCCAGGATTTACACTCAGCGATTCGGCTGTGAAGCCTGTGCTGTGAACTCTGGTCCCAGGCAAACCTTAGGGAGCTCGCCACCTCCCTGGGAAGCAAGCGGCACCTCCCCGGGCAGCAGGAGCCTGGTCCGGGGGCGAGGAAGCGGGGGGGAAGATGCGGGTCCCCCATCTTCTGGGAAGACAGGGACCCCTAGCCCCGTAGCTGGAGGCCAGGCGGGGACCTTTATCAAGCGGAGCCCACCCTGCCCTCCCCACCCTCAGCTGTGCACCTGGGGCCTGCTGGTGTTTTAGTGAAGCAGCCCTCCGGGGACCGAGGATAAGATTTGTCCAGGGCTTCTCTCTACCTGGGACCTCCTCCTCCTCCTCCGGGTGGGCCCTGGGACTCACACGGGCTTCCTGCCTCCTCTCCCACATCAGAGAGTTTTCCGGAACACCCAGAAGAACTCTGGAGTTTTTCGGAGCTCAGATCTGTGGAAGGCCATACAGGACACAGGTGAATCAGGGGCCCCTCTGAGCCGTGATGACGGGGGGAGGCGGGGGGCGGGGAAGGGGGCCCTTGACCGTCACGTGGTATCGGCCAGGCCACTAGAGGTGCCAGGCAGGCGGGAGAGAGCAGAGCGCAGCCGCCGTGCCCTCTCTACTTTGCACCTGCCTCGGGGCGGGGGGGGGCCCGGCTCCAGACTCAGACACCGTCCTCCCCTGCCTCAGTTCTTGACCGCCGGTCAATTCTCCCTGTTGCCTCTTCTCCCCAGCACAGCTCTAAGTGTGCAAAAATAACCCCACGTGGCTGATGCCCTGCCAGAAATCGCACTTGCCTTGAAGAGGCTTCCATCGCTGCATCTGGGCCGTCAGGGTCAAATACCTTCACAGAGGGTCTGGGGCAAGTGACGTCAAACAGCATCTACCTGCTTTAAGAGCTTTCGGTCCTGGGATGAGGACAATGACACCAGAGGGCGGTGCGGAAGTGCTCCCTATGTAGCTGATCAAGAACTTCCACTCCCGTCATCTCGTTTGAATGTCTCAAAGCTCTCCAGCTGGGA
>PVHT021183518.1:16030596-16054187 GCA_004024745.2 Catagonus wagneri | reverse complement strand
TTGCATTTCTTTTTTTTTTTTTTTTTTTTTTGTTTTCTTGCTTTTTCTAGGGCCACACCCACAGCATATGGAGGTTCCCAGGCTAGGGGTCTAACAGGAGCTGTAGCCGCTGGCCTACACCACAGCCACAGCAACGCGGGGTCCGAGTCACGTCTGCAACCTACACCACAGCTCATGGCAATGCCGGATCCTTAACCCACTGAGCATGGCCAGGGATCGAACCCACAACCTCATGGTTCCTAGTCGGATTCGTTAACCACTGAGCCACGATGGGAACTCCAAGAATTTGTATTTCTGACAGGTTCCCCAGGGAGGCCAAAAAAGCTCCCGGTCTGGGGGTCATGCTTGGAGAACCGCTGAGTAGCTAGTAAGAGATGAAATATTGAAAGGAGGCCTTCCTAATGACTCCAGAATAATAAAAGGGAGAAAGAGAATAGGTGCAATTCTACTGAAAAACATGCAGGGGCCGAGCAGGTAACTGAAAGGGGTGATGGAGCTAGTGTAAAAGAGAAAAAAAGGAGATGATTTGAGAATGTGCAGGCGGGAGAGTCATGCCCTATCTAAAGGCATTCAGATTCACATTTTATTAACCCTGCAGGAGAAACCAAACATCCCTCTGGCTGTATGGGGCTTCCAGGCCACCAGACTTGATGGATGGTTTGGTTTGCAAGATTGTGCTGGCTCCCTGGGGTTCCCTGGCCCCAGTGATTTTCAGTCTGCCTTGTCCATTCAGTGGTCAGGGTCTCCCCAGAGCTCCTAACGACAGTTAAGGTGCCTCTGTCCTGCCCCCCTGAGGTCTCTGCTCTGAGGACCAGCCTCGTCCCTGGATGAGCAAGTCAGGGCCGAATCCGTCCTCCAGCATCCACGCCTGAGACCCACATGCAGTCACGGGCCAGGGGAGGAAAGCTCTGGGCAAGAGAGAGGCCCCACAGAGGCAGAGCTGGGAGCAAACTTTTCAGGTGTCCTGGCAGCTCCCGGCCCCCGCAGGAATTACCAGATGATTGTGAAGAGTCTAGAATGTCTTGAGTCGGGCCCAGCAGCCAACAAGCAAGAGGCAACGAGAGAATTATAAATACCTAGAGGAGGAGAGGCCTGGCCACCGAGCTGGGCTGAGCAGGGCACGGTGATGGGAAGCCACGAGGCGCTGGCACAGGTTTCTCAGACCTGGCCTGGCAGCCCTGGTCTCCTCCCTGCTCACCGCTCACCCTGTGCCCAGACTTCCTTGCACGGATCTCCGTTACCGACGAGCTTCTGGATCTCGTGAGCCTCCGCTACAGCGACAGCACCGGCAGGGTCAGCTTCCCCAGCCTGGTCTGCTTCCTGATACGGCTTGAAGCCATGTCCAGTAAGTGTCACCTGGGGGCCACCCTGGAGGCCTGTGACCAAGGAGTACAGGAGAGGACCAGGAGGGGGCTCAGGCCCCAGGCCTGGGCAAGGCCTCCATAGTGGGTGGGCTGGAGTCCTGCCTGGGAGCCCTTGTCCTAAGGGACAGAGCCATCGCTAGCCTCTGTGACAGTGCAGTTGGCCGGTGTTCCCACCCTCCCTTCTGCAGCCTTTTCTCCCCAGGCTGGGTGCCCCCCCCCAACTCCAGTCCCAGATCACTCCCCACCCCGCTTGGCATCTCTTTCGGGGACAAGGTGAAATCACTGCAGCCCCTCTCCAAATTCTGTTTGTGGTTGAAACATGCTCTTTAATCGTGTAGTGGATGATCTGGCCTCTGCTAGAAGGACTGCAAGGAGGTGGGGAAGGAGGTCTCCCCAGAGCCTCAGAAATCCAGCTATGTAGGCCAGAGGTTTTGACACTTTTAGCAGCACGCCCCTTTGTTCTAAATGATATCTCCCGTGAAAGCCCGAGCCATAATATCTCCCCAAATGGAGCTGCTGTGGTTGAGGCAGGAGCAGGATCTGGCCTCCACTCTCATCCCTGCACCAGCCCTGCCACGTGGCACCGACCCCCACAGCCCCTGGACCCCACAGCTCTGCGCTACGCAATTAATAAGATAGAGAGAACAGAGCCCTGGAGGAGAATGAAAGAGAAGCCAGGGGCATAACCCTTGCTCCAGAGAATTTGCAGGTTGACAAGGAAGGTGTCCCTGAAACACTTTTTTTTTTTTTTTGAGCCGCACCTGCAGCGTACAGAGGTTCCCAGGCTAGGGGTTGAATCGGAGCTACAGCTGCCGGCCTACGCCACAGCCACAATGACACAGGATCCGAGCCTCATCTACAACCTACCCCACAGCTCACGGCAATGCCGGATCCCTGGCTCACTGAGCGAGGCGGGGGATCAAACCCGCATCCTCATGGATACTAGTCGAATTTGTTTCTGCTGCACCATGACGGGAACTCCCTGAAATACTTCCTATGACAAGCCCCCACCTTCCCATGGCCAAGTGTGGAGGGTACAGAGTTTAATAGAAGCTGGAAGTGGGTGTGGGGGTGGGAGGCAGAGCAGCCAGAGGGGGGTTTCAGGAGGTGAGCCCTGAGCTGGTCCTTGCGGGTGGGTTTGGCTGGGAGGAGCAGATTGGAGGCTGAGCGCCCTCTGGGCCTTCTCTGAGAATCCCCACACTGGTTTTACTCTCACGTGGGCCCAGGTCTGTCTTCATTCGTCTCCTCCTCTTTACCCTAGAAGCTTTCCAGAACCTCTCCAAGGACAGAAAAGGACTCTACTTGACAAAAATGGAGGTGAGCTACCTTCCCCTCCCCGAGACAGGGCCCAGCCCCAGGCCAGCTCTCCTCATCTGGTTCCAGGGAGCATTTCTCTCCCTGAGCCTATTGAACAGTCTGTCAAAGGCCAGCCGAGCTGCCGGCCACCCCCCTGCCTCCAATTACTGCCTTTATATATTGCTGGCTGCCAAGGCCGCTTTAGGATCTTGGCAGACAGATTTTATTTTTTTCCAATAGCTTAATAAAGCAGAGGATTATGTGGGAGTCGTAAATCCAAGAGGGAACTAAGGAACACCTGCTGAGCTCACTGTACATTAAACTTACTTCCAGTGAGTTTTAGGAAGAACCTCCTGGCCCAGCCAACTGGTCGACCTCAGCTGTCCCTCTCCATTCCCAGCTATTCGGGGAGTGGTAGAAGATATGCTGTAACAGGGCACTGAGACCTCCTGCTTGGGTTGGAATTAGCTGGAAAAGGCTGATGAGACCAGACTGAGATCTTCCAAGGGAAGAGGTGACCATTTGCCCTGTATTAAGCTAACAAGTTTAAAGATTGATTCTAATGATGGTGCTTATTTCTCAGTGGATGAACCTGGTGATGTACAACTGAAGCAAGCAGTAGAACAGAGCCCAGAGCCCAGGTAAGACACGGCAACTTTAGACGCATTTCATTCCAGGGACACAGTGCTTCTCCCCCTGCACTGCACACATGACTCTGTCCCCGGGAGCACTGCACCCCGAGAGATTACAGAGCTCTTGCCTGTATGCACAAGGTTAAAGTGCTTGGCCCCTGAGTTTCAAGGCCAATGCTGCAGGTTTCATATAAGTATGTAGACCAGTGGGCATTCGTGAAAGAGTGTCTGGAAGTTATAAGTGAGGGATTTAGGATTCCTATTTAAAATCTGTTTTTATTGAGATGCAGTCAACATTTAATATTGTATTCATTGTAGGCACGCAATATAATGATTTGATATATGTATACATTGTGACATGATTACCTGATAAGTTTGGTTAAATCTGTCATCTCACATAGTTATAAATTATTTTCTTTGTGATAAGAACTTTTATAATTTACTCTCTTAGCAACTTTCACATATGCAACAGTATTGGTAACTATAGTCACCATGCCGTGCCTTATAGCCCCCAAAGTTATTGACCTTGTAACTGGAAGTTTGCACCTTTGGACCGCCTTCCACTCATTTTGACCAACCCCCTCACAACCTATGGCGACCACCACTCTGTTCTCAATAACTATGAGTGTACTTTTTTATTACATTTTTATTAGATTTTTTTATTAGATTCCACATGTAAGTGAAATCACACAGTATTTGTCTTTCTCTGACTTATTTCACTTAGTATAATGCCTTCAGGTTTCATCCACATTGTCACAAATGGCAAGACCTTCTTTTTTATGGCTGAATAATATTGGGTTATAAATATATACCACATTTTCTTTATCCGTTCATCCATTGGTGGAGACTTAAGTCATATCCATGTCTTGGCTATTGTAAATAATGCTTCAATGAACATGAGGGTGCCTCTCTCTTTTCAAGTTAGTGTTTTTGTTTTCTTTGGATAAATACCAGGAAGTGGAATTGTTGGATCATATGGTAGTTCTATTATTTTTTTTTTTTTCAGTTTAGTGGCTGCTGATTAATTGTTCCTCTATGGGGGGTACTGTGCTGGGTTCCAGGGATACAAAGATAAATAAAGTTCACATGGTTTCTGCCCTTAGTTGCTTACTACCAAGTGGGAGAGGCAGTCTCATCAATAGGAAACTACACTGTAATATACCAGGTGAAACAAAAGAGGCTCGGGAGCGATATGGGCCCTCAAAGGGGTGCTTCGGATAAGTTCTGGACATGGTGATGAGCTTGTGGGACACCCCTGTGGACAGCTGGACACACAGGTCTTCAGGGAGATCAAACTTGGTCCTGGCCCTGGAGCACCTTGCTGTGAAGTGAAAGAGACAGAAATGTAAATACAATAGATCTGTTACAAAGCTCTGTAGTGAAGGCTAACACAGAGGTGCCCCCAAAGATCATGGTGCAGCTCACTTGGCCTGGAAGTCGTGACATGTCTCCAGGAGACAGCAGAGGAGCTGAGCCTTGAGTGATTCAGAGAGGCCGTCATGTCTCGTGGGCTGGTGATGAGCCATCGTTCACATGGAATACTTCGGATGGCCTGAGCGAGGCGCCAAGGAAGGACATCACCAGCTGGGCAGCCAGTGGGCAGTGAGCAGGCAGCTGGTCCTGGGAGGCCCTCCTCTGAAGGCAAGACGCACAGCTCACAGTCTTTCTTGACACACGTGAAAGGTGGCATTCTGTACTCACTCCAGTGGGGTGCGTCTGATGCCCCTAGGGGTTGGTTCAGCTTCCTGTGGAGGGTGGGCACTCAGAGCCTGTTACTGATTTTTTAACCTCCATGCAGTTCTACATAATGGATGCACCAATTTACATTCCCACCAACACTACGCAGCGTTTCCCTTTCTCCATATCCTCATCAATACTTCTCTTTTTGATAGCAGTCATTCTAACAGGTGTGAGGCGATACCTCATTATGGTTTTGATTTGCATATTCCTGATGATTAGTGATGCTGGGCATGTTTTCATGTACCTGTTGGCTATTTGTATGTCTTCTCTGAAAAAAAATGTCTATTCGGGTCCTCCACCCATTTTCAAATCAGGTTGTTTGGGTTTTTTCTGTTGAGTCATGTGAGTTCTTTATAACCCTTACCAGATATTTGATTTTCAGATATTTTCTCCCACTCAGTGGGTTGCCTTTTTACTTTGTTAATGATTTCCCTTACCTGTGCAGAAGCTTTTTAGTTTGATATAGTCCCACTTACTTATTTTTGCTTTTGTTGCTTTTGCTTTTGATGTAGAATCCCAAAAAAATCTTTGGCAAGACCAATGTCAATGAGCTTACCCCCTATGTGTTCTTCTAAGAGTTTTATAATTTCAGTTCTTATGTTCAAGTCTTTAAACCATTTTGAGTTGACAGTTGTGTATGGTGTGAAATCGTGGTTCAGTTTCATTCCGAAATTCTTCATTGAAGTTCCAAAAGGGAAAGGCAAGCACCGATTACAGGAGAGGCTAATATGTGGAGCAATAGAAACCATCAGACCTTGGGGAGATAAGAGTTGGGTTGAGTTCAGGTCTACCATATCCACTCAGTCTTGGCTCATGGGTTGCTTTGAAGAATTTGAGTCAGAAGGATGAAGTTCTGCCTCTAAATCTTCAAACCCACTTTCATCTGTAACCATCTTCCACCTTCCTCTTGTGATGCTAAAGGGAATATTCCTCTGAGGATGTTCTGATCTCATTACCTTTCACCTTCACAGGGGCCCAAGTGAATGAATTCTTTCTTTCTTCCAGAGTCTTCCAGTTCCCACTGGCACATGTTTATCTTTTAAATTTCCTCCATCTCATAGTTCCTTCCAGCTTACAATTCCATCTCTCTCCTCCCTGTTCAGCTAAACTTCATTTAAGTCGTCACCTCCTGCTCTTTTCAAACTTGGATTTCTCAGATGTCATCTCTCTCCCTGACTTTTGCACTGGCTTCCTACCTGACTTTCCTGTATCCACCCATGTTCCTTAAATTGATTTCATGTACTTTTAAAAATTCAAATCCAACCGTTGCATTCCCCAGGTTAAAACCCTTCAATGCCTTGCTGTTGATGTTCAGGAAGAGTCTAAAGTCATGAATGTGACCTGCATGATCTGGCCTCTGTCCACCTGTCCGACCATACCTTGGGTCCCTCCTCCTTCCTGGCCTCTGCTCCCACCCCGCCACCATTACCTTTATTTCCTTCAGTGATCTGTTCTTTTTCCAACCTCATCCTTTGCCCTTACTGTCTGCCCAGCCCTGGGTTAGTTACCTAATTCTTGATCCTTCATGTCTTGGCCCTGGTTTCCCATATTACTTATTCATGTAAAGCACTTCCCCAATCATGACATTCAAAACGCTTTTTTGTTGCTATTGTCCACTCCTTCCTTTTTTTAAAGCCCTATTGAGATATAATTCACACAACATACACTTACCCATTTAAAGTATACAGTTCGGTGGTTTTCAGTATAGTTGCAGACCTTTGCAACTGTCACCCCAATATAATTTTGGAACATCTTCCATCATCACAAAAAGAAACCCCATGTCCATTAGCAGTCACTTCCTATTTTTGTTCATCCTTCTAGTCCTAGGCAACCACTAATCTACTTTCTGAATCTATAGATTTTCCATTCTGGACATTTTATATTATTGGAATCATGCAATATGTGGTCTTTCCTGACTGACTTCTTACACGTAGCATAATATTTTCAAGGCTCATCCAGGTGGTAGCATGTATCAGTACTTCCTTCCTTTTTAATGCCAAGTAATATTTCATTTTGTAGATATACCATCTTTTGTTCACCCATTCATTAGTTGATGGACATTTAAGCAGTCTCTACTTTTTGACTATTGTGGATAATCCTGCTGTGAATGTTTGTGTACAACGTTTTGCATGGATGTTATGTTTTCATTTCATTTCATCTGTATACTTAGGAGTAGAATTGCTGGATCATACGGTAACTGGATGTGTAACATTTTGAGCAACTGTCAAACTGCTTTTCAAAGCAGCTGCACCATTTCACATTCTTACTAGCAGTGAACTAGAGGTTCAGTTTCTCCACATCATTGCCAACACTTTTTTTTAATTGAAGTATAGTTGATTTACAATATCATGTTACTTTCAGGTATACAGTGTAGTAATTCAGTATTTTTGAAGATCATATTCCCTTTTAGGTGATTATTCCAAGATAATAGGTACCATTCCTTGTGCTGAACAGTGTATCTTTGTTGCTCGTCTATTTTATATATGGTAATTTGTACCTGTTAATCCCACACTCCTAATTTGTCCCTCCCTATTTCCTCTTCGCTTTGATAACGTAAGTTTGTTTTCTGTGTCCCTGAGTCTGTTTCTGTTTTACATATACATTCATTTGTATTATTTTTTAGATTCCACATATGTGATACATAGAGTATTTGCCTCTCTCTTACTTAATTCCACTAAGCATAATATTTTCTAGGTCTGTCCACATTGCTGCAAATGGCAATATTTCACTCTTTTTTATGGCCAAGTATGTGTTATAAGTATATAAGTATATCTTCTTAAGTCAGTCATCTGTTGATGAGCACTGGATTGCTCCCACGTCTTGGCTGTTGTCAGTAGTGCTACTGTGAAAATTGGGGCGTATTATCTTCTTGAATTAGAGAGTTTTCATTTTTTTTCTAGCTGTATACCCAGGAGTGGAATTCCTGAAGCATATGGCAGGTCTATTTTTAGTTTTTTTGAGGAATGTAAATACTGTTCTCCACAGTATTGGCCACACCAATTTGCGTTCTCACCAGCGATGTACCAGAGTTCCCTTTTCTCCACACTTTCTCCGAGATTTGTTATTTGTAGACTTTTTGATGACAGCCATTCTGACAGATGTGAGGGGACACCCTAACAGGCTTTAATTTGCGTTTCTCTAATATTTAGCAATGTTGAGCATCTTTTCATGTGCCTGTAGGCCATCTGTATGTCTTGTTTTGGCAAATGTCTATTTAAGTCTTCTGCCCGTTTTTATTGGGTTGGGTTTTTTTTAACATTGAGTTGCATGAGCTGGTTTGTGTATTTTGAACAAAGCCCTTGTAGGTTACATCATTTGCAAATATTTTCTCTCATTCTGTAAGTTGTCTTTTCATTGTGTTGATAGTTTTCTTTGCTGTGCAAAAGCATTTATTTTTGCTTTTATTTCTTTTGCCTCAGGAGACTGATCCAAGAAAATATTGCTATGATTCATGTCAGAGAGTGCTCTGCGTATGGTCTCTTCTCAGAGTCTTTTATGGTTTCAGGTCTTACATTTGGTTCTTTAAACCATTTTGAATTTAGGTTTTTTGTGTGATGTGAGGGTATGTTTGAATCTCATGATTTTACATAAGGCTGACCAGTTTTCCCAACACTACTTATTTAAGTCTGTCTTTTCTTAATTGTATATTCTTGCTTCCTCTATCATAGGTTAATTGACCGTAGATAGGCGGGTTTATTTCTGTGCTCTCTGTTCTGTTCCATTGATCTATATGTCTGTTTTTGTGCCAGTACCACAGTTTTGATTACTGTAGCTTTGTAGCATTGTCCAAAGTCTGGAAGGATTATGCCTCCAGCTTTGTTCTTTTATTCCTCAGGATTGCTTTGACAACGTGGGCTCTTTTGTGGTTCTAAATACATCTTAGGATTATGTTGTCTACTTTTGTGAAAAATGTTCTGGGTAGTTTGATAGGGATTGCATTAAATCTGTAAATTGCTTTGGCTAGTGTGGTCATTTTAATAATAGTAATTCTTATAATCTAAGAGAACCATTTCTCAGAATCATCTTCAAGTTCCTTCATCTCACCAACATTTTTCATTGTCTTTTTTATTATAGTCATCCTAGAGGGTATGAAGTGATATCTTATTGTGAGTTTTTCTTTTGTTTTGTTTTTTGTTTTTGTTATTGTTGTTTTTGCTTTTTTATGGCTGCACATGTGGCATCTGGAAGTTCTCAGGCTCAGGGTCAAATTGGAGCTGCAGCAGGCCAGCCACAGCCACAGTCACAGCAACGTGGGATCTGAGCCACATCTGTGGTCTACACCACAGCTCATGCAATGCCAGATCCTTAACCCACTGAGCAAGGCCAGGGACTGAACCTGCATCTTCATGGACACTTCGGGTTCATAACCCACTGAGCTGCAAAGGGAACTCCCTCATTGTGGTTTTGATTTGTAGATCCCTGATGGCTTGTGCTGTTGAGTATCTTTTTGTTGTTTATTGGCCATTTGTCTATCTTCTTTGGAGAAATGACCATTCACATCTTTTGTCAGTTTTTTAAATTGAGTTATCATTTTGTTATTGAGTTGTAAGAGTTCTTTATCTATGTATTCTAGTTACAAGACCCTGATCATATATGTGACTTGCAAAATTTTTCTCCCATTCTGTTAGGTCATCTTTTAAGTTTCTTGACATTATTTTCAGATTTTTTGAGTTTGATAAAGTCCAGTGGATCTGTTTTTCTTTTTGTCACTTACACTCTTGGAATGGTATCTAAGAGATCGTTGCCTCACCCAAGATCATGGATATTTACTCCTATGTTTTTCTCCTAAGAATTTTATAGTTTAGTTTTTACATTTAGATCGTTGATCCATTTTGAGGTAATTTTTGTATACAGTGGGATGTAAGAGATCTAAACTCATTCTTTTGTCCATGTATATCCAATTGTCCCAGCACCATTATTTTACTTTTTTACTAATGATTTTTATTTTTTCATTAATTTTTATTTTGTCCATTACAGTAGGTTTATAGTGTTCTGTCAGTTTCTACTGTACAGCAAAGTGACCCAGTCACACATATATATATATACATTCTTTTTCTCACATTATCTGCTATGTCATAAGTGACTAGATATAGTTCCCTGTGCTATACAGCAGGATCTCATTACTTATCCACTCCAACTGCAGTAGTTTGCATCTATTAACCCCAGACTCCCAGTCCATCGCACTCCTTCCCCCTCCCCTTTGGCAACTGCAAGTCTGTCCTCCAAGTCCATGAGTTTCTTTTCGGTAGAAAGGTTCATTTTTGCCATATATTACATTCCAGATATGTGATATCATCTGGTATTTGTCTTTCTCTGACTTACTTCTCACTTTGTATGAGAGTCTCTAGTTCCATCCATGTTGCTGCAAATGGCATTATTTTGTTCTTTTTTATGGCTGAGTAGTATTCCATTGTGTATATACCACATCTCTTAATCCATTCATCTGTCGGTGGACATTTAGGTTGTTTCCACATCTTGACTGTTGTGAATAGTGCTGCAATGAACATACAGGTATGTGTACTTTTTTCAAGGAAAGTTTTGTTTGGATATATGACCAAGAGTGGGATTGCTGGATCATATGGTAGTTCTGTATTTAGTTTTCTGAGGTACCTCTATGCTGTTTTCCATAGTGGTTTTACCAATTTACATTCCCACCAACAGTGAAGGAGGGTACACTTTTCTCCACATGCTTTCCAGGATTTGCTATTTGTTGACTTGTTAATGATGGCCATTCTGACAGGTGTGAAGTGGTGCCCTCATAGCAGTTTTGATTTGCACCAGCACCATTTATTGATTATTATTTGCCCTGTTTTATTGTCTTGGTACCCTTTCCAAAAAATCAGTTTATCATAACATAAGGATTTATTCCTGAACTTTGAATTCTAATCCATTGATTTAAATGTCTGTCCTTATGACAGTTCCACACACTGTTGATTATTGTGGTTTTATAGTATGCTTTGAAATCAGGAAGCGTGAGTCTTCCAATTTGATTTTGGTTTTCTTTTTCAAGAAATATTTTGGTGATTCTGGGTTCCTTGCATTTACATATGACTTTTAGGGTCAGCCTGACAAATTTTGCAGAAAATAAAGGCCGCTAGGATTTTTATGGCAGTCCTATAAATCTGTAGATCAATTTGGGGACTATTGCCATCTTCACAATATGTTTTCTGGTCCATGAACTTGAAATGTCTCTCCTTTACTTTTGGATCTTCTTTAATTTCTTTCAACATTTTACGGTTTTCAGTGTAGAAGTCATACACTTCTTTTGTCAAATTTATTGCTAGGGAGTTCCCATTGTGGCTCAGTGGTAATGAACCCAACTAGGATCCATGAGAATGCAGGTTCGATCCCTGGCCTCACTCAGTGTGGTTAAGGAGCCGGCATTGCTGTGAGCTGCGGGGTACGTAACAGACATGGTCACAGATCCTGCATTGCTGTGGCTGTGGTGTAGGCTGGCAGCTGTAGCTTTGATTTGACCCCTAGCCTGGGAACTTGCATATTATGAGTTTATTTCTTAGTTCTAACTGTCTTTTGGGGAGTTCCTGAAAATGGAGATAGTTTTATTTCCTCCATTCCACTCTGGATGACTTTTACTTTTTTTTTTTTTTCCACTTGTCTGATAGTCCCGGCTGGAACTTCCCACACAGTGCAGAGCAGGGCTGGAGAAAGCAGACATTCTTGTGTTCCTCATCTTTGGAGAAAAAACACCCTATCTTTCACCAATAAGTGTGATGTTAGCTGTGAGGTTTTATAGACACCATTTGTCAAGTTGAGAAAGTTCCCCTCCATCTGTAGTTTGCTGAATCAAGACACCTTTTTTTTTTTGCCTTTTGTTGTTTTTTTTAGGGCTGCACCCGCGGCATATGGAGGTTCCCAGGCTAGGGATCTAACAGAAGCTGTAGCTGCCGGCCTACACCACAGCCACAGCAACGCGGGATCCGAGCAGCATCTGCACATCTGCAACCTACACCACAGCTCACGGCAACGCCGAATCCTTAACCTGCTGAGCAAGGCCAGGGATCGAACCCGCAACCTCAAGGTTCCTAGTCGGATTCGGAACTCCTCAACACACTTTTAATTACTTGTTTGATGTCTGCATTCCCCGCTACACTGTAAGCCTAGGTGTGTCTTATTTGTTGCTGTCTCCTTAGCGTGTAGATAAACCACTCAGTAATGATTTCCGCAATGACTGGAAGACATTGCCTTTTCAGGTTTGTGTCTTCCTCTGTTCCGTTCTCATCCCAGCTTTTATAAATATCATCTTAAAACTCATGTCTTCTGCTGTTTCAGCTGTTTCTTGTTTTCTTCCCCATTGGGGTTACTGGAGAGCCGAGAGTTAACCTTATCTTGTTGTAGTCTCTAATCCAGCATGATCTATATTCTTTTATAAAGGCTCTTGTCTATCGAACCTCTCACCCTTTTGGAATCTGCTTTCCTGAGTCCCAGGAACATTATTTCCGCCCTGGCCAGCATTCCCTTACTTCACTATTTCAGAGCGACTTTCTCCCAGGATTCCCACCCCTCTCAGGCTCACGTTGGCCAGCATTCAGCCCAGAGGGAAATGCCTTCTCCTTGCTCCTTTGGTCCCCTGAGCAGGGAAACAGTCGCTGGAACAAGTGAAGGCCTGGTCAGATGAGCTATGACTGGGGTAGCTGAGGTCTGCTTCCGTGCTGGGCTGAAACCTACAAACTGTGTATTGAAGCTTCTACCTGCCCTTAGTCTTGAGCGACAAGCTGGGGTTAGAACACTTCCCTTGCTCTCTGCTCTTCAACCCATCTGACCCCTCTGACAGAGTCACTTAGGGCACAGCCATGTGCAATCAGACCTCTCCTCTCCCCCCCCGTCCCCCCATCATATCTATTTTCTTTTGAAGAAAGCGCACGCCTCCATCGTCACCCTGGCGGCAGTGTTTATGGTAAAATTGTTCCAAGCTATCAAATTCCGACTTTCAAGGATGCTAATGCCCAGTGCTGTGGTCCTTGGACATCTGAAGCTGTGTCGATCTGAACTGATTTTGGAATCTAGAGCTTTAGGGCCCTGCAAGTCACCCCCCACTGAGCGTCTGTCCGGCTCAGATCATCTGCATTCACGTGGCTCTACTGTCAATAAGGCAGTAAAGCGCCTTATGCAAACACAGCACTGAGAACAATTTCCTACTGTGCGGAAATAATGTGTTTTCAGGAATGGGTCGCCTCCTCCTCTTTGGCATGAGGCAGAAACATGGGCAGCCATGGCCCCGATCCTGCTGACTTACCAACAGCAGTTTTCACAAGAGTGGATCTGCTTCTACCCTAATAAATCCGTCTCTCTAGCCTTCAGACGGAGGGAATTCTTTCTGGGAACTGGGGGTCTGGATTTGCCTTCGATGATACGAACACCCCTCACCTCCTTTGGCAAACACAGCCCAGGCACCTTTCACACCTAGGGGGTCTGGTTTTCCAGAGCTGGCTTTTAAAGAAAAACGGATCCAGCCGGGACAATAACGTGAACACTCCAAGGGCACAGACCAAGAAGGAGAAAGACCTGAAATCTAGGACACGGGAGGCACAGCCTAGCTCCTTCACTAGCAAGACAAGTCCAGAGGCCAGGGCTGTGTAGCCCCATGAGCGTGAGAGAAGCCCAGCGGGGAGCAGGAGGAGCGACCTTTGCAGGGGGAAAGAAAAGGCATCGGTAGTTTTTTCTAATCAATTCATCGTGGAAAAATAGTGTTCATAAGGATTTTGAAATTCTGCTGGAGGGTTTAGGAAGAATTATTAGGATAACGACAGGGACTAAGCAGATTTTTTAAAATGAGGTAATTATTAATTCCTGGAAGAACAAAGAATTCTCGAAGAAAGGAAATGTGAGCCTAGAGGAGGAGTTCTTCAGTCTGCAGTGAATTGTACATACATAATTGTAATAAAATAAAAATTGAATATTGATTTCACAAAAACGTGACATAAATATGTTAGAGGATGAAAAGAGGGAGAGAAGACACAGGGTTGGAAGCCCCCAGCCTGTCTTCCATCCGGAGACGTCAGTAGGCATTTAAAATGGGTAAGTCAGAGGGTAAGCATCTAGGCATGTTATTTAGAAGTAAGGAGGTAAGCATCAGAAGAGAGCATTTGGAGAGAGAAATTCTGGTTAGGAACGGGGCTGGGGACTGATGTTTTCTCTCCATGCCTTGTAAAACTATTTGATTTTTACATGATGGACCTTGGGCTGGGATTTCATGAAAAATAAGTAAACTAGCGAAACTCTGAGAGACAAGAGTTTAAGACCCAAGAGAAGGAGTTCCCATTGTGGCTCAGAGAGTTAAGAACCCAACACAGTCTCTGTGAGGATGTGGATTCGATCCCTGGCCTCGCTCAGTGGGTTAAGGATCCAACATTGCCACGAGCTGCAGTATACAGCTCGGATCCTGTGTGACTATGGCTGTGGCTGTGGCACAGGCTGCAGCCGAAGCTCTGATTCGACCCCTGGCCCAGGAACTTCCATCTGCTGCAGATATAGCTCTAAAAAGAAAAAAAAGACTCAAGAAGAGGGAAACAGAAGTAGAATTGAGATTGCTTCTTTACCACGTGGGCAGGAAAGGTGGTCAATTGTAGCTGTAGGAAAAAAAAAAAAAGTCTATACAAGATCGTCACTTTCATCCTTGAGATAAGCTCTTAAGAAAAGCCATTCTTCTCCGGGGTCCACAGCGAGCAGATCAGAGCTCAGCTGGACCAAAGGATGAAGCTGCTGTTATTCTAGCCGCCCCTGTTCTCAGCCCTTCCAACCTGTCCAGGTTCGGAGGCACCTCCACTCCCCGGCCTTCCCTCCACTTTGCTGCAGGCTCTCAGGTGCTAGACGGACTGTGGTTTGCAATCAGGGCAGAGCAGGTGGGTAGGGCACCTTCAGGGAATTTCGAAGAATGAGTGGCGAACTTCCCATCCATCGGAGGCAGGGGTGTGATGGGGCTGGTCCAGCCTTGCCAGCAGGTGGTACACACACTCCCTCTGTTGTCTGATGGTCCTGAGCCGCATCTGTGGGGATGGGGCCTGGCCTCTGGGGTTGCTCAAGAAAGGAAAAGCTTCTTTACTCACCCTGGGCCTTCTGCCTTTGAGCATCTGTGTCTTTCTCTAGGACAAGTCCCGAGAATCTGGCTCCTGTTCCAATGGGCTGTGCCACTCCCATGGGTGTGCTTTGTATCCTGTCAAAGCTTGTCCTGCCTGGAACAGAGTCAAACCCACCTTCGTGGAGCCTGGGCTGGGTCAAGCTCTCAGGAACCTAAGATCACCGAACAAGTCACCTGAACACTTTGGGACACCAGCGCGGAATCCCTGGAGAATGAAGCCTGAAATGTTCCCTTGTGGGAAATCAGGGGAGAGGTTGCATCTCAGGCCCCTCCCATGAGTCCACCCCATTTCTTGGAAAAGCCAGAAGGAACCAGCCTGCCCACCCACGGGGTGCTGTGCGTGACATAGGAGCAATGCGTCGGGCGTTTGCAGAATTAATCTTACCCCCCACTGTCTGAATCCCAATTGTTTCACAGCAAAATGGCAAAATAAAACACGGTTCCCAGGAAGGTCTTCTACTCTGTGACAAATAGGATCTTAGTTCAGGATGAAAAATACCTTTGGGGGAGGGGAAATCCGGCAACAAGGCAGGCACCTGTCTCTCTCCTGACCCAGAAAGTGGTCATCAGATGTTCCCCAAACGACCATGACCCCCTAAAGTTCAGAAGAGAGTCCGGGGAGTGAGTGGGTCAGACCCCACTCAAGAGAGCTTGAGTGCTCATTCATGGAAGCATCCAGGAATCCTTGGTGTGTGTGCGTGTGTGTGTGTGTGTGTGTGTGTGTGTGTGTGTGTGTAACCATCGGAAGGCAGATGGCCTGGACAGGTAGGGAGCAGACAAATGCGTGGCGGGAGCAGTATAGACAAACAAAATCAGAGAGACTGAGGCCAAGACAGAAATCAGGAGATGAAAACAGAAGGAGGAAGAGCGCTCCCTTGTGGCACAAGAGCTTAAGGATCCAGCGCTGTCCCCGCAGCAGTCTGGGTTGCCGCTGTGGTGTGGGTTTGATCTCTGGCCTGGGAACTCCCACGTGCCACAGGCACAGCCCCCCCCCAAAAGAAAAAGAAGACTGGGGTTCTACGGACATTGATGGAGCGATGGCCAATAGAGCCCAGTCATTTGAAATCCTTTGCCGGTGGAAATGTTGACTTACCTTGCGCCAATCAAGGGCTGTAGCTCTCAAACTTCATTGTGCTTAAAAATCACCTGGGGCAACTTTGCTAAAAATCTTCAGAAATTCTGATGCAGAAAGTCTGATGCCAGCTAGGTCTGAGAATCTTTTTTTTAAGCTCGCAAGTGATGCCTGTGGTCCTTGGGTGACCTTTCAAGAACTGCTGCTTTTACAGCTCCACTGAATGGTGGAAATGCTCTGGGCTGCAGCAGCCAGGGTGGCTGTGAAAGGCCTGAAATGTTCGAGCTTCAGGTCTGCTCTGGTCAGAGCCCTCCGCGCCCCCACCCTAGCCCCACGCTGCTGCCTGCGGGAGTTCCGATCCCTTCCCACCACCTCCCCGCTCGCTGCTCCCCTCCTTCCAGCTCCCAAAGAACTGATGTCCTCGTTGCTTTTTACCTCTAAACAAGCTAATTAAGCAATAATCCTAGAAGAATCCATCACTCTGACAAGGTTGTTGATTAACCATCCCCCAGCCAAGCCAAAAGCACTGACTATCCCAGCGGAGCAGTCGGTAATGAGTACAGCAGCGGCGCTGGGCTGCAGCAGAGCAGGTGATGTCTGAATCCGAGAGGACGGACGCAGGATGGGCGACTGGGTCGCCTCTGCAGCCTGGTGGAGGACAGCGCGGAGGAGGGAGGACGGGCTTGAGGCTGCCCAGGCTGGGGCACCCCTAGCCAGAGTCTAGGCCGTTCTTTCTGAGACCACTGAATGTCCCCAAAGAGGGTTTCTAAGGTTATGAACAACTCTGGGCCACGGGAGAAGGGCCATGTGAAAGGGGCTGAACACGAAGATATAATTTTTTAACTTTACAGCTGTCAGCTATATAGCTGTCAGAGTAAGAGACAGGCAAAACGATAAAAATGGCTGCCTTTCAAAGATCAAGTCCAGACTGATATATCTTTCTTTCTTTCTTTTTTTCTGCGCTTAGACTCTTGTTTCAAACACTCCTCTGTCCCCTTAAAATATTTACTTTCTTCAGTGCTCAGAAAAATGGTCTCTTCGACCAAGAATATGATTAAAAACACTGCCCCCTGGTGGTCACAGCTTTGAAGCACCCACCTTCCAAAGGTGCCTTCCTATTTAAGTGCCTGGGTGGATTCCAATCAGCCTGGCCAGAGCTTGCCGTCTGAGCTGCCATATCTGCGGAATGGTCCCGTCATCTGTCTGACTCTGAATTCTCCTCTTATTTCTGCCCTTTTTTTTTTTCCATAAAAAATGGATGACATTAGTATATATTCTTGACCACGGCGAAGGAAACTGAGCCCCAGCTGCACTACTCTGATGGGGTCACTGACATGCTATGTCATCTTACGTGTTTTAAGAGTTTGCAATTCTGTCCAGACACAATGAAAAGAAAATAGCAAATGGCAAGTGCTCAGTTGTGCTAAGAAAACGGTTGACTAGGCGTGTGTAATGTAAAGACGGGGAACACAGTGGAGTGGACAGAGCACTGGGCAAGGCCTCTGGAATCTCAGATTCGAGTCCTGTTTCTGCCTCCATCCAGCTGTGTGTGCTTTGGGGAACCGCCCTCTCTTTCTGGGCTTCCTTCTTTAAAAACGGAAGGGCT
The DNA here is from genome assembly GCA_004024745.2 of Catagonus wagneri. Classification (NCBI taxonomy): domain Eukaryota; kingdom Metazoa; phylum Chordata; class Mammalia; order Artiodactyla; family Tayassuidae; genus Catagonus; species Catagonus wagneri. Next base: position 16,036,381 of record PVHT021183518.1, on the reverse strand, counting down.
GAACCTAAAGATCTCTAAGATCCCTTCCATGGCGCACTCTTGGGGAGCCAGGCCCCAAGGATTCTAAGCTACAGTCACCATGAAGGTAGCAATTAGGCAGGGGAGAAAATGCCCCTAGCAGTGCATTAGCAGCAGCTCTTACTGGGATCCACTCTCTGAGAAATAAGCATTGCTTTTCTCCCTCAGCCTGGGAGTTGCTGCTCCTTTTATGATGATTTCAATGACGGAAAATCAAAAGCCGCTTCACTGTATATTACAGCATAAGGAATATGGTCAACGATATTGTAATAGCTTTAAATGGAGACAGATGGTTACTAGACTTATCATGGTGGCCATTTCATAATGTATGCAAATGTCAAATCGTTTTGCAGTTCACCTGAAAATAACATATTTCAATTAAAAAAAAAAACTGTAGGGAGTTCCTGTTGTGGCTCAGTGATAACAAACCCGACTAGTATCTGTAAGGGTGCGGGTTTGATCCCTGGCCTTACTCAGCTGGTTAAGGATTTGGTGTTGCCATGAGCTGCAGTGTAGGTCACAGGTGTGGTTCAGATCCCCCATTTGCCATGGCTGCGGTGTAGGCTGGCAGCTACAGCTCCTATTCAGCCCCTAGCCTGGGAACTTCCGTGTGTCGCAAGAGGTGCGACCCTAGAAAGCAAAAAAAAAATAAATAAAAATTTTAAAAAAGAATTATATAAGTAGAATGAAAAAACAGTGCCCCTTCAGTCACCTGGAGTTGGTCATTAGCTTTGACATTGCCCTGGAAAGGCAGAATCCAGGCCGCAGTGCAACCACTGTGGTGAGATAGTGACACCTCGTGGCCATCTCCAGTAATCACAGCCAAGCCCCACTTCTCAGCACCTGCTTAAAAAAAATGCTCCATTTTTCTCTTGGCTAAAGCGCAGTGTTAACCTTCAGTGCGAGGAATGCAGGGCCCTGGGTTGTAATCTCAGTCTTGCACTGCCTCTCTGTCTGTTTCTTCAGACGGGAGTTTGGCCCGTGAGTCCTTCCCTTCTGGCTGCCTCATTCTCTGGGCTGCCGTGACTTAGGTATGTAGTCAGGGATCCTAGGTCCACGCGGTAGGCAGGATGTCCCTCCTGGGAAGGCACAGCCCAGAGTTTACCGCTGGGACCCTGGGAGCCCACCCACGTGATCAAGCACAGTCCTGCCACACACCCGCCTCCAAACAGCCTTGAGACATTGCCAGGCCATTGACCATAGGTGTTCCCTGCAAGGCCTGCCTCTAACCCGGCCGCCAGCTGCTGAGGTGGGAAACAGTAACAGAACTAGCCAGAAAGGAGCCTCGTTGAGCCAGATTTCTACTGCGGAGGGTGGCAGGACTTTATCTGCTCTTGCCCACTTTGGGTACTAGAATCTTGCCCTATGGGTAGGATCCATAGGGTCTGTGTATCCCTGAAGAGCAACGTAGATGGGTTGTTGTATAGGTTCCTCCTTATACTGACACCCGATAAACCACAACGTGTAGAAAGAGGGTTGTGTGCTTAAGCTTCCAAATGCCCGCGCCCCAGGGCCCAAGCACTCATGATATTTTGGCATGGCTGAGGACTCAGAGGCTGAGCTTTTGAGGTCATTCCTGAGTCCTGTATTTTCCTATCGCGGAAGAACTGGGCTCCCTGCCTCTTGAGCCATGTTCCGTATCACTAACTTCTGGTCTGTATTTATTAGTCTTTCTCAAGCGTAATCTTTGCGTGACATCCACAGAAACCGTAGTGCTTTCCAGTATGGCTGTGATCTCCTTGTGACTTCCCCCAGACTGTCCCCAAGAAACATCCAGTGGTAACACCCTGGTACCCCTTGAAGAAGGAAGTCATGCATTCAGGTTGGGGCTGCAATTGCTAGAATTGCCACAGCTTCTGGTGCTGTGTGGTAATTTCCCCCTGTATATTAAATTGTGTCTGTGAAAATATTTTTGGTGGTATGGACAGCACATGAACTATCTTTTTTGGTTTTGTCTTTTTTTTAGGGCCACACTTGTGGCATATGAAGGTTCCCAGGCTAGGGGTCAAATCAGAGCTGTAGCTGACAGCCTGCACCACCGCCACAGCAATGCCAGATCCAAGCTGTTTCTGCAACCTACACCACAGCCCACGGCAATGCCGGATCCTTAACCCACTGAGCAAGGCCAGGGATCGAACCTGCATCCTCATGGATACTTAGGTTCATTAACTGCTGAGCCATGACAGGAACTCCTAAACTATCATTTTAAAACTCCTACTGTATCTTAAGCAGGGTTCAGTCAGGAGACAAAAATCCTACCTGCTGTTGGAATAGGGGAAATTTAATACAAAGAATTGTTAACTAGTGAAAGGTAATTAACTACTAAAAGGGGCACTAGAGGACTAGAAGAAATACAGGAATAGAAAAAGCTTAGAGCAACTGCTACCTCTAAAGATGAGGGAGGCTACCCAAAGATGGAAGAAAGAGCTTGGATGAGGTTCAGACCACCTTGGAGAGAATGTGGCTGCAGCTCACTAGATGGTGGAAAAGTTCACTGAGGTTCCAGCTCACAGGAGCCACCCCCACCCCCACCCCGAGAAAGCACCCCTGGGTGAGAAAGCCCAGGTGCTGCTGGCAGTCACACTGTAGGAAGAAAAAAGCACATTGGAGCCAGGAAGGGGAGCCTGTCCTCTGTAAGCTTTGCAGTGTCCCTCTAGCACCCTCTACTGACGAAGCCTGACATTACACCAGCTGGCAAAAGAAATGTTGACAGGGTCCTGCAATTACGAAGCAGGGCAGAGAAGGCTAAAGTGGAAGTCGAGAGGCAACAAACTGATAACAGGCACAGCTACTCCATGCCAGGCCCTGGGTTATGCATTTGCCTCACAAATCTCATATAATCTCAAGCATCATTCCTTCAAATAGGTAATAGAATTCTCATCTTAACGTTAAGAAGACACTGCAAGTGAGAAGTAAACTGAAAAGGACATGCAACTAATACAAGTGGCTGAGCTGGTGTTTAAGCAGCTGTGTGACTCTAGAGTCTGGGTTCCTACCCCCAAACAAACAGTGCCTCTGTCTGTAAAGGATGAAGGACAGTGAGACCCTGCTTTCCACCCCTCCATGAACTCGCAAAAACCTTCCGGGCACTGCTTCTTGGGCAGTGAGGCAGATGCCCTAGGGCTGCTCTAAGACAGTGATTCCCAAACCAGAACCACTGGGAGAGCTTGGTGAAAACAGAGGCTCCTGGGTCTTCTCCGCAGATCCCAATTTAATAGATTGTGGAGGAGCTGGACTCTGCCTTGAACAAGCTCCCAGGGAGTCCAGCTGCACCCCAGGAAAGGAGCAGCGGCCTCCACTGGGCTAGAGGTGGAAAATGAGGCGCTGCCTGGCCTTTGCTGAGAGGAGGGGGACTTCATGCTAACAAATGCCTCTCAGCCCCAGCGCCCCCCACAGAAAGGTCAGTATTGATACCTGGCTTCTGAAATGAAAATCAGGGCACGTGGGTCAGCTTCACGGGTGATGAAGTCATGATGACTCTAACAGAGGCCGAATTGATTCCTACCTGTCAGTGGGAAAATGGGAAGATGGGCTCCAGGATCTCTGGCAGCCCTTTAGGACAAGAGATATTTCAGAGTTAGAGAGTGCCAGGCAGTCCCACCTAGCTCAGGAATAAGAACCACCAGCTTTCGAGCACCTGCCATGTGCCAGGACCTATGCCCCATCCTTGCCAATCCTTAACCTCGCCTGCAAGGACTAACACTACAGTTAGGAGGCGAACAAACTGGGGGTCTGCCCAATGCCACACAGGCACAAGGGGCAGAGCTGAAATTCAGGCGCCCCTGGGCCCCACTCCAAAGTCAGGTTCACGGCCTTGGGAGAGGAGCCAGCTCCTGGTTCAGTGGGGTGAGGGGCTGAGCGCTTGCTGCCCTGGGGAGGCTGGTTCAGCAGAGCCGGCAGAAGGGCCAGGACTCAGGCCAGGAAACCCTAGGAGGGCCCCGGAGGGGAGAAGGGCCTGCTGTGGCCATGCCCTGGGCCTGCCAGACACCGGATCAGAGGTGAGAGTTGAGAGGGAGCTGGGATGGGGCCTTCCTAAGGAACACTAATCCAGTCCAGCAGTTATTTGGGCCTCATGAATATTTCAATATCTGATCAGTTCTCCCGAGTCACTGTGGAAATAGCCCCTGTAATATCACATCCTGGAAGGGGTGAAATTTAGAAATGTCTCAAGTGCCAGCCCGTTTAATCTCACAAAAGGGTGAGAAGTGCTTAACCTCTTCCCCGTCACGTTGCCCGAGATGCAAGAAAACTCAGTTTCAGCTGCCTTAGGCCTGGTGAATACAAAGCAAAAACTTAAAAAAAAAAAAAAAAGGGGGGTTCCGGTCATGGCTCAGCAGAAACAAATCTGAGTAGCAACCATGAGGACGCAGGTTTAATCCCTGGCCTCACTCAGTGGGTTAAGGATCAGGCGTTGCCATGAACTGTGGTGTAGGTTACGGACATGGCTCAGATCCCGTGTTGCTGTGACTGTGGTGTAGGCCAGCAGCTGTAGCTCTGCTTTGACCTTCTAGGCTGGGAATCTCCATATGCAGCGAGTGCAGCCCTAAAAAGCCAAAAAAAAGGCAAAAACTAGCCCAGATGCGCCCATGACCCCCCCCCAGCTTTGCCTTCTCAGGTTTGTCACCAAACATGGGCCCCCACAGAAAACTCTGTGGCCCTGTGTAGAGTCAGACAGATCCAGGCTCAGACCCCCTGCCACCTCTGGGCTCTTGGTCCTACCCCTCTAGCCCAGCTTCCTTCCTCTGTAAACAAGCATTTAATAATACCACCTCTTATGCCATATTTTAGATTCCACATGTAAGTGATATCACATGGTATTTGTCTTTCTCTTTCTGACTTACTTTTCTTAGTATGAGAATCTCTAGTTGCAATCATGTTGCTGCAAATGGCATTATTTTGTCCTTTTTTATGGCTGAGTAATATTCTACTGTATATATGGCAGAAATGACCCTATCTACAAAACAGAAACAGATCGTGGACGTGGAAAGCAGACTTTTGGTTGCAGGGGAAGGAGGGAGGATGTGGGATGGGCAGGGAGTTTGGGGTTGGTTGGTGCAAACTATTACATTTAGGATAGATAAGCAATGGGTCCTACTGTACAGCACAGGGAACTATGCTTGAGATGGACCATGATGGAAGATAGTATGAGAGAAAGAATGTATCTGGGTCACTATGCTGTACAGCAGGAATTGACACAACACTGTAAATCAACTATAATAAAAAAAATACCACCTCTTGTTCAAATGTTATGGAACCAAGCTTGGGTCCACTTGCCCATGGGTAATAAAGCCAAGCTATAGACACCGGGTTGTGATGAAGGAAAGTGCAGTGTTTACTGAAGGTGCCAAGCAAGAAGTTCAGGCAACTAGTGCTCAAAAATCCCGAACTCCTTGGAGGGTTTCAGCATAGCCTTTTTAGAAGCCAGGTGGGTTGGGGTTAGGGGTTCAGGTCACAGCGTGTGCGATCAGCTCAGACCCATCCTCTGACTGATAATGAGGGAACGGGGCAGAGGCACAGGAGTGAACTTTATCAATCTGAGGCTCCAGGAGGCATGGGGACTATGGGCTTGTGGTCTTCAAGTAGGTAACATCTTCCCTTTGGTGGGGGTTTTAGCATCTGTAAAACAACTCAGAGACTGTTATCTAGGTACTTCAGAGAGGAGCTAAAGCAGAGGATGTGGGGGAGGGGTCTGTCCCAGGAGGGCCCACAGGGTCCTGCTCCATCACACAAACCCAAAGACCTGTAATAACCAAGATTGAATAATACA
>PVHT021183518.1:15998905-16012933 GCA_004024745.2 Catagonus wagneri | reverse complement strand
TTTTGGTCCTGCATTGGAACAAATGAATTGGTGAGCACGCCTCACTCTGGAGGCGATATCAGCCATACTCGCGTTTTGTTGCTCTCCTGTTGCCTTGAGTCTTCTTACGTGTGTGTCCAGTTCAGTGAGCGCCTCTCCTGCCAGGCAGGGCCGGCACCTTGTTTCTCCTCCTGGCTTATGAGGTTGCATTGCGCTTTGGACGGCGCAGAGTGCCTGGTACACAGCTGGTGCCTAATAAAGTCATCCAGTAAAGATTTTCTGGGGAGTTCCTGTCGTGGCTCAGCGGTTAACGAACCCGACAAGTATCCATGAGGACACGGGTTCCATCCCTGGCCTTGCTCAGTGAATTAAGGATCCGGTGTGGCTGTGGCTGTGGTGTAGGCCGGCAGCTGTAGCTCCGATTCAAGCCCTAGCCTGGAAACTTCCATATGCCACGGGTGCGACCCTAAAAAGACAAAAGACAAAAAAAAAATGTTACATTACAAAGATTTTCTGAACATGTCCTTTGAGCCCGGGTTTGTGGCTGGTACTAGAGGTTCGAGACACGGTCCCGCCCTCGTGGAGGGAGCTGAGCGGAGTGGCTGGTGTCTGAACTGGGCTTGGGGGTGGCTAGGCCATGCGAGGCCACGTGCGAAGGCCTGCAGAAGCCTGCCACGTTTGGGTGTCACTGGGCAGTTCTGGCTGGAACTCAGGAGGGGACGGAAAGGAACCGTGAGAGAGAGGGTGCGCACTGGGCCGGAAGTAGGCCGAGAAGGTTCTAGGTGGGGATGGTATGTGGGGAGCTCCCCCTGTGGCTCTTCCCACCTGGGCCACCCTTGGAGTGCCCTTTGCTCCATGCAGCTTCAGCACCAGGAGACGAAGGGAACCAAGGGCTGGAAAGGAAGCCCCCAAACTGAGTAGGAACCGAGATCTCCTCTTAGTCCTGCCCAGTTTCCTTTGGGAAGGGAGCAGTGGGCCCAGGTCAAAGCCAGAGGGTCCGGAGATCTGGGTTTTACTGGCCCACTGGCTCACCACCCCACAGAGCCTCCGCTCCCTGCTCTGTGAAGCCACCAGGGCTCCTGGTTTGAACAAGGGCCTTCAAGTGGCTTTCTTTTAGGACTGTCACAGCTCCACGTCAAGGCCTACCTCAGGGCCAGCGTCCCCACGCCCATCCTCCAGTGAGGCCCTGGACCCCTTTCCCTCTCCCTGAGTTGAGGGGTGGGGAGCTGGTGCTCTTCCAGCTTCAGGCTCCGGTCCCTGGGCAGCCTTCCAGAGCCGGGAGAGCTCCGAGCAGAGTGGGCATGTCTGCTTGGCATGCAGGAGCTTAAAGACTTTCATGGGAAAGAATCTCACAGGCCAGGGAGGAGAGCTGGAAGGATGCAGGACCCCTGGAGCTGGGGCTGGGGGCCGCCAACGGCGAAAGAGCCAGAAAGAGGGAGTCGAGGGCCCCACACCGTCCTCCGTCCTGCACCACGTGAAGACCTCGCGCGCTCGGCCCTCTGCCCAGCAGAGCCCGAGAAAGCCGGAGAGACGGCCTGGAGGCAGCGGCTGGGCTGCATCGGGATGGGCCGTTTGTCTGTGTCTTCAGGGAAATCGCAGGGCTCAGATCTGCAGACATTTGCACGTGACCCACAGCGGCGGAGGGTTGGAGGGGGCGTCTTGTGTTGGAGAACTTTGAAGCGAGGGTCAGTATGAACCACATGAGCTTGGAAAACACAGGCTGCTCCACTCGGGACTCACCAACGCATAAAGCCCCGGGGCAAGGTCACCATCGGGAGCGGCCCTCTCCCCTGGACCAGCTCTGGGTGGTGACGGGGCAGGGGCGGTGCGCCTCCAGCGCCAAGGTGGCGGGTAGATGCATCACTGCAGCCGGGCAGCCGCGGACCAGAGGGAGAGCCTGCGGGCGGGAGATCTGTGGTCCCTTTGTTTAGACACTCAGTGGCAGGAGCTATAACATAGCCCAGAGACCCTAGGACAGGGGCGGGGGGCTGCCCGTGCTGGCTCTGCCCCGACCCCTGGGATACGGCTCTGGGCTCTTCATCTGGGCGAAGAGGAGGGTGGGCTGCAAGCCCTCAGGGGTGCCTTCCGGCTCTGACACGCTTGGCTCTGTGTCTGCGCTCATCCAGACCCGGCTCTGCCATTTCCCGTCTTCCCGCCTGGGCCACGAGCCCACCAAGCAGTGCGCTGCCCAAGAGGTGACTGGGCACCGCTCTGGAGTTTCTGAGAAATTGCAAACAACTAGCCGTTCCTTCCTGAGCAGGAGGGGAGGCGGGCCGAGCCCTGCTCTCCCCACCCCATCCCGGGCGCGGGAGAAAGCACCACCCTCTCCTCGGCTCCCTTGACCTCTGTTGCATTCTGTGAATGAATCTGCAAACCAGCCGTCAGAGGGAGGGAAGAAAAAACATTCGTCCTGAAATAGCTCTCTGGAGTCTGCCTAGCCTCATGCCTCCGCAGCAGGGATGTTATTTTGACAGGGCCGAGCGAGCCACCTGATGGATGATTCTGGAGTCTCCTTCTTGAGCTTGCAGCCTGTCTATGAGGACAGGCTGGGTCGGGAGTGAGTGTCTGATCTCGGGCCAGTGGATACAGCCCATGGACCCAGAGCTGCAGGCCTCCTTTTGCAGCTTTCCTTGGTGGAGGGACGGTTAAAGGGCGGTCTCAGGGCCAGAGGCAGCTGATCACAGGCTAGTGGGAAAAGACGCTGAGAAGCGCTCCCCCTCGCTGGTTACCGGGACTTAGGGCAGAGGATGAGCACAGCGTGGCCGAGCTGGACCATTGTGCCAGCTGCTGCAGAAAAACATACCAACGCTGGCATTAGGGATAAGAATTCGGCTGGCAGATATACACCATGCTGACGGATTTCCCTTAGGGGCTGAGGGGCCCACAGGCAGAATTCAAAGAATCTGAACACTTGGATGAGAAAAAAACTTTACATCTTTATTTTCACTAACCTTTAGCCAACACTGAGCACTTCTTCCATTAAGGATGTAGGCAAAAGACCTCAGATGTTTTAGCAGGGTCTGTGATTTGTCGCCACGGTTTCAATTACTGTGGAAGCTCATCATGGCTGAGAAATCACCGTGGTGGTTACAGCTGTCACTAGATCTCGTGAATGTATTAACAAGGAAGCCCTTGTGATACTCTATCCCAGATCTGAGGTCTTAAAAAATGTTTTGATAACTGTGTTTCAGTGTGGTTGGTTTCCTTTGTAATCTTGTGTCTTCTAGTGCATTTGAAAATACTGCTCAGAGGAGGGGATAAGCCTCACCAGATTGCCTTAACAGGGAAGTTCACGGTCTGCTAGCCGCAAAGGACCTGCTGTCATCCTCCCCCTAAATAGGCAGTGTGGTGGGTGCAGGGCTGGGGGGACCCACGTGGTCCTGTGACATTTGGGGGTGCAGGTTCCTTGGTCCAAATACAGAGCTGATCAGGAAGCCCAGCCCAGCTCATCAGATGAAGGTGGAGGTGCTCCGGCTGGATTTGGGGATGGGGGTGTCCAGCAGCTGCCTGATCCCTCCCCTCACCCCACCCCACCCATCAGATATCCTCCCGCACCCTTCCCTGAAATCTCCACGGAGAGCCCAGGTTTCCAGAGCACATCTGCAAATTATCCACCCAATGTAAGGGCTCTCTGGGGACCATAGAGGCAGTGCTACCATGTCACCTTGCAGGCGGCATGACTTCTCATACTGCCCTGCCCATAGGAGGTCCTGACCACGGGCAGGTCTGGGGGGCAGGGAGGGGTGTCATTTAAAAATGCAATGCAATGAGTTCCCATTGTGGCTCAGCAGGTTAAGAAACCGACTAGTATCCATGAGGATGTGGGTTCAATCCCTGGCCTCACTGAGTGGGTTAAGAATCCAGCGTTGCCACGTTGCTGTGGCTGTGGTGTAGACCAGCAGCTGCAGCTCCAATTTGACGCCTAGCCTGAACTTCCATATGCCGCAGGTGCAGCCCTAAAAAGAAAAAAAAATTACTAAAAATTCAAGGTAAAGTGTGTGCATAAAACAAGAGAGAGGCATCTTAGCCCAGGGCACTCTTCATGTGAGTTCTGGGTTCAAATACTTACTACCTGGGTGGCCTTAATTCCTATTTTATTTTATTTTACTTCATCTTGTTTTATTTTTATTTTATTTATTTTTGGCTGCTCCAGGGCATGTGGAATTTCCAGGGCCAGGGATCAAACCCGAACCCCGGGAGCGACGAGCCACTGCAGTGACAACGCCAAATCCTTAACCTGCGGCACCACAAGAGAACCCATTTTCTGCTAGGAAATCTTATTTTTATTTGTTTCATCTCTTAATTAGTAATACTAATAGCCCCCACCTTAAAAAGCTGGTGGGGAGATTAAAAGAAATGATACAAGTAGAGAGCTTAACCGGCTCGGGAAATTCTGCTGCGACCGACCCTTTTCCCTGAGGAAGAGATTGCACCTGCAACAGCCTCCTCCTGCCACACAGCCCCTGCCCGTCCTCGGCCTCCCAGATGTCGCCCTGACAAAGATGACCCGGGAGCTTCTTTTCAGCATCCAGGCCTGAAGTACTCAGCCCTTCCCATCTTTGCAGACATGTCACTCAGCGTCTGTGGGGTGTTTTGGTAGCAGCAGCAGCAGCAGCAGCAGCTGACCCAGACGGCACACACTGTAGCTATTATCTAATCATCTAATAATTAGCTTGACATTTAGAAAAGGGCCTCGAGGGTCTCGGAATGACACTGCCTTTTTCAGATGCAAGGATACTGCGATTTCGCACTTGTGCCGGGCAAGATGAGAGCAGAAGGGAAAAGTGACCTGAGGTTTTGCACGCCCTCCGCAGCCCTGAGCAGAGGCAGATGATCGGGGGCTAATGGAGCATCGTCTTCGGGGCCCCTCAGTTGCACAGTCCTGGGTGTTCTGTGAAATTTCCGTAAGTAGTATATGTTTCCTTTTTTTTTTTTTCTTCCAAAGATGCTCTCCAAAATTGTATAAACTTCAAGCTTCGCAAAACCTAATCCACCCCTGGGTTTAAAGCAATTTTTTTCTTTTTTTCCCTGCCTGGGAACCAACCCCCCACCTGTCATCGATATTAAGGGCCAGCAGGCTGATTGGGGGGTGCAGATCATAGAAAGGGTTGCACTGTGAGCTAAAGAATTTGGTGATTTATTGGATCACAAAGAATCCCAGGACTTAGGTCCTCAGGGAGTCACAGTGCCCTGCTCGCCACCTACTGGCCGGAAGCCTTGGGTGCAGCCTAGGAGCCTCTGAGTACTGTAAAATGCAAATGAGAAGCCTGACCTGCCCCACAGCTAAGATTGCTATAAAGAGCGAATGGGTCAGAGTTCCCGTTGTGGATCAGCGGTTAATGAGCCCAACTAGTATCCATGAGGATGCTGGTTTGATCCGTGGCCTCCATCAATGGGTCAAGGATCCAGCGTTGCCATGAGCTGTGGCATAGGTCGCAGACTCGGCTTGAGTCTGGAATGACTGTGGTTGTGGCCTAGGCCAGCAGCGACTCCAATCTAACACCACCCTACCCCACCACCAAGCCTGGGAACTTATATATGCCATGGGTGTGGCCCTAAAAAGACCAGACAAGAAAAGAAAGAAAGAAAGAAAGAAAGAAAGAAAGAAAGAAAGAAAGAAAGAGCAAATGGGTGACTGTCAGTGTGCTGAGATGACAGTGTCAGTGGTGATTTCAAAAAACACACAAAACGATGATTTAGGGATGAAAAAGTCCAGAGATAAGCCCCCTACCTCAGCCCCTGGCGGGTCATGGAACAAGGGACACAGCTTATGTGTGCCATATTTGAAATAAAGTAAGTGCCCATTTTATTCTCCATCATTGGCAGGAGCGAAGAGGCTGCGGAGGAGAAAGCAGCCTCGTGCCCCAGCACCTGGAGCACTGCTGTCCTTCAGTTTCCCTCGGTAGCCCTGGAACAGATGACCAGGGAAAAGCATGTGTTTTCAGCCAGGACCTGGAGGACAGAGGGGAGAAGTAAAGGAGCAGCTCCCGCAGCAACAAGGCCAGGTTCTGTCCTTACCCTGTCGGAGGCCCCACCTCCCAGCTGGGCTCAGACCCCACAGCCCTCTGCGGCCTTCTCTCCTATTTTCCCCCCAGCCAGTCAGTTGTTAAGTCTAAAATTCCCACCTTCAGCATCTGCTGCTTCATCTCCACCTCTTGGTTCCTACATTTCTTATCCGGACGAGAGCAACAGACATCTATGCAGGGCTCCGGACCCATGGGGGACAGGTGTGCGGAGTCTCATTTCCTCAGCCCTCAGTGCAGCCCGAACTGGGCTTGTGGAGGCTGGAGCCTCTAGACCAGCATCTTGCAGCCTCAGGAAGCCGCATCTGTTAATCTCGGCGTACAATCCGAATGTCATCATTTTTTGTGTTTGCTTCCATGTGGGAAATGGGGTGGGGGGAGCACCAATCTCCCAAGTATCGCCTTCTGCCCGCTCAGCCGCCTCCTAGGCTGCATTCATCTCTGCAGAGTCCAGCTAAGCTAGTGCAGCTTGCCTTCAGAATGGCCATCAGGATGCTGCTCGATATGAAAGTTACTGAAGGCTACGGAGCAGGTGAGAAGACCCAGCACGGGTTGCTTCCTACAGCCTGGGTCCCCTGGATTGAGATGGGCAGAGAAACGCAGTCTCCGAGGACGTCCGGGGGGGCTCACTCCTCCTGCTCTTTCCGCTGGGATGCTGGTGCCTACACCTTATAGTGTGCCCAGATCACCTGCTGCGATCCAGGAAAATGCAGGTTCCAGGGCCTCCTCTTGCCGCACCCTAATTTGTAATCAGTGAGTGTTTGCATCCAGACCCAGCAGTCTACATTTTTAGGGAGAACACTGATTGGGGACACAGACCTGACTTTGAGAAGCAGTGCCCTGATGATCTCAGCTAAAGGGCAGATTTCAGCCAGTCGCCTCAAACCATGATGCCATGGCGCTTGGGCAGGAATTTGTGAGTAAAAAGCAATGATGCCACCTCAAATCTCAAACATATTTCTTTTTTTTTGTCTTTTAGGGCCATACCCGTGGCATATGGAGGTTCCCAGGCTAGGGGTCCACAGCAACGCTGGCCTACGCCACGACCACAACAACGCGGGATCTGAGCTGCGTCTGTGACCTACACCGCAGCTCATGGCACTGCCACATTCTTAACCCACTGAGTGAGGCCAGGGATCGCATCTACATCCTCATGGATGCTAATCGGGTTCTCTAACCACTGAGCCACGACAGGAACTCCCTCAAAAAATCTATAAGAAAAAGGCATCCTTAAAATATGGAAAGTGGTTGAAAGTCCATCTGGGCAAACCGAACTTACTCATTCCCAAGAACATCCTCCCAGAAAGGCAAATGGCATAGAAAGTATAAAATGTAATCCCAGAGAAAAAAGGAAGCTGTAAAACTCTGACAAGACATTATTTATAACCTATAACCACGGTAGCCCATTGGGCAGACAAACACAGTAAACTGCCCTCTAAAATGTGACAGGTTGGAAGTCAGCGAAGGCAGGGAATGTGCTTGTGGCCAGATGCTGAATGGCCAGAGGCGAAATGTACAAATATACAGGTTCCTCTAGGAGGTTCCCAGGGTGAAGTGGCTGTGTCAGTGGCATCAGAGTTCCAGCCACTTCCGGGACCTGTGTCCTTACTCAGCGAGGTGACTCTGCTGGCTGTTGTGACTTTTTCTGAGCCCCACATGGAGAAGTGGTCTAGCTCACAAGAGCGCCGTGAACTCATCGAGCAAGCGGCACGACGCTGGTAACCCCAGGCCGACTTGAAAATATTGTTCACCTGTTCACTCTGATTCTCTGGGGATGCTGGGCTCTGCCAGCTGCGGATGTTTGCCATCAGTGGGGGGTGTCGTTGCTGCCCCCCCCACCGCCTCCTTTTGCACATCACACAGGCCATTCCACGCCAGTGCAGAACTCCACCCGGAGCGTGGAGTGGGGCGGAGGGCTCCAGACCTGCTCTAGATGTTAACAGGCATGGCTAAATAGAGACCCGAGAGTGATGCGGGCTTCCTGCAGCCAGGACAAAAGCTCTGGTCCTTCCTCTTTGCTAGAGGAAGACCAGGAAGGGGCTCTGGGACGGGTAACATCTTCTGGTTTAATAGACCCTGACTTGGGCTGGTTTGTCACCAGTGGAGCAGGCACTGGCTGAGTGCTTGCCCGGAGGAAATGCGGGATTTCTTGGCTTGCATCTCCATGAGACCTCAGCGACCTGGCTTCACAACCGCGATTCAGGAGGAGGCTGAGAACCAGCACGAGGAGGTGCTTGGAGAAGAAACCCTGTTTTCAGCTCTGGTGTGAGGCGCTGTTTTTAACTAGGGTAAAATACCTGTGGAGGAAAGAAATACTAAAGACTCAGTGGGGCCCTTTCACAGGTGCACGGGATACTCGTCTCAGCCAAAGGCAGGGTGGCCACGTAACACTGAGCTGAAGTCAAATACTGCCATTATAGGCACCCTTCAGGATACAAGAAATAAAAGTTGTGGGCCCACCTACCACGCTGTGGATCAGTCAAGAAATAAAAGCCTCCAGGCCCCTCGCTGCCCCCCCCCCCGCCCAAAAAAAAGAATAGTTTTAAGTGTGTAATTAGTGTTACACTTATTAAAATATTTAATGTTCAGATTTTCAGTTTGACTTTCTAGGGGAGGAACAATAATGTCCAATGTGAAATGGCTCCAGCGGTCTCACTGTCACTCACACAGAAAATACTCCTTGGACGCTCTTTCTTCTGCCTATCCAGGCTGCTCTGGGTGACCGTGTCCCCAGGCTGTCTTGAATTATCACGGACTAAAGATAATCCTCCCTGGACTCCTGCATGTAAAGAAGTCTCCACCAGGACCTCTTGAAAGCTCATGGCACATGTTTCAATTAAATAAGAATCTGAAAGAGCTTGGATGTGTGTATACATATGAATCACTTTGTTGGACAGCAGACATTATCACAACCTAGCGGATCAACTATACTTCGATAAAACTTAAAAAAATTAAATGTAGCTCACATGGGTTAATCTGTTTATTCTTGTGAATGCTCACCACCGAATTCTATCAGGATTAGAATTGTAATCTAATCTCTGATTCTGCCTTGGGTGATCAATTTAATTGCTATAAACAATTAAATGCTGCAGGTGGTCCCCATCAGAGCCCCCATTTAAGGTCATTTCCCCCAGGTGCAGCCTCAGGGAGGGGCCCCGGGTCAAGCCTCAGACGCAGAGTTCAGTGAGTTCTTGGAGCACAGAGGGAGCGCACCCTCCAGCCCCTGCCACAGAGCAGGGCTTCCGCACGCGTTTTCCGGGTGATGAGCGGCTAAGTGGAAGAATAAATGTATAAAGATGGAGGCCGGAGTCAAGCAACGAGGAGCTGGCGCCTGCAGGCTCTTTCAGCACCGGGTAAGGTGAGGTTTGAGGAGGCAGACCTGGAGCCGGCGGGAGGGTAGGCAATCCCTTCGGGCAGCCAGAGGACATCCAGAGAAGACGGGACAGACAGGAGGCTATGACAGGCCAGAGCCAGGCCAGAGAGGGGGAGTGGGCCTCCTGGCAGGCAGGCCAATAGGGATCCCCAGAGCAGGAGACAGGTGGAGGTCACACGGGGGACAGAGGGCCTCAGGAGCGGGCCCGCAGACCCCCTTCAGAGGCCACTAGCACGGGAGCTGGAGGTGGGACACGGCCCCCAGAATAAAGCTGGTTAGACGACCTGAGACCAAGGCCAGAGAAGGACGAGGCAGGAAGGAATTTGGCCTTGAGCTACTGAACTTCAACTTCTCCCCACCTTAGGAAGGGCTCCGCCCAGAGACGGCAGCAGCCATGAGCCTGCAGAGCAGCCCCGGAGATGGAGTCGGGAGACTTTGAAAGCAAACAGCCCGTGGCTCTCAGCAGAGGAGGTAAGCCTACGGCTACAGATTATCTCAGGCTTTGATTGGAACTGGTGACCAGGTGTTCTGAGCCTTGAGTCCCTTGATAATTGACTGACCGATAGTGATTTGGTGTAGGCCTGCAACGTGCCTCGCGCTGTGCTTCACCTGTTGGGAGTTGAAGATGGGAAACAGTCACCCAACAGCTGTTTACACTGAGTCCGTATTAGGGGTTCACGCTTTGCAGACAAGTCTAGGGTGTGAAAGCGCTACGGCCAGAAAGTGCTGCAGGTGAGCATGGGTGGCAGAAGTCAGGGAGGGCTTCCTGGAGGAGGTGGGAGGCACCCTGGACCCGCGGGACGTGAGACAGCAGCATAGAGAGGGGACAACACTTACCACCGATTCCTTTGCGATTCCTGCCTGCTCAGAACATACCCCTTGGAGCTAAACGAGACAATTTACTAAACTGCAGAAAAGCTGGTGGCTAGTCCATCTCTGTCTTGAAGGGGGAAGCCCTGAGGCACGACCGGGTCAGGACCAGTTCCTGGTAAAGTCAGATAAGCAAGTCCCAATAGGGCCAAGGCCCTGCCAGCTTTCCTAACAGGAAACCACTTCCCTCCTTCTTCCTGCTAATTGGAGAGCTGGTTTGGTTTTTAGGGCGAAGGTTTTGGCTAGTTTGGTTTGTTTGGACTTTGTTTGGCCTTGTTTTGAAAGGGCTACCGAAGAAGGGAAAGGAGTGGGTTTTCTTTTTCCTCTCATGATAATACCAGTTCTGCGCTCAGAGGCGGCTGAGAAGGCCCCTCTCCGGGCCACACACCAGGCAGCAGGACCCGCCGTGGCCCTCCCCTGCATGTGCCCCACTCCAGGGACATCATGGCGTGACTCTTGGGTTAGTTTCCTATGACTGCGGAAGCACGGTACCACAACCTCGGTGGCTTAAAACCACATGGATTTATTATCTTAGCGTTCGTCGGTCTGAAGTCTCACTGAGTGTCAACAGGGCTCCATCCTTTTCTGGAGACTCTAAGGGAGAAGATTTTCTTGCCTTTTCTAGCTTCTAGAGGCCACCAGCTTTCCATGGCTTGTGGCCTCTTCCATCTCCAAAGGCAATGATGGCTGGTCAAGTATTTCTGACATCTCATCACTCTGACTTTCTCTTCTGCCCCCTCTTTGACTTTCAGGGACCCTGGAGATTATGTTGGGCCCACAGAGATAATCTGGGACATAATGTGTAATCATAAAGTTGGCCGATTGGCAACTTTAATTCAATCGACAACCTTAATGCAACATGACATATTTACAGAGTTCAGGACTAGCATACGGAGATCTTTCGGGAGTCAGTATGCTGCCTGCTGCAATTGCTAAAGTCAGAGGATGGAATATATTTTATTTAACAATCTGTGGACTTGGTTTACAATTTCTGTTGACTTGGTTTATAATTTTAAGTAGTTCAAGGCATGGCGTGTGGCCTCTATGGCATGTGGCTCCCAGGACCCACAGAGACCAGGGCCACTCTGGTGGGAACAGTGACCGTCCATGGTGAAAGGTCTGCAGTACCCTGTGTGGAGTGGGGAGGTTGAGTACTCCTTGGTTGTCAGTGTCCCCTCTGGACACAGTTTCCAAGGTTCCCCCAGCCTGGAACAGGTCACCTTCATCATCTTACCTCTGATTCAGTCTCAGTTATGCCCACCCCGCAACACTTTGCTCTCCTTACGAAAGCATTCCTCCCAAAGAAAGTACATTTCCAGTTCTCCTTGCTTTTTTTTTTTACTTTTCCATAAAAAAAGCTAGAAGCAAGGAAAGAAACCTCCCACTCACCCCAGCCCCAGTGGTACAGACACATCAAAGGATACCAAGCCCCTCGGGGGATCAGAGCGTGGCTTACATCATCCTGCAGCACATCGCTAAGCAACTGTGGGATCAACATCTGTTTCCATGGCGATGTCGCTTCATCGCCATTCTCCAGGCAGAGCAGAGGAGTGCATCTGGGAGGAATGGATATGCTGGGCTGTGCCAGAGAATAGCAAAATCTGGTGCCCTGAGCAGCAAATCTGTAATCAAGGTGAAAGGCTGATGAGCGAGAGCATTAGAATGAGAAAGAGGGAGAATGGGTGCTGGAGGGGTCTAGGGGCAGAGACTGGCCACAGTCAGTGCACATCGCTGCCCCCCCCCCCCCGTCAGTACAAAGAGCGGAGCTCTGACTCCTGCCAAATATTGGGCAAGGGTTCACAGAGCCCAAGTTTTGTGCCCGCCTTCCCGGGATGGGTCCCCGTGGAAGGCGGGTGCTAAGGAGTAATAATCTTTTCTCCTGTTGCTTCCAGTCAAACAAAGCTGGATCTGGTTCCTTAAGCCCCGTATCTTGCTTGGCGTGCCTAGCTCCATGCCTTCTGGGGACAGCGTCCCTGCTCACCCCAAACAAACCCTGTGGCTCTGAGGCTTGGCTTTCTGAAGTGACCTAGCGGAAGGATGCCGAGGGGGTGGGAGGGAACTAGAATTCGCTGGGCGCTCGCTCTGTGCCAGGCATCGCCTTATCTCACCTGATTCTCAAATCTCACCCATGGCCTGTTAGGGTCTCACTTTACAGACCAGGAACTGCAGCTCAGAGGGGCGAGGTGGCTTATTCATTGTGATGAGATGAACCGCATACTTTTAAAATTTACTTTGTGGTGTTCCCGTCGTGGCTCAGTGGAAACGAATCCGACTAGGAACCATGAGGTTGCAGGTTCGATCCCTGGCCTTGCTCAGTGGGTTAAGGATCGGCGTTGCTGTGAGCTGTGGTGTAGGTTGTAGACGCGGCTCGGATCCCGTGTTGCTGTGGCTGTGGTGTAGGCCGGTGGCTATAGCTCCGATTGGACCCCTAGCCCAGGAGCCTCCATATGCCCTAAAATGACAAAAGACAAAAAAATAAATAAAATTTACTTTGTGAATGAATCGGACAAGCTGGAGGTGCCCAGGGGTCTGCATCACCCAGGAGCACTGGGGTTAGCAGAGTGGGAGCAGTGGGGGCGGCTGGCACACGTGGTGGAGCCGCGACCCCTAGCAGGGTTGTGGGTGTGCTTAGCTGGCAGGTGGACACTGCTGCCCTCAGTGGGGGTTGGGACCTGGTTATGGAAAGGACTGTGGGAGCTGACCACGAGCCCGGTCTCTGCAGAGATCACCACACCATCAGCGCCACCAGCATTGGCCAGAAGCCAGGGACCGCCCCTCCCCACACTGAGGACGGGCTAGTCATGTGTCCAGAACCTCCTTCCCCTCCTAGGGGCCCCTACTGGGGGGGGGGCAGAGAATAAGTCTTGGAGGGGTTAGAGTCTGAAGGGGGAGGCGAGGGGGAACACGGAGCGAGAACAGAAGGCAGAGTGTGTGGGGAGCAGGCGCCTTCCCGCTTGCCAACCAGCTACGCTGCGGGCATTGTCCCCTGCATGACGGTGGAGGGGGGGGTTGGGCTCTGACTTAAGCCTGATTTGAAGTTTTAAAATAAATACAAGTGAGTCTAAAATACTGAAACGAGACTTCTCTGGTTATCCAAGGTGCCAGAACAAATAACATCTGGCCAAGTTATCACCCAGAGACACTAGCTACCCAGTGGGAAAGGAGGGCTGTGTCGCCCAGGGATGGGCAAACATGACCTTCAGCCTAAGGGTGGTTTTGATCTTCTAAAGGGTTGAAGGGAGAAGGAGAGAGAGAACTATGTGTGCTCTGTACCACTGAAAATATTTCTGTCTGCCCTTTGCAGGGAATGGTTTCTGACCCTATTTGTGACCTAACTGGGGAGGGGGTGCAGTTATTTTACAAAGCAAGATTTTCATATTTTCAATTCTATATAAATCCTTTGCTTCTTTCACTCAACATTGTGTTGTTAGATTTTATCCTTAAAGAATGGTGTAGTTGATTCATTTTCACTGCTGTGACTTAATCATTACAGTTAATCTGTTCTGGTGATGAGCACTGAGGTTCGTTCCAGGTTTTTTTCTGTACCATTGCTGGGAACGTTTCTTGTTCTTATTTCCTTGTGTCCACATGCAAAGTTCTTTGGGTTTCTGCACTCAGAAACAGACTCACTGGGTCAGGACCCTTGCCAAATTGCTCTCCAAAAATGTTGTATCATTTTATGTCTCTACCGTTAGTGTTTTTGAGTTGTCTTTCCTTCACCTCCTTTCCCATACTTGGTGTTGGCAGAATTTTTTTTTTTTTTTTTTTTTTTTGCATTATAGC
>PVHT021183518.1:15972114-15997905 GCA_004024745.2 Catagonus wagneri | reverse complement strand
TTCTCTCTCACCTTTTTTTTTTTCTTCACTTGTTCTACCCAGTTATTTCAGGGGTTTCTTGCAGTTTTTGGAGGTTTAAATTGATCAGCATTCAGATGATGATTTGTCCAACTTGTTTTATATTTAGATGCGTTTTTTGATGTATTTGTGGGAGAGGGAGAGCGCGACCTCTTACTCCTCCGCCATCTTGCCGCCTCTGGCAGAATTTTTTAAATTTGCTGATCTGATGATACAAAGGAATATCTCCTGGTTCTAATTTGCATTTGTCTGAACACATAGACGCTGTTCATGTTTTTAATTACTTAATGAATTTTATTACATTTATAGGTGTATACAAATCATCACAACCAAATTTTATAGCATTTCCATCCCAAACTCTCAGTGCATCCCCCCCTCCCCGGGGCTGTGCATTTTTAACATGTGTATGGCAATTCGTTTCCTCTTCTGCACTCGGAGTGGTTGTATTTTTCTTATTGATTTGTGGATGCTCTTTATATATTGTGGATATTCATTCTTAGTTTTATTGGAGGTAGTTTTCTTCTCTGATACGTAATGTGTTTTGCTTTGCTTTTGGTGTTTTTGAGCAACAGAAATAGTAGCTTATAATGTAGTCGAAATTCTCAACTTTTAAGTTGGTGCTGTCTTATAATTACTATGATTTTAGAACTCTTGATATCTGGCCTGTAGATTTCACCTTTTCCTCTTCCAAGTACTTTTGCAATGTCGGATTTTTTGTTCACCCATTAGATTCTACTGTTGATCATCAGGTTCCACAAAAATAAAAAACCAGGATGAATTTTTATTAGGATTGTATTGAAAATGTACATTAATTTGGAGATAATCAATGTGGTTAGGATATTGACTTTCCCCTCCATTGAGCATGGTGTTTCTCTCTACTTATGTCCTCTTTGGTGCCTTTTAATAACATTAAAAAAAAAATAAAAGTCTTGGAGTGTCTGTCATGGCTCAGTGGTTAATGAACCCGACTAGTATCCATGAGGATGTGGGTTCAATCCCTGGCCTCACTCGGTAGGTTAAGGATATGGTGTTGCCATGAGCTGTGGTGTAGGTCGCAGATGCGGCTCGGATCCCACGTTGCTGTGGCTGTGATGTAGGCTGGCAGCTACAGCTCCGATTGGACCCTTAGCCTGGGAACCTTCATATGCCGTGGGTGCTAGCCCTAAAAAGACGAGACCAAAAATAAATAAATAAATAATAAATAAAAGTCTTTCACAACTTTGGTTAGGTTTATTTCTAGGTACCTTTTTTTTTTTTTTAATGCCACGTGTAGCAGACAGTGGATAGCTGTTCTCCACAGGTTTGTAGTCCCCTTCCTTCATGTGAAGTTGTTGCAGAGGCGGCTACACAGACAGAGGCTGAAAGTCTCAGCTCACTTGGTGTCCAAGTGCAGCCCTGGGACTGGTGCTTCCTGTGGGACCTGATCAGAAAAATGACTGTGTCCTCCCTTTGTCCCCTTCCCTGGCTGCCAGCTGGATGCAGGGGACTTGGACATGCTAGGGAGGGTGGACCTATAAGTCAGACGGAGAGAAGCCTAGGTCTCGAATCACCAGCCACCACTTTGAACTAATATATGAACAAGAGAGAAACTTCTATCATGTTGTCACTGACCCATTGAAGTTTGTTACAGCAATTGCCTTTATCCTTCATAATACACAGTAATTTGAGTAAGGTCGAGTGCTTTTTTGCAGGGGGGCACCCCATGGCATGTGGAGTTCTCTGGCCATGGCTCAGATCTGAGCCGCAGTTATGACCTACGCCACAGCTGCAACAATGCCGGATCCTTAACCCACTGCCCTGGACTGGGGTTCAAACCTGCATCCCAGTGCTGCAGAGGTGCTTCAGATCTCATTGTGCCACAGTGGGAACTCCAGATTGAGCTCTTTTTTAATATTATCTTTTCCACTCAATGTTGCAGAAGAATACAAATATAAGTGACATTGTGTGTCCTTTTATATGTTGATTTCATATTAAGAAACCATGCTAAGTGTCAAATAATTTCTGTTCTCAAATTCTATATACAGGAGTTCCTGTCGTGGCTCAGTGGTTAATGAATCTGACTAGGAACCATGAGGTTGCGGGTTCGATCCCTGGCCTTGCTCAGTAGGTTAAGGATCTGGTGTTGCCGTGAGCTGTGGTGTAGGTTGCAGAGGCAGCTCGGATCCCGCGTTGCTGTGGCTCTGGTGTAGACCAGCGGCTACAGTTCTGATTGGACTCCTAGCCTGGGAACCTCCATATGCTGCAGGTGCGGCCCTAGAAAAGGCAAAAAGACAACAAAAAAAAAATTCTATATACAGAGTCATGGAGTCATATTATCCATAAAAGTGACCTCTTTGTTTCTTCCTGTTCACTCTTTATATTTTTATTTCTTTTTCTTATCTCTTCTCTGGGCAGGACCTGGCACTTTTACCTCACCTCTGATTGTAACAAGAATCTGTATTTTTTAAGGATTTTTGAAATTGAAGTACAGTTGATTTACATTGTGTCTGTTTCAGGTATACAGCATGCGGTGATTCAGTGTGTGTGTCTGTGTGTGTGTGCCTGTGTGTGTGCATTCTTTTTAATATTCTTTTCCATTATGATTTATCACAGCATGTTGAATATAGTTCCCTGTGCTATACAGTAGGACCTTATTGTTTATCCAAATAACAAGAATCATTCCTATGTTTTTCCATTAAGTGTGAAGTTGACTTAAGTTTAGGGATAGATACTGTTTGTTGGTTTAAGGATGTTTCTTTTACTCCGAGGTAGCCAATAATTTTTATTATGAATGGGTGTTGAATCACAGTACGTACATTGTATGCATCTATTGAGATAACAGGCTTTCTCTCTTTTATATGTTCCTACAGTGAATTACATTGATTATTTAATATTAACTCATAAATCCTGTACTAAACTTGGTCACGAAGCATAATTTCTTTTATACATTAATGAATTTCTTGATCTTTTTCAAAATGTTTTGTACCTGTGTTCATAGGTGATGTTGAACGGTAGTTTTCCACTCTTTTCTTATGTCCTTATCTTGACAGCAAGTTTTACCAGCTTCGCTGATGAGTGAAAGAACTCATCTCTGGTAGAGTTTGTATTTTAAAGAAGGGTCTATCTAGTCATGGGGTTTTGTGTGTGTGTAGAGTGGGCAGCGACTTGACTATCAAGCCACCTGCTGAGGGGTTCTTCTTTTATTTAGATCATTATTAAGCCATCAATTTAATTTATTGAGTATACACTCAGGTTTTATATTTCTCATTAAACAATACTGAATTTATATTTTCACTAGGAGATTATTTTGTGTAAAGAATTTACACAAAATTATTCACAATACTGATTGTTTTTCACCCGTATTTGTGTGGTTTTTAATAAGGTTTATTTGTGCCTGCCTCTTTTTTTTTTCTTAATAAATCTTCTACTGATTTTTTTTTTCATCCGTTCAGAGAACCAGATATGGGCTTGATGCATTCTCTCTATATGTGTGCTCTATTGTATTAATTTCTGCTATTAATTCTATTGATCCTTCCCCACTCCTCTTATTCTGGTTTTTTTTCTTAAGCTGGATATTAGCTCATTAATTTTCAGATCTATCTATCTATATATATGGAGAGAGAGAGGGAGAGAGAGTCAGGTTCCTCTCCAGTTTCTGCCTTATCTGCCTTCTACACATTTTTGATGCAATATTTTTACTATAGTTCAGTCATAAGAATTTTCTAATATTCACTATGATTCTTTTACCCATGATTTATTTTGAAGTGCGTGCGTGTGTGTGTGTGTACGTACATGTATTTTAGTTTCTAGACTCATGAGAAGTTTTGTTATCTTTTCATTCCTGATTTCTAAACTGTGCTGTAATCAGTTAGTATGGTTGGTATGAAACTGATCCTTTGAAAGTAGTTGAGACTTAATTGGCTCCTACATAATCAATTTTTTAAAATATTCTATATAGGTAGATGAATGAGTGAATAGATAAGCAGATAGACAAAAAGTGATAACATAATTTGTTCTAAGTGTATTTGAAAAGAATATGTACTCTCTAATTGGTAAGTGCAGAACTCTATGTATATCCATTTCAGTAAATTTTATCACTAGTGCTGTTCAAGTCCTCTGTATCCTTTCTGGTTGTTTATGTTCATGATCTAACTGTGATGAGGGAAATGTGCTAAAGTAACTCTCTCTGATCACAGATTTGTCAATTCCCCTTTTATAAGCTCTCAGGCAACATCTATTTTTTAGGTAGTACTATAGCTGTGTAAGGTTTCTCTTTACTGCTGTTTCATTAGTATATACTTTTCCATGCTCTCACTTTTACTTTTTGGAGTACTTACTTTTTTAAAATGTTTATTTGGAGCCCTTATGTTTTTACATATTTCTTGTCAACAGAGTATGGTAGAATATTGTTTGTTTCTTTCAAGCAATCCAACAATTTCTATTTAAACCCATAAGTTTAATCCATTGAACTTTAGTGACATGATTGATAACTTCAGATTAATTTCCATGATATATATTGATATATACATATATTGTTTCTTAATTTAAATTTTTTAAAGTTTTATTGTATATAATTGACATAAAATTAACTGCATAGATTTAAGGCATAAAAGTGAAGGTTTACATATGTGTCATCCCTGAGACTGTCACCACAGTCGAGGTAATGAACATATCTATCACTGCCGTGCAAAGTTTCCTCATTTCACTCAGGAATTAATCCTTCTTACCCTGTGTAATTCTCACTTAACTGTTTTCTGTCACTATAGATTGGTTTGCATTTTCTATCATTTTATTATATGTAATCATAAATTATATACTCTATATAGTTGAGTTTCCTTCGTTCAGCATAATTATTTTGAGATTCATTCATGGTCATTCGTTTTTTTGCTGCTGAGTAGTATATTCCATTGTATGGATGTACCTCCATTTGTTTATCCACTTACCTGTTGATGGCCATTTATTACAGATAAAGCTGCTATGCACATTTGTGTGCAAGTCTTCATTGTGGACATATATTTTCATTTCTCTTGGTAAACACCTAGGAATGAAATGGTTGAATCAGATAGTGGATGTATATTTAACATGGATATGTACAATTTTTAAGAAATTGCCAAACAGTTTTCTGAAGTGGTTGTACTATTTTATATTCCCATTAGCATTGTACATCATTTGTATTTTCACCAAAACTTGATATGCTCAGTCTTTTCAATTTTAGCCATTCTATTAGATGTGTAGTGATAGCTTATTGCAGTTGTTTTAATTAGCATCTTTAAGGTAGTTGTTTTATTTTGCATTTACCTAATGATTTATGATGCTGAACATCTTTTCATGTGCTTGTTGGCTATCTGTGTATTTTCTCTGCTGAAGTGTCTGTTCAGGTCTTTTGCCCTTTTCTTAATTAGGTCATTTGATTTCTTGTTATTTGGCTATCTTAGTATTGGCTTTACGTTTTCTGTACACAAGTCCTTTACCAGATCTGTGCTTTGCAAATATTTTCTTCCAGTCTGTGGTTTGTTTTTAGGCTCTTAACAGAAACTTTTGAAGAACAGGGATTTTTAATTTTGATGAAATCAAATGTATCAATTCTTTTTTTCATGGATTGTGCTTTTAGTTTTGTATTTTTAACAATCTTTCCCTAACCCAAACTTAAAGATTTTCTAAATTTTCTTCTAGAAATTGTATAGTTTAAATACTTATATCTATGATGTTTTGAGTTAATTTGTGGACATGGTACAAGGTAGAGCTTGAATTTTATTTATTTTACTTCTGCATATGAGTATCCAATTGTTCCAGCTTAATTGAAAAGTAGAGTCTTTATTCTCACTTACTTAATTTTGGATAGTTTCTATTGCTAAGTCTTAAAGCACTCAGATATTCCTTACCATGACCATCCACCAAGTACTTTCAAGAAGCATTGGTTACAATAGGCGTGAAACCCAGGTAGTCAGCTGCCACTGGAGGGCAAGCCCAAAAGCCCACCCACATCCTGGATCCTTCTCGTTTACCAGGAAAAATCCTTAAACCGCTGGAAGGACAGGAAACAGGGCATAGGCAAAAATTCTTGACCTCTGAAGGAAGGTAGAAACAAAAGCCATATGACATTGGAAGAAGGATAAGAAAACCTTCTCCCTGTGCACTGCTAGTGAGTAGCAAGAAATGAACTCTGGACCAGGGTCCTGCACTGACTGACACAAAGCAGAGGTCTACCATCACTGGAATTGTGGGTGAGCAGGGAGGTACACAGGTTTGACTTCCACAAAAGTGAGAGGAATGATAAGGGCCAAGTGTATGGGGCCTGGCTAAGATGAAGGCTAGGACAGAAAACCTGAGGACTGTATTTGTCCCAACATGAGTCTCACACCTAGTAATGAACAATAGCAGTCTACAGCTGGGAAAAAAACAGAGTGTCCCCCTCTGTGGTGCAGGCATGCAGGTCCCTGGGAAATGGAAGAAGAACACTAAACAAGACAAAACAAAAAACAAAAACAAAAACCTCCTGGCACCCTACACCCCATACTAAGTCACGGCAGCAGTCACCCAGTATTGGAGGAATTTGGAATCTATGCAACAATGAAGTAAACTATGACAATTACAAAACTAAAACTCAGCATAGCTGTTGATTATAATTGATTCAGCCATAGATACAGCCTCATAAAAAAGGGAAACTCACTTCTGGGCACATATACTGTTTTCTTCAATATTTACTATTACTCTATGCATAATGTTTGGAATACAGTAAGATATTACAAACACCTACACACACACACACGCACATACACATACACACACACACATTATAAGACATATAAAAAAGCCAGAAAAAAAAACCCTCAAAATCTATTGTGAAGAGATAAAAAAAAAAAATGCACAGAACCAGAGTCAGAGATGACACAAATGATGGAACTATCAGAGACTTAACTATGATTATTTTGTGGAAAAAATATCTAGTGGAGTAGGTGGGCAATATAGGTGAGCAAATGGAGAATTTCAGCAGAGAGATGAAAATTATAAAGAGAGTCAAATAGGAATCTAAAATAAGAAAGATAATGAATTCCTTTGATGACTAATAAGTAGACTGTATATTATAGAGGAAAGAAACAGTGAACTTAAAGATTGATAAATCAATAGAAATTACTCAAAATAATGGAAACAACAACAATATGAGATAGTCCAAGATAGTCCGAGAGCTAGGGCCAATATTGACATCAATGAAATAACATTGGTGTTTAGAAGGGAGAGAGAGAATGGGGATAAAGAAGTATCTGAATATATCATGTGCAAGAATTTTCCAAAACTAATTAAAAGCAACAAAGTGTAATTCTAAGAAACTCAAAGAACTCCAACAAAAATAAATTAAAAACAAAAACAAAATGAAGAGCAAAAAAAAAAAAAGTACATCATGGTCAAGCTGCTAAAACCCAAAAAGAAGATGTTGAAGGCAACCAAACTGGAGAAAAATGATACAGGAGAAAAACATTAGACTTACAATAGACTTTTCTTCATAAATTCTGCAAAACCAGGAACTTGTAAAACATCTTTAAATTACTGCTGGTGGGGAGGAAACCTGTCATTTCATGATTTTATACCCAGTAAAAATATCTTTTAAGAACAAAGGCAAAATACTTTTTTCAGACAAACAAAACTGAGTGAATCAATTACCAGAAGATCTGCACTATAAAAAATGTTAAAGGAAGTTTTGCAGATGGAAGGAATATATCAGATGGAAATTTTTATCTCAACAAAGAAATAAAGATTACTGGAAATAATAAAGGTAGATAGGAAAGAATTTTTGTTCTTATTTTTAATCTCTTTACAAGTATGTGTGACAATAGCCCAAAGGATGGGAGGAATGAAATGGAAGCATATGGTGACCTTCTTACATGATATATCTAATGGTATATTATTTGAAAAATCTTTATGGTAAACCCTGGAACAGTCTCTACTTTTTAACAGTGGAGATTTGAGTCACAAATCGAAATTTAAACAATATACCCTCTGACAATATTTGGTGGATACAATTATTTTTTATTTTATTTTTAATTTTTTAAATTAACAAATTTTATTACAGTTATAGGTGTACAAAAATCATCACAACCAAATTTTATAGCATTTCTATCCCAAACCCTCGGTGCGTCCCCCACCCCCCACTTTGTCTCATTTGGAAACCATAAGTTTTCCAAAGTCTGTGAGTCAGTATCTGTTCTGCAAAGAAGTTCATTGTTTCCATTTTTTTAGATTCCACATGTAAGTGGTAGCATTTGATGTTGGTGCCTCATTGTCTGACTGGTTTCACTTCGCATGATAATTTCTAGGTCCACCCATGTTGCTATAAATGCAGTTATTTCATTTCTTTTAATGGCTGAGTAATATTCCATTGTGTATATGTACCACATCTTCCCTATCCACTCCTCTGTCAATGGGCATTTAGGTTATTTACATGACTTGGCTATTATATAGAGTGCTGCAATGAACACTGGTGTACATGTGTCTTTTTGAGTCATGGGTTTATCTGGATAGATGCCCAAGAGTGGGATTGCTGGATCAAAGGGTAATTCTATTTTTAGTTTTCTAAGGAATCTCCATACTGTTTTCCACAATGGTTGCACCAATTTGCATTCCCACCAACACTGTAATAGGATTCCTTTTTCTCCACACTCTTTCCAGTATTTACTGTTTGTAGACTTTTTGATGATGGCCATTCTGGCTGGTATAAGGTGTACCTCATAGCAGTTTTGATTTGCATTCCTCTAATAACAAGTGGGGCTGAACATCTTTTCATGTGGTTTTTGGCCATCTGTATGTCTTTTTTGGAGACTTGTCTGCTTAAATCTTCTGCCCATTTTTTGATGGGGTTGTTTGTTTTTTGGTACTGAGCAGTAGGAGGTGTTTGTAAATTTTGGAGATTAAGCCTTTGTCAGTCGATTCATTTGCAAATATTTTCTCCCATTCTGTGGGCTGTCTTTTTGTTTTGCTTAGGGCTTCCTTTGCTGTGCAGAAACTTTTAAGTCCCACTTGTTTATTTTTCTTTTTATTGTCCTTACTCTAACAGGTGGATCAGAGAAGATGTTGCTGTCATTTATATCAGAGAGTGTTTGGCCTGTTTTCTTCTAAGAGTTTTATAGTCTCTGGTCTTATATCTAGGTCTTTAATCCATCCTGAGTTTATTTTTGTGCATGGTGTTAGGAAGTGTTCTAATTTCATTTTTTTTTTTTTTACATGTGGCTGTCTAGTTTTCCCAGCACCACTTATTGAACGGGCTGTCTTTTCTCTATTGTATATTCTTGCCTCCTTTGTTATAGATTAGTTGACTATAGGTGCGTGGGTTTAATTCTGGGCTTTCTGTCCTATTCCACTGATCTATGTTTCTGTCTTTGTGACAGTACCATACGGTTTTGGTGACTGTAGCTTTGTAGTATAGTCTGGAGTCAGGGAACCTGATTCCTCCAGCTCCATTTTTCTTTTTCAGGATGTCTTTAGCTATTCTGGGTCTTTTGTGCTTCCAAACAAACTTTAAAATATCTTGTTCTATTTCTGAGGAAAATGTCCTTGGTAATTTGCTAGGGATTGCATTGAATGTGTAGATTGCCTTGGGTAGTATAGTCATTTTGATAATATTGACTCTTCCAATCCAAGAGCATGGTATGTCTTTCCATCTGTTCATGTCATCCTCAATTTCCTTCATCAGCACCTTATAGTTTTCAGAGTACAGGTCTTTTGTCTCTTTAGGTAGGTTTATTCCTAAGTATTTGATTCTTTTTGATGCGATGGTAAATGGGATTGCTTCCCTAATTTCTCTTTCTGATCTTTCATTGTTAGTATATAGAAATGCAGTTGATTTCTGTGTATGAATTTTGTATCCTGTCACTTTGCCAAATTCATTGATGAGCTCTCATAGTTTTCTGGTAGAGTCTTTAGGATTCTCTAGGTATAGTGTCACGTCATCTGCAAATAGGGATAGTTTTACATCTTCCTTTCCAGTTTAGATTCCTTTAATTTCTTTTACTTCTTTGATTGCTGTGGATAGGACTTCCAAAACTATGTTGAAGAGTGGACATCCTTGTCTTGTTCCTGATCTCAGTGGGAATTCTTTCAGCTTTTCACCATTGAGAATGATGTGAGCTCTGGATTTGTCATAGATGGCCTTGATTATGTTGAGGTAGGTTCCCCCTATGCCCACTTTCTGCAGGGTTTTTATCAGAAATGGGTGTTGGATTTTGTCAAAGGCTTTTTCTGCATCTATGGAGAGGATCATATGGTTTTTATTCTTCAGTTTGTTAACGTGGTGTATAATACCGATTGATTTGTGGATATTGAAGAATCCTTGCATCCCTGGGATAAATCCCACTTGATCATGATGTACAGTCCTTTTAATGTATTGTCAGATTCAGTTGGCTAGCATTTTGTTTAGAATTTTTGCATCTATGTTCATCAGTGAGATTGGCCTGTAATTTTCTTTCCTTTTTTTTTTTTTTTGTGGTATATTTGTCCGGTTTTGGTATCAGGGTGATGGTTACCTCATAAAATGAGTTTGGGAGTGTCCTTTCCTCTGCAATTTTTTGGAATAGTTTCAGAAGGATAGGTGTTAGCTCTTTTCTAAATGTTTGACAGAATTTGCTAAGAGAAGGAACAAAGCATTCAAGCCTAAGAAATCATTAAACAAGTAAAAATAAAGACCTTATAAGGTCAACACTTGTAATTTACAACTCAGATGCATGAATCATGAATATTTGTTTCAAATCATGAATATTTTATAGGCCCAACATAGTAGCAAATTTCAGACAGCAGAAATGATGGGAAATAGGAGAAAGTGGCAAAGGCACAGCAGGATATTTTAATTTGTCTCTCAGTACAGGGCAGATCCAGAAAATGAACAAGAAGAAATAGATCCAGTTGTAGTCAACCTTAGTCAGCTAATAGGGCAAACCCTGGACTGTAATAATAGAGAGCACAGCATCTTTCCAGTGTCCCAGTGTGTACGAACATCCATGAAATCCTTAAAGGGAACCTCAATAAATAATCTACATGATATTCTCTGTTCACAGTGTAATAAAATTAAGAATTAGTAACAATATCACAAAAAAATACCCCCTTCATCTGGAAATTCATACACTCCCTTTAAAACTACTCTTAGGCTCAAGATAAAAATGCAAACAAAACTTCCAGAAAATAATGAAAAAGGACAGAGATCCAGTGGGGGTACAAATAATAATCCAGAGGACAATTAATAATCTTCAGTAGGTATATTGGTTTAAAAAAAAAGATTAAAGCAGATGAATTATGATCCAACTCAGAAAGATACTAATCTAGCTAGCCTAACTGAAAAACTGTAAGGGAGAAAACACGGAAAAACGAGAAACGGAATAAATACAGAAAATTCAAACAACCATATGAAACAGCTTTATGCAACTATTACGTTAAGTTTATCTTAAAACCTCATGAACCGGAAGTCAGTTCAGGCCCAAAGGGGTTGAGGAGCAACTGTTAGACCTGAGAATGCACCCCAGTCTTGTAACCACCGAGTCAAGGCTTTTCCAGCAGGTCCACTGCCTCCTGCTTCCTGCCCTGAGCCTCCTTGGCCAAAGGCTGGAAGGTCTAGGTCCTGCCCAGCATCTGTAGGTAGGGAGACTGGCAGGAAGAAGTGGTTCTGAATTTGTAGAACCAATGAAATAAATCATCCATCATTGTCGCGGGGGAACACTGTACCCAGCCAGGCAGAGCGCCGCTCCTTATGGAAGCCCCGGCCCTGCCCTCCGGGAGAAGGCAGAACACAGCTCACAGGGCACCCCCAGCTCTCTGGTCCAGCTAGTGTCTGACCTCCCCTGCCCACTCGGCCCTGACCGCATCTTCCTCCTGCCTGGGGTCCTCAGCAGGGCATTGGCTTCTGCCTCTTCCCCCCACCTCTTCCACATCTAAGGGCTAGATCCCAGCCCAGCCACCCTGCAGGTCTTTGTCCCCTCAGGACACAGCAGCAAGAGGCAAGAGGTCACACCAGGATCCCCAAACCCAAGCGTGGAGTTCACGCAACAGAGAGCAGACTCCAAGACACCCGGGGTGTAGAACGGCAGCCTCGCAGGGTGCAGATCCATGCAGACAGACACGAAAAATGTCCTCCACGTGTCACGCGGCAGGAGAGAGAGGTGTGGAACAATGTGGTTAGTATGGGAAATAAAAACATAAAGTGAAAATAGGAGTTCCCTTTGTGGCTCAGTGGAAACGAATATGACTAGTATCCATGAGGATGCAGGTTCGATCCCTGGTCTCGCTCAATGGGTTAAGGATCCGGCGTTGTAGTGAACTGTGGTGTAGGTCACAGAAGCAGCTCAGATCCCAAGTTGCTGTGGCTGTGGCGCAGGCCAGCAGCTGTAGCTCTTATTCGACCCCTAGCCTGGGAACCTCCATATGCCACGGGTGCGGCCCTAAGAAGACAGAAAAAGAAAATTTCCTATCACCTCAGACTCCTATCCCAGGCATCTGTATCCAGGAGGCAGGCTCTGTTATGTGTCTTGTGAGTTCATGTTCTTCCAAAGACAGTCAACAGTAAAGAGCCTCTGTATGTGTAGGTTACACAGACACGCTTGCACCTATGCTAAATCTTAACACCAGTTGGAGCCACTCAGTCATTTGATCGTTCAGTGGCTCTTTTCTCACGGGCTCGATGCTCAAGACACAGGCTCTGCTTCCACAGAGTCCAGAGGCGGGTGCAAACAGTCACCCAGGAGCCACACAAACGAAGGAGGTTTAGAAAGAGATTCAGGGAGGAAATAGGTGTGAACCTCTGAACTGAGATGTCCCGCAGGTGACAGCCACGTCTGACAGGGTTTGAGAGACAGTCACCGGAAAGCTGGGCACCCCAGCCCTGGCCATGGGCACATTCTCCGTGAGTCTCTAACACGCTTCCGATGACGACCCGGAGCTGTGACTCACTGCCCTCCACCGCCTGCTGCACGGGGCTCACGTGACTCACGGCCCCCGCCCCCGTTCCTCCCCCCGGAGCGCTTCAGAGGAACAGGAGGCAACATTATGCCCTGTGACTCAGGCAGAGGGACACAGCCCAGCTTGTTCGCGCCCACCGCTCCCTTCCTGCCTGAAAAACCAGAGGTGGGCATGGCTCTGGCCTGAGCGACACAGCTTTCCAAGGATGTGCCGATGGAGATTCGGTCCCTTCCTGCCGGGGGTGCTGGGAACCGAAGTTGAGCTTAATTTCCCAGTGCAGGAGCTGAGCTTGCCTGGGAGGAAGGGAGGAAGCGTGGCTCGATTCCACCGCCTGTCTGCGCAGGGCCCTCCCTGGCCATGTCTTTCTGCAGCAGGGCCCAATTCGGGGTCTCCGTTACTCCGGCGGGCCAAGCCCAGGCTGGTGTGTCCACACGGTGGCACGGGGCCGCCCTGCCCCAGGGCCTCAATCTGCAAACACCTGGGCAGAGCTCAGCATCCTCTCCCGAAGCCCAGCTCTGCCTCCTGCACCTGCCTCCTTGAATGGCTCCACCTTTGCCCCGAATCCTGCTCTTGCATCACCCTCATCACTTCCTGCAGCCCAGCCTGCCCCTCGCTTCCCGCCTCTGCCTCCGTTAGTGCCCCGTTCCTGACAAGAACTCTTTCAGGAAGTGCATCACTGACTCTGGGCTGCAGACTTCTCACTCCCGTCAGTGGATTTTCCTAAACACATCTTGGTGGCAATTCCCCACCCTCCACTGGCAACTCCTTGGGGTTTCCAGCTAAGACCGTGAACTCAGAGGCCCACGGAGGGCAATCAGGCTGAGGGGTGGGGGTGGGGGACTTGATAATGGACCACAATAGAGAGTGCTGAGGACTAGGGCAGATTGGGGAATGCTTGTCTTCCTTAGGGGCGGCCACCACCCGGTCACCCAGCCAAGGCTTGAAATGGTCAGACCTTCCAGACTTCCCCGAGAACACAGTTTTGTCTCTGAAATCTCTTAATTTATAAAAGTTGGTAACTAAGCCACTTCTGAAACACCGAATAATTTCCTTGTTCCTGCATTGTGGACCTTCCTTGGCCTGGATCCCACCTCTGCTTCTAGCACCATCTCCCATAGCAGCTGTCTGCTCTGCTTGTGGCCAAAGCCGTCCCGCGCTCCAGGCGCTGGGCTATTTGCCATTCTCTGACACGCCTTGCCTGCCACACAGATGCTGGTCCCGCATTGTGCTGTGCTTGCCTTTCAACATCTCCCAACCCCACCCACCTACAAACGGTCACCTTACTGCCCTCCCTCCCTCAGCCCCAAGTCTGACTGCTCTGCCCCCTGTGCGTTGTCCCTCTGTCCCCATATAGGGCACTCTCTGACTTGTGTCACCCAGCTGTGTGTACCCCCATCATCCTTGCACGATCAGAGACCCTTAGATTCAGGCACTGCGTCTTATTGACAGCACCTGCACGTGGCGGATGGATGCCCCAGAGATGTTGTAGGAAGCGTGCTAACAGGAAATGAAGAAAGAGGCTGGACAGCACAACGCAATGTGGGCTGTGGAACTGGGGGGCTCTGGGTCCCAAAGCCGTGGCACTCCAGGTCTGCGTGCTTGCTAGCTTCCTGGGCTGCGTGCCCCCTTCCCCGGGGGCTCTGGCCCTCAGCCCCAGCCCAGCTTGTCTTGTGAGGAGCGCAGCACCTGAGGGCGCTCGGAGTCACCATCTGAGCCGCAGGGTCATCCGTAACCTGGCCCGCTTCTTGCTTCGCACCGCCCACCCCCCAGCTTATGGCTAAAAACGTCTGTATGAAAACGGGCCCTGCCAAAGCATGTGTGGCTAGAGCTCCCCCCACCCGCCCCCAGCGCCTCCCCACACCTCCTCTTGCACCTGAAGTCCTGGCCCTTTCTGTGTGTTTACGACTCTTTGCTGTGGAAACGGCTGGCTTCACAGCCTGGGAGGGAGCAGGTGCGGGGACCCAGGAGAGCACCCGAGTTCATGGCGCCCAGGGCCTGTTTCTCATTCTGACCCCAAGCAGCCCAGGGAGGACGTGGAACGCGGAAACACACAGGCTGCTTTTCCAAGAGGAGGGAGCTGGATGGGAAATGAGCTCCAGATGTGGGCCTGGGCGTTTAGGAGCTCAAGAGGCCCTCAAGAAGAAGTGGCTTGTTTGCCTCTCTGCTCACAGGCCTGGGCCTGTGGTCTCTCCCCCTGTGCGCAGCCAGAGGGCCCTGGGCCCCTCAGACATGAACATCTAGAAGGACGCAGAGCCACCCCACCGCGTCAGCGCCCCTGTGAGGGCCCCTTGCACCCCTGTGTTTGGTTGACATTTAGGACTGTCGTGAGGGCCAAGGGAGGGGCTTGATGGGCACAGGTGGGAGGGGCGCCATCTGTGACTGGTGGCCAAGGGGTCACCAGGAGAGTGTCACAGCTTGTTCAGGGACGGGCCCCCCCAGCCAATGCTCTTATTCCAAGCCTCTGTGCAGATCTCTCAATTCTACAAGCTCTTCTTACGCGCCTCCTGTATGCAGAGCACAGTGGTCAGCCCTGTTGGAGACCAGGAGCAGGAGTCCTTTTTAGAAGGTGATGTGATCCATCAGGGGAGATAAAATGTAAAAATCGCTTCAAGTGCTACAGGCCGTGAGAAAGGAGCTGGGAGGAGAACAGATGAGTTTGAGCTTCATGTGCAGATGTGGGGAGGAGTGTCGGTAAGCAGGGTGGGGATGGGGGAAATAGCGTGGGCTGAGTTTGAGGGCTGAGTTTGAGCACGTGAGAAAGGCTCCAGAGGGGCGCCTCCACCTGGCCGATGGCTTTGTGCCTTTGGGAGTTGGTGTGAGTCCTGCTTTGTGGGATTCCGAAGTCACAGGCAGGAGCTGGTGGTCAGTGAAGTTGTGGGCTTGTGAAAATAGCATCTCCTCCTGTGGGGCCAAGAGGGTGTTTAACTGCTGACACGGAATCACAACCCAGACATGGACTAATGCAGCACTCAGATCCCATCTGCCCTACCTGCTTTGGAACTCCCAACACAGCAAGTCCCTCAGGACGAGGGTTCTGACCCTAAGGTCAAGGCAAGGCCCTGTACCTTCCTCCACCAGGCTCCTCCTCCATGATTTTGGTGGCCTTGACATTACCTGTTCCTCCTGCTCCAAGAGGAAGATTTTCCCTCATAAGCTATCATCGGGTCTCCATGAAGCCTCCATAACCTTACAACAAATCATGCCTTTTTTGCTTCACAGCCAAGCACCTGACTGTATTGTTCTAAAACCCTTCTGCTCAAGGTCGAGGCTCTCAGCTACCCAACAGGAACTGACTTAGTTTCTCTTTGATAGCTGAGAATTAGGACTCCAAATGAGGTGTGGCATGTCTCCCTCTCTACCCATATCTGCCCCTCAATGCAGATATGATGAGTTCTGTCTTCTCTGGAATACTCCATCTCCACAAGTTGAAGGGCTGGCTTTTCTTGGAATGGGGAGGGGATCCTTAATCCTGGCATTGGAGGGTTTAATTATTGCTTAAAAACTCCTTACCAAGAATTCCCATAAGGCCTAGGAGGTTTATGCAAATTCAGTTCTCCTCCAATTCCTCATCCTTCACCTCCTGCCAGAGCTCTTGGGCAGGTTGGCAGAGACCAGGAGCGACTTTGACCCAGGGCCACACATCTAATGAGGAACAGCTTCTTCACGAGTCAAATGGCATTCGTGTTCTTTTACTTAATAAGCCTCTCAGCTCTGCTGAAAAAGCTGTACCCAAAGGGGAGCCGCATGTGTCCTGAGCTCACTTGCCCAGCACAACAGCTGTCAGACCAAAGGAGGTCCGTATTCTTTCCATACGGATTTCCCATTTCAAGCTAAGAATATTCTAGATCTTGTTTGGCTGCTTTGGTGATCAACAGCATACTCTTTCACAACACCTCAGCTGGACTGATTAACCCGTTGAAACATTCACATCAGTGGGATGCCTCGTGCTTTTCATCATGATCCCCAGTACCCTCAGAGATGCAAGTGACACTGGGTCCGTTCCCCATGTGGAGCTGTGTGTGACCAAGATTCAGGAGGGCTTGCACACTGCCATGATTGTTGCATGAACCAGAGGAGCCGTGGATGCCATCAGCCAACGCTCCCCACCTTCCTGCCCTTCACATATTCTTTGCCAGGTGCCCTTTTTTCAGGTCTGGGACGGTCCTACAATTCCATGCAAAACAGAGCACAAATAAACACTGCAAGCTTGGGATGGACCTTTTACTGGAATGACACCAAAGGATGATTGTCAAACAACTTGAAGACCTCAGATGAAAGGAACCATCTCTTTCTTTTCACAGGAAGCCAGTACTCACTATCTGGGAGCATTCTGAGTTTGAGCCTGCTTGACTATATGGCATAATGGGCTCCATGATTTTATTCTCCATCATGGCAAGGAGCCTTCTATTTTCTCTCCTTCTTTCCTTTTCAAATTCTACCGGTAGATAAGTTCATGCCCACCCGAGCCAACCATGTCTCATGTGACTTTTTCTTTTACTCTGACCATCTTCTCCCTTGTCCTTCACCTTCTCATCACCGAGGCCCTAACTTCTCTAGTTGAGAAGGTAGCAATCCGAAATTCTCTGTATGTGCTCTCAACATCCCTAGTGGCCTTTGAAAATCTCCCTCCATCCTCCATCCACAATTCCATCTGCAACATGTTTGGGCTGGGAACAGGCAATGTCCCAGCAAGTGGTGGTATGACATTTCCAAGGTGCAGGATGCCTGGCACACAGTAGGAGCTCAATAAAAGTCTCAGCTGTGTGCCCCTCGACAAGTCTCCTCCCCTCTCTGGGCACAGGATTGTCATCACCTCTGGCTTTTGCAAATAATGGTGAGGGAGGATGAAGAAGAAGACAAAGAGAAGGATGAGAACACCAAGAGGTATATGAGAAAGAAGAGAAAGTGCTGGAAGATTTGGAAAAAGGAAGTAGAGGGGGTTGGGGGGCAACCTTGAAATGGAAGAACATAAGGGGAAGATAAGGCAGTGGCCCCCATCCTTAATGTGGGGCCAGAGGAGCCCCGCGGGTGCGGCACACCAGTGGGTTCCCTGAATTCTGTGTATTTGTTGATTGGGAAGGAAGATCCCCCACGTTTTCCTTCCTTTAGACCAACAACAGACCCCGCCTCCCACCCCCAGAAACATGAGCAGTCCTGCCTCAGAGCTCTCCCCTCCTGCTAGAAGAGTGATTGTGGGATTCACGGTGTGATAAGCTGGCCTGGAAGAGCAGCAAGAGCTCAGAGATCCCCCAGTGCCCACCCTCCCCCCTTCCATGGTCAAGGTCTCAAGGTCACACTCATGGTGAGAGGTAGGTCTTGACCCCCAGGCTGGTTCCTGAGCATCTCTCCATATACTTTCTGTCCATGAAGGACCCATGGTCAGCCCTCCCTTGTGTAGAGGGTGCCCAAGCCGTGCCCACGTTTGCTGTTTTCACAGGTCCACCCTGGGAAACAGGAAAATGAGATTCACCCCGTTGTGCAGGTGAGGACGCTGCAGTTCAGTGGGATTGACAGGTTGCTCAAGTCTTAAACTCTACCTGGACCGGTTTTCCCACCCTGCCTCCTTAGTGCGTAGCTGACCACTTCTCCACTGCAAACTCAGCCGTGACCAAGGCATGCTGTGTTCTAAGCGGCTAAATTAGGTCTTGGCTCTATGGCAGGATGCAATTGATGCCTTCCTGTCAAAAAGGCCTAACTGACTCTTCCCAGGTTTCTGGAAGTCCTCCAGCTCCAAGGAGACATTGGCTGCTGTCTTCTGGCTCTGTGCCTTGTCCCTACCTGGAGGGCTGCTGGTCTGACCTTGGGGAAGGAGGATGTTCCTAGGCTATGGATTTGGGGATCCACCGGAGCCCGTCCAGCCCTTAGTGTGCCTTCTCCCTGAATCCTGTTTCCACCGCTTCAAATCTGCCTCCTCATGCCACTTCTCCCTTGGAATATGCCTCCTTGCCTCTTAGGACACAGCTGGAACCTGCCACCGTGTCTCCTTTCACCTCCAGAGCCACTGCAAGCACAAATCGTGTCTGCCCCTCTGGAACCCTGTGAAGCTGGAGCCCACCCTCTCCAGGAGTCCTTCCCATGGATTGACAGACGTGTGTGGCAGCAGAGCTCCAAAGAAGACCCCAACTAATTCTGCCTCTTCCTGTACATGCTTTCTCTCACTCTATTAAGAACTAGAACCTGTGTCCTCTCCCCTTGAATGGTGGGACAAGTCAGAGTCTACTGGGAAATCTGTGTTGCCAAGCAAGCCCAGCCCCAAGAGTGGGTGGACAGGAGATGCAGAGCGAGGTCTAATGCTCCCTACCACCTCTGTGGGCTCACGGTCCGCCTTCTGGCTGAGAGCATCAGAAGTCAGGGTGACAAGCTAGATATGAAGCAGAGGAGAATGAGGACAAGCTGTGACCTGTTAAATAGTCTGTATCTATCCAGAGCCTTCAGAGAATAATGGCCACTGTTCCACTTCCGCCTTCAGAGTCTCCTATAACCCAGAGCTGGGGAGCAAAGGGAATTCTGGGAGTGTAGCTCCCAGCTTAAACAATTTGACACAGCACCACCTAGCACAATGGCCTTTAACAAATTACTTCCCTCTGTTTTCCTTGTCAGTGAAATAGGGAAAATAATACTTAACAAGCTCAGATTACTGGAAAGATTCAATGAGAAATTCATGCATCATTGTCATACTCTAAATTCTCAATGCGTGCTGGCTATGTTCCTTGTTATAGAAGAAGCCCATTCACGCTTGTTGGCTGAAAGAATTGAAACTCTTTGGAGAAGCATAAAGGAGGCGGGAAATGTCATGCCCTTGAACTTCAGGGTCAAGCTGGAGAGATGTGGATCTCTTATGGGAAGCCTGAGGCAAGAATGAATCTAGAAAATGCCCGTGTGATGTCACCTAGGCCATCCAGCGTTAAGAATCAGAGACCAGGCTCAGGAATTCAGTCCCACTTCACATGAACCCAGTACTTCAGCTCCTCCAAGCCCAGGTAAATGCTGCCCCCGAGACCAGGCTGTCCAAGGATCAGAAGTCCTGAGTTCTGGGCCAGTTCCACTGCTATTTACTCTAGAAACTTAAGTCCTTTATCTGCCACAGGTCTCTGCTTTCCCATGTGCGCATGAAGCAGCTGGACCAGATGACCAGAGGGTCTTCCTGTGCTTTCCTTCCACAGGGACCACTGAATGGAGATGACATTTGGTTTTCCAAACAGGCCACTCTAGAAGGGCCAATGATTCCACTTCATGGTCAAAATCAGACCACTGCCTATGTGTAATTCAGACGGACCTCTGCAATGTACCCATTGCATAGTTTAGTTGTAGGACTAAATCTGAAATGCAAGATGGCAGATCCAGAGCCCATGTTGGCTACCAAGGATGGAGGCAGGAAGTGCTATCGATTGCTCACCTACCGTGTATCATGCGTCTGAGAGCCGTCGTTTGACCATCCTTATGATGGCTTTGAGCTGGGCATTATCATCCCTAATTTCCAGTTGAGGAAACTTAGGCTCAGGAAGGTTAGGCAGCCTTGAGGTCTGCCCAGGTTCAAGCAGCGGGGCTGTGATGACATTGAAGTTGAATCCAGGTTGGCCAGTGCCCAGGGCCAGTGTGCTCTCCACAGCAACAGGTGGCCCTCGGAAATGTTGAAGTCCCACCCACAGACTGGAATGAACTTGAGTCTCTGCTAAAGAGGGACAACTCAAGCTTGAGCTTTACTGATGGGGCAGAAAAAGCCAGTGTTGGTCACTGGAGGTCAAGTTGTGATGAATGCCAAGGGTGCAAATGAGGGCAGGGATGCAGAGCCAGGCTTAGCTCATGATACGGTGCTGGCTAATTAGTGAACGCCAGAGTCAGGGCTCCGAGGGCAGCAGAGGGCTTTTCACCTTCTGTTCTCAGTGGCTTGAAGGAAAGGGGGCAAGAAGCCAACGCTGAAGCTGGCTCTGTCAAAGACAGAAGGCTTTGTCTGTCCCAGGAAGTTTGGCAAATGTGGACTTTTTTCCCCCACTTTAATTCTCCAAGGCTGCCCAGAATTTCAGAGAGGCTAACCAGGGCCTGTGTCCCCAATATATCTACTAACAGTGGGTGGAATGGAGACCGGCTGTGGGTTCGAGAGCAAGACCCGGGGCCTGAGAGCACACGCCTTTTGCCTGGGTCTGTACAAAGCAGATATTTGACATAGAGCAGAATGCTGGTTGGATTGCTGGGAGGAGGGGTGAGGTCACCAGGCTGCAGAACAATCTAGCAGAGATTCCAGAGGTTTGGCAGAGGCTGGGAGGATGTGGGCTTCTGGTGCTCCCGTTTGTATGGCAGACAGAACCTTCATCCAGTGGCCTGCCCTGAGCTGATAAGCTGGTCAGTCCAGTTCTGCTCTTAACCCCTTCACGCAGCACTAGTGCGGTCTGTTCACTTACCGCGTACGTCAGACCGTGTGACAGATTTCCAGGAGACGTACAATATGCAGTGCACGCTTTATGCGGCGGGCTGCGAGGCCCAGCTCCACCCTGTTCTCCCCTCCGCCGCTCTGCACCCCAGGTTATCTGCTGCAGAATCACTGCTGCCTAACCCTCCCCGTGCACATCCCAGCCCAGAGCAGACTCAGTGAGTAAATGCTGGGTGACTGAGTGTGGAGGCCACAGACCAGATTGTGTCTGCCCCTAGATCTTTTTTTTTTCCCCAAATTTATTGAGATACTATTGACATATAACATGTGTGAGTTTGTGTACAACATGAGATCAGATACATACTGCAAAATGATTACCGCAATAAGGTTAGTTATGGAGTTCCCATTGTGGCTCAGTAGAAACGAATCTGACCAGCATCCGTGAGGACACAGGTTTGATCCCTGGCCTCACTCGGTGGGTTAAGGATCCGGTGTTGCCATGAGCTGTGGTGTAGGTCGCAGACACGGCCCGGATCTGATGTTACTGTGGCTGTGGCGTAGGCTGGCAGCTATAACTCCCGTTGGACCCCTAGTCTGGGAACCTCCATATACCGCAGGGGTGGCCCTAAAAAGAAATAAAAATAATAATAATAATGTTAGTACCTCCATCCCTTTACATAATTTTGATTGTGTGTGTGCGGTGGTAGCATTTTAAATCTACTCTCTTAACTTTCAAATACAGTGTATTCAAATACAGAATACACTGACAGTTATAGTTGCCATGCTGTACCTTAGATCCCCAGATCTTATTTGTCTTGCAGCTGTGTGTTTGTGCCCTTTGTACCAACTGTTTCCACCCAGCCCCAGGCAACTACCATTCTAATCTCTGTTTTTGAGTTCAGCTCTTTCAGATTCTGCATGTACATGAGAACATACAGTATTTGTCTTTTCTGACTTATTTCAGGTACCATAATGCCCTAAAGTCTGATCCATGTTGTTGCCAAGGGCGGGGTTTACTTCTTTACTGGCTGAGTGATACTCTGCTGCATGTATACATCATCTTTTCTTTATCCATTCATCCACTGATCGGTAGGCAGGTTTTTCCTTGTTTGGGTTATTGTAAATAATGTTGCAACGAACATAGGAATGCTGGTATTTAAGATAGCATTTTCATTTCTTTTGGATAAATACTTAGGGGTGGAATTGCTGGATCAACAGCTGTTGTGTTTTTAATTTTTTGAGGACGTCCCATACTGTTTTCCATAGTGGCTGCATCCGTTTGCAGTCCTGTCAGTAGTACACGAGGATTCTCTTGTCTCCTCGTCCTCGCCCGCATTTATCTCCTGTCATCTGGATGGCGGCCACTCTGACAGGTGTGAGGAGACATCGCCTCGTGGTTTTGAGTTTCCCCTAATGATCGATGGTGCTGAGCATCTTCTCATGTGCTTGTTGGCCATTTGCACGTCTTCTCTGGAAAAATGCCCATTCAAGTCCTTTGCACATTTTTTAATCAGGTTGTTTTTTTGCTGTTATATGATTCCATATACATATGTGTGTGTGTGTATACATATATATTTTGTTTGTTTTTTGCTTTTTAGGGCTGCACCTGTGGCATATGGAGGTTCCCAGGCTAGGGGTTGAATGGGAGCTACAGCTGCTGGCCTGTGCCACAGCCACAGCAACGCATGATCTGAGCTGTGTCTGCGACCTACACCACAGCTCACGGCAACACTGGATCCTTAACCCACTGAGCGAGGCCAGGGATCCAAGCGGCCACCTCATGATTCCTAGTTGGATTCGTTTCCGTTGAGCCACGACAGGAACTCCCGATATGATTCCTTATATATTTTAGACCCTAACTCCTTATTAGATAGAGGGCTTTCAGCTCTTTTCTCCCACTCTGTAGGTTGCCTTTTGATTTTGCTGATAGTTCCGTTTGCTGTGCTGAAGCCCCGCAGTCTTTTCCGATTTCCTCTTTCTGGGCAAACAGGCCTCACTCTGGCGACACCCAGTTTTCCACTTTTCTCCAACAAGCTTTGACCAAATTCCTACTCACTCCCCCAGCATGTAAAGGAAATTTAAAAAAAAAATTTTTTTTAATGGCCGCACAGGTGGCATATGGAAGTTCCCAGGCCAGAGATCTAACCTGAGCTGCGGCTGCGACCTACGCCCCAGCTGTGGTGATGCCAGATTTTTAACCCACGGCTTCGGGCCAGGGATCAGACCCGTGCCACCACAGAGACAATGTCGGATCCCTAACCC
This sequence comes from Catagonus wagneri, assembly GCA_004024745.2. Taxonomy (NCBI): domain Eukaryota; kingdom Metazoa; phylum Chordata; class Mammalia; order Artiodactyla; family Tayassuidae; genus Catagonus; species Catagonus wagneri. Next base: position 15,974,345 of record PVHT021183518.1, on the reverse strand, counting down.
ACTGCGACACAGAGGCAACTCCTCGAGGTTCTTCAAGGGGCTTGTTCAGCCCAGCCTTTATCATGAGGCAGTGATCGCTGGAGCTGGGAGGGAAAGTGACTCGGCCAAGGGGAGTGACAGAGCGGGACCTGCCACCAGCTGCCTCCTGGGCTGCGGGGACCTGGGCTGCCAAATCAGGAAGAGAACTCCAGGACTCTCAGCAGCCACGAGGGCCTCCAGAGGGAGCCGGTGGCCTCGTCATCCCTCTGGACCCCTGCCAGCGGGACACAGTCCAGCCTCTGCGTGCCCGGGTCACTCCGCAAGTACTTCTTGGCCGAACCTGAACCCCTGCTGCTCCGTGGGCCTCTGAGAACATCTTAATTAGGTCATGCCTTGAGATGCAAATCAAAGTATGTGTGGAAAAGGAAAACAGGTTTTGAGTTGTTTCCTGCAACATTCTTTGACAGGGTCTGGGCTCTTCCATCCCCACGGTTGGCCAAGCACCCTGCACAAGATAATGAGCGGCACACAGCGGGCCTGTATGCCCTGCGCCCGGATCACGTGGTGGCCGGGAACATCAGACCCCCGGTGGTGACAGGGCAAGGGTGCCACTGGCCTCATGACTCATCAGCCTGATTCTGGCGGGGGGCCCGTGCGGGAGGAGCGGTGGGCCGAAGCTGCCCTTTGTTCTGCCTAATGCCAGCCCTCTTTGGACAGTCGTGGGCCCCACGCTCAGCTCCTCCCCCGACCTTCTTTTCATCCCGCTAAAAGAGATGACGCACTAGGGCCGCCTGCTCCCACCCTTAATATTTGCCTTCTCGCTTTCAGTAAAAAGATTGTGGGGACGTTTCTGGAAAAGTGAAGGCGGGCACGTGGCTTGGTTTGAATGACAGTCTCCAGCAGTGGAAAAACTGATGAGATCGCAGGCCTCGGGGTGTCTGAATAAAGGCAGGAAGGGAAGGGATGAACAATTCCTGTGTTATCTGGGAAAGAGCGTCTCAGCAGAAGGACCCACGGGGCAAAGACCCTCGATAAGTAGATTCATCCAGTTGCCTGAGACCTACGGTCTTACGCAGCCAGAGCAGTCTTCAGACTCAAGAAAGGAACACTGAGAGTGTAGTATTAGCTGGTTTATAGAGTGTATTCAAATTTGCCGGATCCGATCCGGGGTCCCCCCTTTGGGCAGTTGTGATGTGTCCCTGGCCTTCCCAGTTCCCCTCTGCAGTCTTTGTCTTTCATGACCTTGATACTTTTCAAAGAGTATGGGCAGTTCATTTGCAAAACGCCTCTCAACTGGTGATTCGATTAAGGTCATGCCTTTTTGGCAAAACGGTGTGACACCTTCTCAGGGGTGCATGGGTGGTGCCAGCGTGTTTTAGGCCAGATGAGGGTCACCTGGGTCACTTGGTTAAGGTGGGGTTTGTCAGACTCCACTCTAAAGTCACTATTTTTCCTTTTGTATTGAATTTGCTCTCTCACGGAGAGAGCCTGGGAGGCTCTGCGGACACCTGTTTCTCATGCTCTACGTTCCGCACCGCATTTGGTGTCCATCAGGGGTGCTCACCGGCTACGGATACTACTGTGCTGTTTGCCAGAGGGTGATGTGTTCTTCCGGGCATTTCTTCTCCGTTTATTAATTGGGATGTTCCTGTAAAGAGAATGATTCCCTCTCTATTTTATTTATGTATTTGATTATTTGATTTTTTTAATTTTTTAAATTTATTTTTTGGCATTTTAGGGCTGCACCTGTGGCATATGGAGGTTCCCAGGCTAGGGGTCTAATCGGAGCTACAGCTGCCGGCCTACGCCACAGCCACAGCCACGCCAGATCTTTGCCACGTCTGCAACCTACACCACAGCTCACGGCAACGCTGGATCCTTAACCCACTGAGCAAGGCCAAGGGTCGAACCTGCAACCTCCTGGTTCCTAGTCGGATTCGTTAACCACTGCGCCATAACGGGAACTCCTCTGATACCACAGGGCTGGTACCCCTGCTTGGGTGGGGGACCCTCCAGCCCCGCCTGCACCCAGCCTTTGGCACCAGTTACAGGCCTGGGCCTTGGACGGGACGCCCCCTCGTACTGAGCCTCTTCCTTTCTGTCTGGTTGGCTTCACACCTGGAAGGGGGCCCCTCATGAGCAGCAGTTCATTTTTTATTTTTTTTTGCAAGGTGGGAAAGCTGGCATGTGGGCAGGAGAGGCAGAGGATAAAGCTTGCTCATCTTTGTTCCCTCCTTAGTCCAGGGCTCCAC
>PVHT021183518.1:15796140-15971114 GCA_004024745.2 Catagonus wagneri | reverse complement strand
GAGACAGAGACTGTGCCCTGGGACCAGGCCAGAGAGAACAGTGGCCCTGCCCCTGCCGGCCCCCATGAGCAGAGGTGCTGGGCGGTCACGGCAGGTGCTGGGGGGAGAGTCTGCAAAGGGGCCTCTTTGGGGATATGTGTTGGGAGTAGAGCTCGGGGCACCTCAGTGCACATGCATCTTGTGTCTTCCTGGCCCTGCGGAGAACAGGCTCTTTGGCTGGATGGCCCAGGATGGGTGGGGCAGCAGTGCACCCCGAAATGACCCGGAGTCCAGACCTAGAGAGAAAGGACGAGCTCAGAGCCCCACAGTCCCGGGGGACCTGGGACCAGATGGGCCCCCGCTCTCCATGCCCAGCTTTCTCCAGGCTCCTGCTGCCTTCTTGCAGTCAGCGCGGGAGCTGAAACGTGTGGATCTTAGACTTTCTGGAGGCAGCAATTCCTTTTAACATTTTATTATGCCAAGTGTACACATTAGGGAGGCTAGAAAAATGCAGGCTCCAGTCCCGTCAGGAGACACGGGGCCACTCCCCAGCTGCAGACGTCACACCATTTCCAGTGGACTCTCTAAAGGATGAGACCTCTTTAAAATCCTAATCCCGGTACCATGTCACACCTAGAAAGTTAATCTCTTAATATCATTAAATATGCAGTTAGTATAACTGTCTCATAATTTATTTTTATAGTCTATCTACTCAAATGAGGACCCAAACAAGATTTATTTATTGCATTTGGTTGATGTGACTCTGAAGTCAGTTTTAGTCTGTAATTTCATTGTTTATAAGCCGGAATACTTTTCTAGAGAGAAACTTTCCCTCATCGCTATGTAGCTTGAAATACCATTCTTATAGGAAAGGAAGGTTAAATGCTAAATTATTTTCCTTTAGATCCCACTTTTCAGAATAATGAATTGGTTTTCCAGCATCCTCCAAATGTAGCAATATCTGTTTTACTTTTGAGTGAAGCTAACTCTTGGCTTTTATCTACTTGGCATGTTTCCCTCTGTTTCAGGGCATGTTTCCCTCTGTTTCAGTCATCATTCTTACTAATGCTCCAGTTGTCCCTCTTGGCCAGTGGGAGGTTTTTTGAGTTGAATCCTGAGTCCTTCTGTCATGACCTCTGAGGTCTTTGAAAGCTTCCTTGCTTTCCGGTATCTCAAGATGTTCAGACTCACCTTCTAGCTGTCCTGGGCCATTTGTGCAAGAACCCCTGGTTCCTTTTAGTGGGAAATGGGCTTCCATTATCTGGGCACTGGGCTGGTCCTTGCTATTGGCTGGCCATTATTTCTAGCATTTGCAATGGATAGGCCTACCAGTAGCTCTCTGGTTTTGTTTTTTTCAACAATTACATCTTAAGTTCATACTGATTATTTTCTTTCTTCCTTTTTTCCTTTCTTTAAGGGCCACACCCACAGCATATGGAAGTTCCCAGGCTAGAGGTCCAGTCGGAGTTGTGGCTGGCAGTCTATGCCACAACCACAGCCACGCCATATCTGAGCCATGCCAGCGACCTACACCACAGCTCATGGCAACGCCAGATGCTTTAACCCACTGAGTGGGGCCAGTGATTGAACCTGTATCCTTATGGATACTAATGGGGCTCATTACCACTGGGCCACAATGGGAACTCCGATACGGGTTATTTTTGGTTCAAATTTAGGATTAGGGGATTAGGTTGTTACCAGTATTTTATTCTTACCAGTAGAGCAACAATGGAGAGTTTTGGGTATGCATCTGACAATCTTTTGGCCAGTGTATTTTGGGAGATAGGTCTCTCAGAGTGGGATTGTGGGTCAAATTATGTTTGACCCACAATCCATTTTACCATGCATAAATCCACATTTACCACGCATAAGAATCTTGGTAGGTACAGGCAAATTCTCCTCCATTGGTGTAGCTGGGGGAAGGTGAGATTAGTTGGAGAAGCCTTCAGGATGCACATTTTGAGCCAAGTTTCTACTTTTAAGAGTTCAGACATTTTGGTAAATCATATCATCAATCAAAAATGATTTGATTCTTGTTAAAAAGAAAAAAAAAACCTAATCATTTCCCAGAAGCAGATGAGTTTGCCTTTCAAATTTTTGTCGTTATGTTAAAATGTTCAATTTCTGCCCCCAGCTTGAGTTTAGAACAGGATACTTTCTGAATGACTTCCAAGGAATCGCCATTTAGAATTTATTGTGCAAGAGGGATTTGTAAGATGCTGGGCTAAATGCTGTTTGGGATAGGAGACATAGAGACATTCTTATCTTGGCTTTCCAGAAGCTTATAATCCAGCTGAGGCGATAAGACTGAAAAATAACTCTAACATAGGAGATCGTATGTAATTCAGTCAAGCAAGAGTTGCAGAGAAATATCACCACGACGGGAGGACAGTTCAAGCTAGATCAATCAGGAAACGGTTCATGGGAAAAAGTGGGATTTGACTGGGTGGGGGCTGTGGAGGAAGAACCTTATAAGCGAAGGTGAGGAAGGAAGGCGGGGAGTAGCCCTCTTAGGTGAGAGTAAATGAGTTTTAGGAAAGATGAATGGGGTGGGGGTAATGGCCTTTTGCGACAAAGTGTGTGAGTGTGGGGTAGGCTTCTAGTCTCCTGTCTTGTGACAATGGCCAATCCCCTCTGGTTGCTCGAATGTCCAGGGAGGGAATTTATGGCAATTGAGTTCCTTTTGGAGGATCTTTTTTTTTTTTTTTAATTTAATTGGAGTAGAGTTGACTAACAATGTTGTATTAGTTTCAGATGTACGGCAAAGTGAATCAGTTATGCATATATGTATATATCCATTCTTTTTTTTTATTACAGAAGATTGGGTAGATTTCCCTGTGCTACACAGTAGGTCCTTTGCTAGCTATCAATTTTATATATAGCAGTATGTATATGTTAACCCCCTTCTCCTAATTTACCCCCACCAGCTTCCCCTTGGTAACTGTAAGTTTGATTTCAAAATCTGTAAGTTTGTTTTGTAAATAAGTTCATTTTAAAATTATATTTCACATATGATATATTTGTCTTTGATTTCACTTAGTATAAACTCTAGGTCCGTCCATGTTGCTGCAAATGGCATTATTTCATTTTTTATAGCTGAGTAATATTCCATTATATGTATGTACCACATTTTCTTTACCTGTTCCTCTGCCGATGGACATTTAGCTTGCTTCCACAACCTGAAAATTGTAAATAGTGCTGCAGTGAACACTGAGGTGCTTGTATCTTTTCAAATTATGGTCTTCTCCAGATACATGTCCAGGAGTCGGATTTTTGGATCAGATGGCAGGTCTATATTTAGTTATATAAGGAAACGGCATAGTATTTTCCATAGTGGTTGCACCAACATACATTCCCACCAACAGTATAGGAAGGTTCCTTTTTCTCCACACCCTCTCCAGCATTTATTGTTTGTAGACTTTTTGATGACGGCCATTCTGACTGGTGTTTCAACTTGCACTTGTCTAATAATTATCAATGTTGAGCATCTCTTCACGTGAATGTTGGCCATTTGTCTTTGGAGAAATGTCTATTTCGAATTTCTGCCCATTTTTAAATTTTTTTGATATAAAGCTGCATGAAATGTTTGTATATTTTAGAGATCAACTCTTTGACAGTTTTTTGTTTGCAAAGATTTTCTCCCATTCTGTGGGTTGTCTTTTCATTTGTTTTCATTTTTTTTGCTGTGCAAAAGCTTTTAATTAGGTCCCATTTGTTTATTTTTGTTTTTATTTTCATTACTTTAGGAGGTGGATCAAAAAAATTGCTGCAATTTATGTCAAAGATTGCCTATATTATCCTGTAGGTGTTTTATAGCATCTGGCCTTACGTTTAGGTCTTTATGGAAGATTTATCTTTAGGCAGATAAGGGGAGCTCAGAGATGGCCCTTCCCTGCATTTGCTATTTTTCAAAATAATTAATATACGAAGGTGGCATTTTCGTGGTGGCATATTCTGCTGCCTTCATACAATTTTCACATTTATCTGTTTGCTAAGTCTTTTTATGCATTTGTCAGGCTTTGATCCAAGATTTGCTTTCATAGACAAATCCTCCCTGACAGTGGGGGAGGGGCGCATAGAGGCCCGTTTACCTCTGATGCTGATATTTGCCATAAGGCCCCTACCCTGTGGAATGACCACACTGGACTGAGGAATGAGGATAATCAAGTTCTGATGACATTTCACTGAGCCCCAAATTCTATTGTGGCCCCTGGACTTTTCCAATGATGAAGGGAGTATATTCCCTTTTTGCTTTGGCATTTTTTTTTTTTTTAACATCTATGAAAGAGAGTCCTAACTGCTCAGCTCTCCCTCAATACAACACGTCTTAAGGCTGTGACAGTGTGGGCAAAGTGGCGACCAATCACTCCTGCAAAAACAGAAGCGTAACACACATGTAAACTCTATTTAATTCTTTCCACTTTATTCTGGGATGTATACTACAGAGAATACAACTCACAAACATACCAGCGGACATCGAAAACTAAGGCCATTCTGTGAGTTATTTTTAAAACTTAGTGTTTTGCACATAATGATCTTTTAAAAATATGGATTACTAAAACCAAGATTCTCTCCTGAAATAAGAATGTAAGGTCAGCACAGAACAACTTTAGGGCCATATGTAATCTGAAGCTCGTCGTGTGACAAGACCAGTCTTGTTCTCTACAGCGTAAATAACAGCCCTGAGCAGCCACGACCTCGGCACCGAGCTCTCTTCCCCAGGTGTCAACACGAAGTAGCATTTACCACAGTGACCAGTGTTTTAGAAACCATTTTTCTCCCAGTGAGTAGCAAACAGAGACTTTTACCTAAGAGACACCTTGCAGAATTCTTGGAACAAGAAAAAGAAAGGGACCTGTAACTAAGGCACTGAAAGCACATTATTTATATAAAGAGATGTAAACAAGTTGATACCAACAGGCTCCCTCCATTAGTCTCTATTAGAAAAGTACGCAAGGGCAGCGTGGCCGGCTAGAGCTTGGAGTGCGGGCGAGCTGGCAACGCCTCCCTTCCCAGATTTTGGTCTCGGCCGTCAATACGCGACATCCAATGTAGGGCCGTGGAAGTAACACATTTCAAAGCGACTCAAGTAGAGCGACTCAAGATTTCTCCCTAATCAGTGTTTTAGTAGCATAACAAGCAAGGAAGGATTTTATTAAGAGTTTTAAGTTACAGGCTCTGACATTTATTTATTTATGTATTTACCATGGTCTACTGATGTTTCAATTACTTTGGCTTGTTTCATCAGACACCTGGTGGGAAAACTTGTGACTTAATCACTGCCCCTCCTTGTAGGTTCCAATTTTAAGTATGAGGGTTCATGTCCCATATAAACCACATTCACTTTATTTAAATGCTTTCCAAACGGTAAAGATGTAACAATTGCACGTAAACACTGTAAACATTTCAAAGTCCACTGAGTTCACATTTGATGGACTAGACCGGCATTAAGCGTTGGTGGCATTAGCATTGGTAGGAGGTGGGTGTCCACACCAAGACAAGCAGCTGCTGCGCCAGAGTGACAGTCAGAAGCTGGGGTGGGGGGTGGGTCATCACTCCTGAGGCCAGTTATTGAAGCTGCATTAGCCTCTCCTGGGCACTTTATCAATTTTAGATTCAAAATCATGGACTAGGTATTTCTTTAAATTTCTTTAAATAAGAGAAGTTGTGTTGGAAAACATAATTTTAAAAGAAGCTCTATTGCAAAAAACAAACCTCAAAAAACAAAAAAGGCAAGCTTTTTCTTTTTGAAGTCATCACTTCTAATTCTTAGAGCAAGGACATTGTCTCAGTTTCAGGGCTTATGAATTCTGGGTGGGTAAAAAAGTTTGCATTTTATCTTAAACCTTATTTTTAGATCAAAATAAGGTTTTAAAAGGAAAAAAAAGTTCCCCTTTTGCAGGTTTCAGAGGGTTAAAGAGGGCATGCTATTTAAAGTCAGACCTTGAATGAAAGAGCCATAGAAGCTGGAGGAAGGGCTGACGGGCTGCATTGCAAACACCTGTGGGGTGGAAGACGCAGCCTCTCCCTCTTAAGGGGCAAATACAATCCTGATCCTTAAACCATTTCTTGTTTCCAGATATAACCAAATTCTGAGTGAGATCTAAATTAGAAACCACTTTAATTATTAACGGGGGGGAAGGTTAAAAAAATAACCACCTTAAAAACCATGGAAGTTAAACAGCTGCATTTGGAGCAGATGTGCATAATAACTAATTAGTAGCTCCCAGCAGGATTAAAAACAGCCTAGAGGGAGGAGTTAAATATAGGTTGGTGCGGCTCAGTAGAGGCATTAGTTAGTTCTCTTCCGGCAAAAAAAGATGTGCCAACACAGTGCTGCCGTAACCAGGACTTTGTGCAAGAGTCTGCTAGGTGAGTCCAGCGTCCAGCACAGCGTGCTTGCCTTTCATGGCGATGCCTGAGTGCACTTGTGGGTGGAAGTCACCATCCAGCAGAAATGAGATGTAAATAAGGAGAAGGCACTCTCACCCAAGAATATAGAAAGCAAGAAACAGCGTTTGAGGCTGGTTCAAGGCAGGAATAAGTTTGGTTTGCTAACAGCTAAAGACTTTTAATTGCCCCATATTTTCTGCTGCTCTGACCAGCATCCCCATTACGACAAAAAAAAAAAAAAAAAAGGTTGTTGCAGGGTTCCAGTGGAAACAATGACCACACATTTCTTTTGCCTCAGAAGGAGACTGGTGCTGTTGGTTTGCTGGATTTTCCATTGATCCCAAACGACAAGAATCTTTAGGCGAACAATTGGTCAAAAGTGGGTTTTACATTTCACTAATGAAAGAGGAGGCCTGGGACTGAAAAAGAGAGAGAGAGAGATCCTTCGCTTTCATTAAAAAAGGATTCATTTTTGTGTGCCATTTTGGTTTTAAGAATAAAATTTGTCAGGGCTACAAAAGTTGAATAATTTAGGTTAAACTCATAGGACCCCACCTGAAAGCTTGCTGTCGTTTTAATGGCAGAAGTTAGACACTACACACATGTAGAAAATACAATAACCTTCCTTTCTGTGGCAGGTTTTAAAGAAGTATTTCATCCAGGACACAACTTTGAAAGAGTTTCTGATGGCAAAAACAGAGCGTTCGTCTATGCTCTCCTTTAAAAAGGTAAGTGACTTGATGATACCATTTTTAATTGGAGAAAAGCAACACCTGCCAACAAGCTGTAAAGAAACCAGCACTAAACATATAAGGTTCCAGAAGCGGAGAACTAAACCATATGAATTCCTAGTTTTAAAAGTTCAAACCGCGGTTTCTGAGTGGAGAGCCTGTGGTCGCTCCCTGAGACTCAACCAGGTCGCATTTTCCGCGTAAGAAAAGGGCACCAGTGGTCTTCCGATGTCTAGGTTAGTGCAAGGCCAAGTGCCAAGGTTTTATGAATAATGACGGGCTTCCTATGAAAGTGTTTGGTTGGCTAAAGACAAGAGGTTTCCATTTTCTGGCCTTAAGGAAGGATGCAAGGGTTTGACTGGTGTAGAAAGGGGCGGGGACACTGTCAAGAGGGAGGGCAGGGAGGAAGGGGCCTCACCTCCAAGGTCAAGTGCCAGCACTTGATCTGGGCCAGTGCTCAGGAGCCCCAGATCCACCTCCTCTCTGGGGAGTTTGTTAGGAGGGAGGACTGGGCCTTGAGGAAAATCTTGTGTGTTTTCTGCGAACGGCTTGATGATTGTTTAATAAACACTCTGGCCCAAGTTATTTCACAGCGATTGCTCCCTGCTACACAGTGTTGAAATTACATTCAGAGATTTAAAAAAAAAAAATCATGTGTGTAGTAGCAATCTTTCCCCACAAAACCAAGTGCAAATATCTTTAACAAAGAAGGACGGGAGTAAGAAATATTTGACGTAGTCATGCAAAAATGCATCTCAGTTTACAAAAGCTTTGAATATTTCCAAAATATCCCCTAGGTTTTAACGCCGTGAATCGTAGAATCTTACTCATTTTTCTTTGCATTTAAATGTGGCTGTTTGTGTAAAAACCGGTAACATGCGAGTTCGATGATCTCTAGTCCACCAAATATTCTCTCCTGCAGCACGAGGATGACAATGAGGATTATAAAATACCACCGAGCGAGACTGTAGAAATAGATGAGCAGGCACATTGCAGGGCTGAACAGGGTCCAGTACAGTATAGACAGCCACTTGACCACAAGGACCCTGAGCTCAGACTTGCAAGGTGGAATCACAGTCTGTCCCGTAAAGTCAAAATTCTTCTCTCCTCGATAGAAGGAGCGCAGCCTCGCTTCCTTCTCCTCCCACCGCTTGTGGCACCAGAGCTGGAGATCCTCCTTGGACGTGGGGAGGGAGTCCACTGGGTATCGGTGGACGTGGAAGTGGATCTCCTTGGGAAAGTCCCCGAGGAGGAGGTGCCTTTCTGTCTGAGGAATGTTGTGAGGGTAGGCCACCGTGATGTCATGGACAGCATCCAGGTTCTTCCCTAGGTTTTGGAAAAGATAAAAGTACAGCTGGAGTAACGGTCAGTCTGAGTAGCAGTGCTGATTCACACTGCAAGGCAGGAAAAAAATCAGGACAGAGTGAACCAAGATGAACAAACAAGGGCTATAAATACCTGTGTTCCTGGACCCTTGGGTCAATATTTACCGGTCATTTTTAGTATTTTTACCCGCTTGCTAATTACCACAAAGACCTTTAGGAAGAAACTATCTTCACTTGTAGAAACAGGAATCTGCCCTTCTAGAACTAAATGAATGAACACATTAAGTCAGATCTGAGGTAGGAATCAAAGAGCACAGACCGGCTCTTTTACACCAACAAGACTCACTGCTTTGAGACCTTCTGTTAATAAATACACCCTTCTCTATAAAAAAAAACTTTTTCACCTTTAACCCACTATAACCATGAAAGCTACTGGAAAGAAAAACTCTGAATCAGACTTGATAAAGTTGCCAGACATGCACGGAAACTTCCATATGATTTTTTTTTATTTTTAGAAACATCAGTTTGAAGTCTGAGTGAGACCCTGACCTAGTATACCATCATCCTCATAAATCCCATGATTTAATTACTTTGCGGTTTAAGTGTTTTCAGCAAAGTCAAATGCCAGATGCTGGAGACAGAGAACTGACTAAAACATGGTCCCTAACCTCACGCAAGAGTTACCAGCCGAATCGGGGAGAACAGGCAAGCACGGTGCCCTAACGGGCGTGGGCAGAAAGGCAGGTAAAGGGGCCGCAGGCTGGCCAGGCAGAGCGAGCCTCCCAGTAGAAAGCACTGTGGGCTGAGGGCCCCGAAGGTGGCTGGAGGCATTCAGGGAAGGCCCACAGCTCAACTCTAGAATCTGAACTCACTTCTCTACGCCATAGGGAAGCACCTTAAGTGGTAGAGCACCATTTAAGGATTTTAAATAGAAAAGGGACCAGAATATGCTTCATTTTAGCCAGGGAGTACCTTGTAGCTGTCGGTGGGGGTGGGAACTGACTGGAAGGGAGCATGAGGAAATTGGATGGCAGCAATATCCTTTATCTTGATTAGAAGGTGGATTATATCAAAGTGTACTTGTGCATTTCACATTTTATTCTATTCAAATTTTACCTCAATATTTAATAACAATGAAGATAGCTCCCACCTTCTCTCACCATGTTTACCTTTCCTACTGAACCTATTAGGTGGTGTTTGTTTTTTTAAAAAATGATTCTTTGAGTCTTTTGTAAATGTTTACTGTCAATCTCCATGACTCTCTAATTTACTTTAGGGCAAGGCAAGGACCAGGTTTCGATTTGGTTTCATAACTGTTTTATAAAATACCGTTGCCTTTAATGAACCCTAAGCTATAAAAGCTGAGAGTAGGACTTCCCGTCGTGGCGGAGCAGAAACGAATCTGATTGGGAACCATGAGGTTGAGGGTTTGATCCCTGGCCCCGCTCAGTGGGATAAGGATCCGGCGTTGCCGTGAGCTATGGTGTAGGTCAGATGCAGCTTGGATCTGGCGTTGCTGTGGCTGTGGTGCAGGTCGGCAGCTGTAGTTCTGATTAGACCCCTGGCCTGGGAACCTCCATATGCCGCAGCTGTGGCCCTAAGATACCAAAAAAAAAAAAAAGAGAGAGAGTACTATGTAAAGAAGGTTTAGATTTAAAGTGGGAAAGGCAGTCCTTTAGGGGTGCTGTCCACTGTTTACGTGGGAGTAGAGGAGGTGCAATGAAAGGCTGGTGGAGGCAAGACAGCGCACTCGTCTGGATGAGAGACGACGCCTGACCTGTTGGGCTCCAAGAGGAGAGAACTGGGTCCTGTGGTTGGAAGCCACGGGGAAAAGCTTTTAAACAGCTGTCAAGAGGTGATGTTTTATTCACCGTTTGAGACAAGGCTGCTTGACCGCTGCCTGGTATGCTCAGATTTACACATTGGGAGGTGGGTTGTGATCAAGCATCCAAACTAAGACCTATTCTTCCACTGGTACACTGAGCACGGCACCTCAGCTAAGACGGTCATGTGATCTGTTTTACCTATTAACTCACCCGCATTAAAACTTGAGCAGTGTCAATTCAGCATTAATCAGGACTGTTCTACTCCATTATCGATCAAACTTTTCCTTGACAAGCTGGTTTGCTATCTGATTGTGCCCTCTGCCTGCAGACCTCGGAGCCCCAAATCCTTGTCCTACTTGTATAACTTCAAACTCATCTACCCTTCCCCACGTTCCCTCTCAGTGAAGAAGAGCTATCTTTACCCGTCACTTGTCATGCCGTTTAGCCTCTGACTCGGAACTGAGGTCACATTTACTTTCAGAACTCTTCTGCTATCAGCATTTCTGCTTCTGCCTTCTGCCCAAACCCGTCTCCCCAGTCAGGGGTGCTGGTCTCATCAGCCTCACTGGTCCACAGCCATGGACCACCTTCTTCCCTGTGCACCTCCCCCATCTTCCTACTCAGTCGCTTGACCCACTGCTGCTCAGTCACTTCCGGCAGCTCATCTCAAGAGCTGCTCATCTGTCCCAGTCTTTCTCCTGCAGCTGGTTCTTAATGTTTCTGAGCAAATACAGGCATGTATCATTATGAATGGGTTGCAAAATGGTATATACTCTACTAGCAGAAACTGAACTTCCTTTTTCTGCATTCTTCTTGACAACCTGTAGGGCAGGGCTCTGTGTGTACGTGCAAACATGTATCTGTTCAATATATAAAGACCAAGTTTTGAGATGGAGATGGTACCATTTACAGAAATGTTCCTCAGCAAAAAATTCTAGATTCACTGCAATGTAGAGCATGAGGGCTGCTGAAGCAACTGTCTGGGTTCAAATCCTAGCTCTGCCTCTTACTGAATGAGTGAATTAATCCCTCTGTGGCTTATTTTGTTCCTGTATCTATAAACCACCTCACTGGGTTGTTGTGAGGATCAAATGAGATAATATATATAAAAAACACAAAATAAGATCTGATGCATGGTAAGTGCTCAGTATGTATTAGCTGCTGCTACTGTTAATTATTTTCTCATGTTAGCATGTTAGGCTCTAGCCTGTCTAGCTTTACCTTCTATTATTCCACAGATGCCAGCATGGTCAGTAGGGAGAAAGCTGCATTCAAATATGTGCCTATAATCACTGCCCAGGCACTACTCTCCAGGGTCCGGAAGCTACCACTTACGGGCCTCGTGTCTTTTACTCAAGACAAATGTTCAGGAGTTTCCGTCATGGCTCAGTGGTTAACGAACCCGACTAGCATCCATGAGGATGTGGGTTTGATCCCTGGCCTCGCTCAGTGGGTTAAGGATCCAGCATTGCCATAAGCTGTGGTGTAGGCTGCAGATGTGGCTTGGATCCTGCGTGGCTGTGGCTGTGGTGTAGGCCAGCGGCTACAGTTCCGATTGGACTCCTAGCCTGGGAACCTCCATATGCCATGGGTGAGGCCCTATAAAAATAAAAAGACAAATGTTCAAACTATTATTTCACAAAATGGCCAAGAACATTCCTCTGCCTCAAATATTTCAGCCTCTTTCTCTGAAACATTTTATCTCAACTCTCTTCAAAGACCAGCTCAAATTCTAAAGGGTCTTAGAAGAGTTTTCTTTAAGTATTTCAGGCCAAGTGGCCTTGCCCTCTATGAGTTCTTAAAGCATATGCACTGATGTGTGCATTTGGGCGCTCAAGCCGTCCTGCACTGTATCATGGTCCTGTACTGTGTCATGAGACACTCTACATAACGGGTGCTCACCTGCCCTCCTGCACTCAAAATACAGGAGGGAATTGTAATGTCTTCTAAATGAGGTTGTTACAACAATTTAGTGAACGAATGTACACAGGCTCTTTGCCTAGTAGGGGCACACAGAGAGTTCTTAAATGTTAGCACCTACTACAACTTCTATGTTCAGTTAATGAGACTGACTTGTTCCAATGGATTTTTTTCAACTTGGTTCCAGGAATTCTTGGTTCTGAAAGAGGAATAAGTCTTGGGTGGGGGCGGTGGCGTATCAACCTTTCAAAAAGGCAGTATTCCAAAAGTTTCTAATAAGTTGCTTGCTTGGAAATAAGAACTTTGGAATGACAGAACTTAACATACTAAAAAAAGACAGTAAGGTGAAAATTTGAGAAGACAGACAGCTTCTACCTTGTCACTCACTTCCTGGAGCTGTGTCCCTAGGCATCACAGACTCAAACGTTAGGGCTAGAGCAAGAGGAGGAAATGGAGAAAGGCTTTTACACCTGGCAGTGTCTCGAGAATTTTAAAACTTTGTAGTTAGTAGTAAATGTTTCCAGACAACACAGAGCCACATATAACTCTGTCCTGCTAAGAAAAAAAGCTTTCTTTTCACTTCATCCTATCAAGATTTCCTGGTCCTGGGGCTTCTAGCCAGGCGAGCCCTCACTACCAGACAAGTGAGCTTCCTCCCCGAAGGTAAGAGGCCAGGGGTTAGCAGGCTTACAGAGTTTGGTTCATGTGTAAGTGAGGACAAATGATGATGTGGATATGCACAAGTTAGATGTGCTTTTACCTCATTTATAATAGGCCAAAAGTTATGCATAATAGATTAAGGAAAGATGCAATTACGAAGGAGTTACATTGTTTTTAATTTTTTCGGTTTGAAAACAAAACTTTTCAATATGCAGACTGAAATGGCTACCACTAAAAGTCATTTTTAAAAGATCTCATTTTTCTTTAGACAGTTTACTTTACAAATCTAGATGCTATTTAGCCACTTGTCATCTGCCTATATGGACCTTAGAAAATGGATCTGTTCTGTTTCTGATACTATGTCCACCAGAAGATTTCATACTTTGGTAACATTTTGCAAGGCTACCATTCTGTTAGTACCACCACACTCACTTGGGCCCAGAGATGTTTGTTCCCTAGAAGAACAGAAAAAGTACTATCTTAGTATTTAAAATCTTAATTTTTAGTCTCAGGCTGAGACCGAGGGAATTTTCAATAGTTTAGTCATGTTTAACCCACAGAAATGTGGAAGCTATGACTGGACTTTATAAATGCAAAGGGGTGGAGGGACAAGTCTTTACACATTTGTGCGTTTGTTTATTTTTTTGTCTTTTTAGGACCACACCCTCAGGATATGGAAGTTCTCAGGCTAGGGGTCGAACGGAAGCTGTAGCCACTGGCCTACGCCACAGCAACGTGGAATCCGAGCCACATCTGTGACCTACACCACAGTGTACGGCAATACCAGATCCTTAACCCACTGAACGAGGCCAGGTATCGAACCTGCATCCTCATGGATGCAAATCAGATGCATTTCTGCTGAGCTAGGAAGGGAACTTCCATTTATATGTTTAAAATGACAGAACTGAGTGAAGAAATCCTGGTTTGCCCAGATCTAATGATATAGTTGATTCAGTGGCAAAATGACAGAAATATAAGTTTTTGTTTCTTTTAACTGAAAGTGATCTTTAATAGAGCTGATGACAACTGAAATGTCTTTCCTTTCCCCATTCCATAATCTAACATACCTAGAATATACAAATACATAATTTATTTCGGATTTCTTCCATTTTAACACCTGCATTTAAAAAATAACACATTACGCTTATTTTCTATTCGCCAGCTCTAAATCCATAAATCGAATTGTATATATTAGTTTTAGATAAAGTAGCTTGTCATCTAAGATGTTTTGTGTTAAAAGAAAATGCTGAAACTGCTGGTTTTATGCAATATTTTTCAGATTAAAAAAACCCCCAAAACACCAAAAGGATAAAAGTTGGACGTAGTAACTAAACAGTCACTCACCATGCCATTCTGACACTGACATATAACGGGAACATGGCTGATAATAAGCATGACAAATTGGCACCAGTCAGTACACTTGAAGAACAGCTTTGAGTGAACAGATCTGGATATATTTAGACTAAAAATAGCAAGAAAGATCCCTCTCAGCTTTAAAATAATATGGCATGCATAAACCACTTAGAATCAACTGATACTAAGGCTGAGTACCATTCTTGGTTAGAGAAAGTACCAATGTTTCTCGCTAGGAACATTCTTCATCCTTCCTTCTGTATAAGTTAATTGGATGCATATGGACAAAAGGTAGAGTCCGAGGCTTCCAGTCCAGCCTCTTATCAGCTCTAAGACCTTGGCAGGTTCACTAGAAGCCTCCTCTGTAAATGCAGGTGGTCACAGTAGGTCCCCTCACAGGGTTTTGTGAAGATCAGTTGGAAGAGGCCTGCAGAATGCTTAGAGGAGGGCCTGGCAGGTGGTGAGTGCTCAGACTCTTATTACTGTTCTTCCTCCGGGTGGGAGGATCACCGACCACACTCAGTTTTAACTGAGGTTAGGTTCAGGCTGCTACCATTTACCTCCTTCTTGCTTGAGTTCCTTTTCCCCGGGGAGAGAGCCAAGTCTGCTGTAGCGACACTGAGGTCTACTGTCTAACATGCCATCCAGTCCTCTGTGGTGTGGCAGCAAAGCCGTTTACAGGGAACTGACCTTGGCTCTAGGAGTAGGACCCAATTTATTTACTGATATATGTTCTTCTCCAACCCCACTAACTCATTCCTTAGACGTTTAAGCTACGCGTAGATATTAAATCTTCTGATGACATTCAGAATTAGAAGCTGATTTGTGCTCTAGCATTACTGGCCGCCTTTCCCATCCTGGTTTTTGCTTTGTTTTTAAATATGTCAAAGTTAGTGCCTACTCTTTTTCTAAGAAAGAACTATCCTGGAGTCCCTGTTGTGGCTCAGCGGTAACAAGACACTAGTTGGTGATGAACCGACTAGTATCCATGAGGATGCGGGTTCATTCCTTGATCTTGCTCAGTAGGTTAAGGATCTGTGAACTGTGGTGTAGGTTGCAGATGAGGCTCAGACCCTGTGGTGCTGTGGCTGTGGCGTAGGTTGGCTGCTGTGGCTCCAGTCTGACCCCTAGCCTGGGAATATCCACATGATGCCAGTGCAGCCCTAAAAAGACAAAACAAAAAATATCCTGGGCTTCAAAAGCAAACTTCAGCTTGAAGGTAAAACAAAAAATGGTATCCTTGTGAACAACTGTGCTTATCCAACCTAAATTCAGGTCTTACAGATAATTTTAGAGCTATATATTTTCATGTTCCTACCCTAAATCTGTTGAACTTGTGTTTTGTGTAAATGCATAAGTCTTTTCAGTTATGAGTATCTCTCTCCCGGTGGGGTTCTCTGGATCTTCAGAACACGTTTTATTTTCTCAGTCGAATGGAAACATGTTGACATTTTCCACAATTCACTAATACTAGCGCATTAATAGATCATCAAAGGCAAGATGTGAATAACAATATGTACTTAAGACCACGATACACGTATACACATGTATATAAAACATATGCCTTGAGGAAAAGATCTATAAATTTCAAAAATGAGTTCATATTGTACATGCTGTTTTATAACTTTTTTCATGCATTTCCCATTCATGCCATTAAAGATTTTCTAAAATATCTTTTTTTTAAATTTAATTTTATTGGAGTATAGTTAACTTACAATGTTATATTAGTTTCAGGTGTACAGCAAAGTGAATCAGTCATACATAAAACTACCCATTCTTTTTTGCATATAGGTTATTACAAACTATTGAGTAGATTTTCCTGTGCTATACAGTAGGTTCTCATTAACAATTTTATACAATAGTATTCACATATTATTCCCACCCTCCCAATTCTTCCCCTCCCCCAAATGGTTTCACCTACATTAACCGTAAGATTGGTTTAGAAATCTGTGAGTTTGTTTCTGTTTTACAAATGAGTTCTTTTGTTAGAGTATCATTTTAAAGATGTATGATACTTGATTTTCTAGATACATTAAAAATTATTTTGTTTTCAGATATTTAAGTTGTTTCCATATAAACAATATTTAAATTGATATCCTTGCAATTTAACAATAAGGATATTCTAGTAAGTGGAACTGATACATCAAAGAATATATATACTTTAATAGGCTTTTGCTACATATGGCAAACTGACCCCTGGAAATGTCAATTTAATAAACACATACAAAACTGTATGATGGTACTCTCTCCCTGCACACACACTTGTACAAATGCTTGGGACTGCAATTTTTAGAAGGCCGCCAAAGTGTCACTTTTGTTTTAATTTGTATGTCTTTGATTAGATCAAGCCAATTCATTGGATATATACACTGGGACTATCACTACCTGTGTTGGGAATTCAGATATTTGTCATCTTAGAGATTTGCAAGAGCTCTTTAACTCTTTGTCATCTGGCCACTAGTGAGTTTATTTTGTTGGATTTGCTACTTTGTGCGCGTTCTTTATCCAGTTCCTATGGGCTATTTGTCTCTTTGAAGTCAATTTCCAAAGCTACCTCTTTATCACAAATTATTAATCACCTGTATGCTTAGCTGCAAATATTCTTTACAAACTCATTATCTATTGCTTTTATTTATGGCATCTTTCCAATACATGTGTGCGAATGCATGCATGCGTGTGTGTGCACATGCACGTGTTTGTGTCTATGCGTCTATACAAGTTCATTATTTTGTTTATTATATATTTTGGATTCCTACCTTTGCCTTCCCTGCCCCTATACTGTATATATATTTTCTATTTTTCTACAAGATGAATAACATTTTTTCATTTAACTTTGTAATATAGCGTTACTTTCTTTCAAAACATCCATTTCTCTTGCATCATTTATTATATAATGCCTCTTTTTTTCTACTGTTTTGAAATACCAACTTGGTTACATATTACATTTTCAAATATATAGATATACAGTCTCCCTTCTCTCTTCTGCTCCACTGATTGACATGTATTCTTGCTTTCTTTAGTGACTTAATATCTGGTACAGCAAGGATGATTATTTTCTTTTTCATAATATATGTGGCTCTTGCTGGCAACTACTTTGCAATATAAATATGAGTATTTAATTCATTTCTAAAACAAAAACCCACTCTCTTCTCAACTTATCCCAAAATTACATTTGCATTATAGTTATAATTTTGAAAGAAATGACACTTTTATATTGTCTTTTCAATAGAAAAGCATGTGTTTCCATGTGTTCAAATCTTTTGACTTACAGTAAGACATCAGTTTTCTTCACATAACTTCTGTAGCTTTCTTTCAAAATTTATTCCTAAATAATTTCATATTTTTTTTTCATTATTGTGAATGGAATATGTGTTCCTACTTACACTTTTAGGGAATCACTACTTAGGATAGAGAAAATCTATTGTTTTTTGTATATTTATCTCATATATAACCATCTTAAATTTTCTTAAGTCTGGTTGATTTTTTACTGCATTCTTTTTGACTTTCTAGATTTCCTATCAGCAGCAAAAAGATAGTTTAGGTTTAATTTTCTCATCTTTATGGTAAGTTTTAGTACTTTCATTAGCATTTGTTCAATAATGAAAAGGACAGTTTTGACTTTAACCAAAATGTAGGTTTTAATGCTTCAGCATATGAGATACTGTGGAGTTTTGGTAACATAGTATTATATTTAAATAGTTAAATTCTATTTTGTTCTAATTTTTATTAGTAATGGCTTGTTTATCAAATATCATTTTAGTATCTATAGATAGGCTCAAATATATAAATATAAATATATATATTTCCTCAAAAAAAAGAAAACAATGGTCAAATATCTGTATATACCAAAGTAGTAGCTAAATTTAAAAGGAAAAATATTGAAATGCAAAGAGAAATTGAAAAATTATACAATTATAGTGTTGGCCTCAGTATCTTTCATAATAGGACAAGTAGATAAAAATTAAAGGAACTGAACAACTATTAATAGTTATTCAATTTATTCAACACATTCAAAATAATTATTAAAAATATATTCAAGATATTCAAAATAATAGACTTACATAAACCCATATGTCAATCAAAAATATTTTCAATGGGTAATGTCCCTGGAACACTTTGATCATTTATGTAGTGGTAAGAAGATTTAAACACATTTTATAAAAACGACATAAGCCACATTCTCACATCAAAATTCCATAAAAATAGAAATAAATATAATAACCCACTCTAACAGAACTCTTTTGGTTGACTCTGGGATGAAAGATGAAATCAAAGCATTGTGAACTATTTGAAAAGGAATGAAAAAGAATCGATGGGACATAGTACAGGCTATACTCAGTAATAAATCCTGCATTATTAAAAAGGAAAAATAAAGAAATTACTTATGGGAACTGGGAAAAAAAAGAAAGAATCCAAAGGGAAACGGGAAAATCACTAAAGATAAAAAGCAGTAATTAATGAAACAAAACTAAGAAAGAGTGAAAGAATAAACACATGCAAAAGCTAGTTATTCAACAAGGTGAATAAAATCGTAAACTCCATGAAGGCGATTAAGGGGAAAAAAGAACATCCATATTTAAGACCACAGCAAACGAAATAAAGTCACAGTTACGGAAGAAGAACCCTGAGAATGTGAATCTACACCTGTGATGATACTGGGCAGAAGATGCGCACACTACACACACACAGACCACAGTAGGACATCCACGTGCACATACACTACATATAATACTGCAGATTTGTCTGGAGAAAATTTGTGTTCACTTCAAAAATCATCACATATCATTCTTTAGTCTATTTTTTGTTTTTTTTGGGGGGGTTTTATTAAATTATAGGTGTACAAAAATTATCAAAACCAAATCTTATAGCATTTCCATCCCAAACCCTCAGCGCATCCCCCCACCCCTCAACTTGTCTCATTTGGAAACCATAAGTTTTCCAAAGTCTGTGAGTCAGTATCTATTCTGCAAAGAAGTACATTGTGCCCTTTTTTTTTTAGTTTCCACATGTAAGTGGTAGCATTTGATGTTGATGTCTCATTGTCTAACTGGTTTCACTTTGCATGATAATTTCTAGGTCCATCCATGTTGCTATAAATGTTGTTATTTCGTTACTTTTAATGGCTGAATAATATTCCATTGTGTATATGTACCAGATCGTCCCTATTCACTCCACTGTCGATGGGCATTTAGGTTGTTTCTATGACTTGGCTATTCTATAGAGTGCTGCAATGAATACTGGAGTACATGTGTTTTTTCGAGTCATGGTTTCCTCTAGATGCCCAGGAGTGGGACTGCTGGATCAAAGGGTAATTCTGTTTTTAGTTTTATAAGGAATTTCCATACTGTTTTCCACAGTGGTTGCACCAATTTGCATTCCCACCAACAGTGTAATAGGGTTCCTTTTTCTCCACACCCTCTCCAGCACTTATTGTTTGTGAGTCAGTATCTATTCTGCAAAGAAGTACATTGTGCCCTTCTTTTTTTTTTAGTTTCCACATGTAAGTGGTAGCATTTGATGTTGGTGTAGACTTTTTGTAGACTTTTTGATGATGGCCATTCTGACTGATGTAAGGTGGTATATCATAGTGGTTTTGATTTGCATTTCTCTAATAACAAGTGATGTTAAACATTTTTTTCATATGCATTGTGGTAATCTGTATGTCTTCTTTGGTGAATTGTCTGTTTAGATCTTCTGCCCATTTTCTGATGGGGTTGTTTGTTTTTTTGGTATTGAGCTGTAGGAGGTGTTTGTAAATTTTGGAGATTAATCCCTTGCCAGTTGATTCATTTGCAAACATTTTCTCCCATTCTGTGGGTTGTCTTTTTGTTTTGTTTAGGGTTTCCTTTGCTGTGCAGAAACTTTTAAGTTTAATTAAGTCCCATGTGTTTATTTTTCTTTTTATTGTCATTACTCTAACAGGTGGATCTGAGAAGATGTTGCTGTCATTTATGTCAGAGAGTGGCCTATGTTTTCCTCTAAGACTTTTATAGTCTTTGGTCTTATATCTAGGTCTTTAATCCATCTTGAATTTATTTTTGTGCATGGTGTTAGGAAGTGTTCTAATTTCATTTTTTTACATGTGGCTGTCCAGTTTTCCCAGCATCACTTATTGAACGGGCTGTCTTTTCTCCATTGTATATTCTTGGCTTGTCATAGATTATTTGACTATAGGTGTGTGGGTTTAATTATGGGCTTTCTATCCTGTTCCACTGATCTATATTTCTGGCTTTGTGCCAGTACCATATGGTTTTGAGGACTGTAGCTTTGTAGTATAGTCTGGAGTCAGGGAGTCTGATTCCTCCAGCTCCATTTTTCTTTTTCAGGATGTCTTTGGCTATTCTGGGTCTTTTGTTCTTCCAAACAAACTTCAAAATAGTTCTGTAAAAAAGGTCCTTGGTAATTTGATACGGATTGCATTGAATGTGTAGATTGCCTTGGGTAGTAGAGTCATTTTGATAATATTGACTCTTCCAATCCAAGAGCATGGTATGTCTTTCCATCTGTTCATGTCATCCTTGATTTCTTTCATCAGCGCCTTACAATTTTCAGAGTACAGGTCTTTTGTCTCTTTAGGTAGGTTTATTCCTAAGTATTTGGTTCTTTTTGATGCGATGGTAAATGGGATTGCTTCCCTAATTTCTCTTTCTGATCTTTCATTGTTAGTATATAGAAATGCAGTTGATTTCTGTGTATTAATTTTGTATCCTGTGACTTTGCCAAATTCATTGATGAGCTCTAACGGTTTTCTGGTAGAGTCTTTACGATTCTCTAGGTATAGTGTCATGTCATCTGCAAATAGTGATAGTTTTACTTCTTCCTTTCCAATTTAGATTCCTTTTATTTCTTTTACTTCTCTTATTGCTGTGGCTAGGACTTCCAAAACTACGTTGATAGTAGTGGCGAGAGTGGACATTCCTGTCTTGTTCCTGATCTCAGCAGGTATTCTTTCAGCTATTCACCATTGAGAATGATGTGAGCTCTGGGTTTGTCATAGATGGCCTTGATTATGTTGAGGTAGGTTCCCCCTATGCCCACTTTCTGCAGGGTTTTTATCAGAAACGGGTGTTGGATTTTGTCAAAGGCTTTTTCTGCCTCTATGGAGAGGATCATATGGTTTTTATTCTTCAGTTTATTACCATGGTGTATAACACCGATTGATTTGTGGATATTGAAGAATCCTTGCATCCCTGGGATAAATCCCACTTGATCACAATGTACAATCCTTTTAATATATTGTTTGATTCGATTGGCTAGTATTTTGTTGAGGATTTTTTGCATCTATGTTCATCAGTGAGATTGGCCTGTAATTTTCTTTTCCTGTGGTATCTTTGTCTGGTTTTGGTATCAGGGTGATGGTTACTTCATAGAATGAGTTTGGGAGTGACCCTTCCTCTGCAATATTTTGGAATAGTTTCAGAAGGATAGGCGTTAGCTCTTCTCTAAATGTTTGACAGAATTTGCCTGTGAAGCCATCTGGTCCTGGACTTTGTTGTAAGCTTTTTAATCACAGTTTCAATTTCAGAACTTGTGATTGGTCCATTCATCTTTTCTATTTCATCTTGGTTTAGTCTTGGAATATTGTACTTTTCTAAGAATGTGTCCATTTCTTCTAGGTTTTTCCATTTTATTGCCGTATAGTTGCATATAGTAGTCTCTTATCCTTTGTATTTCTGTGATGTCCATTGTTACTTCTCCTTTTTCGTTTCTAATTTTATCGATTTGTGTCCTCTCTCTTTTTTCTTGATAAGTCTGGCTAAGGGCTTATGAATTTCGTTGATCTTTTCAAAGAACCAGCTTTTAGTTTCATTGATCTTTTCTATGGTTTTCTTCATTTCTATTTCATTGCTTTCTGCTCTGATCTTTATGATTTCTTTTCTTCTACTAACTTTAGGTCTTGTGTGTTCTTCCCTCTCTAGCTGCTTTAGATGTAAAGTTAGGTTGAGCTTTTTCTTGTTTCCTGAGGTAGGCTTGTACTACTATAAACTTTCCTCTTAAAACTGCTTTTGCTGCATCCCAGAAGTTTTGGAGTGTCGTATCTTTGCTGTCATTTGCTTCTAGGTATTTTTTAAATTTCTCTTTGATTTCTTCAGTGATCCATTGGTTGTTTAGTAGCGTGTTGTTTAGTCTCCATGTGTTTGTATTTTTTGCTGTTTTTTTCTTGTTGTTGATTTCCAGCTGTATAGCATTGTGGTCAGGGAAGATGCTCGATATGATTTCAATTTTCTTATAGTTTGTGAAGCTTGATTTGTAGCCCAGGATGTGATCAATCTTAGAGAATGTTCTATGCGCACTTGAGAAGAATGTGTATTCTGTTGCTTTTGGATGGAATGTCCTATTAATATTTATTAAGCCCATCTGATCTAATGCTTCATTCAGGGCCTGTGTTTCCTTACTGATTTTCTGTCTGGATGATCTCTCCATTGCTGTAAGTGTGGTGTTACGGTCCCCCACTATGATGGTGTTATTGTTGATTTCTCCTTTTAATATTGTTAGCAGTTGCCTTATATATTGTGGTGATCCTGTGTTGGGCGCATAGATATTTAAAATTGTTATATCTTCTTCTTGGATTGATCCTTTGATCATTACGTAGTGCCCTTCCTTGTCTCTTAAAATGTTCTTCATTTTAAAGTCTATTTTGTCAGATAGGAGTATTGCTACCCCAGCTTTCTTTTGATTCCCGTTTGCATGGAATATTTTCTTCCATCCTCTCACTTTCAATTTGTTTGTGTCCCTAGAAGTGAAGTGGGTCTCTTGAAGACAGCATACATATAGGTCTTGTTTTTGTGTCCATTCAGCTAGTCTATGTCTTTTGGTTGGGGCATTCAGTCCATTAACATTTAATATTGATATGTATGTTCTTATTGCCATTTTATTAACTGTTTTGGGTTTTTGTTGCTCTCTTTTCTTCCCTTATTCTGTTGTTGTCTCGTCTCACAAGATGACTATCTTTAATGTTGTATATGAGTTTATTTTTTTGTTTTCTAGATTTTTTGGTTTGCAGTTATCCTGAAGTTTTGATATAGGAGTCTATATATAAACGAGATTGTTTTAAGTTGTCGGTTTCTTAACTGCAAATGTGTCTCTAGTGTCCTGCATTTGTGCTCTCTGCTTGCAATGTCTGGTTTTAGTAGCACAATTGTGCATGGATGATTTAGTATCTTTACTGTATATATGCCTTTGCTGGTGAGCCTTGTCATTTGTGGTGTTTTTGTTTCTGGCTGTGGCCTTTTCTTTTCTGCCTAGAGAAGGTCCTTTAAGATTTGTTGTAAAGCTGGTTTAGCGTTGAAGAAATCTCTTAACTTTTGCTTATCTGTAAAGGTTTTGATCTCTCCTTCAAATCTGATTGAGAGCCTTGCTGGGTAAAGTAATCTTGGTTGCAAGTTTTTTCCTTTCATCACATTAAGTATATCATGCCACTCCCTTCTGGCCTGCAGAGTTTCAGCTAAAAAATCTGCTGATAACCTTATTGGGGTTCCCTTGTATGTTATTTGTTTCTTTCCCCTAGCTGCTTTCAATATTTTTCTCTTTGTCTTTAATTTTGGTCATTTTGATTAATATGTGTCTCGGGGTGTTCCTCCTTGGGTTTATTTTATATGGTACTCATTGCACTTCCTGGATTTGAGTGGTTCCTTTCCCATGTTAGGAACGTTTTCGGCTAATATCTCTTTGCATATTTTTTCTGTCCCCTTCTCTCTCTCTCTTCTCCCTCTGGCACCCCTGTAATATGGATGTTGGTGCATTTAACATTATCCCAGAGTTCTCTGAGACTCTGCTCATTTCCTTTCAATCTTTTATCTCTTTTCTCTTCTGCATTAGTGATTTCCACTAATCTGTCTTCCACCTCACTTATTTGTCCTTCTGCCTCCTGTATTCTACTGTTGGCTGCTTCTAATGAATTTTTTATTTCAGTTATTGTATTGTGCATCTTTTCTTGCTTTTTATATCTTGTATTTCTTTGCTCAGTGTTTCCTGTAAATTATCAGTATTTGCCTCCAGTTTATTTCCAATGTCTTGCATCATCTTCAGCATCAACAGCCTAAAGACTTTCTGGGAGGCTGCTAATCTCCTCATCACTGAGCTGTTTTCTGGGGTTTTTTCTTTCTCCCTTATCTGAGTTACAGTTTTCCATCTTTTCATTTTTATAGGTTTTTGGTGTGGTGACCTTTTTGCCAACAGTAGAGTTGTAGCCTCTCTTCTGGTGTTTGCCTCCCCTGTGGCTGAAGTTGGTATGCGGGGGGCTTGCTGTAGGCTTGCTGTAGGCTTCCTGATGGGAGGGACTGGTGCCTGCCCACTGATAGGTGGGGCTGATTTCTATCGTCTGGTTGATGGGGCTTTGTCTCTGGGTGAGATTAGATGTGGCTGTGTGCCTGAGGGGTCTTTAGGCAGCCTGTTTCCTGATGGGTGGGGCTGTGATCCCACCTGGATTATTTTTGGACCTAGGGCTTCTCAGCACTGATGGGAGGGGCCTGATTTCCCCCAAAATGGCTACCTCCAGAGAAATGCAGGCTGATGAATGTTTCCGAGAGTTCTGCCTCCAATGCCCTTCCCCCACAACAAGCCACAGTCACCTCTGTTTTCCCAGGAGATCCTCCGAGAATTGCAGTCGGGTTTGACCCAGATTCCTATGGAGACTCTGCTTTGCCCTGGGACCCAGTGCACATGAAAGTCTGTGTGTGCCTTTCAAGAATGGGGTCTCTTTTTGCCCCAGTCCTGTGGCGGTCCTGCACACAAGCCCCACTGGCCTTCAATGCCAGATGCTCTGGGGGCTCTTTCTCCCTTTGCCAGATCCCCAGGCGTGGGGATTAGACGTGGGGCTCAGGACTCTCTGTCCTGTAGGTGAGTCTCTGTGGTAAAGTTACCTTCCAGTCTGTGGGGCTTCCCACCCGGGGACGTATGGGGTTGCTTATATCGCAAAATCGCCCCTCCTACCTCTTGATGTGGTCTCCTCTTTGTCTTCTGGAGTAGAATATCTTTTTTGGAAGTTTACAGTCCATTTTTTTGAAGGTTGCTTGGGATTTGGTTGTAATTTTGTTGTTTTTATGACAGAAGTTGAGCTCCAGTCCTTCTATTCCGCCATCTTAATCCAATCTCTGTAACCTGACTGGGTGTCTGTATTGGGAAACTTTCCCGAGGAATCTGTTATTCCTGGGACATTTGGCACCTGTTCCTTAAATGCAAACAAAGCTAACACTGCCTGATACTCCAGCCTAGGGCTCCCGGTAGAACTTCAAAACGTTGCAGGTAGCTGCTGCAGCCACAGGAAGAATGCTGACCCAAGGCGGGGACTCATAGCCCCAACACGCAAGGCAGGAATCCTGCTGCCAGGGAAAGTCAGGTTGAGTGTCCAAACTGGAGAAAAAACCGCCGGCGCTTGTGGGCATTGTCATGGGCGGAGGGATATGTTCACCGCACCAAGCGGGCGAGAGCACTCTTCTTTTGTCTATTTTTAATATAGATGAAAGCTCTTATGATATTGCTGTGTAATAACGACAAAGAACATTGTGCTGGAGTTCCCATCGTGGCTCAGTGATAATGAACCCACCTAGGATCCATTAGTACAGGTTCAATCCCTGGCCTTGCTCAGTGGGTTAAGGATCCAGTGTTGCCGTGTAGGCTGGCAGCTGTAGCTCGGATTCGACCCCTAGCCTGGGAACTTCCATATGCCATGGGTGTGGCCCTAAAATGACAAAAACAAAAACAACATGGTGCTAATTTTACAGGAAGGCCAACATAGCTCATGTGCCATGTCTCCTCAACACCCAGGGTTTTAGTGTAGAGTTTAGAAAGCAAAAAATAGACAGCAATGAATATAATAATATGCTGTAAAGGGAAAGGGACAAGGGTTCTAGTTCCAAACTGTTTTCATTCCCAGGATCTACTAAGCATAGCTGCCACTTGAGCATCTGTAGATCGTGTTAATGATGACAGGAACTCATTTTGCCTGTTCTTTCAAAAATTCATACTCTTTATTTTCATTATTCTTTAAAAGAAAAATGTGCTAAATGATGTTGAGAGAAGACATTCAAAATTCAGTGTAAAAAAACAAGTGCAATAGCAAAATACATCTTAAGTACGTGCTGGATTCAACAAATTTGTTTACATGTTTAAAAACCCTTGACACGAATCAATACCAGATTAAAAGATTAGAAGTGTCAGCATATGCACTCTAATTTGTTGGTCTTTGAATTAAACGAGATGGAATGTCATTATAACACAATTACTACAGTCTCCATGCTCTGAGGTTAGGACTGAAGATGACTAATGATGCACTTGGACATAACCACCTATTGAGTGCCGTACTAAGGGCTAGCCATTATTAATTCAACAAGTACTCAATGGAGCGTGTACACACTGTGCCAGACAGAGCTATAGGCATTTGGGGTACACTGGCAGACAAAAGGAAGATCCCTCCCTTGTGGAGTTATCAGGACACTGTCATTTTTGATGTTTAACCACCCTTGTGATGGTATCCCTTTTTTGCAGTTGTAGGAACTAAGGCACAGAGAAGCTGTCTGCTGCTGAAATATCATACTTGGTTAGCAGTCAGCTGTGTCTGAGTCCACCGTCTTTCCACTATGCTGCTCTACCTTCTGAGAGCTACATTTTAAGATCAGGAGCTGCAGAGTCAGACTGACCTGGTTTGTATCCAGGCACAGTGTCTTATTAGCCACGTGACCCTGAACAAGTTATTTAACCTCCCTCAGCCTCAGGCTCCTCATCTGCAATCAGGGAATAATGCTTCCTTGGAGGGCTAAAACACAAAAGGTATCTGTCAGCCAGTCTGCAAGGCAGTCTCCTGTGCTTATTATCAATTCTATGCAAATGAAAGAGCTTGGTGTTTTTATTCGTTTCTTTTAATTTTGCACTATATTATTCTCATATTGTAAGTATATCATGCACAGGTTCTGAGTAACAGAGTTTTGTTATAGTTTTATACAAAGTATAAACGAGTACATCTTAAATTAATTTCTGTTTTCTACTCCTGGGATAAGCTTAATCCATAGTCCACCAAATCACAAGCCAGGCAGTGAATGTCTAAGTTACAATCTTGTAAATCTAAAAAATTTATGGAGTAACAATACAGTTTAAACTTGTAAAAAGTATGCCCTCCATTCAAAGCTTAACATTACTCTCCTCTCTGGAGCTTTACTGTGCATGTGAGTTTTGTTCATAATACAGAGAGTTCTCTGAAATTTCATCCTTTTCTCATTTGAGAGGAAAAGTTACTTTGGTTGAGGATGGGATACAGTACTAGTGGCAGGCAAGCTGTGGTCTTCAAGAGTAGGTAAAAGAGCAGCAGGTGAAAGTCTCTGATTGCAGATGAGTTTTGTTCCTTCTGTGGCCCTGGACTCTGCCCTGGGAGCCGCACTGGTCAGTCTCAAGGTGGCTGTCTGACTGTCTTCAGCTTGTGCCACATCTCCTGGCTAGTCTTCTCCTTAGATGACCCAGGAGTTACACTATCTTGCTTTAAGGCCGTACCGGTGGCATAGGGAGGTTCCCAGGCTAGGGGTTAAATTGGAGCAGTAGCCGCCAGCCTACACCACAGCCACAGCAACTTGGGATCTGAGCTGCATCTGCGACCTATACCACAGTTCACGGCAACGTTGGCTCCTTAACTCACTGAGCGAGGCCAGGGATCAAGCCCGAGTCCTCATGGTTGCTAGTCAGGTTAACCACTGAGCCACGACCGGGAATTCCTATTTTGCTTTTAATCAATCAGAAATCAGAATTCCCACTCAGTAAATGACCTTTGCCTTAGGGACTGAGGATCTCATTACAATAAATTTTTCTTGTTTGTTTGTTTGTTTTTTGTCTTTTTGCCTTTATGTAGAGCCGCACCCGCGGCATACGGAGGTTCCCAGGCTAGGCGTCTAACAGGAGCTGTAGCCGCCAGCCTTCGCCACAGCCACAGCAACGTGGGATCCGAGCCGCGTCTGCGACCTACACCACAGCTCACGGCAATGCCGGATCATTAACCCACTGAGCAAGGCCAGGGATCGAACCCGCAACCTCATGGTTCCTAGTCGGATTCGTTAACCACTGAGCCACGAAGGGAACTCCAACAATAAATTTTTCTTGATCAACCAGGACTGATCCAACCACGGTTGTACACTTTTTGCATTAGGGGCTTATTAGTCCAGAAGACCCCCTGGTTGATGGACAGCAGGTGGGGAAATAATTTTGAGCAGGGTTATGGCTATTCTGAAGGCTCAGTTTCCTACTTCTTCCCTTCACCACCATCTGCAAACTCTGTTCCCCCAAATGACCAAATTAAGTATTCTATTGGGGAATATACTTTACGGCCTTTGTACTCTAATAGAAACAGTCATAATTCATTCTTTATATTTTGTTTTAATGAGTTCTGTAAAGTACAAAGTGAGGTGGTGGTAAAGAAAATGAATCAGTACAGGAAATAATCAAAATTTCAAACAGTGGATTCTCAAATGTGGGTCTTCACTTCTGTAAAAGGTACTACTACTGGGAAGGGACAATTTGATGGGACTGTGACTTCTTTCTGCTGAAAGGATAAAGAATGAGGCTGTGTGTAGCTCAACCAGAGGACAAAAGTCTCAGGTTCTTCCAAGATGGCAAAGGAATAGTAGGCTCTATTATTGTAGCATTTATGGAGTATCTTTTGAAGTTTAAAATAAGTAAAAGGAAATGGACTTTATGTAGTTCAGAAAGTGGTGTTTCAAAGAACAGAGCAGACATATTGACAACCACACTGTATACCATTTTAATACTTCTGACCAAAAGAGGTTACATTCTCCTGCTTTTTCTTTTAGTACTTTCTTTTCCTTTTTGTACCTTTTTTTCCCTTTCTTGTTTAAACTATTTGTGGATAAAGCTCAAAGATAAATGCTAACATTACACCACACTGGAAACTAACCCAAGTACTCTAAACCTGTGTAAAGGATCACAGTACCACACAGTTGGCCTCCACTTTTGTAGACTTACAATTCCTAGTTTTAAATAGCTGTGGCCTGTTGATGCTCTTCTAGGCAAAAACCTCATTTCCTTGCATCCTGAGGAGTCTAGAATCAATTTCGGATACAGGGAGAGAATGTTCTACCTAACAATGTTCTTTTTGAGTATTTTACTCCTTAGATTAGGCAGGATCAAAGCTTTCTAAACATTTCCCAGACATCAACCAGAAATTCCCCAGTGCTGACAAACTCAAAACAGCACCCCCCTAATCATCAAAGGAAACTTGGGGTGGGGAGGCGATATCAAGGGTGAATTCATTTTCTAGTAAATTTTGTTGAGTTTCTCAGAAAGCAGAGGTCAGTGCTGATAATCTAGCCAACTGTTTAGTAAATAACTGCTACATTTGAGCAGCTGTGTGGAGGAATCACAACTAGGGAACCACTGCAGTGAACCAAGTATTAAGGAGTAGATGCTTTATTTGGAAACACTCACTAGGAAACAGGGAGTAGAGGCAGAAAAGGGCTTCCATCCACAGATCAACTCCCATGAACAGGCATAAAAACAGTCATTAGAGTAATAATTGGACTTTCTGTTTAAATTCAGAAACATATGGAGTGATAACATCCAGATGAATAGCTACTAATCCTGAAATTTAAGCTGGAAGAATACCAGTAAACTAGGGAAATAAATAAGTGTATGTGGTGCGCTGAATAACGTCTCCACCATTTACATCCACCCAAACTTCAGAATATGAGCCTATTTGGAAAGAGTCTTTGCAGATGTAGTTAAGGTAAGGACTGAGATGGGATCACAGTGGATTAAGGAGAACGGGGCTGTCCTTATAAGACAGAAAAGGGACATGCAGAGATAGAGGGAAAGATTAGAGTGATGCAGCTTCAAGCTAAGGCACGTTAGGAGCTAACAAGCTGTCAGAGGCAAGGAAGGCTTCTCCCTTGGAGAAGGGCGTGGTCCTGCCAGTATCCTGTTTTCAGACTTCTGGCCACCAAAACTATGAAATACACTTTTTTAAGCCATTAAGGTTGTGATGATTTTTAATGGAAGCCTAGGAAACTAACAGAATATACATTGAGAAATGTCAAGCATTGCTTTTTTGAGGGTTTACTTTGGAGAAGGACAGTTCTTCTTGAGGTTTCTGTACTTTTTGAGTTATAAAGTGTCATTTTGAGGATGAAGAGCAAGGGTACCTGTCGGAGCTGTATGGAAAATGAAGATTTCATTTTCTTAATTTACCTAAAAAGGCAGATTAAGGTTCTTAGGAAGAATGCAGAGCTACCATTTCATGGCAGTTCCTATAGATGCTGCGAGCCATTCCTCAGTTGAGAAGGAGAGACTATAACAGTGGTTCTCAGCTTTCAGTGGCCTCAGATTCACCTGAGGAACTAGCTGGAAATGAGTTGCGGACCTCATTCCCAGAGGCTCTCATTTAGACTGAATGGGTGGGATCAAGAACCTGCATGGTAACGGGTACCCCACAAGATTCTGATCTGATGTAGAGGGCCACATTTTGGGAAATATTAGGTTAGAGGGAAAGCTCTAAGCAGAAGAGGCCATGGAGAGTTACATTTAAGAGCTAGATTCTTAGAATCAGATGAGACTATGCGTTCTTCGTCTTAATTCCACTCCTTTCTAATGAATGGCCTTGGGAAACATATGCACCTCTGGGAGCATTATTTGAGATCATCCTAGCAAGTGAGCAATGAATGTTGCCTATTAAAATTATTTTAAAATTTAAGGTAAAAACAATTTGCTGTAGTTCACATTATATAGTGACTGACTTAATTAGAACAGTAACTGCCACAGCTGTGCTCGCATAGTGGGAGATTTCATTAGGGTATTAAAAAGAGTTTATCCCCTCTTTGGGGCACTGGAGAGAGATCTTGCTGGATACGATATCAGATAACGGTTTGGAAAGCAAGAGAGAACAAAATGACTAGGATTGAGAAAAGAAACTTTAAAAGGAAGAAGGCAAAACCTAGCTCTTCCAACACTGCAATTTTGCCTAAAAACCCTGGTGGCTTCTAAGTTTACCACTGAAATCATTTTCTTGCGTATTTGGCATGTTCAATGTCATAGTTATATGCCCGGGCTGGACTGGAAAGAGCTGCCTTCTTGACCTCTAAATTCAGCCTGGTTTCTCACTCAGTCTCAATTCTTTATATACTAGGAAAAGAATAGAAAACAGAAAAAGGTGCTTGAGCAAAGTCCCCTTTTTATTAGTACTAGAATACTTAGGTACAGTTTCATATTTGTAGAAAACTTCATCAGTGGGATTGGCAGGCAAGGGCGGAGGGGGACTGAACATAAGCAAGACTGCAGACATCTAATAGAGGTTCACTGATGCCAGGGGAGCAGAAAGCCCAGTGAGTGGTCTGAACCCTGAAGGCAAAAGAGAGCTATGGCCTGAATCCTAGAACCATGTGGGACAGTAAATTTCATATTACCACTTTTCCATGCCAGTGTTCACCCAGCTGAGGCTATACTTAATAGCATGTTTTTGTAAAAAATTTCCAGTGTTTAAAGCAGTATATATAAAGACACAAAGTTAATGTATGATAAAAAAAACCCAGTGATTCTCATCTTTCTTCCTATTCTAAGCAGCTCAGTAGAGCAGAGATGCTCAATAAGAGGTTAGGAAGGAGATGTATTTGAAAAATTAACCCAAGTCATTAGATGGAATATCTCTGATCTCTCAATTCCACATACCTAGAATAACACTAAGTAGCGTATATCTGCACGAGATTAATATGATAGCATTTATTACCCTCACGTGGTATCACAGGTCCTAGTCATTACAACAGGCAAGAAAAAGGAAAGTCATACAGGTTGAAAAGGAAGAGGTAAAACTGTCTTTTATTCACAGACAATTGGAGAGACTATCAAATAAGCTACTGGCAGGAATTCCCTGGTGGCTCAGCAGGTTAAGGATCCGGTGTTGTCACTGTTGTAGCATGAGTTTTATCCTGGGCCCTGGAACTTCTGCATACCCTGAGTGTGGGCAAAAAACAAACAAAAAAGGCTACTGGAATAACGAGTGGATTTAGCAGGGTTGCAGGATACAAGTTCAACATAAAAAGTAAACTAATTTCCATTTATTGAACTGCAAATTCAAATTTTAAATAATATTATTTACATTATCATCAAAATATAAAACCTTGGGGGTAAATTTAACAAAATAATGTGCAAGACTGCAAACTACAAGCCAGTACTGAGAGAAATTTAAAAGACTCAAGTAATTGGAGAGATTACAGGCAGACATTGGCAACTGTGTGTTCAGTTTCAGACCACTGCAATGAAGGGGCTATCATGATAACATGAGTCACAAATTTGGGGGGTTCTAAGTGCATGTGACAGTTATGTTTACACTATACTGTCATCTCCTATTAAGTGTGCAACAGCATTATGTCTAAAAAAAAAAAACCAAAGTATATACCTTAATTAAAAAATACTTTATTGCTAAAAAATGCCAACCATCATCTGCTAACACAAGGGTTTTGCAACGACCCTCAACTTGTAAAAAAGTACAGCATTTATGAAATGCAATAAAGCAAAGCACAATAAAACAAGGTATGCCTGTACCATGCACATAGATTGGAAGATCCAGTATTATTCAAGCTGGCATCTGTCCTCTAAAGTGACCTATAGATTCAAAGCAATCATAATCAAAAGTCCTAGTATGCTGTGTATAAATTGATCCTAAACTTTATATAGATATGCAGAGGAACTAAAATAACAAACAACTGTGAAAAAGAATAACAAAGTTGGAGGCCTTACACTAGCAAATTTAAGGACTCACTCTAAAGGTTCAAGTAATCAAAGCAGTGTGGTGCTGGAGGAAGGCTCAATGGAACAGAATAGAGTCCAGGGACAATTCACGCTTATGCTGCCAATTTGTTTTCAAAAAGTTGCTTGGGTGATTCAATGGAGAAAAGATGGTCTTTTCAATAAATGGTACTAGAAAAACTGGATATCTACATGCAAAGAAAGGCAAAGAAATTCGATGCTTACCTCATACCATATATAATTTTAACTCAAAGTGGATAATAGGCCTAAATATAAAAGCTAAAACTATAAAATCTTTGTGACCAGGGCTAGGCAGTAATTTCTTAAATAGGTCACAGAGAACAAAAAGTGAACAATGAAGAAATTGTGCATCATCAAAGTTAAATGCCTTGACTTTACATATTTCCTTAAGATAATATTAAGGAAATGAAAAGGCAAGCCACAGACTGGGAGAAAATAATTGCAAACCATATATACAATAAAGGACTTGCATCCAAAATACTGCATCCAACAGCTCAGAAGACGACAACCTATTTTTTTTTTTTTTTTTGGCTGCGCCCGTAGCATATAGAAATTCCTGGGCCATGGATCGAACCCATACCACAGCTTAACCAGAGCCACAGCAGTGACAACACCGGATTCTTAACCCGCTGGGTCACAAGGGAAATCCAACACACAGTTTTTAAGAACAAGTGAAAGAACAGAACTGACATCACCAAAGAAGGTATACGATAGGCAAGTAAGTCTAAGAAAAGATACTTAACATCTTTAGTTTCAGATAAATACAAACCACACTAAGATGCCACTGCATATTTAACGGAATGTCTAGAATTAACAAGGCTGACAATATCCGGTTTTGGTGAGGATGTTGAACAACTGGACCTCTCCAAAACAGGTGATGGAAATATAAGACAGCGCAGTGGCTTAAGCCCACAAAAATTCCTGTGTGCAATTGTCCATGGCAATTTTATACATAATATTCCAAAGCAACTGGATGCAACCCAAAGGTCTATTAATCCAAGAATGGGTAAACAAATTGTGGTATATTGCAGACAATGGAATACCACTCAGCCATAAAAAGGAAGAAGCTGATACATACATGGATGAAACATAAAAGCATTACACCAAGTGAAAGAAGCCAGAAACACCCAACTACGTACCATTTAATTTCATTGATGTAAAACTCTAGAAAAGGCAAAACTATAATTTTGACAGAAAGCAGATCAGTATTTTCTAGGGACTAGGAGTTTAGCGAAGAGGTTTCACTATAAATGGAGGCATACGAAGGAACTTTGGGGGGTGATGGAATGTGCAGTATTTCCACTATAATAACAGTTACATGACTCTATGTACTAATCAAAACACATCTAATTATACACTTAAAATGTACCTGCATTTTTAGGCAAGTAAATTGTACCTCTAAAAGTTGTAATTTTTTACAGTTTCTTAAATATGTACTCTAAAATAGTTAAGTGATATAACAAATCTGTATTATCTGCTACAGTCTAAACAGAGCTTTATTTAGGCTGGTTGGATTCTCATGAAAGTAAAATGTTTGAAAACACAGTAATTAAAGTTTGAACCAAGTCCAAAATTTATTCGCATGCACTAATTTTTAATGATTTTTTGGTATTAGCATTTTATTGGAAACAGAACATTTTCCTACTCACTCAAATAAACACTGACATATTCATAAGCTTTGCATTATTGTTTTGCACTATTTTTTTTCTTTCTTGGCTAATACAATTCCCTAATTAAGAAATTATGCTAAGTGCAACCTGATACTTTAAAAGTTCTACCACCCTTATTTCTTTCAGGGTCACAAATAATATCTAAAATGTTTTCTTGCTGCTATCTAGAAAGGAAAAGGATTGAATCAACACATTTCTGAAGCAGTTACGAATAATTCTGTTAGGACTGACAAAGGAAAGAATACAGATAGCAAGACAAATGGGAGACAATATGTCCTGAAATCAATATTTTCGAGGCAGATCTAATTTATTAGATTAC
The DNA here is from genome assembly GCA_004024745.2 of Catagonus wagneri. Classification (NCBI taxonomy): domain Eukaryota; kingdom Metazoa; phylum Chordata; class Mammalia; order Artiodactyla; family Tayassuidae; genus Catagonus; species Catagonus wagneri. The sequence continues at coordinate 15,936,185 of PVHT021183518.1, read as the reverse complement.
CACAGTGGGAGCAGGGCTTCAAGTATATCAGATGAAGCGCGCACACACAGTTTTACACCCTTCAATATTACAGTAACTGTCTAGCATCTAATCTGTTTAATAGTTCAGATTTTGGAGGATATATTTCTGCTTTTAATCAACACTATGACATAGAAACTTATAAGACATTTGGAAGCCAGTTTAACATGCCCATTGTAACCTTCCCTCCACCAAACACTCGCTCTAACACCACCCAAAACAGAGCCATGATCCCCTAACTACCACGGCAACTCAACAGCAGCATTCTCTCGCGGGACAGGAGATGTGACTCTTGTGTCAAAATTGCCTTGCATAGCTTGGAATCGCTCCCCCATAGTGGCAGCAGATGAGACCAGGCCTGGGCAGAACTTGTGCAGAAGGCTGACGGGGAGGGGTCACTATTCTCCCTCTGCTTGTCCAGAGACTCCTGCTCTGTCATCTAGTGCCATGTCCTGCTTTACTGGACAAGGAAGGGTCTCATCTCACTACTTTTATACAAGCTGCTCAATTGACTGTTCATACTTTGATATGAATAGATTTCAAGAAGTTTTAAACATTCAACCAGTCTTAAACATAACCAGAAAGAAATCTGATTTGGTCCTCCCTGACAAAGAATTTTACTTTTCCTGGTAAAAATTCTCTGCGAGAGCTCCATAAAGCAAATAAATGAAACTTCATTCAAATGCTCAGTTCCTAAGGTTTTATACTCCCTCTCACTTCACCCATTTACGAAACCCTCTGGCTGCTGGAGGTTTTTCAGGTTGCTGCCTCCCTCTTGCCCAGAAACTCACTTGAGCCTACTGGATGGGGACATGTGGTACTGTGGGTACTGGATGGGTACAGTGGGAGAATTAGATGTTTTGCCTGGGAATGGAGGCTAGAAGGAGACCTTGGTAAACTGGTGATTACTGGCTAAAAGTTGGCCCTTCGTACTGCTTGGCAATCATACATATTTCTTTAGTCTGTTCTATACCCCAGCTGCCCAGATTTGAATATTTCATGCCTTTGTTTTTCTTTCAAACCTCCACTGCTTCATCATTGTTCACTCTCATCCTATTTCTCTGAAAAAATAAATCATAAGAAACTTCTATAAGCTCTTACCAACCATCTACCCACCTACTTTCATGGAAGTGCATTCACTTTTGTCTTCTCTTTATTTGGATGACCTGTCCATATACGAATTGAGGGCCAATAACCCATTTATGTGCTCTATCTTCTCATCTACTCCAGTGATATTTGACAAAGGTATTTCTCTAGCAATAACCAATCATTCCTGTCTTGCCTATCAACGGACATATAATCCCTCCCATCATTTCCTCTTGCCACATGTCCTCCCAGCTACCACTCATTTCTCTGCTCACCTACAAGGTTAAAAGTCTTGAGCTGTCCATACTCACCATCTCAGTCCTCCTCTCTCATCTCCCTCATGAACCCATGCCCATTAAGCTTAGCCCTCGCTACTCCACCAAAACTGTTCTCATCAAAGTTATCACTGACCTTCATAAAACCAAATCCAGTGACTCTCTCTCTCCTTGAAAAACTATTACCTTGTTTTTTGCACATATTAATCTCTTGGTGCTTTTCCAGCCTCACGGGCCACTCACAGGTCTCCTGTGAAGGCTGATATCTAAATACTGGAGCACCTCAGGCTCTTCTTTACCTGCTCATTCCCTGGGCGATCTCTTCCAGTCCCAAAGCTTTAAACACCAGTTATGCACTGATGCCTCCCAAATCTGTATCTCCAGCTTGCCTCTCTCCCTTGCAGGCTCATGTATCTGACTACTAACTTCACATTTCTTCTTGGGTGTCTAATTTGTATCTCAAGCTTACTATGGCCTCAGAGGAAATTTTTGTTGGTCTCTACCTCCAAACCCGTGCTTCCTGTGCTGTCTCTGTCTCAATTAAGGGCAAACTGCCCTTCCTCCAGTTCAGGCCAAGAACCATGAACTGATCCTTGCTTCCTCCCTCTCTCATCTTCCTCCACTTGCATTCCATCACAAGGTCCTATTGGTTCTGCTTTAAGGTCAATCCAGGGTCCAGTCAGTTCTTGCTACCTCACCAATTTTATCTCAAGCTTCCACCTCCCACCTGGATTGCTACAAATCTCTTTCTAACTGGCTTCTCTTTGATCATCCTCACTCCTACAGATTCTTTCCAACATAGTAGCCAGAGTAATCCTTTCAGAATGTTGGTCATTGTACCATAACCCACAATGATCCCCTCAGCCTATCTCATTCAGAGAGAACGCCAAAATCCTTGGGATGATCTACAAAGCCCTACATGCACCTGGCAACCTGTTTACCTGTGAGCCCTGGTTTTCTTCTGCCCACCAGGCTCACTGCTCCCGGTGCACTGAGTTCTGTGTTCTCCTTTGCACACACCAGGCACACTCCCATTCCACGACCCAAGCTGTTCCTCTACCTTTCCAGGGAGGCCCCAAGGACCCTATTTAAAAATGACAGGCTTGGGAGTTAGTTCCTTGGTTAAGGATCTGGCGCTGTCACTGCTATGGTAAGGGTTCGAACCCTGGGCAGGGAACTTCCATGTGCCATGGGTGTGGGCCAAAAAAAAAAAAAAGGCAGCCTTTCCTCTTGCCTGGTTTATTTTTCTGTATAGGCCTTATCATCAGACATATTATATGTTTTACTTACTTGTTTATGGCCCATTTCCCCCCTGTTAAAATGAAAGCACCACAGGGTGGTAATTTTGTCTTCCGCTCACTGGGGTATCCCCAGGGCTTCATCAGCGCGCTTGGTAAATAGCTGTTTATGGAATAAACTGGATGAGCAGAAAGAGAATTGGAGCTGTCTCCCTCTGTGGTCTAGTTCTGCTTGGAAGAGCTCTGAGAGGAGAGCCTCTGTTAACAGCCTGCAGTAGGAAGGGGCACTGTGAGGCTGTCGCTGGAGAGTAATTGTGATTAATGATCCTCCAGACCAGAGGAGAGAAGGCAGACAGGAGTTTAGGCGTCTGTTCTTCCGTGAGCATATGACAATCTGCGGTTCTGCCCTTCTCCACCCCTATTTTTGTGCAATCACTGCTGTATATATTATTGTTAAAGCATCGGTATTCCTCATGGGTTACTAGGCAACTTGAGATAATAAAAGGTTTCAGGTCACATAGTGGGAAATCAACATCATTGGTGTGGGGTGTTAACAGTAGATCAAGGGAGTGAACTGATCACATCAGGATATTTACAGGGTGCCACAAAGCTAGGAAGCTGGGGTCTATTAAAGGCTCTGAGAGCTAAGGGGTTTTGATATTTCCCCTCTCACGTCCTTTAAGCCCCCAGATGAATATTTTCAAGTTTGTGGCATATTTGACAATGTTAAGGATATAAAGCTATTTTTAAACTGAAATGCTTTCCTGAAATTCTGGAATGCAATACTAAGTGCTTTCTATATCATTACTTTCTAACAACAAAAGATGCCTCATTGAGCATGCTGGAATGTTGCCTCTTCATTAACTGAAGTATTACAGTAGAAGTATTTGTTTCCTAATCAATTCCAAAAATATGTCTTTAAAGAGAACCATCAACCTCCTTAAAGAAAGCCTTGTGATTCTCTACTGTGTTTTCTTTCTATCCATGAGACACACAGGGTTCCCACTAGCTTGGAAAAAAATCTCATAGAGCTGGCATTTCCATCAGTGGAGACGGTACTCTGAAGCCAGTAATTGCTGCCTTACTTTCATGACACACGGCTTCTACTCTAACCTCTTCCCAGAGGGGTCTCTTCTGCAAATGACCACAGTATTACATCCTATTATTTCACAAGGCCTGCTAACTGCTTCATCAACCACCTCCCCCCTGCTGACCCAGACATGCTGCTTAGGCTCCTCCAGCCATGCCCAGACCTGTTAGGAATCTTAGCCTGACTTGGTCTGAGATCCCTCCACTTCCAGTTCTGACTCCAAAGGACCTTCTTTCAGCTTCTGCCCTATTGACTCAGTTCCCACCATGGTTTTCAAATGGAGAAGAGCTCACATGGGGCAGAGGAGGGTGCTGGGGAGAGAAGGGGAAGAGTCAGCTCAGAAGGTTCGGGACACTGGACTGCCTTTCCTCCCCCCATGGCCTGCCTGACCTCTTCCCCTCAGCTGAGAATGTGCTTGTACACAAACACACATTCTCACCCTGCCCTGGGATTTCCAGAAACTGGAGCTAAATTATCATTAGAACACACCATTTAGTTTGCTTCACAATGGGCTTTCTTTATAACTCAAAAAAGACAGTATTTTCAAGGTTTTTTGTTTGTTTTGGCTGCAGTAAATTAGAATGTATGCTTTGGCTTCATATAATTCAGGTAGCTTTAGTCATATACACATGCAGAAGGCAATGTAAACTTTCTCATGCATACAGAATGGAGAAGAGGAAGGGCTAAAAGGACAAAAAAATAAAAATAAAAAGCTGGACAAAAGGGTCAGAAGAAAAGGTTATAAGAGCAAGGGGTGAGGCCAGACTTTAATAAGGGAGGAAAGCTGGGGGAAAGATGATTAAGAAGAAAAAAAGACCACAAATAAAATTAGTTACTACTAATACTTTTTAAATGTCCCTCACTGAAATACAGAGAAAAAGTAGGAAGTTCAGTAAAGGGTAAAGAAGCAACAATGATGGTCAAGTCCATGGAGTTAAAAAAAAAAAAAAAAGTTCATGTCCATGGAGGCCCTCATTTCAGAATATTTATCTACAAGGCTTGTTTCTATTAATGTTGAACTTCTGGTAAAACAGAAAATGCACATTTAATGTGGTGAACCAACTAACTAGGATAAAAACTGATTCCCAAACCAAAGGAACATAATAATATATAACTTTAAGGTCAATATTTCAGTATAAAACAGAATCAGTATTGTCTTCCGTGACGGACTGTTACAGCAATTGGGATACTCTTGACTTCAGCGGCGTGACATCAGACCTAGGTTTATAGAACTATTCAAACAGCAAGGTCTTAAATACCTGACAGAACTGTGAATATAAAGATGATCTTAATGTTTCTAATGCTCTGGTGTTGGAAACAATTTCCACCAGACCTTGATACACAAGTGGATAAATCATATTAAATTAAATCAGTCTGTATTTGGGGAGCTGTCTTAATCAGAAAGGGATTTAATGAAAAGCCTTAGCATAGATGAATTCTCTAATTATTACAGGCTAATATTTGTCCACAAAGAAGAATTTGTTTCAAAATTAGTCAGAGACCAGGAGAAGCCAGAGACACCAATTTAATAATGGAATGCCTAATTAAATGATAATGGAATCCTAATTATAATATATTGCTTTTCCCTGCACATGATTTATTTACTGCAACTGCTTTTCACTAGGTTCATTAAAGAAAACTAAGCAAAATGCAATTACTAAGAATAAAAATAGAAAAAATAGGTAAATTAAAACTTTTTTTAAATATGGAGAAAGATGTAACAATAAGTCTAATGATAGGGGCGGGGCGGGGGAGTCCTGTTGCAAAATATATGGCTATGTTCAGTTATCTAGAACTGTCTCTAGAACCTGGATGCCCATCCTACATGCTTTAAGTCAGTCATTGCTCCTCCCTCTCTCCCTCCCCCTCCTCCTCATATATTTGTATATATTAAGAATATATATATATATATATTAATATATACAAATGAAAGGTAGTAACGAAAAGTGTAGCAAGTGTTCAGCAGATCATGGTGATGAAGATGATTGCAGATCTGTGCGAGCTACAGCTGGATAATGCCAAATGTTGGCAGGAGTGAGAGAATACGGGTACCCTCATGCATTGCTAGAGAAAGTCTAGAGGGGAGTAGCCATTTCGGAGAGCAATTTGGAGCTAATCAAATTAAGGCTACCTGATCCTGTGGCTCAGCAATTTACTCCTGGATATATATCCTAAAGGAATTCTCACATGGGTACAAAAGAGAACATCTCTAAGATATTAAGTGCAGTGCCTTTGTGATGGTGAGAGAGGCTACCCTGGATGTCCATCCTAGGGGCTCTCAGTAACTGAGATGTGGAAGGGACAGACCACAGAGGAGGCAGTAGGATTAGCTCTACGGCCAAGGGTTAGCTATACGCATAACAACGTGATGACAGATTGAAATTATAATGGAGTCATCGCAGTTCAGGCATACAGAAATGGAATCGGGCAGCCATTGAAGACGTGGTCTCAGACATGTCTGAGAACTTGAACTTTCTTTGAACTGTACCAGACCCAAGGATACCACCAGCCATATTCAAAACTACACCTGCCAGCTGCACCATTATGGCCTCAAGGTCTCTCGCTGTAACTACGCAACCATTTCGGACCCCAACCAACCCTTACTTAACAAGCATCCTTGCTTCTTGCCAGCTCCAATTATAATTCTTCATAAACAACTCATGTAACTAACTGTAACCTTGCAGTGTTTGCCCTTATAAACCTCCCCCATTTTGTAGTCTGGCAGAACACAATTCAAGTACTTCTTGAATGCATGTTTCCTGGGTTGCCGTCCTAATAAACCCCACGTGAACACCTTCTTATTTTAATCAAGTCTCCTTTTCTAAAATTTTGGTTAACAAATATGAATTATTTTAAAAGCAAAATGCTAAGTGAAAAAGCAAGAAACAATGTGATATCTAAAGGCCCATTTGTGTAAACTCAAAAATAAAGGAATATAAAATACTGCAAAAACTTTATAGGAAACACAGAAGCAACAAAATACAAGTTAAGTATATCAGAATGCCTATGCAAGGAGGAAGAAATGGGACTAGGGTACAGGGAAAGTAGAATAAATAAACAATAAAAAGAGAAGCTTTGCCCCAGACCAATGACAGTGTTTTGTAAACTGTGGAGTATGATTAACTCAATCCTCTGGCTCCCCAGTCTTCATTAAGGAATAAGTGCTCTTAAATAACAGAGATGAGAAAACACAAATCAAGCCCTTTAAAATAACTGCTGCTCCCCCTACTGTTAAACTTAAATTAGCTATCCTATTTTCTCAAATAATAGCATATTTAGAAGGGAAGACCTAACGAAATTTTTGAGGCAGGATTTACAGCTCAACTGTGGGAGTCCCCATCATGATGCAGTGGTTAAGTGGTTGCGGGTTCGATTCCTGGCCTCGCTCAGTGGGTTAAGGATCTGGCATTGCCGTGAGCTGTGGTGTAGGTCACAGATGTGGCTCGGATCTGGCGTAGCTGTGGCTGTGGTGTAGGCCAGCAGCTGTAGCTCTGATTCGACCCCTAGCCTAGGAACTTCCATATGCCGTGGGTGCGGCCCTAAAAAGCAAAATAAATAAATAAATAAAGCTCAATTTTAACACATCGTGGGATGGGGGAGGAGAAGAGATGCTGTGTCTTGGCCAGTAAAACCTATTATAAACTGGAAAACTACAAATTCTGAGGATGAGATTATTTAGATCTCTGGTTTTTATGTGCATCATCTTAGTTTTAGGTTGTGGGTCAACTGAAACCTGGCAAAATACTTTAAAATTTAGAAATAGCTCAACTCGGCTCCCTTTAATTCTCACATATGAATCTACAACAGATCTTTACTTAAGCTATCTTCACCCACAAAGGATTTATATGAGGATATATTCTCTTTATTTTCTTTTTAAAATTTTTATTTTGAATAATTGTACGTAAAAATGTTGTAAAGTACTAAAATGACTTCTAGTAAACTTCACCCAGCTTCCCCAAATGTTAAAGTCTTATACTGACAGTACAACTAAATACAGCAGGAGATTAACATTGATGCTTTACTATTAGCTAATCTATTGATCAAATTTTATCTGAACTGTGCCAATTTTTCTACTACCGTCCTTTTTCTGGTTCAGGATTCAGTAAAGGAACCAATGTTGACAGTTATTTTCTGGAAGGTCACTCAGTCTGGTTTGTCTGATGTTTCCTCGTGATTGAATCCAAGTTATACCTTTGGCATGAATACTTCAGAAGTGATAACGTGCCCTTCTTGGTGAACCATGTCAGCAGCCATTACCTAATTTTAATACAAACGGATGCAACATGGACGGGCAACGTTCACTTCCTATGCACATCACTGTGGCTTGTGTTCTCATAACATTCACAGGTTATTGTTTTATTTTCTCCCAGTCATCTGTTCTTTTTGTTTTTAGTTTTTGTTTTGCTTTTGTTTTTGCCATGGGGTGCAGTGGCTTGATGTTGAATCTCAGTTCTGAGACTAGGGAATGAACCTGGGCTGCAGTGCTAAAAGCACTAAATCCTAACCACTTAGACCACCAGGGAACGCCCTCTCCCAGTCATCTGAACTCCAGGATTTGATGATAATGTATACATTATCTCCTTTCTCTAAATTCCACAGCTCTCTTAACTTCTCTTATGGCACTAACCATTTTTCTAGTTTATACTGTTTTTGTCAAAATCATATTTCTTAGATTACATTATACACTTGTCTAGAGCAGGCTGCATGTCCTTCTTTGTATTCTCCATTGCTTTGGCACACTCTTCAAACAAATATCTGTTAGAGAAATGATTCCTTTGTGTTATGAAGACTAAGAAGAAAAAAGAAACACACTAAATGCCAAACAGTACTTTCTCATATAATAACCTCCTGAAGTAAATAAGTATGGAGATCCATTTTAAGGAATGTGTACAAGGTTACAAAGCCAGTGAGAGACAATGTGATAGTTTTTTTAAATTTATTTTACTTACTTACTTACTTTTTATTTATTTATTTATTTATTTATTTATTTATTTATTTATTTATTTATTTCAATGTGACAGCTTTAACATAGGTCAATCTGATTCTAAAGCCCTGGGGTTAGGGTCAAGAACTTAATATTGGGAGACAGTTCAGGATTCCTCATTTTCATTTGGGCAAACTGAAGATCAGAGAGATCAAGCAATTTTTCAAAGAGGCTTACTGTTGGCTGAATAAAAGGGCTAAATTTAGACGCCAGGTTTCCTGCCTCCCTGTTTCAGTTAGCTCTTTCCATTGCATAAAAGGAGTGCAGCACAGGTCCTCAAACTGTATTTTGGTATTCTTAATAAGCACCGTTTTTAAAAGTTAAAATCTGGAAGAATATAATTGGTCTTTATCTTTCTAAAAGTCAAAAAGTTAAGTTTGGCAGCAAAAGCCTTTTAGACAAACTTAAATATCTTAATTTTACTACATTACAAATATAACTGAAATTCTTTCCATTTCTGAAACATATTACCAACACAACATCAGTTAATCGACATCTACCCACAGCAGAAGCGGTACACAGTTCTAATTGAGAACGTGTTCAAGGCGAAAGGCTATGGTATATTTTCTTCCATGTATTTCTGAACTGGAAACGCTTTCCATTACTCTTCTAGGTATGGTTATGAAAACCGAATTCTATACCAAAGAATTAGGGACTTGCATGGGAACTTTTATTTGTTTTTTGGTTTTTTTTTTTTTTGCCTTTTGTCATTTTAGGGCCGCACCTGCGGCATGTGGAGATTCCCAGGCTAGGGGTCTTATCGGAGCTGTAGCCATTGACCTACGCCGCAGCCACAGCAACGCAGGATCCGAGCTGCGTCTGCGACCTACACCACAGCTCACGGCAACGCCGGATCGTTAACCCACTGAGCAAGGCCAGGGACCGAACCCGCAACCTCATGGTTCCTAGTCGGATTCGTTAACCACTGCGCCACGACGGGAACTCCGCATGGGAACTTTTAAATAGTTCCTTCAATGACTTGTAATAAAGTGAAAAATAGTATGGTCTATCACATTGCTAGAGTGAACTAGGTTATCTTTTATTCCAGCGAATGTACATTGCCTGGAGTAAATTTGGTACCTAATATGAATAAACCTCATTTTTAGTAAAATAGCATATCCAGCCTGACAAAGAAAACTGAAGGTTTATAAGTAAGATGGCCATATATATGAGTATTCTCTTGTGGTTCATTCATCTCTGTCTACAGTTTTATCTCTGCGATGCTGCTACTATCCATTATTCTCATGGAAACCCGTCAGTGATTCTTGGAGTAACACTGCCTTTCTTCTCTAAAGGAATAGGACTACTCCATTACACCTGGCTCATCTTGAGTTATGGTATGACTTTGGGTCTCTCTGACTTGACTCTCTTAAAGTCTCTCTCTAGATTTGACCTCCACCTTTCTTAACCATAGGTATATATACAAAAATACTGCCTGCACTGAGGAAGTTAGGAAAGGCAACTAGATAGCAAAATACATTCAATAAGACTCACGCAGAAACACTAGCTTGCTCATTTTAAATCAAGGCTAAACTTACATCTCAGTGTATCTTTCAGTCAAAAAAAAAAAAAAAATCAGTCCAATCAATCTAAGCTATTTGTCCCATATGCTGCTGTAGATGAAGCTTATTAGAGATCGCTTAATTCTGTGTCTTGGTGGCGTGGGGTGGAAACCCTGCCCTAAGTCCCAAAGTCAAAGTCAGTTTCAAAGCTGAACTAAGCTGTCCTTGCTCTTGGGGAGACATCCCAGAGGAGGTATCATTCTTGATCCTAGCAATAGTGACTTAAAAGTAGTCATAGAATCAGCTCTAGACCCCTGTGAATATACTAACTCTGGGAGAGTTAGTGATAATGGTATCAGACTGGCTAGAAAATTGGATGCTCACATTTCTTACTGGATCTGAATTACAAGTTCAGTTGTATTTGATCCTCAGTCACATAGCTGAGAAAAGAGCTGCATGAGCTACTTATCCAAGAATCACAGACTGGACCACCACCGCTACTTTAAAAAGTCACTGCAGCAGATCTATTTATAGCCGACAAGCAGCTATAAGTCTCTAAGTCCTGGGGTGATGACTTGAGCTACTTTTTATTTTTATGAAGCCCAAGAACAGAGTAATTTCAGGACCCCCTGGGAATTATATTCATTTCAATAAAAACTTCAAATGACTTGGAAACTCTTGATCTAATTACTCCCCATCCTCCAACTGCCTAAAGAGGAGTAACTTAAATCTCTCCGTGGTGGCCACGGTGGAGGTTGAGGCTACATGACTGAGGAAGAACCAATCTCACTGGGTCATTGATGAGACTCGTGGGTATGCCTGGGTTGAGAAGTACTTAATTCTATTCAGTTGGTCTAGAACAAGATAAATTTTTGGCATTCATCAAAAGGAATAGATGAGATATGATTTTCTACATTAAATCTTTGCGGGCCACCTTGCAGAACATTTCTAGCTTGAAGAGTATATAAAAATGGTGGCACTGATGAATAGAAATGGAGAAGTTGAGAAAGTAAAGTAAGAAGTTTGGTATTAGAAATTTTACATATGTGGTGATAGAGACATATCTAAAAACAATGTCTCTGCTTATTGGTGATCCAGGTAGGTCAGACCTAAGGAGACAGGTCAATCAGAAGCATAAATTTGCAGATCATTAGCAAACAGATGCTGGTGGTAGTCATAGCACTGAGAGATATTCTGAGAGAGAGACGATACTGAGAGAAGAGCCATCAGCAAAGAACAAAACTTTGGGAAATGGTCTTTCCACTGGAGATCAGAAAAAGAAAGGAAGCCAGCAAAGGAGACCCAAAAGGAGAAAACGGTTGTGAGGAAAATCAGCAAGATGTAAAGGTAGTGGCACACGTGTGTAAAGGAAAGATCAGGATACAAGGGACCAGGCCCTAAACACTGTCGCCTGCATTTCTGTAGCGCAATCACTCTGATGATGGGTTTGGGGCACTGAGTGAAAGGGAGAGCCTTAGTTTTGCCAGGGCAGCAGCAGCCTCTTGGTTATCTCTCTCTCTCCTTTTTTGTTTTCCTTTTTTTTATGGCCACATCTGCAGTATATGGAAGTTCCCTGGCCAGGGATTGAATCTGAGCCACAGCTGCGGCAACACTAGGTCCTTTAACTCACTGTGCTGGGCTGGGGATGGAACCTGCACCTCCTCAGTGATCTGAGCTTTAGTCGGATTCCTAATACACTGTGCTACAGCAGGAACTCCTTGGTTACCTCCTGATTAACCTCCCCTCAAGATTTTGAGGAGTAAAAATGTGAACTTGGTATTTAAATTGGCACTTCCAAAACATAAAAGATAATTTAGAGGATCTCATATGACAAAAGACTGTGCTCACCCATATTTCTACCTGGCACTATCTAGGCGCATTCTGATTGTCCACTGAAAATGCTACAGATCTTTCTTTAAAGGTGGAGATTCAGAGCTAAAGGGGGTTTGGTGTATATTTTACTCTTAAGAAGTGAGATTTATGCCACTGATGAGGAAAATAGCTTTCAGAATTACTTAAAAATTAATTTTGCTAGGCTGAGATTGCCTTAAGTATCTAAATATTTTAGACATTTAAACTTTTTAACCATGAAAGCAATTCCTAAGAATAGCAATACACAGAGAAATCTGGAGAAATAAATATACTGAAATGTGACATGCAAATTGGTCTGCTTTAGAATAAATCTGCATATAGTGTCCTGCAGTGGTACATTTTACAAAGTGAATTAAAGCCACAAAATTAACATTTTAATGAAGCAGACAGACTACTGACGTCAAGACTCCTTGCTGATTGCAGCGTCCAGGTGGCCTAATGAGATGAAAATGAAGTGTATACCTTAGCTAGTCTAGGCTAGGGCTGTTTGGAGATTATGATTGAATTTAAATTAGAAAATACTGCTGTGTGCAAACATGTTTAGGCTAGCAAGCAGTCTTCCCAAACCTTGGCACAATAAAAGATTAATTTAAAATACGTAAGGCCTCCTCCCCCCCTCACTGCCCACGCACCTATGCTGGTCTAACTTTTTCTAAGCACTGTCCTAAAACCTGGGAAGTAACTATACTTTGGAAAACAGTAAAACACCTTTATCAGAAGATCCATCTTCACTGTGTTATAGGTTCATGAAATGTAAGAATGAAAGGGGCTGAGCAGAGAGAGAGGGAGCCCTCCACCTCTGAGTGAACGTTAAGCACAGGGAGCCCCTGAGGCAGCCTTTTGCAATGCAGGAAGCTCTAATTTGGTGAGGAAATTTCAGGTTGAAATTGATCCCTTGGGGACTCTTTTGGTTTTGTCCCCTAAAAACAAACAGTATGATACTATTATTTTGTGTGTAACAATTCTTCAAATACTTAGAGCAAAGGTGTAACAATTCTTCAAATACTTAGAGCAAAGGTCGGCCAACTAGGGGCCAATTTCACTTACATTTGTGTGGCCTGTGAGCTAAGAATTTTTTTTCTTCCATTTTTAAATGGTTGGAGAAAAAAAATCAAAAGAACATATTTTATGACACGTGAAAGTCATGAAATTCAAATTTCAGTGTCCATAAATAAAGTTTCTGTGGAACATAGACCCCAGTCACTTGCACCACAACAGCAGAGTTAAGCAGTTGCGAAAGAAACCATATGGGCCTCACAACCTAGAATATTTACTATCTGCCCCTTTCCAGAAAAGTTTGCCAAATCCTCTCTCAGTCTTCTCTAAGCTCAGAAGTTACAGGCCTAAAGAACACAGGAAAGATTGCCAGACTACCGATGTGCTGTCCCATGTGGGGTGCCCAGGCACAGGAAGGACAGCTGGAGGGTCCCCCTGTTGTGACACATCATTTCAGTTCTGCCTGGGCCAGAGCTACTTCTGTGATCCTGACCAGCTGGAAGGGTGCTTAGACACACAGGCTTCTCTCCACCCAGGAATGCGAGAAGAACCATGTTGATGAGTATTAGTGATCACCATGGCTTCTAATCAATACAAAAAGCAACCTGCCCAGTTCCTCCCTAACCTGCAGTGCCACTCCCCAAAGATAATAATTTCCAACATTACGATGAAAAATGAAGGTTTTGCTCTTTCAGCAGTTCTCCCTATATCTCTCTTCCTTCATGGTCCCAATGGAGTTACAGCATAATATTGATAAGGTTAATATTTAGGGTTTACATTGAAAAACAAGGCAGATATTCACAGTGAAGTTGTATATAGCTATTACTTTTTTTGTGCATGTGTGCTACTAATGATTTTCCCTGGAGTTAACAATGGCCTTATTTTTCTTGCTGCTTAATTTTCTAGAGACTTGCCACTAGCTCATTCCCAAACTCAGCCAGAAGTCAAATGTCCTTCCAGTATATTCCCACACATCAGACAAGGACAGACGGTTTCATCTTCCTGGAGACATTCTCCGGGAACCCCCCACGTTACTGCTTGAAGACCCTAGTCTTCAAGGCTGTTGTGCAGCTACCATTCTACATCTTTCTTCATCGTCATCCTGGCAATCCCCTTCCTAGGTTGCTTTCCTTGTTTACCGAATCTTCTATCTTTCTTGGCTTACTTCTTTATTTTGTTATAATTCATCCACTAGTAACACCCTAAGAAAGGTAAATGAAAGGTATATTTTGAGACCTTAACTGTTTGACAGTGCCTATTCTGCCCTCACACTTGATAGGGAATTTAGCTATAGTCAGAATTCTTAGTTAAAAACCATTTTCCTCCAGAAAATTAAAAGAGTTTCTCCACTTTTTCCACCAGTGTTGCTTTGGACAACATGATGCCATTCTAATTTTCGATCTTTTGAATGCTATTTCCTTTCTTTGGAAGCTTTAGAACCTTTGTTTTGTTGACGGTTTTCTGAAGTTTAATAATGACAATGATATGTGGCAGGTGTTTTCATTATCTTGTGTACTCACTGGGCTTTCTCCACCTAGACATTCATCTTTCTAAAAAAAAATTCTGGGATCATTTCTTGAATAATTTCTTTGATTTTATTCCCTGTGCCAAAGACTAAAGCTTTCAGAAAATAGGTTTTTTTTGAGTGTTTACTGTGTTTAAGATACTATTTCGTACAAATTTTATTTCTTATATATTTTGCATTATATGTTAGTGCTAAGCTCTTTGTATATCTTTTATTTCACTGAAGCAGCACACTAAGTTTTAGATAAAAATGTATTATCCTCATTTATCAATGAAATGTTAAATAAATCACCAAGGTCACACATCTAGGAAGACGTGGAATTATGATTCTAGCTCAATTCTTTCCTAATTGAAATACCCTAAATTAGTGTGTTCTACTGTCTCTGAAAGAAAGTTGTAGACATCTCCAATTCTAGAAAGCTCATCCTTTTCCAAATTTATATGTGATTAATCTAAAGACAATTGCTGGGAAACAGGGGCTGAGTTCGTGGGACTCAGAGAGCACCAAAGATCAATGGGCTGGCAAAGCCTCCTGAGTAAGATGGTCATGGTGCTTAAACTTCCTGCCACTAGAATCACTTTTGCATTTCAGAGCATTAACATAAAAGCTCTTTGTTATGGAAAGTGCAGAATACATACACAGGAAGAAAGAGAAAGACATTAGGGAGAGATAATGTCTCTAGGTTAACTGGTTGTGGAAAACTCTTAAATGAGACAAAGAACTAATGATTTTGGACAAGTCCAGAGTTGAGAACAATCCCCAGTGCAAGTGTGTCCAGGCCGAAGCCTAAGATGGCCAAAGAGGAGCAGGATCTCAGTCCAGGATAGGGAGTACAGAAAGGTCAGGAGGTGACCTCTGACACCAACCTCACCTCTTTAACCGTTTTACTAAAGGCTGGTTTCATGAAAGAACTTCGAGGCTCTCTTTAACTGTTGGGGTTGAAGTATTTTGGATCTAGTTGTCTGGTACAGAAGGAATGAGCCATATACTCTTTTGAGGGGCATTTTCCAAGCTACTGGTAATATCCAGTAAGATCCACCATGGCAGAAAGTGTGGTTTTGAAAGCTCAGCAGTCTACTCTGCAATACTGTTAACACTGCTGCAAGGATTGTGTCTCTCACGCACACTCATCAGCCCATCATTTCTCAGTAAAAACCCTACAGGTTCTCTACTTGTCTGTTTGATTAAACCTAATTACTGTAGTCTAGCACTGGAAATCCTTTTGAGGAAGAAGCTGAGTGGATACCAACAAACCAGTACCCCCACCTAACAAGCTGCCCCTTCCCCCTCATCGCCACATTCACCCTAACAGCCCACTGCTGGAGTTGGCCCCAAATCTGTCTTGTTCACAACTTTATGCTATTCCTTTCTTCTGCCTTTAAAAATGTTTAATTTATATGATATACCAACTGAATTATACTATTTACCACAACTTTTACACAATATTTAGCTCACTTTGTTGGTATGTCTCTGGCACTGCATTTAACAAAAAAAAAAAAAAAACAGAAGCCTTGCCAAATAACTTAATTGCTTTCATTAAAATGCATTATTTTGTGCATCTGCTAACCTTGGGATATGAAGCTTGCATCACTGACTATGATAAATGGGTCTGTGCTCAGTTAGTCTTATTCATGTGAATACTGAAAAATATTTGTTGGTGGGAAGTTAACTGGCCCACATAGGATCAAACCCACAATCTCGGTCTAATTGTTCTTTAACCAAAAGAAAATATGCTGAAGTAAACTTAGTGTTCTGCTTTGGTTGTTTTACCATTTCAATAATTACCTTCACTCACTGAGCAACTTTAGTGTTGAAAAATCACCCAGAAATACTACAACAATTCTTGGCATGTAAGTGAAAATGTTCAAAAAGTGATAGCATGCCACATTCAAACTTAGAATCCCCAAATTCAGCCACTCTCTTCTGGAAAACTATGCAGACCTATTATTTGAAACCCTTCGTATAAATATCACCTTGATATAAACAAACCTTTCTAACACTGTTTCTAAATGTATGTATTAAGTTAGCAAAAGCTCAGAGTAGCCGAGTCTTGATGCGTTGGTTAAGAAGGAAGTAGGGAGGATTGGTAAGAACTGCATTGTAAACGAGGGCAAAGGTTCAAGCTGAGAATGAGCACTACGTGTTCAGGAGGCACTGAGAATCCAAGTATCACGGAATGAAGATAAGATGGAGGTGTCATGTGGCTCAAGTTAGAGCTGGCACATAACTGTATTCCATACATTAGCAACTGGAATGAATGATGAAAACTTAAGAAACATTCTGGGTCTACTATAAAAATCAGGACAAGAGTGGGCCTAAGAGAAAGACAAGGAATGAGAAACCAGACAAGCAGGGAGAAGGTCAAGAGGCTTGCTAGGTACACCAGTAATAATATATTACAGAGCGGTGCTGAGAAAGAAAATAGCAGATGGGAGAAATTCAGTGCTAAGAAGTGGATGTACACCAGACAATACAATGAGAACTGATTAAGTTTCAGGGAATAAAAGATACATAATAAACCTCTTATTCACCAAAAGGCAATGATTAAAACTGATCTTTAAAGAACATAGGAAAGAAGGAAAAATAGTCAAAGACAAAGCAATCAAATTTATAGGTAACCATTTCTGAAAACCAGCATAATCAAGGTGATAGCATTTAGGTTCATGATTTATGGGGCAAATATATATGTATATGATGATCATTCTATGCTTCATTAAAATAGTTGAGGATTAAATAATAAGGTTTCAATATGGCATAAACTTTGTAAAAATCTTTAAAAATATCCAATAATTTGTTTCATTGTTTTTTCCTAGGGATGTATTAATTATGCACTGTTTCAATTAAAATAGAATTCCTAATACAAGAGTAGAAAGATGGGAATTCTGTTGTGGCTCAGCGGTAACAAACCCAACTAGTATCCATGAGGACGTGGGTTTGATTCTATTCTCCAAGTAGACAGATGCTAAGATCAATCCCAAGTAAAATGTAAAGATGCTAAAATCAATCCCAAGTAAAATATAAAGTATGCCATTTTGCCAGATTTTTTTAAATTTTCATATGGAGTTTGCAGACATACTAAAATATAAGTAGTATGTTCAAATTCTTGATTAGCTGGCCAAGGACACTGTTTTTAAAATGTGATGTTAAATTCTAATTAAATCATTCTGCCAACAATTAAAATGAACAGTTTACCAAGCACAGGAAAAGTATTTTCTTGAATAAGACTTTCTTTGAAAAGGCAAAATATAATCAGTCATATTTTACTCAAGTCTCAGTATAGTATTCTTTTAATAGTGTTGGTATGCTCCTAGTGTTTTTAAGCTGAAAGCATTGATTTCATTTTGCCTTAAGTAATTTAGATAACTGGGAATGGCACTGGATTTCTTGGCTGTTAAATTCTAAGAACTGAGACTTAAGAGAGAAAGGTGGATGAAGAGATGACATGCAGGCAGGTGGACTGATTTGCAGTTAAAGAATGCTAATCAGTATCCATGAGACACAAAATGTATTCCAGCTCTTAACTTTTTATCTAGTCCAACTCTGTCATGCGAAACAAACTTCATCTTAGCATAAATGTAAACAAACTTCAGTTTTCAAGTAAAAAATACGGTTGACCAGAAAAAACTTATTACCGACTTGGAACATTGTTCTAAAATATTTAATTTTGCTGTATAGAATCACAGGTCAAATCAGGGCAACATTAAAAAAAAACAAAAAAAAAACAAACGGAGTCTTGGACTTAGCTCATTATTTAGTTTCATCTCACAAAAAAATAGATTTTCAAGTGCTGAGAATGATTTTTTAACAATAACATTTTTATAAGATACATCTACTAAAATCCTTAAGGTAAAATTAACCACTGGTGAATGCTTTGTCATAGATAATGACTATTTAGTTTTGAAGGGCTATATGGAATCTGTGACCCATGTGCCAGAATATAATCTATTTGATTTGACTTTAAATTATAAAAGTCCTTCAACTAAGCCTTCATTCTATAGCTATTCAACAATGATGGTAAGGAATTCAAGAGCTCTTTAATTTGGATTAACTGGGAAGAAAATCTGTTTTCCAGTTCAGATTACTTCAATAACAGCATTTTTGTTGTTTCAAGTATATTCTGTTAAAGGAAACTGCTAGTAGCAGGTTGGTAAATAATAGTTCCTATTGGAGATACTTTAATAAACAGATGACTCTGTTATCATTTGTAATCAATCCAGTAACAATGTATATTAATGGACACTAAAAAATGTATGCCATGGATTAAAAAGTCCTTGGCAGTTGCATTCACACTATTCTCTGCTTGGCAACCCCTTTCCTCATACATGAGATAATAGTGTATTTCAGACATGTTCTATAAGACAATATAATTCATCCTGAATTGAGAAAGTCACATTAATAGGGCTTCACTAGACATAACTATTAAGCTAGGAAAGAAAAATGTTTTCCTATTAATCAAGTTGATTATTTAATACTTCTCTCTATTAATGAGCTTCTGTTCATTTCTTCAGTGTTCTATCACTTTTCAAGGTGCATGTGAGAAAAAGGGGAAAGAGATTAGAGACGGGTGAGTAGTCAGTATCTGTTCATCCACTTTTATGGAGTGCTTGGTAGGTGCTAAGCCCTATGCTGAGAGCTAGGATCACAAAGATAAACAAAAACTCTGACATTAACAGTCTGGTAGGAGAGACAGGCATGTAAATAAACAAATTACCACAATACCGATGCAAAGATGTGTAAGACACACATTCAAAGGAAGGAAGGAATATAGTGGAGGGGGTGAGGCAGGGAAATTTCTAAGAGCAGCAGCCCTTTGCAAGGTGTATAGGTATTCACCACTAGCCTACATGGGGTATTTAAGGCAAAGACAAAGACAAAGACAAAGAAAGATGAAATGGTGTAGTGTGTTATTAATCGTTCACATGTTTGTCTCCCTTAAGAGCCCGTGGGCTTTAGATTATTGGGGAGGAAAGAACTATGTTTTTTATTAACTGTTAGAGTTTCAGGGTCTGGTTTTAAGAGGTGCTCAAGACAATTTCTGTAGCATTATTGCCTCTGCTACCATAACATTCTAAATATAACATGTGAATATAAAACATTTGTTTTTAACATTTGTACACAGTAACCTAAATTTTAAAATTAAATAAATACATTATTTTAATTAATGTCATAAATATGGTCCAAAAGGACTCTCATAAATATTCTACTTCTTTTTTTTTTTTTTCTGCCTTTTTAGGCCCGCACCTAAAAAGGCATATGGAGGCTCACAGGCTAGGGATCGAATCGGAGCTGTAGCAACCGGCCTAAGCCACAGCAACACCAGATCCGAGCCGTGTTTGTGACCTACACCACAGCTCACAGCAACACTGTATCCTTAGCCCACTGAGCGAGGCCGGGAATCAAACCCTCAGTCTCGCGTTCCTAATCGGATTCGTTTCCACTGCGCCACGATAGGAACTCCCAATATTCTACTTCTTAATTCAGTGCTAAACTCAAAATTAAGGTGCTGAAATCTATACTTGAACTTATAATTAGTAATAATTATGATTGTTAATGGAACACAATGTGGTTCAGGTACAGAGCTAAATTCTTTACACAAATTATGTCACTTGTTCTTAATCCATAAAGGCAGGTATCCTCACACTATAAAAATGAGATGAGAATAGTTTAGCATGTTGATCCTCAGACTCTAGTTTGGAAAGTAATATTTTTTTTCTTCTATAGTTGCAATACATACATTTAAGTTATACAAACTGTTGTTATAATGCCCTAACCTGTGAAAGTAGAACTCTTCTATCTGCTGACGAATTGCATGTCTGCTATCCAATTTCATCTCTAAATTAAAGGACTGAAAAGAAGGGAATATTTTAGAACATTAGATTTGTAATACCACAGCATGCTTTTGACGTTACAAATCACACAGCATATTTTTTTGTTAAAGTATACTTGATTTACACTGTTGCACCAATTTCTGCTGTACAGAAAGTGCCTCAGTTATACATATATATATATATACATACATATATGTATATATATATACATTCTTTTTCATATTCTCTTCCATCATGGTCTATCCCAGGAGACTGGATATAGTTCCCTGTGCTATACAGTAGGACCTTGTTGTTTATCCATTCTAAATGTAATAGTTTGCATCTACTAACCCCAAACTCCCTGTCCATCCCACTCCCTCCCTCTCCCCTTTGGCAACCGCAAGTCTGTTCTCTGTCTGTGAATCTGGTTGTTTTGTAGATGGGTTCATTTGTGTCACATTTTAGATTCCACATAGAAGTGGTATCACATGTTGTCTTCTTTCTGACTTACTTCACTTAGTGTGGGAGTCTCTAGTTGCATCCATGTTGCTGCAAAAGGCATTATTTCATTCTCTTTTATCGCTAAACAGTATTCCATTGGGCATATATATTACATCTTCTTTATCTATTCATCTGTTGATGGACATTTAAGCTGTTTTCATGTCTTGGCTACTGTGAATACTGCTGCTATGAACACTGGCACTTTTTGAATTATCGTTTTCTCCGGATATATGCCCACGAGTGGCAGTGCTGGATCATATGGTAATTCTATATTTAGATTTTTGAGGAACCTCCATAACTGTTTTCCATAGTAGTTGTACAGTCCCACCAACAGTGTAGGAGGGCTCCTTTTTCGCCACACCCTCACCAGCGTAAGTTATTTGTACACTTATCAATCATGGCCATTCTGACTGGTATGAGGTGGCACCTCATTGTAGTTCTGATTTGCATTTCTCTAATAATTAGTGATGCTGAGCATCTTATCATGTGCCTACTGGCCATCTGTATGTCTCCTTTGGAGAAATGTCTACTTAGGTCTTCTGCCCATTTTTCGATTAGGTGGTTCTATGAGCAGTTCCTCAGCTTCTCCATTTTGCTTCTATTTCTCGTACTCTGTGAGTTTAGGGGAAACAGTTATCTCCTATAGTTTGGGAGGGCTATTTATATGAGGGAGAGAGTATCCCTGGGTAGCTTGTGTGGGTTTACTATTTTTTGGTATGACAGCAGCTTTTGATTTGGATGCTTGCTGTCTCTTTCCTCAGCATGTGTGGGCCATTATCCCCTTGCTTGGGGGTGTGCAGGTGCTCAGCCCACACATCACCCAAGGAGGTGGGGCCAATGCCCGGACACAGGGCCACTGCTAAGGCGGTGACCCCTGGGGTTGTAGGGGTGGCAGGTGGTGCCCAGTCATGGGACCCTCAGTGGTGGTGGGCCACACTCAACTCTGGTGACTGAGATGGCTGCAGAGGCTTACACCCACCCCCACAGCCCACTCAGGAGGTACCCTGCTGCCTGAGAGCCTGTGCACAAAGATAAAGAAGTTCCTGTGGCAGTCTTGGCCCCCTCCTTTGCACTCCCCAATAATGGCACCTGGCTTTCTGCTGGGCCCAGGCCTCTTCCCGCACTCCCTTGGCTGTGGTGCACCACTCCCTAGCCCTCTCAGGCTGTCTCCATGCAGCCAACCCAGTCCTCTCCCCAGGACTGACCTCAGAGGTCCAAGCCTCAGCACCCAGACCTTGCCCGAATGTCTCAGGCTGGCGTGTGTGGTGCGGTGGCACTGACCACCTGAGAGGCTCTCGCTGTGCTCTGCCTCCTCAGACGGGCTGCTGCACTTTTCTTCTGGGCTTTGTCCAGGCTGATCTCCCTGCCAGTCAGGGGGCAGGGCCTCCCAGTGTGTGGAATCATTTCCTTTTTCACTGCTCCCTCCCAGGAGTGCTGGGCTGTCTTTTTTATCTTCTCCCCCCTCTCTCTCTCATTCCTTTTGCCCTCCCAGGTATGTGGAGGTCTTCTGCCAGCATTCAGCAGATGTTCTGCAAGAATCAGTCTACATGTAGATAACTTTTTTTTTTTTTTAATATATATTTGTGGGAGAAGGTGAGCTCACATCCTACTCTTCTGCCATCTTGATCCAATCCTCCCAGTGTATTACATGAGTGATATCTAGACAAGTAACGGCTGGCATATTCATTAGCCTTGGCTAGGCATATCCTTGCTGATTTTTAAGTACTTACTCTTTTTCCCTTGTTTTAATATATTTGGCACCACTGAACTTGTTTTGTTTGTGTAAAAATAAATTGATCTGGCCCTTCTGCATGCTGAAATATCAGAATTTTCTATGTATATTTAATATTATTTCCGTCCTATTACCTGCTGCTAGATAATTAGTTCCTGAAACTGAGTTTCAAACAGTGAAACATAAGATGACCTGTTCTAATATTGTTTCAGTTCCAAATTTGTATTTTGCCTATTACTTTCCTTCTCTGTGTAGAAGCCATGCCCCTTCACTACCGAAATATATACATATTAGGGCCACTTTCACATAAGAGTAGCTAATAAATATGTTTACTGGCTCTTAGGGAAGATAAAATCTCTTATTCTTTCTCATTCATTCTTCACTTCTTTTTAGAAATCAACTGATTTCCTTGCAACCTATAAAAGTGTTTCAGTAAAGGATAGCTAGGCATTGGCCTTTTTTCCTATCTAAAAAGCAATCTCTCAAAAGCCCTGGTAAGAGTATTAAAGGATCAGTGATATACGTTTAAAAAAAACAGCTGACAAAAACTACTTTTAAGTGATGTCTGAAGTCACATTTTCTTCACCTCCAAATGTTCTAGAATTACTAGGAGTTTGGATGAAGGCCCTTCCTAAGCAGAAGGATCCAGAATTTTTATAGACACAGCAGCTTCCAAGGATCTTATCTAGATAGTCTAGGAATAGGATAATTATGAGTGAAATCAAATGCACCAGAAGGGCAGAGCAGAAGACGGATGTCCTTGAACTCTCATCATGAGGAAACATAATTATCACTTCTGTTTCAAAAAACACAATTCAGTAAGATAAAACTGAAAATGCCATGTAGAATGCAGAAAACAGAATGAATCACCTCTTCGCTGCTGGGATTTATTACAAGGGATCCTTTTCAAATGCTGGACAAATAGCAAGAAAGAACCTAGCCTGTTACTAAATACTTGTCAAAGCAAAGGACACAGAAAAGCTTGTGAGAGCAACAGCAGACTCAAAGGGAGCCCAAAACTACTGGGCGAAAGTTCATCTCTCATGGTAGGCTACTTTGATACAGTAACAAAGATAAACGAGCTTTTACTTATAGTTGTATCTATCTAGAGGTGTACAAGTTTGTATTTTGTTTTGTTGCTTCAATTTCTAGGGTGTGGTTCATAAACTCAATTCCCTCTATAATACTAGTGTTTAAAGAACAGACCTCCAATTTCAATAGTTTTATAATTTGGAAATTAGGTGAACAGGAGCAAAATATATTCTTATTCCAGCTGTGTGTCTAATGTAAACCTTTAGTGGCTGACCAGACACTACCCCGTTACTTTTTTCTCCTCAACCTGGCACCCCTCAGTGATTCTCCACGAGTAGGACAAAACACACATTTCAGTACCACTGCTTCCTCAATTCATCCAATTAAGAATAAATAAAAGCAAGATCAGCATCCAGCTCTGCTGTAGAGAACTCTTAACATGATATCCTAGAAGAACTCTTGTTATTATGTTGCATACACTGATTATAAACCCCAAAGAGATGACAACATTTTGTTCTCAATAAAACTAAATGTAGAACAATATATCAATTTGAAGACATAATATTTGTTAAGTGTTCTGAAGCCCACTGTCATGAAAGAGCTAGGGCAGCAGGAAGTCCCAAGTGAACCTGAGATTTAATATCTGATGAACTGGAAAGTGGGCCAATTTGCTAGAGGTTTGATTTGCCAAATAACCAATTTGCAGAATTTACAAAATGTACTGTTTACCAAAATCTTGTTTAACTATCAAGCTTATAACAATTCATAATGGAAAGGAAAAAACATTTTAACAACTTTTGAGGATTTCTGCAGCTCTGATCGGCTTTCATTGGGCATTTTATTAATTTGCCACAGCTGGACAAAATTGGGGTGGGGGGCAGAGAGTGAAAGGTAAGGGGAGAGTCTGAAGCCTCAGAATCCTGGAGCTCCGGCTCCCAAGAGCTGTATGGCCCCCTCCCCACCTCCATGTATGTGCACAGTAAAGAGAAAGTCTGAGGAGTATATCTGGGGCCCAGACACAGGAGAAGAAACTGGGCAGAAGCGGAGGGCAAGGTGCTGTTCTCCAAGGATTGAGTCCCCCAAGGTCTGAGTCCCAGGGAAAGAGGAGATTCTGATTAAAGGCACAAGGCTCCCAGGGAAAGAGGAGATTCTGATTAAAGGCTCAAGGCATTCTTTCCCTGAGGGACTTGTATCAGGATGAAGGAATACAGGGCTTCCTGGCCCTTGAGCGGCTGGCAGCTTCGGGAGAGATGGAACAGTGCTCTAGCAGCAACACCGTGTCTCATGGCCCGTGCCAGCTATGTGATGACCTGGTCACAAGGTGTCTTCCTGGTGTGGACTGCAGAGCAGACTTCTACCAGAAGATCAGAACCCATGAGACATCAATATTTGGAAATCCTTGGTGGACAACTGGAGAGAGATGCTGAGGTTCAACAGCCAGGCTGGAGGGGGCTCCTAGGTGGGACTCTTTGATATTAATGTGATCTCATCTGCATCTTTAGGCTTGGAAGACAGAGGGACTTTGGAATTATCTTTTAAATGTTGTTCTTGAATTAAAATCAAGTTGCTCCATTTCTAATAGATTCAAACTTTGTCTAAAGGGAGATCCGTTTAAAAATAGGTTACCAAAACAAGTGAGTTCTTCATACCATAATTACTATTGGGAGAGGGAGGAACTTATAAGCTATTCAAGTTTTGCTTAATTCTTTTATAGCATCTAGGTTCTATTTTCTCTTACAGTATTTGTCATCCCACTCTCTTTGAAAAATTAGATAATAAGCCTATTTTTATAGATATAAAAACCTTATATTACAAGAGAACTCAGAGTTCAGAACTTCAAAAGATAACTTAATGCATCAAAGTCTGTATCTCTGGATCTCAGAATTTCAAATTCAGTACAGCCAGTTTCTATTTAAAGTTTCCCTAATGTGTTTTCTATTTCTGAGAAATTTTATAATAACAAATAGTTGCTATAAATAAGCTCTTTGAAATGACAGTAACCGCATGAGAAAGATGTTGCATCTGTAGTCTCAACATTTTTTTTAAAGCACTACCATGTTTAAATAACCACAAATTGCCTAGAAGTTTTTTTTTAAACAAAGAGAACTGAAGATCCTTGCCATCTAAGAAAATCATCAAATCTCAGAATTGGGAAATGTCTCAGAAGTCTTCCAGTTCTATTTAGTTTATCTTCTTCCCCAATTCTCCCCAAACTACCCACAAGGCAGGGGCTGTTTCTAGAAAGGACTGTCCGTTAGGGTCAAGTGTTGATGACAGGGGAAGAAGAGACAAGATCTGGGTTTTACAACACTGGGGAGACTGTTCTGGATCGGCGGGATACAGGGGCTGACTGACTGCAGAGCCGGTAAGGCTGCGGTGACCACAGCTCTTCTGAGGCACTTGTGTCTGAAGGAAACAGAAAGAGAGGGAACGCTGGACTGGGGGCGGGGATTTGAAAAGGTGTGCGATTGGGTAGTTTTTTCCTTTTTCTTTTTAAAGACTGAAGACATTTGAATGAAATGCTCAAGACAAGGAATCATTAGTAAGTTAAAGTTTAAAGATATGGTGAAGAAAGGGGACAAAGTCTAGAGTGAATTTCCTGAGGGGGCAGGAGGGTATGGGATATAGCGTGGAGGCAGAAAAAAGTGAAATGAAAGTTTAGACAGGAGGATGAGCTCTTTCATCAGGACAAGAAGAAATGAGTGTAGACTCGAGTAATCTGTAGGTCTGAGGAAAGGAAGAGATTCGATGGTGTCTAATTTCCTTGTGAAAGAAGTAGGGGCAGAGGGTGGGTGCTGGGGTACTAAGGATGGTCAAGGGAGGCCTGAAATTGCTACTGTAGAGGATGGAAAAACTGACTAGGAAAATACAGAAAAACAGCCAGAACTCAGGGTGCTTCTGAGATAAGCCAACCGTATTGGGTAGATAGTGTCCATCCTCACAAACTCATGTCCATTGGAATCTAAGAATGTGATCTTATTTGGAAATAGGGTCTTGCAAATTAAATTGTCAATGAGGATATACTGGATGAGTCTGGGCCCTAACCCCAAAATGAGTGGTATCCTTATAAGAGGAGAGACCCGGGAAGAAGGCTATGTGAACAGAGGCAGAGACTGGAAGGAACGCCGAGGACTACTGGCAACCACTGGAGGCCAGAAGAGTCAAGAAAGGATTTTTCCCTAGAGACATCAGAGGGGGTGGCTGCTGACACCTTTGTTTCAGGCTTTTAACTTGTAGCATGTGAGAGATTAAGTTTGTATTGTTTTAAGCCACCCTGGTTTGTGGTGATTTGTTAAAACAGCCCTAGAAAACTAATACAGCAACCAAGGATGTACTTTGGCAGTAATCTGCATTGTTTGGGGGATTTTCTCCAGCAGAGCAGTGCAGGTACCACGAAAGCAAGCAGCTGGCAAGACCTAGGACTGCACCTCTACCAGGTCTGGGCAATAGGGCTAATGTGTTGAAGATACTGGTAAGGATACGGTTTAAAGGATGGGCCACAGAGTATAAAGAAAAGTGTACAGGAAGTAGGATGACTACAAATAGGGAAAAGAATATAGGCATTTAGGGAAGAGAGATCTTCATGAAGAGTAAGGAACAGCTGTACGAGGGAAGAACTTACTGATAGCTGTATAATATGAGATGGTCATCAGAGAATGAGATGTTTAAATGTTTAATGGGGGAGCAATTCCAGGATTCAAAATTCAAAGTATGAAGTAGCGTGAATGATGGGGAGATCAAGAAACTGAGCCAAATGTGTCACCATGTAGATGAAGTAGCCTGTGAGGATGGCTAGACCAGGGACAGTACAGGGGCTCCACTGTAAGGGCCGAGGCAGAGGATGGAAAGGTTTGACTGATATTTCCGAAGAGTATAAAAGTTGCCGTATTTAGACAAAAGGCTCACAGAAGAATTAAGATTTTTTTTTTTGGAACTCAAGCATGCATTAAGTCAGAGGTGAATTAAGAATGTATAAGGTAGTAAGATGTGACAATGAATAGATTCTGCTTGAGAGGGCAACAGGAAAGTACCCAACACCCTGATTATTGAGATAACTTTTCTTATTTACCTTATATTTCTCTTACGGAGATTGTAACTTGGCTATTACAAAGTCACTCTGATATTTGACACTTTACCTTTATTCATGTCCTTTAAGGAAGCCTAGAGTTTCTTAAATACAGTGATGTTGGTTCCTTTTCAGGACACTGACTGGGTCTTCCTTTCCCAAGGGCATCAAAAAGCACTGCTGGAAAGATCGCTGATACTTCATGATGTGTTTGAGAAACAAAGAACATCACTGAAGACATAAGACCTTAATATCAGGTTCTGGACTAGCTTAGCCAGTTCTTAAGGTTCTAATCATTATAAAGGTCTAGTGACTGTAAAGCAGAAAAAAGTGAGACCTAATTGTCATTAGGGAAAGATGTCTTTTTCTAAGCCGCATCATCAACTATGACCAAATACTGCTACTTGGAAAAGACACAGTCCAATCACAGACAAGTAACTAGAAAATTACAAGAAGAAATTCAGAGAACATTCTAGAATACTGCTAAGAGTATGGCCATACGCCATCAATCTCTAAACCATCCAAAGTAGTGATCCTCTTTAATCTTCTTTAAGACTGTGGTATCTGTACCTATAAAACATATTATATCTTGTGTCACAACGGTATCACCACCTTGGGAACATTAGGATGCAGGTTCAATCCAAGGCCTGGAGGGTGGGTTAAGGATCCAGCTTTGCCATAGTTATGTCTTAGGTCCTGACTGCAGCTTGGATCTGATCCCTGGGCCTGGGAACTCCATATGCTGGGGGGCGGCCAAAAATGGAAAACAAACAAACAAAAAAACATATTATCTCTTGAATGGATTCATTAAAGTCACTAAGAAGTCCTCTTTAATATTAAAGCCATTCGAGATATGAATCTCCTAACCAGAATAATTAACAATGAAAACAACAAAGCTATTTCTGGCTATATGTATTTGAGGGCTGGAAAAAAGGGAAAGAAACAAGAGCAGGGTAGCCAACAGCCTAATAGTGTAGAAAATGAGGTCCATATATGCAACTATAACACAAACTGACGTCTTTTTTTAAAAAACTGAAGTACAGCTATTTACAATATTATATTAGTTTCAGGCTACAACATAGCTATTCCATGTTTTTAAAGATTTACTCCACTTAAAATTATTATAAAATATGGGCTATATTCCCTGTCTTGTATAATATATTCTTGTATCTTATTTTATGATTAGTGTTTACACTTCTTAATCCCCTTCTCCTATCTTCCCCTACCCCTATCTCAACCCCACAGGTAACCACTAGTTTGTTCTCTGTATCTGTGAGTCTGTTTCTATTTTGTTACATTCATTCACTTAATTTTTTAGATTCCACATATAAGTGAAAACTTTTTTTTGCCTTTTTTGTCTGACTTATTTCACTAACCATAATACCCTTTAGACCATCCATTTTGTTGCAAATGGCAGAATCTCATTCTTTTTTATAGCTGAGTAATATTCCATTGTATATATCTACCATATTCTTTATCCATTCATGTGCTGATGGGGATACTTAGGTTGCTTACATGTCTTGGCTAAAACTGAGTTGTCTTAATACAAGTATACTGGCTACAGAAATTTAGGGAAGGGAGAGACTATTTCTTACTGATAGAATCAGGAAGTTCATGGACTAGATGACTGTAATTAGTAATGATCCTTTTTCTCTCATCTTCTTGCCCATTACAAATATCTCTATGGAATAATTTCGGCATGAAAACAAACAAACCAAAGCTAAAATCATGGGCTAATATCCAAAGAAAACACCATACGGATATATACGTCAATACATAGGAGCCTGAAAAACCCAATGAGTGGAAATTTAACACTATAGGCAGAAACTGACATAGAAATGATGGCCATTTTTGCCAAGATTTCTTTTCCCTTTCTGTATTTTATTCACTTCACTTGATAATACACTGGCCTACCCTGGACAGTGCCAGCAGGCAGACCTAGAATTTGAGGGTTTTATCTGTTTTGACCACTCTTCCCCAAGGTTAGAGTATGGCATTTTAGCACCAGCTTGCCAGAGACTGCACTGGGGTTGAGGTGGGAAAACCTGGCTATTAGTGGAAAAAGGGAAAAATTCAAGTATATGCTCTCTGGGCCTTAGGTGGGGCAAAAGCAATTAGATGGGAAATGCTGCTCTTTCTGGTGAGGTGGAAGATGATTTTTTACAGCACTTCAATGAAACAGTAGAGCCTATGATCTTGGCGTTTGTAGAAATGGAATTTGAATTATGATAGCTATTTGTACTTCTATATCCATATGGCAAAAGAGGCAATTAGAAGCATCTGAGAAACTTGTGGTTTAGCTCCTCAGATGAATAATGGCAAATAAAACTCTGCAATACAAATTAGGATCTAAATACTTGGCTTTATTTTAATAACAACCACAACAATGTCCTTCTAATTAATCCTCAATAGATGACTAGTTATATCTGTTAGCTTAGATATAGCTTCAATTTGTGTGGACCAACACTTTAGATAAACTCACACACACACACACACATACACACAAAGGAGCTAAAGTACAAAATAAAATGAACTGGCTAAGAGGTCAGAGAAAATGGTCAACAGAATAAAAGATTTGAGTTAAAAATTCTGAACTAATTATAAAAGAGAGTGATTTTTGTAAAAGAACAACCTGCTTTAATTTATGGAAATGTTATAAACTCCTAGCCAATGAGAATCAAGGCTTCATAAAGCTAAGAATTTTCAGGCATGCTCCATCATACTTAACATTGCCATTTTTTGTAATTGCTTTGTTGTTTTCATCCTAAGTCTTGCCTCTCTCAGCCAAACCTTGCAGGGCCAACAGCATGAGTTGCTCAGTTGGTACACAAACTTCCTTCAAC
Organism: Catagonus wagneri; assembly: GCA_004024745.2. Taxonomy (NCBI): domain Eukaryota; kingdom Metazoa; phylum Chordata; class Mammalia; order Artiodactyla; family Tayassuidae; genus Catagonus; species Catagonus wagneri. The sequence goes on along the minus strand of PVHT021183518.1, from coordinate 15,905,618 downwards.
ATAGCAGTGAGTCACTGATGAAGTTAAAAAAAAAAAAAAGATTTAAAAGCGAAGCCTAATCTTTGCATGTGTGGTACATTATGGTGTTAGCATCCTACCATTAGGAAAGCCAATGTAAAAGCTGCATGATGAACCAAGGTGGGCACAACAGAGACTGGTCTCGGTGAGAGCTCTTAATGCCAAGGAGAGTACCAATAAGCCAAATACTAAATAGTAACTTGAGCCACCAAGTTAGACTAATCACCTGCAAATATGCTATATTTTATTGCTATTATAAAAGAGAAGTTAAATGTATACATAAAATAATAATTCTCCAAGTTGATGCCTGTAGATTACTGGCCTGGTAAAGAAGTCTGACAAACCTGACTTTCCTAGAAAGGTCCATCCACCACTCTTACGTAATTTGGTGGATTTGCTTCATTCATTAACTTATTCATTCATGTTTTACTGAACTACACAGCAGCACTGCCCCAGGCAGAGAGAGGAGAGAAACAGAGACACTGATAAACCCATGATTCTTGCCCCAAAGAAACCTACAATCTAGGAAAAAAGATCAATATAGATATTTGTTAACTATATGCTTCTTAAGAGTGATTTAGCTGTTGTGGAAGACTGGAGGGGGACCGAGGGTACTGCCAGCTGAAAAGAAATGTGAGGAAATGATCTTCCTGAACTGGGCATGAAGGACAGGTAGCTCTGAAGAAAGGCAGAAGAGATGAAGGTGTTGCAGGAGCTGAAGGGAAGGAATGAGGCCAGTGCAGGCAGAGGGCATCTCCACTTTGGACAGAGCTTAAAGCTACAGTGGAAGTCAGACTGGGCGTATATGAGGTTGGAGAGCTCAGCAATGCTTTTACTTGTTTTTATCAGCTTTTTTTTTCTCATTTGCCACAGCAACTATTCCAAACTCTCAATAATCACCTCTGATGCCTCTCATCCCCACCATAATCATCATGTTATCACCTACCCTCCGATCTCACCCAGACAACAGTCTTTCTTCCAAGCACCCCTCACTTTCTAACCTCTCACTCCCCAAACTGAAATATACACTGAAGCTCAGCCTTGCTTCCTGCCTTGAAATGAGGACTCTCCCTTTGTTTCAGTTTCTATCCCCTCCTGATTTCTCAGACAGTCTGGTCCATCATTAATCCATTTCTCTTCCAGCTTTTCCTCCATTAAATTTTCTCAGCCTTTAAAAACACTCATCTCCCCTAGTCATCTTTGATGTGGCTTCCCTTTCTATCAGCAAACTCCCTGTAGCAATCATCTAAACTTGCTGTTTCCACTCACTCACATCAATCATCACTCCGTTCCCATCTGGTTTGTGGAACCCTGGTTCCTGTGAAACTATTCCCTCTAAGGTGAACAAATACATCCTAGTTGCTGCACCCAAAGGACCCCTCTCAGACTTTTTGTCCAAATATTCTGCTGGCACCTAGAATTTCAAATAAGCTGCTAATGTTTTAGAAAACGAATCCATCAAATTCCATGAGTATTGAACCCTGCAAATAGGCCAACTACTGCTGAAAAAAGACTGATTTAGATGAAATAAATATTTGCTAATATCTATCAAGGGACTCCCTATCTGGATTTCCATGACAATGTAAGCAAAAATAATGTATACATGTATGTGTAACTGGGTCACCTTGCTGTACAGTAGAAAATTGACAGAACACTAAACCAGCTATAAATGGAAAAAATAAAAATCATTATAAATGAAAACAAAACAAAAATAAAACATAGTTTCAAGCACAGCTATTAAGTATGGAGCAGGGTAGAAGGGGTGGGGTTTAGGTTTTGTTACTAGAAGTGACAGCACTAAGTAAATGGTTCCCTCCCCCGACACACACACACACACACAAATGAAAAAAAAAACCTGTCAATATAAAACTATGGCCATTTACAGCCATATACAGAAAAGGCAAGATTTTCTAAAGTCTCAAAGCCATTTGTAAAAACACAAGACATTTTTCCAATGATTCTTTCTTAGGAAACAGCTTTGTAATTGGGATGAATCATACTTTTTCCTACTATATGCCATCATATGGTCTGCAAATACCTCACTCATAGATCAAAAGAGACGTAAAAAAACATGAGATGCAATTACTTTACTGAGTCTCCCTTTAAACTGAACATAATTAATGCAGAAATCCCAAAATAAAAGACTATTTTGGGATGTCTATGATGATGGAAAGCCAATAGATCTTATTTTATCTGAGAACAAGTAGTACACTGCTTAGGAAGATAATCAACCCTCTTAGAATACTGAGAAGGGAATAATTTACTCACTAGTCCCAGAGTATTTATAGTCATAAATACTACCTTCACAACTCCCACCATTTCTGACCCTTTTCTTTTTCACCCTGTTAAAAGTGAGGCTTTAAGACAACTACGACCTCCTCTCTAACTTCAGCTCTTACCACCTAAAAAGATGAACTCTGGGCTTCAAGCAGGCCAGTCTCTATCACTGGATTTCCAACCCTGACTGTACTCTCCTTATATCTTTACCAAATCAAACCCTTCCATTCCTTACGGTCTGGAACAAGTCCAGTTTAAGGTCTGGTTTCTTAAACTCTCCCCTTGCTCTGTCAGTTCTCTACGTCCCTTCTCTTTCATACTGCTATACTGTCTCCGTGGTACCCGATCATACACTAACTTCCCAAATGTGAGCACAGGAAGGTGCTCATCATGAATTTCTATTCTCATGCTGCCATCAGCATGCCTTGATCATATAGCATTAACTGTAAAACATGGGCCTTACTCCAGATTCAGATTATATGCATTTACAAGAAATGATATTTTCTTTAGAACATTTAAACATAAATGTCTTTAGTAAGCATAATTTTAATGACCATGCATATAGGACAAACTTCTTATAACATGATGCTTCCCAATGCCTAACTTTATTCATCTGTCAAGTCTAAAGAAAAGTCAGTATTTCCCAGCAAGTCTTTCCTAATTTCATTCTTGTCAATACCCATCCCTAAACTACGAAAATATAAGCCTTCATTATGGCTTATTTTAGTGACGTAAGAGGTGGCTACAGTCTACTTGAATTAAGGAAACTAATACTGGAACCAACATATCAATGATGTTTTTACGATCAGAAAGGTTATTAATAATTTCTTTAACAAAAATTCATAAACTATTTGGAAACTTTGTTTGGATTGACTATCACGAACCTATTTGTGGTTGTTATAATGCTATTCTGGATGAAAGCAACTAAGTCCTCTGACCCAGAAAAGAAAATTCAAAGTAATTTCCATGTACTCGCGCCAACAGTGTTAAGTTCCCCTCCTGACTGGAAGTATATAATGGCCAAGTGGTAGATCTTTTTTAATAATGGTGTCTAAGAGCAGTCTGCAGGAGTTTCCTGGTGGCTCAGTGGGTTAAGGATCTGGCACTGGCACTGCAGAGGCTCGGGTTGCTGCTGTGGTGCAGGTTCACTCTCTGGCCCAGGAACTTCTGTATGCTGCAAGTGCAGCCAAAACAAACAAAAAAAACGCAGTCTGCAAAAATAGGAATAGTTTGTTATCCAGCTTTGAGCAGTGCTTATTAAATGAACTCAGATCTGTTACCCAAGAGCTGTGATAACTATGCCTAGGAAAGACACTAACACTTCTTTTTCTGCTATACACTAGCTCATGACTATTGTAAATCACCAAGAACTTAATGCAATGAGTGAAATATAGGAAGACGCCTTTATGCCTCAGCTCCTTAAGAAGGTCACTGCTAAGGTTCATGTTTGACTAGAGCAGCTTTTCTTAGCTTGGATAAGAATATGTCTTGCCCTCAAGCCCTGTGCATACACATGCTTTAATACCTGACTTAGCAATGCGAACCATGTTTTTCTTATTTTATCTTCTGGTAAAGGCCATTTCAAATCTATGAGGAAATGGGGAAGATATAAATCATAAACAAACTATGGATACAGGATATTTAACTTCTGTACAGCAGTCTCAAAAGTTCTGTCAGATTTTCCACATGGAACCCTAAACTATTTTCAGAGTACATTTATATAATACAAAATCCAAAGAATGCAGAATTTTTGGAGATAAAAATCTACCTAAGAAAGCAGCTGTTAATCTACAGATAAGACAACTCGCAACACAAATCTCTCATTTTTAACATCTAAAAAATTGTGTAGCACCCTCACAGTATCAAAGCCTAGTACCCACGCACCAGAGATTCTTTTTAAATGTGTTCTATATAATAAATGACAAGGAATTACAGACAGATGTCTACTTACCAGTACTCGCGTATTTGTTAGAGAAGTATTCTGCCACCACAAACAGGCATGTAACATGAGCAACAGAGGACAAAGACAAGAAGAGCACAAACAGGACACCTGCTGTTCAAAAATTTCAGAGGGCAATTTTTACGCACTTAATATATTAGAATGAAAGCAATTTAACATATTATGGATTACTATAAAGTTTCTTACATTCAACTGAGACTATACCTGGAAAAGGTACTTTATAAAGCAAGATTAAGAAATAAAGTTGGTTATATTTAATTTCTCATTCAGTTACTGAGGAAAATGACCTAGCCACAATGAAAATGACTTGTATTAAGCTACTAATTATCACAAGATAAACACACTAACATAGGCACGCTATGTGTACATGCATGCTCTGACAGACTCTCCAAGCCAGTATTCTCACTAGATGGAGAATTCCAGGAACTTGCTCCATATGGTCAAATTTAACATTTAGGTGTGGAGAGAATGAAAGCCATTGCGAATGTGTGCGCTTTCCCCTCCCCTTCGACTTTGCTATGAGAAAGCAGGGGAATTAGAAAGTTAACTAACACACCTTCAACCTCTATGCCTCCTGGAGTACAGAGGGGACAGTTTAGGGATAACTGCACAGGACTTGTTTGGCTAAGTTCAGATTCTATGACAAAGTGCCTTTGAGTGCTCTTAGAAACCACGTGATAATACAGGGATACCTACATTATAAAACATATTACAAGCAATTTTAAATTATGGAAAATATATAAAATAAAATGGAGAAAATGATCTGTTCATTTAGAATGCTATTCAATTTTCAACATTAATAAGTAATTTCTAGGGATTTCCCATTGTGGCTTAGTGGTAATGAACCAGAGTAGTATCCATGAGGACACAGGTTCAGTCCCTGGCCCTGATCAGTGGGTTAAGGATCCAGAGTTGCCATGAGCTGTGGTGTAGGCTGCGGAAGCAGCTCAGATCTGGCGATGCTGTGGCGCAGGCTGGCAGCTGCAGCTCTGATTCAACCCCGAGCCTGGGAACTTTCATGTGCTGTGGATGCGGCCCTTAAAAAAGCAAAAAAAAAAAAAAAAGGTAATTTCCATATTTAGTTTCATGTTATTGTGGGGCTGATTTTTGATCAGAATCTATCTTTAAAAAGTAAAGGCACATGAACTTGGTTTTGTATGTACATATGCACACACAACACACACACACTGACAAGGTCAGTATTGTTTTAACAATACCTCTGCAATACTCAAAACAAACACTAATTTATTTAAAAACAAAAAACAAAATAAGAAAAGATCCTAGCAACTGGAAAAAATACAGAAAAAAATACTGTGAATAAGGAAGAAAAAAACTCTATAAAAGCTCAAAGAGAAAAAGCATAAGCTTTAAAAATAATGAAGTAGACATATGCCCAGAGAAAAGGAGAAACAAGTTAAAGCTTTAAAGCTTTTTTGGTAAAAACCAAAAAAGAAAAATAATACATCCAACAATGAAATTATATACTATATAAAATGAAAAGGCAGACATTATTTCCTGTTCAGATGAGTTTCTGTGTTACAGGGTCCACAGCAGTTAGATTCAGGCCAATATCTCAACTTTGGTGGTGAGAATAAATTTTGATTTTCATGTGAACAGGAAGCTAAAGTATATTGTTACATACACCATGCATATGCACTGAGACTCTTATTCTGCTTCAAAACATTATTATCAGGACATAAAGATGTAGTGCTTTGCTGCCACATGGAGAGTTAACACCATGATGGCAGAGCTACCAGCATTATCTGCTGTTGTTTCATCTCTCTCACTTAGGCCTTCAGAGTGAAAACTGAAAGAACATTTTAATGTATGCAACAATATTCTTTACAGTAAGTACACAGACTATAAAAGTTATCACTCAAAGGCAATTCCACAAATTTTACTTACAAAGCTTCTTCCACAACTCTAAATTTTAAAATAAACATTTTGTGAATGTTACATTTATTAGTATTTTTCAGTGTTTTAAGAAAATAACAAACACTGTAACAGAGTATTAATACTTAGGAACAGACAAACCTTTTGAATCAGTAAAATACAACTTGTATATATAATCTTCACTCATTTATGAAAATGATAATCTAGCCAATAGCATGATATATATTTTAAGAATTTTTTTATTAATGGTGCCAGAAGACATGCATTCATCATCTAGACCTACCTTTCATACTAGCTGGCATTTATTACAGTTGGCAAATGTTAGAGAAATAGTACACAGCCCCAGAACAAGGTATTTTTCCTAGTGAAGTCAAGTGTTAGAGGCACAAGGCTGCAATGACTGTCTCATCAGGACTATCTCAGAAGCTGAAACTCACTGAGTAGAAATACTAACAAACCAAGGAAACATTTAAGAACCACAATTCTATTCTGATTTTTACATCATCAATGCCAAGACCTTGTTGATGTAAGTTACAAATAACATGCTTTTTTATGTCCCTTCTTAATAGTATAATCTGAAAAATAAAAAAATCAACCTTACCTAGATCCTTCAATGCTTAAAGATACTTTTTTTCTTTTTTTAAAGCAACTGTGCACCTGCCTTAACATGGCCCTGTTGTACTGTCATACATCTCACCTCTGCTGCAGTAAAGGGATGCCATGTGGGTTCCTATCTGTGGAGGATCTGATCTCTAGACTGAAGGTGGTAGGGGGCGTTACCAATCACCAGTGCATTAGTAAGCATGTGAGGTGCATACATATGTGAGAAGCTGAAAATAGTGTCTATAAAAATCTGTACAAACTTATACTGAGTACATATAATATTTAGTATAATATAAAAACAAGACCCAGTATCTACTCTTAAGGAGCTCAGAGTCCAAGGGAGAAAAGGACAAAAAAGAAAAGAAGTGATTAGAGTAAGATAAAAGTAAGAAGGAAAAACCCTAATAATCTGGTCAGAAGATTGTTTGAAATGGAAAAGGCATCTGAACTGTCTTGAAGGATCAATAGGAGCCACCCAGATAACTGGGAACTACATAGGAATAGGAATGGCATGAGAAAAGCATATTCCATGTGGCTAGAACAAAGGGCATGGAGTTCCGGCAAGAATCAAGACCAGAAAGGCCACACAGACAGGAGGTGAGCTTTGGGCATTGGTCTGTTGACTATGTGCAAGGCATGTTTTTGTTAAGCGTCGCAAATAAAAACACATAAATCTCAATTGTTTTCTGAAGACCACATTGGCCAAACTCAGTTCAGAGGTAAAGTTGCCTTAAGCTCCTGTGTAAAAATCTCAGTAGTCTCGACTTTCTTAAGAGCAGCCTATTCCCAGCTCCCTGGACCCTTACTTTACTTGTAACACAAATTATCTCTTCAACAGATGCTTCCTGAAGGGTAACCAAATCTATGCAAATCTCAGTGAGTGAAATACCACTTGAGGAGAACAGCTTGCAGGCCACGCAGTCTCTCCATATCTTTAGAGTAAAGGCAATGTTTTGAAGTCTTATGAGGCTGCTTTTACCAAAGTGCTCTTTCTCATTCTGCCATTAGCCAAGTGAAAAAGCACTTTGAGGCTACATGGGGCATTTAACATAAAGATGCCATGAGGCTGCTGCTCAAGGCAGTGCACAATGTCCTCTGAAAACGAAAGAAGATTTTTCAAGTCTTTCAGAAATGGTCATACTTTTTCTGAGCCTGGGGTTTGCTTTGATCTTAATGGCCTTTGTCAATGATACCATTCAGTTCCCCTATGTAAGGAGTTCCAAAAAGCTCAGGACCAATTTATAGACCCATATTTTATAGGCATATAGTTAATAACATACATTTTATATATTAACCTTATTACTATTAACCTTGTAACATACACTTTGTCTATTAAACTCATACTTTTATTGTCCCTTTAATCTTTTTTTCTTATGTTGTGGTGCTGCTGTTATTATAACATACACATTTACGTTTGCCACTTTAGATCTTTACTGAAACATAGCAAGGTATAAAATTACATCAACCAAGTAGCTGATTGGTTCAAAAAACTTTAAAGAGCATCTTTAAAGAGCCAGGCCTGTGCTAAAGGTTGGGATAAAAACTGTCAATGGGAACTGACTTGATGCTTATGGTTAGAAAACTGAGAGTTAATAGACAAAATGGATAATTAAACAAGTGATAATAACATAGGAAAAACATTTATATAGGGCAAATATAGTAAGAAAAGCACCTATCCCTACCATATAGGAAACACAGAAGTCTAAGATTGCTGGGAAGGCTGCCCAAATGAACTGTTATCCAAGCTCTGACCTACAGGCTGAGCAAGAGAAGCCATGCCATAGCGGGGAAGGCTCGGAGTACAGTACACTCTGGGAAAGGAAAGCAGTCCAGGGCTAGGATACATGGCACAACTACGGAGATGGGAGATAGACCAGGGAAGTAAGCAAGGACCAGGTCACAGAGGGCCTGGCAAACATACTAACATACTTTAACAGGAGTAGATTTAACCTTGGAGCACTGTGAAACCCAGAAGGAGCTTGTCGCGAGCTATAGTCAGATATGCACTATTATGTTCACTGAGTGCTTGCTATTTTCCAGACACTGGGCTACGCGCTTCATGTCCCTGACTACAATCAATCCTCAGAGTCCTATAAAATCATATAAACTAAGCACTAGTATTACTCCTATTTTACAGAAAATGAAAATGAGGCTTAGTGAGGAAAAGGAATCTGACCAGCCACACTGCTAGTCCTGGTAAAGCTGGAATTCTACCCCAGGTCTTCCGACTCCAGGGCCTGAGTGCCTCATTTGGTGTGCTCGCACATTCATTTAGAAGATGGCTTGGGGAGTTCCCTTCGTGGCTCAGTGGTTAACAAATCCGACTAAGAACCATGAGGTTGCGGGTTCGATCCCTGGCCTTGCTCAGTGGGTTAAGGATCCGGCGTTGCCGTGAGCTGTGGTGAAGGTTGCAGACGCGGCTCGGATCCAATTCAACCCCTAGCCTGGGAACCTCCATATGCTGCAGGTGCTGCGCTAAAAACAACAACAACAACAACAACAACAAAAAACTTGGCTGTTATTATCATTATCATCATTATCACCACCACCATTCAGTGGTGTGGAGAATATAGAGAAAAGCAGTTTAGGGGAAGGACAAATTCAATTTTGAACATATTGAAGTGCCCACAGAACCTCCAAATGGCAAAGGTCACATATATGGCCCTGAACTAAGAAAGGGCTTTGGCCTAAGCCCATTTGAGCCACTGACCTGAATGACATGTCCCAGAGAGAATGTGTGGAATGAGGGAAAAAAGGAGCCTGGGAGAGGCTTATGAGGAACACAGACAGGAACGAAGAACCTGCAAAAGAGGCTTCAGAAGTGGCCAGAGAAGTAGGAGAAAAAAGTGAAAAGCCAAGGACATAGTGTATTTCGAGAAGAATCTACAGTGCCAAATGTTGCTAAGAGGGAAATGAGAACAGAAAGGTATTCATTAGATTTTGAAATAAAATCTTTGTCCATAATGGTTTAGATGACATGGCTGTTGCTGTCCTTTTAGGAAGGTAAGAGGTCAAGTGTATTAAAGTGGCTATTAATATAAGATCTGTGCTAAGTCCTATTAGAGAGATAAAAGATACTCAGTCCAGATGACTGCCAGCTGGAGGAAATGAGAATGGACTTGTAGGAGATCACTGAAGAAGGACAGCATTTGGAGGTTGAAGAAAAGAGCAAAGCCTTGCAGGGTTTAGCCTGGACAGATATAACTAGAGACAAAATTCAGAAAGCATAAGGCACAGTCAGGGATAGTCCATTAATTCAAATAGGTTTCTTACACTCCATGAATGGCAATATTTTAAAAACAGATTGGAACCATATTATAAAAAGTATTAACCCAAAAATATGGAAGTGGGAAGTTCCCGTTTTGGCTCAGTGGTAACAAGCCTGACTAGTATCCATGAGGATGTGGGCTCAATCTCTGGCCTTACTCAGTGGGTTAAGGATTGGGCATTGCTGAGAACTGTGGGGTAGGTTGCAGATGCGGCTCAGATCCCGCATTGCTGTGGCTGTGGCACAGGCTGGCAGCTGTAGCTCCAATTTGACCCCTAGCCTGGGAACCTCCATATGCCACGGGTACAGCTCTAAAAAGCAAAAAAATAAAAAACAGTGATAACAAAATATGGAAGTGATGCAAATATTTAAATGTCTTTTCTTCCTAGAAAATTCCTAATTATAATTTTCAGCTCTTGTGCCACCTCTCCGGTGTCACTTTAGGAAAGACTAGCCTTTCTGTACGTGCTTAAGTTACTTTCTATTCGTATCTCTTATGACAATGCATTTTAATGTTTCTTACATCTGATGATACTCAAGGGAATCGGGTGTGTCTTGGTATCTCAGCAAGTTAAACAACACATGTGCCCAAGAACAGTTTCTGAACAAATATGCACAATTACATTAGAGTGGTACTTTATGAAGACTGACTGTTAGCTGTGTGCAATTTGGATTGGCAATGAAGAAACTAGAGGCAGACCAGTGAGAAAGCCAGGAAGAGTGAAAAGGAGAAATAATGGGATCCCAATGAAGGGGGTTATTGTAGAAATGTAGAAAGGCTAAGAGATGCTTCCCAAGACAATATCAATAGAATTTGGTGACTGAACGAAATGGGGCAGCATAAGACTAACATTTTTAAAAAACCTTTAAGAAATATACACTTGACTCATATATATACTTGGAAATGTATTTTAAGAAAATAGAGGCTTACACATACTTTGGCATTAATATTTATAAGGGTAGAAAACTGGAAACAATTTTGATTTTAAATAATAGAGATAAATAGTGGTACTTCTAGCTGATGGAATACCATGCATACGTACATTAACATATCATACTTATAAAAAATTATGTAATAGAAAAAGTGCACACTACAGCAAGTTTAAAAAACTTTACAAAATAGAATCTGACCCAAATTTTGTTTGATCTATATAAAAACCAATGGAAAAACATAAACACTGCATGTCAAAAAGCACTGGATATTTCTGAGAAGTGACTGACAAGACTATGGGTGCCATTTTCTTCTTTGTAGTTAATTTTCCATTTACAGAAAACACACAGAACAGCCAAAGATATCAGGGAGAAATCTAGGTAAGAGAGGGAAAAAAACTCTACAAAGATGGTATCTTTGTAGCATCTGGAATAGAAAAACTGTTATATCATCACATAGTGGGAAGAACACAGGTTTTGACATCAAAGAGACCTGAGTTTAGATCAGGTACTTCCAACTTGGCAGCCATGTGACCCTGGGCCAGCTACTGATAAGAGCCAGTCTCCTTGGATGTAGCACAGGGCAAACCCCCACTACAGCAGTTAAGAGAACTAAGTGATCTCTGAGAATGTGGCTGGTGGGTTAGCTATGAGCCCAGGAACCCACCACTGGACTTTGCTTCAGCAGATCAGAATCTGTTTTCAGAGGCATCCTGGGCGATTCTACCACATGTGCAGACACATGTGAACAGCTCAGTGCCTGCACATGGCAAGTATTTGATACATATTAGATGGTTGTCTTATGGACAGACTATAGGGCTTCTATCATTTTTCATTAAGGCTGTCATGACTTTCTTCATTTAACACAATGACAAAATCTGTCCCAAGTGAGCATCTCAGAATATTTGCTATGAGAGAGAGAGAAAATGAACAAAGGAAAAAATATAAATTCCATTTATGGTCTAAAGCAGTACCATGGCATTCAAAGATCTGAAATAACTCCAAAGGTTTTTAAGATGGGGTCATATACAATTTTTCTGAGGCAAATTTGAATCATTTCTGCCTAACAGAAATGATTAGGACCAAGTCATTTAGTTGATCCATCTGCTTTCCCACTGATCAGTATCCAAATTTCCTTTAGTTTTTGTTATATTTTATTAATCATTATAAACAGATAAAAGCTTTCTGATCTTTGTAAAATGGCCTCAGAAGAGATTCAACTGCTATGGTACAAAGATATCTGCAAGTTTGGGGAAATATAAAAGATCTCAGAAATTATTCTAGTAAATGTCAAAGATCTACTTCCCAATTACATTTTTTTTTTTAACATAAGAGAAAGGTCTTATCCTATTTCATAGTTTCCAGCAATAAGTCACAAGAAAAGGTCAGAGTGTGTGGCACTTAATGCACCCAATACTCCAATAATTTGTCTGCCTTTCTTCCTGGCCTCCTAGAACATGCTGTTTGTTAGGAAGGGTCATCAAAATGCAATCCTGGGGGAGGCTCACAAATTAAGACAAATGCAGTGTAATGTCTCCTGCTGTCCATCTTTAGTTCCCAGCTATATACGGCCACTACAGGCAAGAAGAGGCTGGGTTATCAGTAGGCAGTTGTGTACTAAGCAAAAAAATCCCAGACCTGCAAATGGTCTAACAGCACCATTGAAGACAGAGCTGTCTATGATCAGTATACTTCCCTTACTTCCTAGGAAACCACCAGCTTTCTCAGAACAAAAGAGAACTACTATAGACCAAAGTGAGGAAGCCAGACACAGGACTATAAATGTAATCTGGGTGTTAGTGATCTCTGTCCCTGAATATAGACTGAAGAGTTTTGATCAGGTGTGCTGATCCAAATTATCTAGTGGGAATTTACTTATTTTTTTTAGTGGTAACCCTGTATCCCCTAGATTAGTGGAAAGATAGTATCCTTCACTTCTTCCTATCTAGAATTTAGGCATATGAGCTAAATGTGGATTGAAAGATGGATTATTTTACTTTGAAATCTAAAACACCAAAAATTAAATATACCTATATGTCTTAGGGTCTTAACACATGAGCTGTTTGCTTGAATGACTTGATCTAGAAATGGAAAAAAATAAAAAACATGACTATTTGAGGGCAGGGATTAAGTTTTTCAACAATAATGGCTCCACACAAGCTTCTTAAATATTGTCTGTTACTCTACAACACAGGTCTTCAACCCTGTCACATTGATTTTGCATAGCTGACCCCTGAGCTTCACTATAGCCCAAACTCCGTGCCCTTCCTTGTACTCTTCCTTTCCTGTCCTCACCCATCCTTATTTTTTTGCCTTTCCAAATCACATATAGTCTCTAAGGTTCAAGGGGAATTCAGTTCTTGAAGATGCCTTAGCTAAGTATTTCAACACTACGTGGTCTCTCTTGACTGAATACATCCCTAATTGTGTAATGTAATTCAGGATAATATTTTATACTATACAGCAGGAAACCTAGCATGTAATTACACTCTCATCCTAATTTTTAGATTTTTCCATGTGTACTATTCTTATCTATGAATATTGTAAACTTCTTGAAGGCAAGGTCATGTTCAATGAAGTGTCTGATTTCAAGTAGTCTCAAATGTGCTCACTTGTGCCACCTAAGGGTGAAGGTAATTATTGCATGGTTACAACCCAGTAATTGGCTTACAAAACAGGTAATAAAACCAAATAAGGATTGGCCCAAATCATTATTTGTTTAAAATCAAAAAAGAATAAAGCTACTAGTGTTAATAATATAGCAGCAGATATTATAATAAATATAACTAAATTCTGGCACATTAAGTTAAAACTTTATGTGATAAACTTATTAATGCTGTGTAACTAAAAAACAAAGAATTTTCTCATGTGAAAGCTTCACGTTAGCAACTTCTTTTTGTTTCGGGATTTATCTAGTACTAAAAAAAGTTACATAATCACACAGTGAAATGTCCTGTGATTTGAGGTACATATGAAATAAACGATCCATGACAGATATTGATCGGTATAATATATAATGCTCTGGGAAGATAATGGTAGGACACTATGCTTATTTTTCTGGATAAAAAAGAATATTCAACTAGGAGTTCCTTTGTTGCTCAGTGGTTTAATGAACCTGACTAAGATCCATGAGGATGCCTGTTCAATCCCTGGCCTCACTCAGTGGGTTAAGGATCAGCTTTGCCTTGAGCTCTGTGGTGTAGGTCGCAGACACTGCTCGGATCCTGTGTTGCTGTAGCTATGGCGCAGGCCGGCGGCTACAGCTCTGATTGGAGCCCTAGCCTGGGAACCTCCATATGCCATGGGTGAGGCTGTAAAAAGACAAAAAGAACCCCCCCCCAAAAAAAAAAACAAATTCAACTCAACTAATACTGATTCTCTATTATGTACAGGACATTCCATATCCTTAAGAAGGTTACACTCTAGTAAGAGTATAAAAGCTAGTACAAAAATGATAGAAATCAAAGTGCTTAGGGTATCTTTTTGCAATTATTATTTAAGAACAACACATCTGTATGATGTTATATAAGGGGTGCTATATTTCAGATTGTGTTTTCTAAATGTTCTTAAGCTCGGTGAAGTATATTCTAAACAGAAGCACAGAAATTACTTTGATTGTTTTGTATTTTCTCTTATGCAGTGCTTCCTGGTAAGACTTACCCTTACCTTATTGATGTCTTGAACTTCTTTGTCATCTGCCTGAACTTGTGCTATTATGAGCAACAGCAAACTCAGTTACATGCCTGAGTAAGCTGAAAAGATGTTACCCAATGGTAATTGGTTTTAATATGTAGTCTCCAGGATTCCACTGGAATATTAATTGTTTTTTGTTTTAACAATTAATATTTAAGCTTCTTTTCCACTTACCTGATTAATAAAAGCAGAGCTCAGAAAAGATCAGAAAGTTGTATTAGGCCCTTTCTGAGTCCTACGTTCCTTTTCTAAAAGGATATTCTGACTAGAAAGTCTAAGATCCTCTTCACCTCTGATTCTTGAAACTTAATTCTCTTTCTATTCGATTAACACTTCTCCTCATCCCGACCCAGGCTGTGCCTGCTCTCCTTGTCATTTTAGGCAGCATCATAACCACTTCCCTTGCGACTACAATTTCTCCATGATCTGGCTGTTTAGCCTCTTTTTGCTTTTTTAAAATTTTTCTTGAAGAAAACCATCCAGCTCACTATTATTACAAAGGTGTTTTAACTAAAAGTCACATTATAAATACAAGAGACATCAAATTACAGTAGAAAGAATACAAGCTATTCAGTCACACAAACCACGTTCCAATAATTTTGAGCTTCTTCACCTCAATTTTCGTTTTGGTTTTGCCCTACAAGTTAAATACTGGTAACTACCAGTATGGTGGTATTGAGGGTTAACTAACCTTATGCATATAGGATATAATGCCTAGTACTTAGTAAATGCTCAATAAATGTTAGCCACAGTTACTGTTATAATTACCATTATTATACTTCTTGTTCCTATTATTATAATAGCGTATAGGTCTCATTCCACTTTTCAAACTGATGTAAATGGAATCATCTAACTGTTTTCTTAACTGAAGCAAATGGAGTCATCTGTGTTTCTTTTTTTTACTGATACAGAAAGGGAGGGAAAATCAGTTGCCAGTTCTGGTAGGAAAAATTATATACTGTGGTTGTTGACTAGTGCTCTGAGTGATGACTAAGTAATACATGTTCCCCAAAGTTATAAATCTGTTTGCTACTAAGATATTTTCCAGATTTCAGAACAGAGAGCTCTACTGATATATCCTTATCCACTATACAATAATCTCAACTATCCTGCCTATAATCAAAAAAGATCTTTATTAGCAAAAGATATTTTTCAAAAACCTATTCCATGATGTCAGAAATACTTTAAAAGCAATCATTAAATACTATACAATACCAAATTGTTAGGAAATAAACACTGTTGAATGAGAGGGTGAATCTAAATTCACCCTGGTTTAGAATCTGGTACCACGTTAAAAACAAACAAACTAGCAGCAGCATCACTGCTTTAATGTTTTGGTACCTCCCTGTCCCATTCCACAGGCATAAAGAACTGCGTTCTCCATGAGCTCCTATGGGTAGATGGACACATGCTATTCATATACAATACGAGCATCAAGCTCTCTACTCAATTTCGTATTAGTTATAACCACAGAATTCCAAAAGCAAGCCAACTAACAGGGACAACATTTTTAGTTAACTATACCAATGTGATTTGGGACTGACTATACATTTCTTTTAAATGATGAGTACTCAGTTATAAAGATGCTTAATTTTAGCAGGGTTGACTAATAAAAGAGGCTATGCCTCATATCTGAGACTACATTAAACCCTAAAGGAACAAAAGTGATGCCACTTAGGGAAAGAAGTAAAGAACTTTATATCTTTTCTTACATAATGTTTCAAGACCTTTCATGTTAGGCACAGCAGTTTTATGACACTGTAGCAATTACCAGATGAAAGTGATAATTTGTCACAGACATCACCTTTATACAATATGGCTTGTCAGAAATCAGAATGGAGAGCAGAAACATGCAAACAAGATTGTTCTTCTGCTAGATGACCCTGGACTTTGACTTGTTCTTGTAAAATTAATAAGACTTAGACATGTTTCTGGATAGTTCCTTTTTCATATATATTCATCTATTTGTATGTACACATGTATGAATATACAAATATATACATACACAGCTATAACAAAATGTACAATTGGTTTTTTTCATAAAAATATCAAAATGTAAACATTTAAATGGGTGTGACATCAGTGGAATCACCTCTCTCTATGCCCTTCAATAGACATAGCTCTAGAAGAAGTCTGAGGGGTAGTATGAGTCACAAAATAAGAAGCAGAGAGTCTACCTGTGACCTACATAAATTTACTAACCACCTTGGATGCTAGTTTTCTTTATAAAATAGAGGTATCAGCACTTGCCAACCAGAATCATTTGTTGGAGTGAGTGGAATAATGAATGTAAAAATATTTTCTTATGCTATGAGTAACCAGAATTGATAAGATACTTCAAGACAGTATTATTGCTTTGAGAAACATTTAAAAATGGAATGATAGTCTAACTGTATGTATCATTTTCTGTCTATTCCAAAAAAGCAGAAATATTTTGTTTTTGACAAAGATTTTTTATATTTCTATAGAACACATAATAATAAAACATTTTAGTAAAAATACACTATCTCATTTCTTGAGATAAAGAATGAAAAAGTGCCTTGTAAATTCTAAAGTGCTATATGTGGAGTTCAGCAGTTTTTGTTACTTATATAAAAAAGTACACTTTGAGATGGGTCCTTACCTTCTCTTAGACGGTCTACTACAAAAGTAAAGCCTGTAGTTCTTGGATGTAAGACATATTCATATTTCTGAAGTCCATTCTTTTCAGCAAATTCATGACTTCGAGCCGTGCTATTTTCTAAACAAAACAATAGACCATTTAGAAGCCACAAAATAAAGGAAGATAAGTGAGGTAAGGAAAGAGTGTAGAATTTCTTTGATAAAAAATAGTTAATTTTTCTGTAATTACTAGCACACTGAGTCAAATGAGAAATATAAATATAAATATAAATACTAAAGATCCTAGAGTTACCTACTTAAGGGAATTTCAAAAATTTTATAGGAAGGTATTAATAGATGTTTTATAACAGTTTATAAATTCATATTCAAATCCTTAAAATTCTTCTAGATTTCAGTCAATAAACAATGAAAATAGAAATATAAGTAAAATAAGCTAAAGTGCTCATAAGAGCATTGTTACATAATAAAAGTTGAAATACTAAAATATAAATATCAAATAAAACTAAAATAGTAATAAAATATAAGGATCTAAACATCCAGAAATAATAACTAACAAATTGCCAAATACATCAGATCACATTTTTTAACCCAATAATTTAGGGCTGCAATGCAAAGTGAAATATCTGCCTTCTCAGGCACAGAGCATGCTAACATTACTAACCAAAACCGCTCCACAACAGAATGGGCACATGATTAGCACATCATGTACAAACATCTGAACATGGTTTGGCTGAATATAGTTACAGAGTCAAGTACATGTTCCAGTTGTTGGCAAAAACTTCTTTTTCCATTCCATGAGGTAACTCTGTAAGTTTCAAGAAGAACCAAACCCCATTATTCAGCAATTATATTTGGAAAATGTTAAATGTTCAGAAATTTGGCCTCAGCTGCTGGGGGAGCTCATGAAATACCTTCTGATGACAGCAGATGTTAGAACCTGCAATCCTCAGCTGCATCTTGAAATCTATAGGTTATTCCAAGTCACCAGGAAAAATACACACACACACACACACAACTTTCCAAGGAGTAAATTTTAGACACAGAGTCCTAAAAATCTCAAAAAACAATAGATGGAGTCCACAAGACTAAAATATTCAAAGAACACTCCTGTAAAAGGTGTTACATTTTAAAGATGAGTAACTGAGTCAAAGAATTAAAAAATCTCACAGATCCCCAGCACATCAAAAGTAAAAGCTCTAAACCAGAAAAGGAGAGTATTCTGAGCAAAGACTAATATAGAACAGCATTTTAGAGATGGCGGCAGGACCTTCCATGGGATGGGGAATCCCAGAGACACCACAAAGATGACTGGTTAACTACCCTTCAGTTGTGCTTTCAGTTTGCCACAAACTTGGGGGATCTGAAGACGAAACTGAACTCTGTTGTACCACAAGTAGAAGTAGTTCTGAAAGTATGGTCATGATGTAGGAAGGCAGAAATAATCAGAGATCCAGATTCTCCTCTCTATCCCCACTTTATCTACCCACCCCAGACTCTGGGATTATTAGGACTAAGGGGACTAGCGTCCCACTTTCTCACCACAGCCCCCTGTCCTGTTAGCTTGCTCCCTGTAACACTCCAAGGCCCGTAAGCCTGCCATGCCAGTGGGACTACTTTCTGGTGGCTTGAATGTTCTCATAATAGCCAGACACGTTCCCACCTCAGGGTCTGTGCAACAGTTCTTCCCTCTACCCAGAATGTCTTCTACCCGGACATCTGCAAGATTTTCTGCTTTGTTCATTTTGACTCTACCTAAATAAAAATCTGCAGGGCCTTCTCGAACCACCTTATATAAAATAGCACCCTATGCCCCCATCTTTAATTACTCTCTCTCCTTATCTTACTTTTTCTGTACACCATTCATGAATACATGGCATATTTTATTCTTAGTTTTTTTTTTTTTTTAATCTGTCTTTCCTCATAGAACGCAGGCTTCACAAAAGTAGATACTTTATTTTGTATATAAACCTCCAGGCACTCATATAATAAATGTAGGAGTTTTATAGGTAAGAGTGTTTAATTGCATGTAATATTATAATTGTTAAAACCTAGAAAAGTTTCACCTTTCCAAATCAGGAAAACAAAATAGAAAACCATAGCATGCCAACTGTGATCGTTAATTTTATGTGTCAAATTGGTTAGGCCAAAGTACCCAGATACTGATCAAACCTTATCCTAGATATTGCTGTGAAGGTGGTTTTGATGAGATTAATATTTAAATCAGTAGACTTTGACTAAAGTAGATTATCTCCATAATGTGGGTGGTCCTCATCCAAGTCAAAGGCCTTAATAGAAAAAAGAATAACCTCCTCAAGTAAGAAAGAATTCTGTCAGCAAACTGCCTTTGGACTCAAAAACTGCAACTCTTCCCTGGGTCTCCAGCCTGCTGACATACCTTATATATTTCTGACTTGCCAACCTCCACAGTCATATGAGTCAATTCCTTAAAATAAATCTGCCCCCTATCCCTTCTCTCTCACTCTTGATTATTTTGTACTCACTTCTATGTTTATAAATCTCCCCCAAATTAACATATTACTTCCATAAGCAAAAAAAGGTTATAAACAACAAAAATATATGAAAACAGAATATATTTTAAGTTACATTTAAATGCACTAATTTGAAAATGTGCAAACAAGCTGGATTCAGAACTTAAAGAGGATTATAAAGCATTCTCTTTGGGCTTAAAAACCCAAGTTTAAGTTTAACTGTGGTAGCTAAAAACACCTTTAACAGATAACTCTTTTAAATTAAACATATTTTGCTAGCCTACTTTAAAAAACAATCATTTGGGAGTTCCTACTATGGCTCAGTCGGTTATGAACCCAACTAGTATCCATGAGGATGCAGGTTCAATCCCTAGTCTCACTTGGTGGGTTAGGGATCTGGTATTGCTGTGAGCTGTGATGTAGGTCACAGATGCTACTCAGGTCCTGTATTGCTGTGGCTGTGGTACAGACTGGCAGCTGCAGCTCCGATTCGACCCCTAGCCTGGGAACTTCTTATGATACAGGTGTGGCCCTAAAAAGGAAAAAAAATTTTAAAAATCTTTTATTCCAACTCAAAACTATTTGTAAAATACTGTTTAAAAAAAAAGAAAACTTTGCAGTTCCCTTGTAGCACACTGGGTTAAGGATCCAGCGTTGTCACTGCAGCAGCTTGGGTTGCTGCTGTGGTGTGTGCTCAGTCTCTGGCCTGGGAACTTCTGCGTGCCACAAGTGTGGCAAAAATTAAAAAAAAAAAAACCAAAAAACTTTTTAAAGCTTCCGGATCAGTCTATTTCCTCTATCTGGCAAATAGTCTGATTTTTTGCAAGTTAACCTTAAAATGTAAATACTGTTTTAACTTTAAAAGTATGCAACTATATCATGTAATTGTGAGTATTCTGGACCCCGAAAATATGCAACTAAATGTTATTTTCATCACTTTAAAAAGACACTTCAGAAAAAATACAGAAAATTTTAAATGTCTACTTTATAAGCTCTGAAGGTCTAAGGTATGAACATTTTAATACCAATATACCAAAATAACAGCAACCCATGAACTTTTATTCCATTTAGCTTTTAATGATTAATTAACTTCCAAAGGTGCCAATCTTTAGTGTACATTTTGGCATTTGCAAACATAAATCTATCATTTCAGTACGTGACTTTCTATACTTTAATATAGCTGATATTTCAATACTCAAATTTAAGTATTATTCATTCAAAGTATTAAAAAAATATAAGTATAGCTGCTTGTCCATTATAATGATAATGATAGTTATCCCAATGATAGTTCAGCTCTGGGAATCAATCAACTTATAACTTAGAATAAATATATTTTCAAGCTTAAACAGTATGCAGCCAATATTATGCTCAGTATTCCATCTGTGATCCAACTCTGTGATTCTAACACTTTCAGAATTTTAACTATAAAAATCAAACATATTATAAAGCATATAATTTAGTACACAATACTAGTATATAAAAATTGTCATGCTTCATATATTATAACTCAGTTCCAATCTGTCAAAGATTAGCCAAAGATCTCTTCCTTGGTATCAATGGTAAATGTTTCCCAAAATATTTGAACTTCCTTAATAACGTATTATGGCTTAGTCACCCAGTCACTTACTAAAGTAGTTGTGTAATTTATATTTTTCATCTTAAACTCTCTTTTTGGGTACCAGGTTCCATAAGTTACTATGTCCAGAAAGTGATTCAGTATGTCCATTTGCATGTTCTCCGCTCAGGTTCTAAGAGTTGCCCTTCTTAGGAGCTCTTAGTCCCTTAATCTAGTTTTGGCGATTTGGAAGACAAGGTCATGGGGAACTCTCCACAGTATCTGTGATTTTTGGATTTGCTCTATCCTGCCTCAGTCTGTCTTCCCTCATAGAGCAGATTTCCATCCACAGGGTCGTCCTCAAATTCTGCTGTATTTTTCTTAGAGTAACCAAGGTCCTAAAGTTCTTGAATTTTGCTCTTTTGAGTTGAAGGATTCTATACAACTGCTTGCTGTCCGAGCTTACTCCCTCCCCTACCAGTATTCAATCAGAGCAGTTCTCTCTGTCTTAAATCCCAGACTGCAATAGAAGGCTTCATCTGCAGAAATGACCTGTGGTTCAAAAAGATGCACAACTCCCTGATTCAGTAAGAAGGAAAGACTGTATTTTGTTTTCAATTAGTTAAAGAATTCCCTACAGTGTAATCTGATATCTGAGAAGGTAGAAAAGTCCTAAAGATATTCTCCTATGTCCCCTCTACATCTCAATGAGGGCTGAATTTTTTTGAGGGAAAAAAAAGCCTTCCCTGCTTATTTTAGAAATAAGGCTTTAAAATACCAAAGGAAAGACAACATATTAACTAAAATCACAATAGGTAAAGTTGGTTACTAGTGGATTTGTTTTCTGTAAGGAAGAAGTTGGGGAAAAAAGGGGTATAATGGATAAATATGGATCTTGGAAGAGGAAAGAGGATAGAATAGGAAGAGGATTTGAAAATTAGACTTTGCTCTTCTTTCTCAAGATTGCTCTCTTTTTTTGTTTGTTTTTGTGTGTGCTTCCATACAAACTATGGAAATTAAAAGGCTGATATTTAAAACATACACTGAGAACATGATCATCCTTTAAGTTCTAGGATGGCAAGTATAAATAATACCCATCATAAATTCTATCAGCTGGAAACCAGGAGTTCTGGGTTCTTAAGTGTTGCCGATTAACTGAAAGACCCTAGAAATGGGCCATTAATCTTGATGGGGTTCAGTTACTTCATCTGAGGACTAAGAAGTTTAGATTAAATAGCTAATTTCTAAACTCCAACATGTTTTAAAATTCTGTGATCCAAATACAGGCTACCTTACCTGTGAGATCAGTCCCTTCTGGGAATATGAGCAGTTGAAGTGGTTCATGGATGTTACAAAAATAATCAATCATGTCTTCAAAATGGCTCTTGTCATCCTTCCATTTCCTCTGAATGAAGATATAGGCAGCAGCCTGCATGGCCCAACCTAGAATCAATTTAACAAGTATTTTCATAAACTTTTAATATCAATATCCACACACTACTGAATATAACATTTCAAAGTTTTTTGGTTTTATTATAAATTATTTACTTTCATAATAAGCATCTCACGATATACCTTAAATTCAGCACTGATTCTGGATTAAATAATGGATTAAACCAGTGAATATTCCTAAAGGAGTCTGCTAAATTGTGGGATTTGCAAAATTCTCAAGAAACTTCAAGTCAAACCTAGCTATTCTAACACCATGGAAAAAAAACTGTCTTAATATTTATAAGTAATTCATCCAAAGCTTTAACAATCCTAACTAAACAGACATTTTAACCAAGTTACTTACAGGAGATATATAAAACTGTTATCAGGATGCAAATCAGGAAGCAAAGGATTATTCTCAAGCCATGCATACAAGCATTCTCGTAAATATTTTCCTTTCTGTATTAATCAACATCTAGATTCAGTTGCTATTTTCAATATAACCTCTTCTTTCAATTTCATTTAAAAGAGGAAATAGAAAATGGATACCAAACATGTTATTAATCAGAACACCCACTGTGATCACATTCCCTTTCTCTAAGGCGACTGATTCAACCCTGCTACTCAAGAGATAGCCTTAGATGAGCCCTGTGTTCCCCGCTGCCATCCCTCCCTGACCAGATATGACTAGCGTTACTGTGGTAAATACCTCACTTAAGGCAACCAATCAAAGTCTGTTCAGCAGTCCCCAGAAGCATGAAACCACTGGCACAAACAACAGTGCTGGCCAACCAAATGTGCACATTCAGAAATTTTACTTGGAGCCATAGAGAAACAAGCTGGTGTATAAGACAAATGGATGGACAAAAAAGCAGGTAATAGGGAATGGAGCAGCTGAGGTAAAATAAAGGTAGCATACTGTAGTGAAAGATATAAACAGCTCTTGCTGCTGAGGTGCCTAAAGCTAATTCTGACCTAGAACAAAAGGCAGTTTTCTACAAGTGCTGGCCCGTCAGTGGGGTCTCCTCTTAGATATCCACAAGAGTCCATTTCCCTTACTTCCATATGCATCTAATTTAATAACACATTTTTATTATTTCAGCTAGAGGGGAAGAGTGGTACTGCCATGCAAAGAAACACAACTAAAACAATAGTAAAGATACCATTTAGTAAACATAGCAGTACTCTGAGAATATATAAAATTGTTATTAAATCATTCATCAATAATTAAAAAAATTGTACGGTTTTATTGGGTTTGAATTAAGTCCAAGCTACAATACTATATTCTACAAATATAAATAAGCATATTCCAAAAAAATCCACTGTAATATAGGTCTTGCTGATATGCATCCAATCATTACTCACGCGGTGTATTTATTATCAGTCACACCCACCTGTACTGGTATTGATTGCCCCCTCTCACGTCTCTCCTCCTTCACCCAAAGACAGTACAGTTAGTAGGCACTGTAGCTCTCGAGTGAGAGTGCCTGGGTTAGAATCATAGCTCCACTGCAAACCAGCCATTCAGCCCTAAGCCTTTGTCCCTCATTGACCCCAAATGTAAAAAAATAAGCAAAATGCTGTAACAGTATTAACCTGATAGGAGCTCTTGTAAGAAATAACAGTATTTAGCACAAAGTATTCAATAAATAATAGCTATTATCATTAGATAGGAGCTCTTGTAAGAAATAACAGTATTTAGCACAAAGTATTCAATAAATAATAGCTATTATCATTATTGTGATTAAGAAGTAACAATAATCCTAAGGCTATTACATAAAGGAAAAAATGTAACCAAAAAAGTTCCTATTCACAACTGCAAAACGAAAATGTGCAAAAATAAAAATTAACAACTTGCAGGAGTCACATGAAGACCAGTACACAACTGGAAGGAAACGGTGAGACAGTGTTTTGAACTTGATCAACATGGCAATGCTCTCAAAATTTTTGATTAGTTTCATGTAATTACAAAAAAAATGCAATGAAATGAGGGTCCTTGAGAATTTCAGATTTGCTTCTAAAGATTATCCATAATGATAAGGTGAGAATGTCCAAGATAAT
Organism: Catagonus wagneri; assembly: GCA_004024745.2. NCBI lineage: Eukaryota > Metazoa > Chordata > Mammalia > Artiodactyla > Tayassuidae > Catagonus > Catagonus wagneri. The sequence goes on along the minus strand of PVHT021183518.1, from coordinate 15,880,818 downwards.
TCTAGAATAGAAAAATAGGAAAGACTCACACCACTGAACATATTATGAAGTAACAGTGATGAAATCAGAACAGTGCATCTGCAAAAGCAGATAATTGTAAAGAATGCAAGACCAAGAAAAAGACGCTTGAATACATTAAGAATTAAATATGATAATGACAGAATTTCAGGTCAGAAGAATGAATTGGGTTTTTTTAAACATCTTTTTCAAAATTATAGTTAATTTACAATGTTGTGCAAATTTCTGCTGTACAGCAAAGTGACCCAGTCATACATATATATATACATTCCTTTTCTTATATTATCTTCCATCATGGTCTATCTCAAGAGACTGGCTACAGTTCCCTGTGCTCTACAGTAGGACCTCATTGCTTATCCATTCTAAATGTAATAGTCTGCATCTACCTTCTCCCAAACTCCCAGTCTACCCCACTCTCTTCCCCTGGCAACCACAAGGTTGCCTATGTCTGGGTGTTTCTGTTTTGCAGATAGGTTAATTCGTGCCATATTTTAGATTCCATATGTAAGTGATATCGTGTGGTATTTGTCTTCCTCTTTCTGAGTTACTTCACTTAGTATGATAATCTCTACTTCCATCTATGTTGCTGCAAATGGCATTACTTTGTTCTTTTTTATGATTGAATAGCATATATATATATCCCTCATCTTTATCCATTTATCTGTCAACGGACATTTCCATGTCTTGGCTACTGTGAATAGTGCTGCTATGAACACAGGAGTGCATGTATTGTTTTAAATTATAGTTTTCACAGGATATCTGTCCTAGAGTGGGATTGCTGGATCACATGGCAGTTCTGTTTTTAGTTTTCTGAGGAACCTCCATACTTTTTTCCTTAGTGGTTGCACCAACTTACATTCCCACCGACCATGCAGGAGGGTTCCCTTTTCTCCACCTCCTCTCCAGCATTCGTTATTTGTAGACCAACTAATGATGGCCATTCTGACCAGTGTGAGGTGGTACCTCATTGTAGTTTTGATTTGCATTTCTCCTATAATTAGTGATGTTGAGCATCCCTTCATGTGCCTACTGACCACCTGTATGTTTTCTTTGGTGAAATGTCTATTTAGGTCTTTTGCCCATTTTTCAATTGAGTTGTTGTTTTCTGTTGTTGTTGAGTTGTTTGTATATTTTGGAGATTAAGCAAATATTTCCTCCCATTCTGTATGTTGTCTTTTTGTTTTCTTTATGGTTTCCTTTTCTGTGCAAAAGCTTGTAAGTTTGATTAGGTCCCATTTGTTTATTTTTATTTCTATTGCTTTGGGAGACTGACCTAAGAAAACCTCAGAGAATGTTTTGCCTGTGTCCTCTTCTAAGAGTTTTTTGGTGTCATGTCCTATGTTTAAGTTTTTAAGCCATTTTGAGTTTATTTTTGTGCATGGCATGAGGGTATGTTGTAACTTCACTGATTCACATATGGCTATCCATCTTTCCCAGCACCACTTGCTCAAAAGACCATCTGTTTCCCATTCCATAGTCTCATCTCCTTTGTCAAAGATTGTAGGTATCAGGGTTTATTCCTGGGCTATTTTGTTCCACATGCCTGTTTTTGTGCCAATACAACACTGCTTTGATGACTGTAGCTTTGTAATATTATCTGAAGTCGGGGAGAGTTATGGTTCCATCTCTTTTTTTTTTTTTTTTTCCCTCAGAATTGCTTTGGCAATTCTGAGCCTTTTATGGTTCCATACAACTTTTGGGGTTATTTTAGTTCTGTGAAAAATCTCACAGGTAATTTTATGAGGATCCCATTAAATCTGCAGATTGCTTTGGGTAGTATGGCCACTCTAACAATATTAATCTTTCCAATCCAAGAGCATGGGATATTTTTCCATTTCTCTGTAATTTCCTTTATTAACATTTTATAGTTTTCAGCATATAAATCTTTTACCTCCTTGGTCAGGTCTATTCCTAAGTATTTTACTTTTTTTTTTTTGGTGAGGTTTAAAAAGGTACTTTTTTTTTCTTTACATTGACTTTATGATATTCCATTGTTAGTACACAAAATGCAACTGATTTCTGAATGCCAATCTTATATCCCGATACTTTGCTGAATTTGTTTATCAGATTGAGTGGTTTTTGTGTGGAGTCCTTAGAGTTTTCTATATATAGTATCATGTCATCTGTGTATAGTGACAATTTTACTCTTCACTTCCAATTTGGATACCTTTTACTTCTTTCTCTTGTGTGAATGCTATGGCCAAATTCCAATAATATGTTGAATAAAAGTGGTGAGAGTGGGCATTTTTTCCACTGGAGGACATTTGACCATCACTTGAACTTCTCAGATAAGGACTGGGGGGTCTATCAGCTTTATAAAGACAGATTCTGCGGATGCTAGCATAGCTCTGCTACCACTACCTTCTTCCAAAACCCCATTTACATTATCAGCATTACCTTCTCAAAGCTGATGGGATAGTCCCTGAGTATATTCTACTGTCCATATTACATTCCATAATCTTACAACCTGGTTTTCCTTGGCTTAAATTTTATTTTTTCTTCTATCAAGCTTTAGAGTTGGCTAGGGGGAAAAAAAAACTACTTAAGTGTATTTTTAACATTATGCGTTCTTTCTCCATAAAAAGTCAGTCCTTTTAAGCATTTTCTTTTTCCTTTTTTCATTTTAGTGCTTTTCAGGGCAGCACCCATGGCATATGGAAGTTCCCAGGCAAGGGGTCAAATCGGAGCTACAGCAGCTGGCCTACACCACAGTCACAGCTACACAGGATCCAAGCCGTGTCTGTGACCTACACCACAGCTCATAGTGAGGCCAGGGATGAAACCTGCATCTTCATGGATACTAGTCGGATTTGTTTCCACTGTGCCACAATGGGAACTCCCCCAAAATCCACTTATAACTTCACAGTGGTCCCCTCCATATCCATGGTTACATATCCAAAGATTCAACCAACCAAACTGTATGGTAAGGTAGTACATATTTATTGAAAAAAAAACCACATATAAGTAAACACATATAGTTCAAATCTATGTTCTTCAAGGGTCAACTGTAGTTAAGCTAATCACAAAAATATCTATACCACTCACCAAAAACTAAACTTCAAAGGCAGATTAATTTATCATTGTTGAACAATGTATTTATTAATTCATCATGGTATCTACTATGGGACAATAAATGCACCAGAAAAAAAAAAAAAAGGCAGTATGCAAGAGATAAGACAAACTGTTCTCAACATATTTTTCAATCCTGAATAGTAGAGGGTGTGGATGCAAGTAAGCAAAGGCTACCCACAGGCTTCTATTAAATGAAAATGAGTGATAATAAGAACAGATGCAAATTTCATATAAACTCGTATCACAAAAATCGCAAGCAAATACTATATTTATTGAGTTGTGCATAACAATGGACATACAAATAAATTCAGAACAAGTTCTATCTCTTGAAATTTCAGCCTATGTCAGGATGCTAAATGCTACACCAAGTTAGGAAAGCTCTGTTGTCTTTGGATTCACATTTACAATTAGGTAATGCTCTCTACGTCCCTTCTATAAAACGATTAACTTTCATGAGGCTCTAGCTTTTAAAAACATTGAGAGGAGGCAGATAATCAATTCTATGACTTTTTCCTATAATAATCCTTTTGTAGTATACCTCTATCATTAGATTTCAAATGTGTCTATGATGAAAATATTAAGACAGAAATCAAAGTGTAAAATATGAGCAGGCAATTAATATAATTAAAACTAAATATAATTTTAAATCTGGAAAACCAAAATGGAGAAAATTGTATAAAATCACCTCTCCTGCAAATCTCACTGGACTCCATAAAGAGATGACCATATCTACCTGCAGAGAGTAGAAAGTCTTGCTTAACGTTGAAGAAAAATCTATTTATTGATGACTTTTGGTTAGCAAAACCTATAACCATCAACTAATCAGGAGAAAATGTCATGAAAAACAAATGCAAAATAAACTTCACAAAGAGGACCATTCTACAAAATATCCAACCAGTCTCTCCCTGAAAGCACTAAAATAAAGATAGACTTCCAGAGAACAGAGGAAGAGAGGTATTTTCATCCTCTGGCGTGGAATGTGTATATCACAGAGATTCACTGCTAAGAATAGTGAAACATCCTCTCTGGCCTTTAGGTATTTAGTAATAAATACAACAACACAGGAAAGAAGGCTGCTGTGAAACCTTCTGTGATTTAAATACAGTAGGAAGCAACAAACTCCTTGATCTCTTATGGTCAGGTGACAAGAACATTTGCTGTCAGTGTAGCAACTACAGGACAGTCATTAAGTAGCTAGGAATCCTTAACTAGAAGTCCCTTTGAAGAAAGGGTCACAGAGGGAGCCTCAACATATATCTGCCATAGAGAATCCTTCCAGAAGTCCCAAGCAGCTGTTACTCAGGGTGACTAGGCTAACTTACCTACTGTAAGTTACAAAACCGATGCCTTGGGTATACCAAAGAAACTGGCAGGAGTCAGGTGTTATTGATACCAAGTCTTTTGCAAAGTCTTCTGCAGTCTAGAAATGTATTCACTTTACTCTTTTGAGTTGTGAAACAGAAGAGAGCAGCATGAAACTTTGTTAGATGAAAAAAACGGGTACACCAAACTGGATGGCATCAAAGATATTCATGGCTTAAACATGGGTCTAATTGCAGTGAATGTCCATTTTAAATAGGAAGCTGAGTAGGCGAATTTTCCTTCTCACTGGAGATAAACTTTGGTTTCATAAACTGTAAATATCTCAAATGGGAAAATTCCATTCTTTGTACTTAATATATTATAGTTAATTAAATTAAGGTGACTTCATTTAGTGATTCTTAAAACTGTGTGAATAACAATATCTTTAAATGACTTTATACCTAATACTTATAAATACATTGCTGAAATAGTTAAAACTGAATTTGACCACATGAAATGGATGATTTTTCCGATCAATGTATGATCCCTGCTTTGCAGTATATTCATGTGTAACAGCAGCATGCACATAATCACTGTTACCCAGTGTACTGAGTGAGGTGCACAACAGATTTTAATTGAGTGGTTTTTATTCACGATCTTTTTTTACCTCCTTCGCTTTTTAGGGCCGCACCCATGGCCCTAAAAACCATGGAGGTTCCCAGGTTAGGGGTCCAATCGGAGCAGCAGCTGCCAGCCTATACCACAGCCATAGCAACACAGGATCTGAGCTGTGTCTGTGACCCACACCACAGCTGATGGCAACGCCGGATCCTCAACCCACTGAGTGAGGCCAGGGATCGAACCCGCAACCTCATGGTTCCTAGTCAGATTTGTTTCCTCTGCGCCACAATGGGAACTCCTATTCATGATCTTTAAAAAGAGAAAAATACTTAAAAAAAACACCAAAGGCATATTTTTAAAATTCCAGGTATTTCCGTAAATCAGATTTGAGCCCCAATTTTTAAATATTTTGGCAGACAGGTTATATACTCAGGGAGGCTGGACTTTAGCAGTTTCTGACCCAGTTTCAGTAATTTCTGTTAAAGCAGAACTACTGCTAGCCTTTGAGTATACACTTACTCTTTGCATGCCTGAACAAACTCAGGGTAGATAAAAGCATCTATCAGAGGCTACAGTGTTACTTCTGACTTCTTCCTGATCTCAATTCTGAACCATCTAGACATACTGCACAACTAGTGACTGTCCTAGTTTTTGCCACTACCTTCTGTTGCAGTTTGAGAACTGCAGAATTATGACATTTTACACCTTGAAATCATGAGGTCATATCAGGGAGAATTTTAGTTGAATACTGGCCACTTTTACAATCACTATCTGTAATGTTTACCCCTCTTCTTGGGCCTTCTAAAAGCCTCAAACCTTTTAATTTATTTAATAAATTAACAATCAAAGAAAAGCCAAGAAGCCATGAGCTGAGTGGGCCAAATGGCACATGAATTTCCTGGTGCAAGAGCACCATGTAAATGGACTTCTTATGACACCTCTGGGTTTAGTATTTCCTCCATTGTTACTAAGTGGTTACAAAATTGACTGAAAATAAAAAATTTTGTGTATACCACCATTAGATATAGCTGAAATTTAACAGACTCGTTTTCCCTTAAAATCTGCTTTCAAATACCTTAGCAGATTCTAAACAGTTTAGTTAGCTTACCAAAACTCTTCATAACTTGAACTGGAATCTAAACATTTCTTAATGGTTTCTTTACTAGTCTGTTAGGTAAGTCTGTTAACTTCCATACTTCAAGAAAAAACTTTCAAATTCTAAACTCTCCTCCATTCTCCAAACTGGCACTACATACATAAAATATTATTTCCCTTTAGTCATTCGTAAATGAACTAAAACGACCAGATTATTTTAATTCCAAACTCTGGTAAGCAAACATTTAGTTAGAAATAATTATAAATAGCAACATTAAATACACTGATGACATCATGCCAAATTGTCAACAAGCCAAGTCTAGCATAGTGTGAAGCAGGGCAGAGCTGACCACTAAGACATATCCATTCTTTTCTCTTTCTTTCATTTCCCGCTGCAAACTCCCAACTTCAATACTCCATTTCCAAACACTGCTTTATTTTTCCTGCCAATACTTTTGCCTTGCTCAATTTACTTTGCACTTACTCACTTTAAAGGTTCTAAAATCATTTTTTTCTTCAATCCAGAATCTCTTCTCATTAATAGTGTACATTTTCATGAAACCCTATTAAGTCTACAAATACATAAGAGCCTATAATGTGAAACACTCTGTAAGGAGATTTTAACTCTTGGGAACAGAAACTGGGAAGTTGGGAAAGCTAAGAATGAAATATTTACACAGAAACTCAAGACAAGAAAGGAGACAGTTTAACAATGTTAAAAATGACTATACCAGTGCAGAGTTGGAGGAAGTAAAGATCAGGTGGTCAGGGAAAGAAAACGAGGGTCTGTGAGATGCTGGAAAAACCAAGTCTAATATGGATCCCTAGAAGGCAAAAGGTGGGAGGGTAGATGTTCCAAAGGGAACTACAGAAATAACAGGTAGGGGCAAATAACACTCCACTAGCGCTTAATTTAATCCTCCAACCACCCAATAAAACTGTACTACTTTTTAAAAATTTGAGATGTAATTGATACATAACATATTAGTTTTAAATGTACAAGAAAATGACTCCATTTCATGATGTATATGTCACAAAATGATGACCACAATATGTCTAAGGTAACATCCATCACCATTCATAGTTACAATCTTTTTTATGTTGAAAACTCTTAAAATCTACTCTCAGCAACTTTCATATATGCAACAGTTTTATTAACTATAGTCACCTGGTGTACATGACATCCCCATAACTTATTTTATGAATGGAAGTTTGTGCCTTTCGACTAATTCCACCCATTCTGCTCACACCCAAATCCTGGCCTGTGACAACCATCATCTGTTCTCTTTATCTACTGAGTTCAGATTTTTTGGTTTTGTGTCATTTTATTTTACTTTGGGAGACTCTCATATGTGCGACCACGTGGGATTTGCTTTTCTCTGATACTTCACTTAGCATGATGCCTTCAAGGTCCATGCAGGTGATACAAATTACAGAGCAGCCTTCTGTGATACAGCAGAATAATATTCCACTGTCTATATTTACCATTTCCTTTGTCCATCCATCCACCAATGAACACAATGTCTTGGCTTTTGTAAATAATGCTGCAATGAATATGGTGGTCCATAAATCTTTTCTAGTTAGTATTTTTATTCTTATAATCAATACCCAGGAGTAGAATTGCTGGATCATATGGTAGTTCTATTTTTTATTTTTCTGAGGAACCTATTGTTTTCCACAGTAGATGCACCAATGTACACTCCCACTCACAGTGCACAAGGGTTCCCTTTTCTCCACTTACTCAACAACACTTGTTACTTCTTAGCTTTTGACAGAAGCCATTCTAACAGCTGGTATCTCATAGTTTTGATTTGCATGTCCCTGATGGTAAGTGATACTGACACCTTTTTATGTACTTGCTGGCCATCTGCATGTCATCTTTGGAAAAATGTCCCTTTAGATACTCTGCCCATTCTTAACTAGACTGTTTGTTGTTTTGCTAAGAAGCTGTATGAATCCTTATATGTTGGATATTAACACTTTGTTACATATACGATTTGTAAATATTTTCTCCCATTTCATAGATCTGCCTTTTCATTTTGTTGATGGTTTCCTTTGTGTGCAGCAGTTTTTCAGTTTGATGTAGTTCCATTTATTTTTGGTTTTGTTTCCTTTGCTTTAGCATCAAATCCAAAAAACCATCACCAATACCAATGTCAGGGAGCTTGCCAATCTATCTTTTATTATAAAATTTTTAAGGTTTCAGGTCTTCAAGTCTTTAATACTGAATTTTTGTGTATGGTATAAGACAGTGGTCCAGTTTACAAAACACCATTTTGTGAAAAGACCATCACTTCTTCATTGTATACTCTTGGCTCTTTTGTCATAAATTAACTAACCATATATGTGTGGGTTTATTTCTGCGTTCTCTATTCCACTTTTTTTTTCTTAATGAATTTTATTTCAATTATAGGTGTACAAAAACCATCACAAGTCAATTTGATAGCATTTGCGTCCCAAACCCTCAGTGCATCCCCCCACCCCCAGATTGTCTTATTTGAAAAAACAAAGGTTTTCCAAAGTCTGTGATTTATTGTCTGTTCTGCAAAGAAGTTCATTGTGTCTTTTTAGTTCCACATGTAAGCGGTAGCATTGGGTGTTGATGTCTAATTGTCTGACTGGTTTCACTTTGCATGATAATTTCCAGGTCCATCCATGTTGCTATAAATGTTCCTTTTATCTCGTTGCGTTTAATTGCTGAGTAATATTCCATTCCATTGTGTGTAGGTACCATATCTTCCCTATCCACTCCTCTGTTGATGGGCTTTTAGGTTGTTATCATGACCTGGCTATTGCATAGAATGCTGCAATGAACACTGAAGTACATGTGTCTTTTCGAGTCAAGGTTTCCTCTGGATAGATGCCCAGGAGTGGGATTGCTGGATCAAATGGTAATTCTATTTTTAGTTTTCTAAGTAATCTCCCTACTGTTTTCCACAGTGGTTGCACCAATTTGCATCCCACCAGCAGTGTAATAGGGGTCCTTTTACTCCACACCCTCTACAACACTTATTGTTTGTAGACTTTTTGATGATGACCATTCTGGCTGGTGTAAGGTGGTACCTCATAGTGGTTTTGATTTGCATTTCTCTAATAACAAGCAATGCTGAACATCTTTTCATGTGTTTATTTGCCATCTGCATATCTTCTTTGGAGAATTGTCTGCCTAGATCCTCTGCCCATGTTTTGATGGGGTTGTTTGTTTTTTTGGTATTGAGCTGTAGGAGGTGTTTGTAAATTTTGGAGATTAAGCCTTTGTCAGTTGATTCATTTGCAAATATTTTCTCCCATTCTGTGGGTTGTCTTTTCGTTTTGCTTAGGGTTTCCTTTGCTGTGAAGAAACTTTTAAGTTTAATTAAGTCACATTTATTTCTCTTTTCATTGTCCTTACTCTGACAGATGGATCTGAGAAGATGTTGCTATCATTTATGTCAGAGAGTGTTTGGCCTATGTTTTCCTCTAAGAGTTTTATACTATCTGGTCTTATATCTAGATCTTCAATACATTTTGAGTTTATTTTTGTGCATGGTGTTAGGAAGTGTTCTAGTTTCATTTTTTTACATGTAGCTGTCCAGTTTTCTAGGCACCACTTATTGAACAGGCTGTCTTTTGTCCAATGTATATTCTTGCCTCCTCTGTCATAGATTAGTTGACTATAGATGCGTGGATTTAATTCTGGGCTTTCTATACTGTTCCACAGATCTATATTTCTGGCTTTGTGCCAGTACCATACGGTTTTGAGGACTGTAGCTTTATAGTATAGTCTGGAGTCAGGAAGCCTGATTCCTCCAGCTCCATTTTTCTTTTTCAGGATGTCTTTGGCTATTCTGGGTCTTTTGTGCTTCCAAACAAACTTTAAAGTACTTTGTTCTAGTTCTGTGAAAAAGGTCCTTGGTAATTCGATAGGGATTGCATTGAATCTGTAGATTGCCTTGGGTAGTATAGTCATTTTGATAATATTGACTCTTCCAATCCAAGAGCATGCTATGTCTTTCTATCTGTTCATGTCATCCTTGATTTCTTTCATCAGCGCCTTACAATTTTCAGAGTACAGGTCTTTTGTCTCTTTAGGTAGGTTTATTCCTAAGTATTTGGTTCTTTTTGATGCGATGGTAAATGGGATTGCTTCCCTAATTTCTCTTTCTGATCTTTCATTGTTAGTATATAGAAATGCAGTTGATTTCTGTGTATTAATTTTGTATCCTGCAACTTTGCAAATTCATTGATGAGCTCTAACGGTTTTCTGGTAGAGTCTTTACGATTCTCTAGGTATAGTGTCATGTCATCTGCAAATAGTGATAGTTTTACTTCATCCTTTCCAATTTGGATTCCTTTTATTTCTTTTTCTTCTCTGGTTGCTGTGGCTAGGACTTCCAAAACTATGTTGAATAGCAGTGGCGAGAGTGGACATCCCTGTCTTGTTCCTGATCTCAGAGGGAATTCTTTCAGCTTTTCGCCATTGAGAATGATGTCAGCTCTGGGTTTGTCATAGACGGCCTTTATTACATTGAGGCAGGTTCCCCCTATGCCCACTTTCTGAAGGGTTTTGATCAGAAATGGTGTTGAATTTTGTCAAAGGCTTTTTCTGCATCTATGGAGAGGATCATATGGTTTTTATTCTTCAGTTTGTTAACGTGGTGTATCACACTGATTGATTTGCATATACTGAAGAATCCTTGCATCCCTGGGATAATCCCACTTGATCATGATGTACAATCCTTTTAATGTATTGTTGGATTCGGCTGGCTAGCATTTTGTTTAGAATTTTTGCATCTATGTTCATCAGTGAGATTGGCCTGTAAATTTCGTTTTTTGTGATATCTTTGTCTGGTTTTGGTATCAGGGTGATGATTGCCTCAGAGAATGAGCTTGGGAGTCTCCCTTCCTCTGCGGTTTTTTGGAACAGTTTCAGAAGAATAGGCGTTAGCTCTTCTCTAAATGTTTGATAGAATTCAACTGTGAAACCATCTGGTCCTCGACTTTGGTTTGTTGGAAGTTTTTTAATCACACTTTCAATTCCAGAACTTGTGATTTGTCTATTCATATTTTCCATTTCATCTTGGTTTAGTCTTGGAAGATTGTACTTTTCTAAGAATTTGTCCATTTCTTCTAGGTTTTCCATTTTATTGCCATATAGTTGCATATAGTAGTCTCTTACGATCCTTTGTATTTCTGTGATGTCTGTTGTTACTTTTCCTTTCTCATTTCTAATTTTATTGACTTGTGTCCTCTCTCTTTTTTTCTTGATAAGTCTGGCTAAGGGTTTATCAATTTTGTTGATCTTTTCAAAGAACCAGCTTTTAGTTTCATTGATCTTTTCTATTGTTTTCTTCGTTTCTATTTCATTATTTTCTGCTCTGATATTTATGACTTCTTTTCTTCTACTAACTTTAGGTCTGTCGGTTCTTCCTTCTCTAGCTGCTTTAGCTGTAAAGTCAGGCTGTTGATTTGAGCTTTTTCATGTTTCCTGAGGTAGGCTTGTACTACTATAAACTTTCCTCTTAGAACAGCTTTTGCTGCATCCCAGAGGTTTTGGAGTGTCGTATCTTTGCTGTCATTTGCTTCTAGGTATTTTTTAAATTTCTCTTTGATTTCTTCAGTGATTCATTGGTTGTTTAGTAGTGTGTTGTTTAGTCTCCACGTGTTTGTATTTTTTGCCATTTTTTTCTTGTTGTTGATTTCCAGTCATATAGCATTGTGGTCAGAGAAGATGCTTGATATGATTTCAATTTTCCTATAGTTACTGAGGCTTGATTTGTAGCCCAGGATATGATCAATCTTAGAGAATGTTCTATGCGCACTTGAGAAGAATGTGTATTCTGTCTCTTTTGGATGGAATGTCCTATAAATATCTATTAAATCCATCTGATCTAATGCTTCATTCAGGGCCTGTGTTTCCTTACTGATTTTCTGCCTGGATGACCTGTCCATTGCTGTAAGTGGGGTGTTAAAGTCCCCCACTATGATTGTGTTATTGTCGATTTCTCCTTTTAAGGTTGTTAGTGGTTGCCTTATATATTGTGGTGATCCTATGTTGGGTGCATAGATATTTAAATTGTTATATCTTCTTCTTGGATTGATCCTTTGATCATTATGTAGTGCCCTTCCTTGTCTCTTAAATTGTTCTTCATTTTAAAGTCTATTTTGTCTGATAAGAGTATTGCTACTCTGGCTTTCTTTTGATTCCTGTTTGCATGGAATATTTTCTTCCATCCTCTCACTTTTAATTTGTATGTGTCCCTAGAAGTGAAGTGGGTCTCTTGAAGACAGCATACATATGGGTCTTGTTTTTGTATCCATTCAGCTAGTCTGTGTCTTTCGGTTGGGGCATTCAGTCCATTAACATTTAAAGTAATTACTGATATATATGTTCTTATTGCCATTGTATTAACTGTTTGGGGTTTCTGTTGCTCTTTTTTTCTCCCCTTATTCTCTTGTTGTCTCCTCTCACAAGCTGACTATCTTTAATGTTGTATTTGAGTTGACTTTTGTTTGTGTATCAATTGCACATTTTTGGTTTGCAGTTACCCTGAAGTTTTGATATAGGAGTCTATATATAAATGAGATTGTTTTAAGTTGTTTGTTTCTTAATTGCAAGTGCATCTCCAGTGACCTGCATTTGTGCTCTCTTCTCGTGATTTCTGATTTTGGTAGCATAATTGTGCATGGATGATTTAGTATCTTTACTGTATATATGCCTTTACTGGTGAGCCTTGTCATTTGTGGCGTTTTTATATCTGGTTGTGGCCTTTTCTTTTCTGCCTAGAGAAGTTCCTTTAGGATGTGTTGTAAAGCAGGTTTAGTGTTGCATAAATCTCTTACCTTTTGCTTATCTGTAAAGCTTTTGATCTCTCCTTCAAATCTGAATGAGAGCCTTGCTGGGTAAATAATCTTGGTTGGAAGTTTTTTCCTTTCATCACATTAAGTATATCATGCCACTCCCTTCTGGCCTGCAGAGTTTCAGCTGAAAAATCTGCTGATAACCTTACTGGGGTTCCCTTGTATGTCATTTGTTTCTTTTCCCTAGCTGCTTTCAAAATTTTCTCTTTAATTTTGGTCATTTTGATTACTATGTGTCTCGGGGTGTTCCTCCTTGGGTTTATTTTACATGGTACTCTTTGCGCTTCCTGGATTTGACTGAGTGGTTCCTTTCCCATATTAGGGAAGTTTTCGGCTATTATCTCTTTGAATATTTTTTCTGTCCCCTTCTCTCTTCTCCCTCTGGCACTCCTATAATACGGATGTTGGTGCCTTTAACATTATCCCAGAGTTCTCTGAGACTCTGCTCATTTCCTTTCAACCTTTTATCTCTTTTCTCGTCTGCATTAGTGATTGCCATTAATCTGTCCTCCACCTCACTGATTCGTTCTTCTGTCTCCTGTATTCTACTGTTGGCTGCTTCTAATGAATTATTTCAGTTATTGTATTTTGCATCTCTTCTTGTTTAATTTTTACAGCTCATATTTCTTTGCTCAGTATTTCCTGTAAATTATCAATCTTTGCCTCCAATTTATTTCCAGTGCCTTGCATTATCTTCAGCATCAACAGTCTAAAGTCTCTTTCTGGGAGGCTGATAATGTCATCACTGAGCTGTTTTTCTGGGCTTTTGTCTTTCTCCCTTATTTGAGTTATAGTTTTCCGTCTTTTCATTTTTATAGGTTTTTGGTGTGGTGACCTTTTTATAGACAATAGAGTTGTATCCTCTTTTAGTTCTGGTGTTTGCCTCCCCTGTGGCTAAAGTTGGTATGGAGGGGGCTTGCCGTAGGCTTCCCGATGGGAGGGACTGATTTCTGCCCATTGGTAGTTGGGGTTGATTCCTAGCCCTCTGATGGGTGGGGCTTTGTCTCTGGATGAGATTAGAGGCTGGCTGTGTGCCTGAGGGGTCTTTAGGCAGCCTGTTTACTGATGGGTGGGGCTGTGATCCCACCTGGATTATTGTTTGGCCTGGGGCTTCTCAGCGCTGATGGGAGGGACCAGATTTTCCCAGAAATGGTCACCTCCAGAGAAATGCAGGCTGATGAATGTTCCCGAGAGCTTCATCTCCAATGCCCTTCCCCCACAACAAGCCACAGTCACCCCTGTTTTCCCAGGAGATCCTCCAAGAATTGCAGTCAGGTTTCACCCAGATTCCTATGGGGACTTTGCTTTAACCTGGGACCCAGTGCACGTGAAAGTCTTGTGTGTGCCTTTCAAGAATGGGGTCTCTGTTTCTCCCAGTCCTGTGGAGCTCCTGAACACAAGCCCCACTGGCCTTCAATGACAGATGCTCTGGGGGTTCTTTCTCCCTGTGCCAAATCCCCAGGCATGGGGATTTGACGTGGGGCTCAGAACTCTCAGTCCTGTAGGTGAGTCTCTGTGATCAGTTACTTTCCAGTCTGTGGGGCTTCCCACCTGGGAGGTATGGGGTTGCTTCTGTCACGTAATCGCCCCTCCTACCTCTTGATGTGGTCTCCTCTTTGTCTTCTGGAGTAGAGTATCTTTTTTGGAAGTTTACAGTCCATTTGATTGAAAGATTGCTCAGCATTTGGTTGTAGTTTTGTTGTTTTCCGGGAGAGAAGCTGAGCTCCAGTCCTTCTATTCCGCCATCTTAATCCAATCTCTCGCTTCAGAGCAACCCAGAAGAGAAAGTCCTGGAGCACGACAAAGCAGGGAGAAAAGCAGGCCCCGGCGGCCAGCGTGCTAGGAGGGGAGGCAAAGGCTGCAGGCTCTCTTTCAAGGCCCTGTGCACCCAGATCCGGTGCCGAGTTACAAAAGGTGGAGGGCAGCGGCGCAGGGGCCTTGACGGCACGCGGCGTGGGGTGCAGGGCGGGTGGGACCCGGCTGCGCCTCTGCGCTCTGTATTCTGTTGCACTAATCTATGTGTCTGTTTTTATGCCAAAGCCATAATATTCTGATTACTATTGTTTTGTAAATAAAGTTTGAAATCAGGAAGCATTAGACCTCTAGCTCTGTTCTTTCTCAAGACTGCTTTGGCTACTTCGAGTCTTTGTGGTTTCATACAAATTTTAGGACTGTTAGTTCCATTTCCATCAAAAGAAGCCATTGGAATTTTGATAAGGATTGCCCTGAATCTGTAGTTTATTTTGGATACTATGGACTTTTAAACAATATTAATTCTTCTAATCCGTAAGCACAGAGTATGTTTCTACTTATTTGTCTTCTTCAGCTTCTTTCCTAATATTGTATAGATTTCACAGTACAAATATTTCACCTCCTCGGTTAAACTGATTCCTATTTTATTCTCTGATGCAACTGTAAATAAGATTGTTTTCTTAATTTCTCTGATAGTCTGTTATTAGTATGTAGCAACACAACAGATTTTGGTATATTAAGTTTGTATTGTGCAAGAAACTTATTGAATTCATTTACTAGTTCTAACAGCTTTATGGAAGAGTCTTCAGAGTGTTCAATATATAACATTTCATCTGCAAATAGTTTTATTTCTTTTTTTCCATTTTGGATGCTATCTAATCTGTTTTTGCCTAATTGCTCTGGCTGGGAGTTCCGATATTACGGTTAATGAGAGTAGAGAGTGTGGGCATCCTTGTCTTGTTCCTAAATTTAGAAGGGAAGCTTTCAGCTTTTCATCACCATTAAGTCTGATGTTAGCTACGGGTTTGTCATATATAACCTTTAATATGTTGAAATATGTGCCCTTGATACCTACCTTGTTGAAAGTTTTAAACATTAATGGGTGTTAAATTTGTTCAATTGGTTTTTGTTATTACATATATTGAGATATAATTTTTATTCTTCCTTTCGTCAGTGACGTATATCTCACTGATTTACAGAAGCTCAACCATTTTTACACCCTAGGATAAATCCTACTATATTACAGTGTATTATCCTTTTAATGTATTGCTAAATTCGGTTTGCTAATATTCTGTTGCGGATTTTTACGTCTATGTTCATCAGGATAGTGGCTTGAAATTTTCTTTTGTGGCATCTTTGGTTTTCATATCAGGGTGATGCTGGAATCATAAAATAACTTTGGAAATCTATTTTTTGGAAAAGGTTGACACGGGTAAATATTATTTCTTTAATTGTTGGACAGAAGACACCACTGAAGTCATCTCCTCCTGGACTTTTATTTGCTGGGAGTTTAATGATTACTGATTCAGTCTCATTAGTAGTGAGTCTGTTCAGACTTTCTATTTCCTCATGATTCAATCTTGTCAGGTTGTATGTTTCTAGGAATGTATCAGTTTTTTTCAGGTTGTCCAATTTATTGGCATATGATTGTTTCTAGCAGTCTCTTGTGATTCTTTGGATTTCTGTGGTGTCGGTTATCTATCTCTCATTTCTGATTTATTTATTTGGTCCCTCTCTCTTGGTGAGTCTAGCTAAAGGTCTGTCCATTTTGTTTATGTTTTCAAAAAACCAATTGGGTTTCACTGACCTTTTCTATTTAGTCTTTCTTTCTTTCATTTATTTCTGCCTGATTTTTGTTCTTTCTGTCCCTCTAGCTTTATACTTCATTTGTTCTTCTTTTTCTAGTTCCTTGAGGTGTAAAGATAGGTTGTTTATTTGAGATTCTATCATTATGAACTCCTCTCCTAGAACCGTTTTTGCTGTATTCCTTAAGTTTTGGTTTGTTGTATTTCCACTTGGTTCGTGTTACTGTTTTATTTATCTTTTGATATCTTTTTTGACCCACGGCTTTTCAGTAGTATGTTATTTAATCATATACTCGTATTTTCCAGTTTTCTTCTTGTAACTGATTTCTAGTTTCAGAATACTGTGATTAGAAAAGATTCCTTGACATTTGAATTTTTCTTGATAAAATTAAGTTTTCTTGTTTTGAGGCCTAACATATGACCTATACTCAAGATGAATCTGAAAAAAATGTGTATTTTGTTTTTGTTTTGTTTTTTTTTCTTTTTTTCCAGGGCCGCACCTGTGACATATGGAAGTTCCAAGGCTAGGGGTTGAATTGGAGCTGCAGCTGCTGGCCTACACCACAGCAACATGGGATCCAAGCCACATCTGCAACCTACACCACAGCTCACAGCAACACTGGATCCCCAACCCACTGAGTGAGGCCAGGGATTGAACCTGCATCCTCATGGATACTAGTCAGATTAATTTCCACTGCACCACAATGGGAACTCCCTATTTTCTTGTTTGGGATAGAATATTCTGTACGTGTCTATTAAACTTAACTACATATTAGACCTTTTAGATTTAAGGTCAATGTTTCCTTATTAATACTCTGTCAGGATGATAATCCAATCTTGAAAGTGGGCTGTTAAGGCCTCTACTATTACTGTATTGTTATTTCTCCCTTTAGGTCTGTTAATATGTGTTTATGTATTTAGGTGCTCCTATGTTGGGTACACAACTATTTACACATGCTATATTCTCTTACACTGGATTGACTCCATCATTATATAATGACCTTGTCTTCTATCATAGATTTTGTCTTAAAGTCTATTTTGGCTGATATTAAGGATAGATACCTCAGCTTTCTTCTGGTTTTCATTTGCATGGAATATCTTTTTCCATCCATTCACTTTCATTCCGTGTGTCCTTAGATCTGAAGTGGGTCTATGCAGGTACCATAAAGCTAGGTCTTGTTTTTTAATCCATCAGCTACTCTGTCTTCTGATTGAAGAATTTAATTTACATTTAAAGTACTATTAATAGCTATTGATAGCTATGTATGGTACTGTCACTTGGTTAATTGTTTGTGGCTGTTTTGCAATTCTTTTGTTCTTCTTCTCTTGCTCTCTTTGTGATTTGATGATCTCTGTAATGGCATGGTTATGGTTCTATCGTTTGTGTGTCTACTATAGTATTTGGCTTTGTGGTTATCTTGAGACTTACCTAATACCAACATATTTATAACTGTCAATTTTAAGTTGATGATAACAAGTTGTAATACATTCTAAAGCTATACATTTTTAATACGCTCCCATGTTTTATGTTTTTGATGTCATAGTTTCCAACTTTTTATATTCTGAATCACTAAAAAAAATTATTTTTTAACACTCTTGTCTTTTTAAAGTTTATTCCAGCCTTAGACTGATTAATACACATCCTTCACAACACTAAATTATTCTGAATTTTACTATACCTTTACCAAGGATATTTATACTTTCATATGTTTCCTGGTACTAATTAGCACCTTTTCTTTTCAGCTTAAAGAAGTTCCTTTAACATTTCTTTGTTAAGGCCAGTCCAGAGGCGATTAACTCCTTGAGCTTTTGCTTGTCCATAAAACTTTTATGTCTCCAATTCTGAAGGACAACTTTGCCAGATAAAGTTTTCTTGATCAGCATTTTTTTTCTTTCAGTATTTTGAATATGGCATGCTACTCCCTTGTGGTCTGCAAAGTTTCTACTGAAATATATGCTGATGGTCTCGTGGAAGATTCCTTTACATACAAGTTATTTTTCTCTCTCAGCTTTTAAAATTCTTTTCATATCTTTATGTTTTGACACTTGAACTATGTGTCTTGGTGTGGGTCTCTTTATGTTCATTTCATTTGGAACTCTCTGGGCTTCCTGAACCCAGATATGTTTCCTTCCCAAAGCTGAGGTAGTTTTTAGCCATTGTTCCTTCAAATAAGTTTTCTGCCCCTTTCTTTCTCTCTTGTCCTTCTGGGACTCTTAAAAAGCGAATAGAGGATCAGCTGATATTGTCCCATAATTCCTTTAAGTTAGCTTCACTTTTTTTTTCCCCGTTAGCTGCTTGATTGGATAAGTTCCACCTACCCTGTCTTCAAGTTCACTGATCCTTTGTCCTCCATCTAATCTGTTAACACCTCTATTTTTAGTTCAAGTTACTGTATTCTTCAGCTCTATGATTTCTTTCTTATATTTTCTATCTTTTTTAAAACTTCTCACTTTGTTCATGCAGTATAGTGTCTCCTCAGCTCAATGAGCATCTTTAGGACTGCTAGTTGAACTCTTTAATCAGATAAATCATTTATCTCCATTTTATTAAGGTTTTTTTCCCCTAAGGTTTTATCTTGTTCAGTCATTTGGAAAATATTCCTCTGTTTCTTGATGTTCCTTGACTCTCTGTGTTAGTTTCTATGCACCCACCTATCCCAATCTTGGAGGAGTGTCCTTCTGTTGGAAATGAATCTTACCATTCAACCATGTCCTAGTTCTTGGTCATCTCTCAAATCTTTGATTGTTCAAGCAACCTACTTTATGCTTCGTGGCTCCCAGTGATTGAGGATTTGCCCGTGGAGAGGATCTCGGCACCCTGATTCAGGCTGACTGGAAGTCATATCCTCAGGCAACAGCTTTTAAAGTTTGCAAATACACTTCTTTCAGGAGATGGGCTCTTTGTCTGTTCCCTCTGTGCTGAGTCCTAGAGCAACAGTTGGTTAAAGATTGTTTCTTTGTTTGCTACTGTCCCACTGAACATATGAACACAAGCCCTATGACTACAAAAGCCAAATTATCAAGAGATGTGTTCTCTGAGTAACAGCCAGAAAATTCAGAGTGCCAGACAAGCGTACAAGTTCCTTTCTTGGAGACACTGGTTACCAAGAGTGGGCCAGAGAGACTGCAAGATACACCCAATTCCAGCTCCCTGGAAAAGATTACAATCTGCCCTTAGTTATGTTTTTAATTATTTGAAATCTGCCCCTCAGGCCACAGTCAGGAAGACGGACAAATAGCCCTCTTTCACAGAAAGACTGGGCACTGTTCAGCCAGCTGCCTCTGCACTGGGTCCTACAGTATAGCAAGGTGAGCGTACAGGAGCCTGTAAAAACTACTTCTCTGTTTGCTAAAGCCTGTGGGTCTTGTGGATGCAAGCCCCCTTGGCTTTCAAGATGTTTTGTAGGTTCATCTCTCAGGTACATGAGTTAAAAGTTGAGATTCTTGATGTGGGGTTCAAAACCTTCAGACCTGAGGGAGAAGCTCAGAGTTGTCAGACTCCTCTTGATTGTGGGTCACCCTGTGTTCTTGGCTGCACCAGTCTGGAGCTCAGTTTCTGTCTGGCTGAACTAGCAGGTGGGAGGAAAGGAGTGTCTTATTTCAAATATCACAGATTCTATTGTTCTTCCAAATCTTCTGGAATTAATGTTTCTTCATTTGTTGTATGTCCTTGGGATCATTTTCTAGAGCCTTTAAATGACTATTATTTTAGAATTTTCACCAGCTTCACTGGGAAGTAAGTCTAAAGGCTTCTCATGCTGGAAACGTGCTTCTAGTCATCTTTTATGCCCAAGATGTTTTCTTGGGTTATGCTTTGAAATGCCATCCTTGTAATATTTAAGTTACATTGTTTTGATTGTCTTCTTTAGCACCTGGAATTATAAAGATGTTAGAATTCCTCTATCTTCCATTTCAACTATCTCTGACAATTTTTTTCTTTCTTTTTTCTGTAATGCTCTTTAATAAATTTTCACTTTATCTACTTCTGCTTGGGTAACTCATAATTTACTCTTCATTTCTGATATGATTTTGCCTTATTTTCTTGAATTCTGTTAACCATTACATTTCTTGTTTTCTTGTCCATTACTGTTTTTTGTATTTCTCAAAAGTATTTTTCTTAATATCTTCAAATGCTTGTTTGATGATAATTAATTCAGGTTTGCTGTGTTATAGCTTAAGTTTTTGTTTTTTCAGTTCTAGCCTCTACTTAAGTATCTTTTATGGTTATAAAAATCCTTTTACAGTTATTTTTGGGTGGGTAATTTGAGGTGGTGGTTGGGGAGAACAAAGATTTCTTGCTTCTCTTTTTATTCTTACAGGATGTTTAATTACCTTGTTTTGTTTTCCTTCACTGCCACACTTCTAAAAGGAGTTATCCCTTCACTATACAGCTGACTATCCCTCAGATGCAACAACGTTTCTGAGGCTGTCACTTCAGGTCCCATTGTCTTTATAATCACTTCTCTATATCTTGTGCCATGAACTACTATGTCCTCAGCTGTGTTCAATATTTTAGCATTTAGCATTAGATTTTAATCTTTCTGGGGATGCTTTTCTTTGTATTTCTTGTAAGTTGTCCATACGCCTCTATGCTTAAGGCTCTCCCTACTCTGAGAACCCACAGGTCTGCAATGGTGGGAGGGAAAAAAAAACTTTCAGACTTAATTTTTGTACTTAATACCATAACCTTTTAAATGGTTTATTTTCTAGTCATGCTGAAGAGATGAGTGGTATGTGATTTTATTTCCTCTGCTTTTTGACTGATATTTTTAAGGATGAAGAAAATCAGGCAGCTGCCATTGTCCTGCAAAAACCTTTGTACGAAGGCTTTTAAATTATGGATTCAATCTATTAGACACAAAGCTATTCAAATTGTCTTTTTCATTTGTTTTCATTGTTCTCAGATTTTGTCAGCTGCATTTTTATGAACATAATTTATTGATTTCATATACATTTTCAAGCTCATTTACATAATCATAATCTCATATTCTACTATATTTTATGTAATATCAGGAATGATAAAAAGACATTATCATTCTTAAGGAATGTGGCAGTTTTAAAAATACTGAAAATCTTTGACATGTCTGCCATCAAGAACTGAGAGCTACGCTTTCTCCTTTAGACTCTTCAGGGCAGTGACTACTTCCACCAATAATGTACTATGGATGTTATGCCAGATGAATTCTGTGACTAGGTCATTAAATGCCTTTAGCTTCCTACTGGTTCTATGGGGATATCTGCTCTAGGGGAAGTCAGTTGCTATATAAGAAATCTGACTTATCCTGAGACCATAATAATGTTAAAGTAGAATCACAAAACTATAAGCATGAAGGCAACTAAAATGCAAACACTCAGCAGTTCTTACTAGTCTATCCAGAGGACAATACTTGGCTTTTTTGCCCTCACAAATCCTAAGCAATTTCAGCACACTGACCTGGGCATGATTTCAAGGGCAAATAATTCAAATAAGAAATATTACATAGGAAACCACAGAAGTACAGATTAACAGTAGATGAGGCTCTGAGGGAGTATAGTGGGTGTTTTATATACTCATATGTGAATAACTGGTTTGAATATATTTTTAGTCTGTTCCTCACCACTACTTCAAATTGAGTGGAGGGCAATTACGATTTAAGATGCAATGAATGCTAAAATATCTCTACTGTTTCACCAATGAACATTTTGCATTCCTAACTATGGAAAGTAAATAATTCTAAGAATTTTAATATTATCATATACAACAAGCACAGTGAAAAGACTTCTAAAATGATGGATTAAGTAAGTTCAAAAACACTAGCACCTAGTATAATCCTTGGAACCAATAGTTATTCAGTTAATATCTATTAGATGAATTGAATGAATCAGTTCCTTTCAAGTACCTTATCAGCACAGACCAGTTTCTGGTCTAAATTACTACGAGCATGACATGCAATAAAAAGTTACTAAAGTAATCATATCCTTCAATTTTTTGGTCCCTCTGGGACCATATCTACTTCCTTGAGAATAGTTAATTCTCTTTCAACACAGGATGTTTCAAAAAACAGGTTAAAATAATCTATTATGACCTAAGGAAAAAAGAAACTGGTGATTGATTTTAGGCTAGGTAAGAAAAATGTAAGTGGTTTTAATATGTAAGTGGAGTTAATAGTGCTATAGATTTAGAGTACATACATCACATATAAAATAAATGAACAACAAAGTAATTTGCGAATAGCCTACCAAATCCAGGAACACTTTTGAGACTGGCTTTGAGGCAAATTTTCTCTAATCTGAGGTAGCTATATCTCATCAGACAATTCCACAGGAACATCCAGTCCATTCTCGTCCGATGATTCATGATAATGACACTTCTTTCTCCAGGAACAAATGCATCACCTGTTATAGTCACTTTTACACCAAACATGGTTTCCAGCAATGCCTACAGAAAAAACAGTACAGATATGAGACAATTTAAAGTCATGATTTCCCATAAGTAAATTTTTATCATGGCCTACAAATACATCTGATTTCTATTAAGTCAAAAAGCATAGTGTTTCCCATTATTCTTGCTTTTATAATATATCAGGAAAAAAGTTAATCTGGAAGAATGTGAAGACACTTTCTATTTTCAGTTCTACTAATGTAAGTTTCTGGCAGTTTCCTAATTTAAAAATAACTTTCACTGAAATCTTCAAGAGAGATTAAGACAAAATGAAAAAAGTGCAAAAGGCATATATAGTAAGAAAGATTCCACTGTGTAATATTTCTTTTCATTTTCCGGCTGCACCTGCGGCATTTGGAAGTTCTTGGGCCAGGGATCAAATCCCGAGCTGGAGCTACAACCTATGCCATAGCTGCAGCAATGCCGGATCCTTAACCCACTCTACTGGGCCAGTGATCGAACCAGCCCCTCCACAGAGACAAGCGTGATAATTAACTCACTGTACCACATCAGAAACACCCTCCATTTGTAATTTTTAAGGTTATTAGATATGTAAGATTATTACTTTTATAAACAAGAAGGATAGTCAAGGAATTTAACACTGAATATAGGGCAAAGTCAAGTTTTTCATTTTATACCTTTCTGTACTATGATCTTTCTTTACATATATAAAGAATGCAGTGGAAACAAATTGACTAGGATCCATGAGGATGTGGGTTCGAGCCCAGACCTTGCTCAGTGAGCTAAGGTTCCAGTGTTGCTGTCAGCTGCAGTACAGGTCACAGATGTGGCTCAGATCTGGTGTTGGTATGGCTGTGGCCTAGGCTGGCAGCTGCAGCTCTGATTTGATCCGTAGCCTGGGAGTTTCCTTATGCCATGGAGGCAGCTCTAAAAAGCAAAATAAATAAATATATATATATATAAAGGAATATATTTTTACTAAAGTGCTGTACCCATAATATCTACAACACTGCTTGACACATAGAAGATGTTCAAACAGTAGTTCCCGTTGTGGATCAGCAGGTTAAGGACCCGACGTTGTCTCTCTGAGGATGAGAGTTCAATCCTTGGCCTCTCTCAGTGTGTTAAGCATCTTGCATTGCTGCAAGCTGCAGTGTAGGTCACAGATGCAGCTTGGATCCAGTGTGGGTATGGCTGAGGAGTAGGCCACAGCTGCAGTTTGGATTCAGTCCCTGGCTCCAGAACTTCCATATGCCACAGGTATAGCTATAAAAATAAGAAAAACAAAGGCAGAGAGAGAGATGGCCAGGTATGAAATACATACGAAATATTTTTAAAAAGTATATTACTGAAGCTCTTGAACGAGTAATAAGAGATAGTAAGAAGCTGTGATTACTGATTTCAAAACACATTTAAATTTTCAAATAATTTACAAGTAACACATTTACTAGCTATTATTTGACTAATGGGAGAAAAAACTATTCCATGGAAGATAAAAGACAAGAAAATCAAAAGTTCTCTTTGGTAATACATGAAAACCTTGATCAAAGTATAAAATAAACTATGGTATAGTCATACAATGGAATATGATACAACAATGAAAATAAATGAACTATGGGTATCTAAGGCAATCTGGATAACAAGCATGTTGAGAGAAACAAAATAAACAAGGATATATACATTAAGTGTCCATATATAAAATTTCCTATAGTAGACAGTAACTATGATATTCTTAGGGTAAATACATAGGTAGTAAAATTATAAAGAACAGGTAGTAAAATTATAAAGAACAGCTAGGAAATAACTACTTTACAAGATAATTAGTAGCTACCTCTACTAAATAGGAAGGTGTTGTGGTTGGGAAGCTACGTGACTTGCTGTTAATGTTCTATTTCTTGACCTGGCTGACAATTACACTTTAAAATTATGAAAGTAACTTTATGTTATATTAATGTTTCGGTGTATTTGAAAGGAGAATTTTATTAAAAAAATATATGACAAGAAAGAACAACAGGACTTCAAACAGGACCAAGAAAAAAAGTTAGGCCCACGTGCCTATTCTGGAGGCCAGGCTAAAAAGAAGGCCGGTCCTTAGTTCATTCTTAGCTTTCAAATTCTGCTGCCTTAGATATACTCTCTTCTGTTCAGTTCCTACTGTCTCCACAATGTGGGGAGAAAGATTTTCTATGCTGCAAATCTGGTGGAAGATTTGGAGAAGATCTTTAAATATAAGCTCATCATATGAGATCAGATGAAGATGGTGGAGGAGGAGGAGGTAGAGCTCACCTCCTCCCACAAATAAATTAAAAAATAACTATATGGAGTTCCCATTGTGGCACAGTGGGTGAAGGATCTGGCATGGTCACAGCTGCAGCAAAGGTCACAGCTGCAGCTTGGGATTAGACTCCTTGCCCAAGAGCTTCCATATGCCACGGGTGCAGAAAAACAAAAACCAAAAAGACCCAGAAAAACAAACCAAAACAAAACTGCATGTAGAATAATTCTCAAAGAATATCTACTGAACCCTGGCAGAAGACTTCAGACTTCCAAAACAGTAAGAAATCCTACATGTAGCTGGATAAGACAAAAGAAAAAAAAGAGAAGAGAGAAAAAGAATCAGAACAGGACCAGGTCTATAGTGAGAGAGCTGTGAAAAAGGAAAAGATTATGCACACTGGGAGGCTCCCTGACAGAGGGAGGGGTGGGAAGGAGATCAGCTAGGATGGAGAGGGAACCTCAAAGTCTCCAAGAAAAGTGCAGCAGCTGGTCAGAGGAGGGCAGAGCAGAGAGCCACATGTTTGGTTAGTGCCACCACCCAGCACACTTCAGCTTGAGTCACTTGGGTGCTGAAGCTTAGGCTTCAGAGGTCAGTCCTGGGGAAGGGACTAGCGTTGTCTGTATGGAAACACCCTGAGATGGCAAGGGAATGGTATGCAATAACCTAGGGAGAATGACAAGAGGCCTGGGCCCCCCCTAGAGGCAAGCTGCCATTGCTGTCCCCAAGAGATGGGGAGATGGGGAGCAGGACTACCATAGGAACTTCTTTCTCAGCAAGCACAAGGGTTCTGAAGCAGTAGGGCACCTCTTACATGGGCTATGTGGGCAAGCACAAGCTACTGCAGCCTTCATAGACTTCAGAAGTGAGTGCTGCTTGCCAACACTGAGGGTCCCTGTGATAGGGCACAAAACTAACCTCGACAAATTTAAGAGTACAAAAATTATTTCAAGTGTCTTCTCTGACCACAATGGCATGAAACTAGAAATGAACCACAGGAAAAGAAATGGGACTAAAACATGCTACTAAAAAAACCAATTAGTCAACAAGGAAATTAAAAAATACATAAGGCAAATGACAATGAAAACACAATGATACAAAATCTATGGAATGCCACAAAAGCAGTCCTTAGAGGGAAGTTCACAATCCTCAAAAATCAAGAAAAAAAAATATCAAATAACTTAACCTACCACCTAAAAGAATTAGGAAGAACAAAATCTAAAGTCAGCAGAAGGAAGGAAATGATAAAGACCAGAGAGGAAACAAATAAAATAGAGATTAAAAAACAATAGAAAAAAATCAGTAAAACCAAGAGCTTGCTCTTTGAAGGGGTTACAAAACTGACAAACCTCTGGCCAGGCTCACCAAGAAGAGAGAGAAAATGTAAATAGACAAAATAAGGAATGAAAAATGAGAAATCTGAACTGATAATATAGAAAAAAAAATACTATGAACAATTATATGCC
The DNA here is from genome assembly GCA_004024745.2 of Catagonus wagneri. Taxonomy (NCBI): domain Eukaryota; kingdom Metazoa; phylum Chordata; class Mammalia; order Artiodactyla; family Tayassuidae; genus Catagonus; species Catagonus wagneri. The sequence continues at coordinate 15,854,190 of PVHT021183518.1, read as the reverse complement.
AAAAAACCTAAAAGAAATGGACATTTTAGAAATAGACCAACAAAAGTGAATCAAGAAGAAACAGTTTGAATAGACCAATCACTGGAAGTGAAATGGAGTATGAAAAAAAAAAAATGAACAAAAACACTTCTACAAAGTTCCAGGACTAGATGGCATCACCGGTGAATTCTACCAACTATGCAAAGAACTGATCCCTCTCAAACTCTTCCAAAAAAACTAAAAAAGAGGGAACACTCCAAAGATATATGAAGCCACATTTCACAATAATACCAAAATGAGACAAAAGATACCACTAAAGGAGTTCCTATTGTAGCACAGCAGAAGCAAATCCGACTAGTATCCATGAGGATGCAGGTTTGATCCCTGGCCTCTCTGAGTGGGTTAAGGATCCAGCATTTCCATGAACTGTAGTGTAGGTTACAGATGCAGCTCGGAACCCACACTGTTGTGGCTGTGATGTAGGCTAGCAGCTGTAGCTCCAATTCAACCCCTACCTTGGGAACTTCCATATGCCATGGGTGTGGCCCTAATTTTTAAAAAAAGATACCGCCAAAAAAAGAAAACTTTAGGCCAATTATTTTTGATGAATATAGATACAAAAATTCTCAACAAAATTTTAGCAAGTCAAATCCAACAACATGTAAAAAGATTATTACACCACGACCAAGTAAACTAGTCAATGTAATACATCACAGTAGCAAAAGAAATGTAAAAAACTACTTGATCATCTCAATTGATGCATAAAAAGAATTTGACAAAATTCAGCATCTACTCATGACAAAAACTCTTACCAATATGGGTATAAAGGGAACATATCTAAACATAATAAAACCCACTTATGACACCCCTGCAGTCAATATAATACTTAATGGAGAAAAGCTGAAAGTCTTCCTGCTAAAATCAGGAACAAGACAAGGATGCCCACTTCCACCACTTTTATTCTACACAGTATTGGAAGTCCTGGCCACAACAACTAAAGAGAAAAAAATAAAAAGTATCCAAATTGTAAGAAAAGAGGTAAAATTGTCACTATACTATATATATATATATATATATGTGTGTGTGTGTGTGTGTGTGTATATATAATAATACTGCATATAATATATAGAATATAGAATATATTATATGAATATGGAAGATATAATCTATATATTGTATAATGTCTGTTACACTATTTCTATACCATATATGGAAAACCCTAAGGACTCTATACAAAAACTGCTTGATCTGGTAAACTGAGCAAAGTAGCAAGATATAAGATTAACATTCAGAAATTGGTTGCATTTATTTTTACTAAAAATGAAATATCTGAAGCGAATGTAAAAAAAAGAAAAAACTTTATTAAAATAGAACACACACAGAAAAAAACCACCCTAAGAATAAACCTGAGCAAGGTGGTGAAAGACTTATATGCAAAGAACTATAAAATATTAAGAAAGGAAATTAAAGATGATTCAAAGAAGTGGAAACATAACCCATGCCTTGGGATTGGAAGAATTACTACTGCTAAAATGTCCATCCTATCCCAAAGCAATTTGCAGATTTAGTGTGATTCCTATCAAATTACCCATGACATTATTCGCAGTACTAGAACTAGTTAGTCCAAAATTTTATATGGAACCATAAAAGACCCAGAATTGCCAAAGCAATCTGAGATGGGTTTAAAAAAAAAAAAGCAGGCAACATAATTCTCCCAGACTCAGACAATACTACAAAGCTACAGTCATCAAAACAGTGTTGTGTTGGCCCCAAAATAGACACATGTATCAGTGGAACAGAACAGAGAGCCCAGAAATAAATGCGTACACCTATGGTCAATTAATCTTGGACTATACTATACAATGGGAAACGGTCTCTTGAGCAAGTGGTGCCAAGAAAGATGGACAGCTGCATATAAATTAATGAAGCTAGAACACACCCTCGCACCATGCACAAAAATAAAGTCAAAATCACTTCAAGACTTAAACGTAAGACATGACACCGTAAAACCCCCAGATGAGAACATAGGCAAAACATTTCTTTGCCATAAATTGTACAAATAAGTCTCCCAAGACAAAAGAAATAAAAGCAAAAATAAACAAATGGGACCTAATTAAACTTACAAGCTTTTGCACAGCAAAGGACCATAAAGAAAACAAAAAGACAGCATACAGAATGGAAGAAAATATTTGAAAACAATGCAACTGACAAGGGTTTAATTTTCAAAATATACAAGCTACTCATAAAACTCAACAACAAACCAATTTGAAAAATGTGCAGAAGACCTAAAGAGACATTTCTCCAAAGACATTATGGATGGCCAATAAGCACGTGAAAAGATGCTCAGCACCACTAATTACTAGAGAAATGCAAGTCAAACTACAAGAGGTCCCACCTCACATTATTAATAAGCTGGAGATGCTGCAGAGGGTGTAGAGAAAAGGGAACCCTCCTACACTTTGATGGGAACGTAAACTGGTATAACCACTATGGAACACAGATTAGCATTTCCTCAGAAAATTAAAAATCGAATTACCGTATGATCCAGCAATCCCACACCAGAGCATATATCCAGACAAAACTATAATTCAAAAAGAATTATGCACCCCTATGTGCAGAGCAGCATAATTTACAATAGCCAAGACACAGAAACAACCTAAATGTCCACTGACAGGTGAATATATAAAGAAGATGTGATATATATATACTACTCAGCCATGAAAAATAACAGAATAATGACATTCATAGTAACATGGATGCAACCAGAGATTCTCACACTAAGTGAAGTAAGGAAGAGGAAGACAAATACCATATGATATCATTTATATATGGAATCTAAAATACAGCATAAATGAACATATCTACAAAACTGAAAAAGACTCACACAGACAACAGACTTATGGTTTCCAAGGGGGGGGTAGGGAGGGAGTGGGATAGACTGGGGATTTGGGGTATGCAAACTATTACATTTAGAAAAGATAAGCAATGAAGTCCTACTGTATAGCACAGGCAACTATATCCAATCTCCTGGGACAGACCATGATGGAGAAGAATATAAAAAAGGAATGCTGGAGTTCTTGCTGGGGTGCAGCAGGTTAAGAATACAAATGCAGAGGCTTGGCTCAGCGGTAACAAACCCAACTAGTATCCATGAGGATCTGGCATTGCCATCAGCTATGGTGTAGGTCACAGACATGGCTAGGATCTAGTGTTGCTGTGGCTGTGGTGTACGCTGGCACCTGCAGCTCCGATCTGACCCCTACCTAGCCTGGGAACATCCATATGCAGTGGGTGCAGCCCTATAAAGAAATAAATAAAAGCAAAATTCATCTATAGGAACTCTCACTATAAGAAAAAGTTTAAGAAAGTTCTTCAGGATGATTAGAAATGACACTAGATTGAAACTAACATATAGGAAGAATAAAGAACACTGTAAAGGGAAGATATTTAGATAAAACACTGCATTATAGTTTATTATGTAAATGGATGCAATATGACAAGAGCGGCACAAAGAACGTGAGTATAAATCCACCACACTGTTACAAGGCTCTTACTTCTTATACACTGTAGTAAATATCAACTCTAAGCGGACTGTGATACACTGTACTGATACAGTATACAATGTACTAAGGGTACATTATGTAATCCCTAAAGCCATGCTTTTATAAAATTTACATAGAGATTTTTCCTTCAAAAAATACAGGAAGAAGGAGTACTGTACAAAACTTATACTAAAGTTTGAGCTGATTTGACCCTGAAACTTCTTTATCTTTATCCATTCATCCAACAAGTATTTACCAATAATATACCTTATTCTGGGTATTCCAGCAACCTATGTCCTTGGATCCTCTAGCGAAAGAAAAGGCTTCCTATGACGATTTCTTGCCAACTTTCCTCTTGCACTACAAAAGTATCATCACACTAATGAGACTGATTTCATTATGAGTTGTCAGTTCCTCAGATTCTTTTCTCCCAAGTTAGCTATTCTCTGGCTTAAAAGGACTCAAAACCTTCTTTTGAAACAATCACAAGGTGCCAGTGAGCTTCTTACCACTGGGAACAGTTAAGGCACCAGGTGACTCTGACCAATCCTTGAAGGTTTTTCTATCACCTTAGGCTCTAATAGCATCAAACTGGATTTAATCTCAATTCTGCTTAAATAGCTTGCTTATGAATGCGAACTTGGGTGAATCAGCCAAGTTTTGAAAATTTCCATTTCCTTTTCTGTGAAATGGAGATAGATAATGGGGGCACCTGAAGAAAAGCCTTCCTCTTAAAGCACTTAGCATAATATCTGCCACATAAGTGGTCAACAGCTATGACCATTACCCTTGAGCTTTTACCTTCATTTTTCCTTTTAACAAAACTCCTAATTCTTCTCCTTATATCTGAATTAAATATGCCATTCTGTACCACAGCTATTTACCTACCAGTATGCCATAGTCCCTTTAGTTTTTAAGAGCAAATATAGAAAAGAATGGGGGAAGAGAGAGGAGACTACTTTTAGTTTAACAATATCATGTTTCATAAAACAGATATATCTGAATAAAATAATTTAATTAACCTTGTAACAAGGGAGGAATGCAATCTGGAAAATTATTCATCACAGGATTCCTTTCTAAAATATGAGAAGGATCATTAAAATAAAAAAAATTAAAATAAAAAAAGTATATATATGTATGTGTGACTGGGTCACCTTGCTGTGCAGTAGAAAACTGACAGAACACTGTAAACCAACTATAATGGAAAAAAATAAAAATGTTAAAATTAAAAAAAATTAAAACACGAGAAGGAAGGTACACGGTAAATGATTTCTTAAAATTCAATTTATAGGGAACTTTTTGAGAAGCAGCTACTGTTCCAGAAACTGCTGTTTCTGGAAATCTTTCCCTATCAGCCTCCACCTGAGGAGTCTATAATGTCAGCATCATACTTTCCTCTCTTCCAGCACAACAATGGCAGTCGGCCTGAGTGGGAAGAGAAAATCACTCAGCAGAGGCAGGAAAAGGAGATTCTTCAGCAACTGAAAGAAGAGTACTCCCTCTTTGTTGTCCTTTTCAGGTGTTATACTCATCACCTCCACCACAACAGGTCTATAAGCCCAGAAACCTTAAGTTCGAGGGGTTGCTCAAGAAAAAGAAGGAGCAAAACACTCAGAAAATACAAGCTGATCAAAGTAAAGGTGGCTACATGCACATCACTTCATTTTAGGAGAAGGCACGTCAGCAGCAACAAAGAAGGGCTGAGACCTCTTTGGTGCCAGAGGAGGGAGGGGTGTGGGCTGGAATCAGACAGGAAGTAACCAGTTCTTAGAGTCAGAGGGAGATGTGCTCAGACCTTGCAGCAGATACCTGGCTGTTCCAAGAACTTACTCTCCATTTGGTATATGCACTTTTACCTCGCATATGTTGTCGACCTGGCCCACAGACATTCCTAAATTCTCCAGTTACTGGAAGGACTTGACCTCATCAGTGTCACAAGTTTTTAAAAGTCTGTTATCTGAATCTTAATTTTTGTCATTTTATAAAATAAACAGAAATGCAAAATAAAATTAATGATGTAAAATTTTTCAGTCCATATCTTTAGATTTGTGCATTTTACTAAGACATACCTCAATGAAGGAAAATAAAATTCATGAGGAATGTGGAAAAAACTCAATCTTGGAATATAGCTCTTTATTAGATATTTTATTTCTCTATAGCATTTAAAGGGGAACTATAAAAACTATTGTGCCTCCTACAATAGGAAGGACTTATATGTTTCTTCTAATTTTTAACTAAATCTGACTAACAAAATACAAGTCAGTAGGCTGAGTCACTTTGGTCTCGTTTCCTCTGCTGTGTAACTTACCACAGGTAGCGTGAGCCAGGTGGCCACAAGGCGGTTGTTGATCCAGCGATACCAAGACGGGTTTATAAACATCAAAGGTAAAAAGGGACCCAGCATGAAAATGCTTCCAAAAAAGCTTCCCCAAAACAAAGTGAGTATAAAGTAAATCCCTCTCCATGACACCATGATTCTGAAAGATATAAAAAAAAGGATATATTTTATTATTATAACTGCCCCAATTCAATTTCAGAATGATGCATATAATAATCTTTAATTATAGAGCTACAAAGTAGGCTCTGATATAGGATATGAGCTTGAATACTCTCTTACATGTCCTACAGGTCTAACGAGTTGTTAGTACATTAGAAACGGATAGTCTCCACAGACATATGGATCAATGGAACAGAACAGAGGGTCCAGAAATAAATCCACACCACTACAATTAATCTTAAACAAAGGAAGTAAGAATGTACCTAGAGAAAAGACAGTCTCTTTAGCAAATGATGCTGGGAAAACTGGACAGCCACATATAAATCAATGAAGTTAGAACACACCCTCTCATGATACACAAAAATAAACTCAACATCACTTGAAGGCTTAAATGTAAGACATGACACCATGAAACTCCTAGAAGAGGACATAGGCAAAACCTTCTCTGACATAAATCACAGCAATGTTTTCTTAGGTCAATCTCCCAAGCAACAGAAATAAATGCAAAAGCAAAGAGGACCTAATCAAACAAGCTTTTGTACAGCAAAGGAAGTCAAAGGAAAAACAGAAAGACAACCCATGGTCTGGGAGAAAATATCTGCAAACAATGCTACCAACAAGGGCTTAATTTCTAAAATACATAAACGGCTCACATGACTTAGTTAAAAAAAAAAAAAAAAAAAACCCACAATCAAAAAAATGCCCTTGGAGTTCCCGTGGTGGCTCAGTGGTTAAGGAATCCGACTAGGAACCATGAGGTTGCAGGTTCGATCCCTGGCCTTGCTCAGTGGGTTAAGGATCCGGCGTTGCCGTGAGCTGTGGTGTAGGTTGCAGACGCGGCTCGGATCCTGCGTTGCTGTGGCTCTGGTGTAGGTTGGTGGCTACAGCTCCAACTGGACCCCTAGCCTGGGAATCTCCACATTATGCGGGTGTAGCCCTAGATAAGGCAAAAAGACAAAAAAAAAAAAAATGCCCTTAACAGCAAAAGACCTACATAGACATTTCTCCAAAGAAGACATACAAATGGCCGAAAACCACATTAAATTATGCCCAATATTACTAATTATTAGAAAAAAAATGCAAATCAAAACTGCAAATGAAGTACCATCTCACACTGGTTGGAACAGCCATCATTAAAAAGTCTACAAATAACAAATTTAGAAAGGGTGTGAAGAAAAGGGAAACCTCCTATACTGTTAGTGGGAATGTAAATTCGTGCGGTCACTATGGAAAATAGTACAGAGAGTCCTCAAAAACTAAAAATAGAATTGCCACATGATCCAACAATCCCACTCCTGAACATGTATCTCGAGAAAACTATAATTTGAAAAGATACATACACCCAAATGTTCATTGAACCACTACTCACAATAGCCAGGACATGGAAACAACCTAAATGTCCATAGATAGATGAAAGGATAAAGATGACATCATATGCATACACAATGAACTATTACTCAGCCATAAAAAAGAATGAAATAATGCCATCTGCAGAAACATGATGGACCTAGAGATTATGATACTAAGTGAAGTTAGAAAAAGACAAATACCATATATTACCTATATGAGGAATCTAAAATATGACACAAATGAACTTATTTAAGAAATAGAAACGACTCACAGACATAGAAAACAAACTTTTGGTTACCAAAGGGGGAAAGGGGCAAAAGAGATAAAAGTAGGAGTTTGAGATTAGGAGATACAAACTACTATATATAAAATAGATAAACAGCAAGGTCCTATAGTACAGCACAGGGCAATTATATATGTACTGAATTACTTTGCTGTACACCAAAAATTAACACAACACTGTAAAATCAACTAACTTCAATAAAAAAGAAAAAGAAATGGATACACCACAAAGTAAATGTTTGACTTTAAAAAAAAGCTGTTTAAAAAGCTTTTTTTCTTCTGGTTATTAGTATTAACATAAAACTGTATTTTCTTTTCCAAGATGTCATCCAACACAAAAATTTTAAATACCTCAGGTTTTTTTTTTTAATCTCGTACTATAAAAAGTAGACAATGAACTAAGAACTGCAGAATAGCTTCCTAAGGGTGACTATGCCTAAAAGTGATGGCAGTTTTAGTGTACTAAGTAATTTTTTTTAATTTGGACAGATTGATTCTTTACATTAGAACCTAAAAGTACTATCTATGGGAAACTGGTCTTTATGAGCTAAAAGGTTAATCAGAAGTCAGACTCCTTACTCATTTTCCTAAATTATTTGCCAAAGGGGGATTATTTTGAGGGTTCTTATAACCAGATGAAAATAATATTGATGTTTTAAAATAAACATTTGATTCTACAACCTAAACTATATTAGAGCAAAAATACGATTTGCCTCAGGATAGTAAAACCATAGGAAACATTAAAACCATGAAAAACAATAATGGCCTTACACTATATGTATTTAAAAAGGTTTTGCAGCAATCAAGACCTCTGAACATTTGCAAAGAATCACAACAGGAAAAAGAAATAAAATTTCAAATGTCATGCTGCTTTAAAAAATGTCAGTCAGACAAACAAAACAGGTCAAATCCCTTAGCAACACTAAATCAAGTTTATCTGCATACTTAGTATATTTTAAAAATCTCTTCCAAAATCCTTTAAAGTACAAACAGAACAAATATCTGCTAAGTGTTAGGTACAAAATCTTTCAATGTACAAACAGAACAAATATCTGCTAAGAATCAGCTTTCTGCTAAATTCTAGATCTGAACTTCTAAAAAGTGGGTTGAGGAAGTGGGGATAGAAAAAAAGAGCACTGGAAAAGAGTAGCCAAACAATTTGCTCACACAGGGCCCAGGATGTTCTCTATTCCTACACACCTTTGGCTTTGCTTTCTCTGAACCTCAGCTCCTCCTCTTTGCATTAAAAGACACTATAGGCAGCTTCTTTCCAGTCTAACCTAAAGATTTATAATAAAAATATTAAAAAGGTTCTAGGAGTTCCCACTGTGGCACAGTGGGTTAAGAATCCAACAGCAGTGGCTCAGGTCACTGTGGAGGTGCAGGTTCCATCCCTGGCCCAGTAGAGTGGGCTAAAGGATCCAGCTACATTGCCACAGCTGCTGTGTGGGTGGTAGCCGTGGCTCAGATTCAGTCCCTGGCCTGGGAACTTCCATATGCCACGAGTACAGCCATAAAAAATTTTTTTAATTAAGTTCTGAAAAAATTGGAGTTCCCTTCGTGACTCAGCAGTCAACGAACCTGACTAGGATCCATGAGGATGCAGGTTTGATCCTCAGCCTCAATCAGTGGGTTAAGGATCCGGCGTTGCCATGAGCTGTGATGTAGGTCGCAGATGCGGCTTGGATCCCGAGCTGCTGTGGCTGTGGTGTAGGACGGCAGCTGTAGCTCTGATTCAGCCCCTAGCCTGGGAACTTCCATATGCCATGAGTGTGGCCCTAATTTAAAAGAATTTCTTTTTGAAAAAATTAAATAGAATAAAATGAAAGCCTCTAAATTCAGTCTTCTCAACCTCTATTTCCTTTCATAGTCCCCACCCCAAAAAAATATACCTGCAGTGCTGCTACTCTGTTTGACCTCCCCCCATAACTGCCTTTTTAAATCTACTATTTGTTTCTGCCATTAGCTAGCTCTCTGTTTCAACACTCACCCTGAACTCCCTGAAGAGCTATACTTAACTTTGTATCCATACACAACTACCTTCCCTCCAAGGTTCTGACATGCTTCTTCCTTACTTACTGAACTATTTCTCATATGATGTCATTAAAGGGAAAAATTATAGTTAAAAGAGCTTAGGTATCATCTAATAAAATCTTTTCAATTTACAGTGATGAAGCTGAGGACAAGAAGAATTAAGATGACGATCCTAAGTCGACATAACCAGTTGGTAGCATCAAGTCTTTCCTGCCTCTACTTCTTCCACTATATATCATGCTACCTTTCTAAGAGGCTGGGTATCAGAGAACTGAGTCAACTTTTAAAAATATATTTAAACAGACTTAAACAGATATAAAAAGATGCATCACATGAAAATACTGAGATTATTCAGACCAAAACTAATCTAAAATTATTTTCCATCCCACTTCTGTTTCTTCCCTAACCTCTCAATCATTTGTTAAATGATTTAATAAACATGCAGAGATTCCTACTGTATGTCAGGCACTGTGTTAGTCACTTGGGGATATAACAGTGAACAGAACAGATGTACCAAGCTCTCACAAAGTGAATGGTCTATCTCCTCCTTATTAACCCTGAATTTAATCTAACCCTGTTCTGTCTCTTCTTTCAAGTCTCAAGGATTTGACAGAAAACTTGGTTAAGAATTATGCTAGCTACATACTTATTTAGAATAGCTTAAAAAAAAACTGGCAAAACTAAGTGTTGGTAAGGATGCAGCACAATACATACATTGCTGGTGGGAATACAAAATGGTATGGACACTCTGGAAAACAGCCTTACAGTTTCTTAAAATGTTAAATGTTAAATATAACCCAGCAATCCGACTAATGAATATCCAGGACAAATTAACAACTTATGTTGACACACAAACCTATACCTAATTGTTTTTAGCAGCATTATTCATAATTGCAAAAAATGGGAACAACTCAAATATCAGTCAGGGGGTGAGTGGATAAACACACTCTAGTAATATCTGTAGATCAGAATACTACTCAGCAATGAAAAGACATATGACTGATACATGCAGCATCTGGGGTTAGCCTCAAATGCATTATGCTGAGTGAAGGAAGCCAAGCTCAAAGGCATGACTTTCTTTTTAACTGTATAATTGAATTCATATGACATTCTAGAAAAGGCAAAACTATAAGGAGAGAAACAGATCAGTGGTTGCCAGAAGTTAGGGGTGGGGAGAGGACCTGACTGTGAAGAGGCAGCAGCACAAGAGGAAGTTTTAGGAGCTGAAGAAACCATTCCATTTCCTGACTGCATTTCTTGAAGACTATGGATTTCCTGAAGCTCGGAGAATGTATTTTTACTCATCTTTACTACACGTAGATTAAGTTTAAAAGATTATGCCATTTGAGATAAAATCTGACAGAATATTCATTAAGCTCTTATGATTTGGGAATTCTACACGTCTGGGTTATTTTGATTATAATAATATAATAAAATATTCTATTTAGATATAATATCTAAACTATGTCAAGATTTTAGAACATGCCAGGCACTGTTTCATGTATTTTAAATGCGTAAACTTAACATTCACAATATCCCATGGTGTAGGTATTTTCATTACCCCACATTTTATGTATAAAGATATTGAGGTACAAAGTTGGTTAAAATAATATGCTCAAGACTATAAAATTAGTAAATGGCTGAGCTGGGATTTGAATCCAGGTAATTTGATGTCAGAGTCCATGCTCAGTCTAAAATGCAACACTATGTTCTTTTTCAAGAATATATTGCTTTTGTAATTAAACTCATACACTTTAAAATAATCACTATATAAAATCAAGATGTCACTAAATCTAAACCAAAGGTTTAATACCTCATGCAAAAATTCTGAATGTTAGAGAGGTTTACAGGAATTTCGTGAGGAAATCTAATGTCTTTCTTTCTTCCCTTACTGCTCCCTAGTACTTAACATACAGCACACAAAAATTTGTGGAAAGCCAAGGATGCCAGCTTCTGCTGGAAGTCAGATTAAATAACTGGTAAATTAAATATCTAAACTTTTAAAATCTTTTAAAATAAAGGCCACATGATTGAAAAGTAATCACAAACACCATAATTTAATATTGTGCATTCTTTGTATAATATTGATAGCAGTCTCATAAAATAAAAACCATTTGGAAAAGAAACAGTCATAGTTTCAAAATGGCATATCCATTTTATTGCCAGAGATACAGAACTGAACTGTAGATCTTGAAAAGCTATGCCTACCTTCAGTGTAACCCCCTAACTTTTCCCCTGAAGACTACTGTCCCTTCAGTGAATTAACAAGATCTCGCATCTCACTTCCTAGCTCATAATCTGATTCCAATCCTGATGCTTGCCTATGTCTAGCCATCTGTGATTCAAATGACTACAATGCCAAGCAAAGGCAGGAACCAAAACATAGCCCGCCCGGACTTCTTATTCGGTTGCATATATTATTCCTGGAGTATGACAACGTGGGAGGGTACTCCCTGACAAGGATGAATGGAATGCATTAGGGACACTTACAGTTCCTTGCTCAGGAAAGAAAGACATTTTACTTCATAAATCTCCTTAGTTTTTTAATTCACATAACAATTCAAATAGTAGGCATTATTCTCACATTCTAGTAGGGAAACTAAGAGTGCTAAGAAATTATTGCCATTTGGTATGGTACATGCTATAACAGAAGTATGCCACAGGTGTTCAGGGGAGATCAAAGTAAGGCAAGATGAACTCTGCTAAAAGCAACTAGAGAAGGCATTAGACTTTTAGAGTATCAGAGATTGAGGCAGAAGAGAGATTAGTCCAGGCAGTAAAACAAAACATAGAGAGTCACAAAAATTTGAAACAGCATGACTTAAACAAGGAATGGTAATCATTAGATATTAATGAGGTATGGAGTATATATTTGGGGGATAAGAAATCAAAAAGACACAGGTCATTGGGACAAAGTGCACATACCCAGGCCAGGATGGACAAGAATCCCACCTTTAAGCATGTCACCACAGATGGGAAAAAACTTGAGGCACAGGACATGTTTTAGGATAAATGTTACAAATGACATGGTTCATACAACTTCACTCAATCACCCTGTAGACTAATTAAGAGCCATAAGAGCAAAGAGCTTCTATTCCCCCTAAAACAGTGCATGGAACTATCGGCAAAAATCCCAGCACTGGAGTTTTCCACTGTCGTGCAGTGGGATAAGAATCTGGTGTTATCTCTAGGGCAGTTAGAGTTCAATCCCTGGCCCGGCGCAGTGGGTTGAGGATCCCCCACTGCTGTGGCCTAGGTTACAGATGCGGCTCGGATTTGCTCTCTAGCCCACGAACTTCCACATGCCCCAGGTGTGGCCAAAAAAGAAAAAAAAAAAAAAGAGAGAGAGAAAGATCTTGCTAAAACCTTGCTAATGTCAAATGTAAAATAGGCAATTTTCAAAATATTCTTATCCAATCCAAACAGAAGGCTCAAAAATAAAATATTAAACTATTTCAGTGATATTTACAGGTGAAGAAATACAGGCCTTGGTTCTCTTAATGAAAAGTCCCTAAAACTGTTTATACTGAGAGAGGTGAGATAAAGAACCTAAGAAGAGGGGCATTCCCCAAAAATGCAGTGGAGAGTTCACAACTGGGACCAGTAAAAGATGTAAACGCCAAAAAGTAAATAGTAATAAAATAACACAGGAGTTAAAAGAGTTAAGCATATTGTTTAAGCCACTGTTTTCTCTGGAAAAGGAAAAACAGAGTTTCTGAACTAAGGGATACACAGCTGAGGGTAGTCACTGCTCTAAGAAAAGTGGGATTAAGTGACCATATACCTACTGAACTATAAATGCTGAGATCCCACAGAGGCTTCCCCCACTGGACTCTCAGACGGCTACAAGATTTCAGTCCTAGTCCAGTGCCTGCCAATCCAACTTTCTGCAGTGATGGAAATGTCCAGTAACTGTGTTGTCCAATTTGGTAACCATTAGCTACATGTGGCTACTGAGCACCTGAAATGTCGCTAGTTCATCTAGAGAACTGGTTTATTAATTTAAACTTAAACAGCCACATACAGCTACTGTATTGAGTATGAAGAGCACAGCTCTAGGCAGACTGACTAGAGCACACTTCTCTGTGGAATCTGACCAGACCACAAGGCAAGGTGAAAATACTGAAACACTGGGAAACTTTAGGGTTCCCTAATAAAATCCACTTAAATCGCTCGACAGTACAGCCCAAAGTTCCTAAAAGCCTCCCCTATATGCAAGCTTCTCAATGGCTTTTTAAGTCTCCTTTTATTTTGAGCACAAAATAAGACATCTGAGGAAAGAGACACTAGACAGTAAGAAAAACAGAAAAAAAGCATACTTGAAGGAAACAAACTATTCAGAGAGAAAAAAAACTATCTTTACATTTCGAGAAAGGCAAGAAATACTGCATTTGGTAGACAAGTAATGTGGGGAAAATTTTTTTTAAATAAGATGAAGAATAGAAAAACAGAGAGCAGAAAAGAGCTCTCAGAAGTTTAAAAAACAGCTAAGATTTAGTAACAGAATTAGCAAAAATTAAAAACTCAACAGAATAGTTAGAAAATAAAGCTGAAGCTCTCCCCTCAAAAAAGTCAAGCAGAAGAAAAAGAGATGGAAAGTAGAAAGAATATTAGAGGACCAAGACAAAGGTGCCATATGCAATCACATAAACTCCAAAAAGAGAGCAATAAGAAACTGGAAAGGAGGAAATCAGCAACAAAATAATTAAAAAAAAAAAATCCTCAGAACAGGAGAATGTGACAGTACACATTAACAGAGCCTGCTGAAAGCCAGGATGATGGATGAAAACAAATGCTCACCATGCATGGTACATCACTGTAACTCAGAATAGAAGAGACAACAGACATTCTACAAAACCTCTGGAGGCGATAAAAACATATTACATACAAAGGATCAAAAATTAGACTGGCTCTGGACTTGGTAGCAACACCAGAAGCAAGATGAAAATAGCACAATGCCTACCAAATTTTCAAGAATATTACTCCATCCAGTTACTCTAATAATCAAGTGTAAGGATAGGGAAAACACTATGATAAGCTCTCAAAGTTATCTCCCATGCAATCTTTCTCCAAGAAGCTACTGGAAAATGGGCTCTGCTAAAACAAAATTAAAAAACTGAGGGACTCCTGAAATACAAGAAACAAGAGACCCAGCATACATGGGACATACAACAAGGGAACCTCCAAGATGATCATGAAGGGAGATCCTAGTCATGCACGAAACAGAGAAGGCCTTCAGTCTTAACAAACTGGAGGAGGGTGACTCAGGAGAAAGACTCTTTGAAACCTGTATTACCAAAATCCTTGCTGCTAAACAGATCTTTTTGTGCCAAGAACAGAATGCCCAGGTGAACCTGGCTAGGATTCTAATCTGTACTTGGCTTCTTGAACATGTGCTGGTAAAATTCCTGCTCTCCCTTCCATACCCAGCTGCCAGATCAAATGATGACACTCATTTTATCTATCCTAAGTAATCTGCTCTGACGTACTCCCCATGGATGGAGAGAGGGTATGGTGAAGCACAAAACATATTCCTACTGACAGCCAACACCTGCAGAGTTCTGCCAGATGCCTGAGTGTGGGAAGCCCTCCACCGTAGTTTTCTAGGACTCATTTATGCATGAACCTGTCCACTGCCTTTCTCTAAAGAAGGATCTATCTGGTCAACTCTCTGGGAAGCTGAGGTCTGACTACTACCCAGAGACTTTGTGTATCTAGGAGACTTCATCTAATGGCCGCTGTATTTGGTAGCTTATGCTTACTTCTCAAGTTCTCAAAACAAAACAAAAAAGATTATAAATGTATTGTATAGAGATACATACATAGGTAAAATTTTATTTATTTACTTACTTATTGGCCACACCCATGGCATACAGAAGTTCCCGGGCCAGGGATCAAATCCAGCTGCAGCTGTGGCAACATGGAATCCCGAACCCACTCCACTGGACTGGGGATCAAACCCGTGCAACTGCAGGGACAATGCCAGATCCTTAACCTGCTGTGTCACAGCAGGAACTCCCAAATTTTCAAGTAAAGAATGACTTTACTTCAAACTATCCTTTGTTACATAAAAGGATAACAGCTGCCGTGGAGGTGGCGGGGGGACAGCACAGGAGGCTTCTAAGGTACTGATAATATTCTATTTAAGTATGGTGGCTCTATGTTCACCAGTGATGCCTTTTAGAATAGTCTATCAATAGCGGTTTTTCCTAATTCCAGAGACAAAATCAAATACAAAAAATGAGAGCACGAACACTAATGTCAATTATTGCACATATATGATATAATTATTGCAAAACGATCACTTCACAATGAAAATAAAAATGTTTTAACAGGCAACTAAAGCAATCATAGCCTGATTACTGTTAACTCTGTTCATTTAATAATTTAAACAGATTCTCTTTATGTTCTACTCTTATAAGCTGGATGAATACTTCACAATGAGATACAATCACACTGGTTGAGTTTTTTCACAAACATAAGTGAAATATTTATGAGCTGACTGATTTCTTTTAAAGCCACCAATATAGGAGTTCCCTTCATGGCTCAGGAGTTAATGAATCTGACTAGGGTCCATGAGGATGCGGTTCAATACCTGGCCTCGTTCAGTGGGTTAAGGATCCGGCAGCAGTGTTGCTATGAGCTATGGTGTAGGTCTCAGTTGCAGCTCGGATCCCGTGTTGCTGTGGCTGTGGTGTAGGCCAGCAGCTGAAGCTCCAATTTGACCCCTAGCCTGGGAACTTCCATATGCTGCAAGTGCAGCCCTAAAAAGCAAAACACACAAAAAACCCAACCAATACATTTTTAAATCCCTGGATGCATGTTAATTTGCATGACCTGATTCTGATGAACAATTCTACATTCTTTGGAATTTGGTATCATAAACACATCTGTCTTGCCTGATGAAATGGGATTCCCCAATGACAACTGTATTTGTTTTCCTTTCAAGTCTCAAAAGACAAAACGCTCATAACTAAATTTAACATTTAATTCCAGAAGCAAAGATTATGGCTATGTTAACTCTCCTCTTACAATCCTAACATTCTATTCTTATTGGCATTACTGCATATGTCTTTTATTGTAAATCACTTTAAATTCTTTTAGGAAGCAAATTATTAAATTTAAACAATGTCACCTATAGTGACCTTATTCATCTGTACATTATTTTACTACATAAAAAAAAAACAAACAACTTTCTACTAAAGCATAGTGTCTGGCAACCACCAGAAATCTGTATTTAACAATTTATGTTCAAGATACTCTGAAAACAAAAAAGTATACTCAGTAGTAATGAACCCAAGCAGTATCCACGAGGATGCAGGTGATATTCCTGGCCTCCCTCAGTGGGTTAAGGATTCAGCATTACCAGATCAGCAATATAAAGAAAAGACAATATATCATGACCAAGCTGGATTTACATAGGAAATCAACATTCAAAAATTAAGTCAATGCCATTTACCAAGTTTACACAGTAATGGAGAAAAGTCATATGATCAGTTGAATAGATGAAGTACTATAACATTTGATTTAAATCAAGACCCATTCATGATTTCAAAAAAAAAAAAAAAAAAAACAGGAGGCTCAGTGGTAATGAACGTGACTATTATCCATGAGGATGCAGATTCGATCCCTAGCCTCACTTGGTGGGTTAAGGATCTGGCACTGCCATGAGCTGTGGTGTAGACGGCAGATGTGGCTTGGATCTGATGTTGCTGTGGCAAAGGCCGGCAGCTGTAGCTCCGACTGGACCCCTAGCCTGGGAACCTCCATATGCCGCAAGTATGGCCCTAAAAAAAAAGAAAAACCCCACTTTGATGATCAATTAAACACTTACAAGGCAACCAGAGGAAGCTGAAAGGATAATGTATAAATTTTGCTCTGGCACCTTTACCAGTTTGGGAACGTAACAGACAATAACAGGAAAGGGACAAACTACAGCTTCATTCTTTCTAAAGCAGCACAGAAAAATAATACTTTCCCAGATACAAAAAGAAGGTAAAAGATTAAGCAGCATTCTAGTGACAAAGCACTAAAAAGAAATAAAACTTGTTTACACATTCTGATGAAACACAACAGGTCAGCTAAAGAGTAGGATGGGATCAAACCTAAGCTCTCCACATAACGAAGCAAGAAGAACTTCCAACTATCAACTGGAGTGCAATAAACAAGTCTGTTAACTCCCCGGTGAGGGAGTCCACTCCGAGTTCTTAGATCAGTATAAGGACATTTGCAGTTATATAAAATGACACTAGTTACCTCTTGAAGTCTAGTGAGGCAAAAAATCATCTGTATTAATATTCACAGCTATTTACATTTTGATGCAATTCTTCTACTTAAAACGTATTCAAAAGTTAACACTAAGAAGCAAAAAGCATATACGGTATGCTTCTATTTATCTAAAGTTCAAAGCATAGAAATGAATTTATAACATTAGAAGTAAGAACAGTAGGTGCAGAACTGGCGTAGTGACTAGAAGGGGTACCAGGGGCTTCAAGGGTCTTGGCAATGCTGTTTCTTATTTGGGTACTGGTTACAAAGAGTATGTTCACTTATGAAAATTCACTGAGCTGTACACTTGTAGTTTATGCACTTTTCTATATGTATATTGACAGTATTTACCCCAAAAGCTATCATTTAAACTGGATACTTTATAAGTAATCCAATTCAAAACATGCAGTTTATAGGAAGAAAATACAAACGGGCAAGTCAATAAACATTTCCACTATTTCCAGGAAAATGCAAGTTAAAATAACAAAACACCAATTCCTCCCAAAGACTGGCAAAAATATATGAGTCTTGCCTTTAATATTCTAAAAATCATTTGGTAGTATCTTTGCCCTCACAGCTAGAAGGAGCATAAACTGCAGAGCACAAAGTGACAAACAGCTATTATAACTTTGAATGCCTACCATCATGAATGCTTTCTTAGCATTTACCTAGATAAATTCTCAACTGCAAGTACAAAGATGTTCATTGTAACATTGTAATAAAAAAATCAAAAATATAAATGTCTATCAATGAGGGACGGGCTAAACTATGGAACATTCAACATTATGAAACACAACCCAGTAGCTAGAAAGAATATTTTCTAAAATGAACAGCTCTCCAAGAGGTATTGCTAAGTGAAAAAAAAAAAAAAAAGAATATAATTTTGGAAGTGGGGCACTACTCCCTCTAAAAAACCCTATACTATATATGGCTTACAAAAATAAATGTACATACACATAAATCTGTCCAGAAGGATATACACCAATGTTACTATGGTCGCTTCAGTGAAAATGGAAGAGGTTACAATAAGGATGGTGGTCAAAGAGAAATAGCTCTAAGATGTTTCAAAAAGAGAACATATCCATTTGATACTTACGTAATAAAAGAAAAGAAGGAACAAAGGGAAGGAGGGACAAAAGAAGGAAAAAAGCAGCTGAGGCACAGCTCGTAAAAGTCAGCTTGTCAGTAATGACAGTTTTTCCATGACCCCACAAACAAAGTAAAAAATGATTAAATGTTAAGGTCGTTAGAAATAACCCACATCTCTTAGCCAAATTACTGTTTGCCATACTTTAAACTCAAATTAAATTTTTACAGATAATTAAAAACCACTTAAAACATAAACTAAGATAGGAACGATAATGACAAGTAAACTAAAAGTACACTGGCACTCCCAAGGATCCTTTGCCTAACAAAGGTACTCAACACCACCAATGAATTTACTTTAGAGCACTTATCTACATTAACTTGAAGTTTAAAAGCCCATGTTTTGCTTTTCCCTTCATGAGACAGAGCTAGATAGTAACGGATACAATTAAAGAAGTAAGCAATGGAGGTAAACAGTCAGAAAGAAAGCAAGTTTATTGAAATCTTTTTTTTTTTTTTAGGGCCGCACTTGAACCGTAGAGAAGTTCCCGGGCTAGGGGTTGAATCAGAGCTTCAGCTGCTGGCCTACACCACAGCCACAGCAATGCAGGATCTAAGCTGCATCTGTGACCTATGCTGCAGCTCGAGCCAACGATGGATCCTTAACCCTCTGAGCAAGGCCAGGGATCGAACCCACATCCTCCCTAATAAGAGTCAGGTTTTTTAACCCACTAAGCCACAACGGGAACTCCCTGAAACTCTTCTTATACACAAAATATGAACCCGTGAATATATGTGTGTGTGTGTATACAGATCAAGTCTCACAAGGATAAAGTTCTAGCAAAAAAGTTAAAAAATTATCAAAAACAATGTTCACTAATGACTGCACCCATTGTCTATTTCAGTCAAAACTATACCTTTTTTTTTTTTATCTTTTTAGGGTCAAACCCACAGCATATGGAAGCTCCCAGTCTCAGAGGTCAGACTGGAGCTGTAGCTGCCAACCTTAGCCACAGCCACAGCAACCCCATACCCAAGCCGTGTCTGTGACCTACGCCACAGCTCAAGCCAATACCAGATCCTTAGCCTATCAAGTGAGGCCAGGGATAGAACCCTCATTCCCATGGATACTGGTTGGGTTCTTAACCTGCTAAGCCACAAGGAGAATTCCTCAAAACCATACCATTAAAAAGAGAGAAAAAAGAAAAAGTTAAATAGCTATCTAAATTTACCAAGTTTTTTCAATCATTTCAATCATTTCATTTAAGCCAATTAGAAACATTCCACAGTCTGAAAACTCATGACATTTGCACTACTAAATACTAACCAGTTTCAGGCAAGGTACTATAAAGACTTTTCTTTGTTACTATTAACAGAGTCTCTGCCCTCCTAGGGTAGATCATCTAGGTGGAGAGAGAACAAATTTGAAAAGGAAGGATGGAGGGAGGCAATACAAGGAAGCATATGTTAAGTGCAAAATTCATGAAGAATCAGTAAGTGTGACAATCAGGTTGTAAGGCCTTAAAAGCCTAGAGCTTTAAACCTCTGGTTTCACAGATGACTGCTCTTTACACTACTGAAGAAAGTGAAAAGCAGAAAACTGCTTCATGGTGGCACAACCGGTGATGATGGAGCTAGGCTAGGACCTACCATCTCCAAGTTCTTTCCATCAGAAAGGGATCACAGAGGTCTAAAGGAATCAATTAAAACACTCAGAAGGAATCAAGACCCAAACAAGGCCTGGGCCTGGAGGACGAAGAGTACTCAGTCAAGGTAGGCCAAAAGAGACAAAGAGGCCGACTTCTTGACATTCTTTATGGTGCACACTGCACAGTAACTGGTTAGTCATGAGGAAGTTTTTCCAAAGTCTCAGGATATATGTTGGGTTTTGTTTCTCTGAAATTGTTTCAAACAATATGAATTATTAACAGCAAGCATTTTTTAAAAAATGAAAATGTCACCAATTTTTTTCTGTGTAAATGGCAAGCACACTCACTACATTTCAACAATTTCCTGTTATTACACAAGGTTTCCTTATAAGATGTAAAAGTTAAAACCACACACACCCACACTAAGTGGAACATTACTATTTGAAATCACTTCAGAAAGACTGGCTAGAATAACTGTATTATACCTCTTACCCGTTATTCAAAAGATTACCTTACCTATTCGGATTACTTATTATAGTCCTCAAAATGTTACATAAATATAGGGTACCATATAACCCAGCAATTCCATTCCTAGATATATATCCCTAAGTGAAATGAAAATGTATGTCTATACAAAAACATATATATAGGAAAGTTCACAGCAGCACAATTCATAACAGTCAACAAGTGGAAACAACCCAAATGTCCTTCATTTAACAAAAACAGATAAACAAAAGTGGTATAGGCATCAGTGGATATCATTCAAAAAACAAAAGAAAGAACTACTTGATAATGTGCTACAACACGGACCGACTTTGAAAACATACTAAGTGAACGAAGCCAATTACAAAAGCCCACGTATTTTATGATTTCACTTATATTCTATGTTCAGAATAGGCCAAACTAGAGAGACAGAAAGTAGATTATTGGTTTTCTAGGGCTCAAAGCAAGTGGAGTAGGGGGTGACTACTAGTAAGTACAAAGTTTGTTTGGGGGTTAAAAAAAAAGTTCTAAAATGATGATGTGGTGATGGCTGCACAACTCTGAACAGTCTAAAAGCCACAACCTTGTACACTTTAAATGGCTGAATTGTGTGGTACGTGAATTACATCTCAGAACAAAACAGTTAACTAGCTGGGAGATGACCAAGACATGAATAGTTCTAACTCACTCTACCCAAGAACTCATGAATGTTCAAGGAAATGAGAAGTTCTGAGGATTACTGCCACCTCAGAAATTGGAAAAAAGAGCACATACAAGTGAAACCACGGGAGTTCCAGTTGTGGCTCAGTGGGTTACAAACCCAACTAGTATCCATGACAATGTGGGTTCGATCCTGGCCTTGGTCAATGGGTTAAGGATCTAGTGTTGCCATGAGCTGTGGTGTATGTAGGTCACAGACTGGGCTCAGCTCCCATGCTGCTGTGGTGTAGGCCAGCGGCTGCAGCTCCCATTCAACCCCTAGCCTGGGAATTTCCATATGCTGCAACTGTGGCCCTAAAACACAAACAAACAAGTGAAGTCAGAAAACAAAACAAAAGAAACCAAAACATAAACAGAATGAAATCACAGAACAGAAAAAAAAGACCAAACATAAATATATCAAAACGTTAACAATACCTGTCCCTGCACACTGAGACTATGGTTGCTTTTTTTCCAAATTGTGTACAAACAGTATTATCTTTTCACAATTTTTGAAAATCCCAACAACACTTATTTCAATGGGAAAAATCGGGAGCCAGAATTTCTTATATTAAGGAACTAGATAAGGTGTATCAGTATAAAATACTGAGGGTTGAGTTAACCACTAACGAGAAGTATAAAATGTGAACTACACAATATTAAAGACACTGGTCCAATGTTGTTCATATGTGAAAGAGTTGATATTCTGACATCAACTTTTTTTCCTAATACAAATTACTGGGAGTTCTCTTGTGGTACAGCGGATTAAGGATCCAGCACTGCTAGGACTCAGGTTCAGTCCCTGGCCCAGGAACTTCCGCATGCCACGGAAACAGCCAAAAACAAAACAAAACAAAAAACCCTCACAAATTATTGGAAGGCATAAAATATCGCTGTTACAGGGAAACATCCAGTGAATGATGACTAGACAAGGAATAAAATGTTTGTCTTCCTGTTTCATGTTAAAAAACAAATTGATCCCATTATTTTTAGAATCTAGAGTTATGTCATTACCTTTAATAGAAGACTTTTTTTTTCCTTTTCGGCCACACCTGCAGCATAAGCAAGTTCCCAAGCCAGGGATCAAATCCAAGCTGGAGCTGTGACCTATGCCACAACTGCAGCAAAACTGAACTGCCTCAGGTCATTGATCACAGAGACAAGCCAGATCATTAACCCACTGCACCACAGTGGAAATGTCAATAAAAGGCTTTATAAAGTTACAAATTAACACAAAATGGCACCACTTTGTCAAATAAATAAAGTCAACTTTCATACTATTTTTTCTTTTAACAGATAGAAGGGGAAAATATTTACAATCTATTCTTCACACAGTAAAGGGTAGTTTACCTAGATGCTTCACGGAATGTATGCAAGAATTCATAAATCTCCTAAAATTGCAGGCTAAGTTATATGTATTTTTTTCAATAGAAAGAATTCCTAACTTTTATCAAACTTAAGATATAACTGCTTTACAGAAATAGTTGAACCACAGCCTAAAATAGCCTTCCGTTGCAAGGAATCCTGGAGATGTTCTTAAGGTTTGCATTGCCAGAGCTGCGGAGTAGGTTGTAGCTCTTGCACAGATCCACTCCTAGCTGGGAACTTTCATATGCTGGTGGTGTAGCCATAAACAAATAAACAAACAAACATTACTTCTGTGACCTTTATTCTTCCCAAATTTGCAAAAATCAAGATAAATAACTGGTGAAAAATAACTCTAGAACCCTCTCTGTGTATGTTAAGGTTTTCATGTAGCCTGTTCTTACCATGAGTAAATGAAGACATAGGTAGAGAAATTACTAAGAATGCCAATAAAAATATTCCATTTGGTAACAAAAGCTCATGAAGGCTTAAGAATAGCAACTGATATCTGTAGGACTTTAAAAATTCTTTATAGACCTTAAAAATGCAACTCCTCTATTTTTTAATAGACAAAAGGAGGTAGTTTTCAGAATATTATTGAAACTGAGTCCCCCTAAAATCGAGTTTCCCTAGCAAGATTATGATTACTCTATCTAAAACTTTATTCCCTTGCTTGTCTCCTCTGACCTCAATCCCTTGCTAACTGAACACTAATCAACCAGAGTTACATGACGAAGAGTGCTACTGCTAATAACATCATTAATGTACTAAAACTGCTGTGGTAGATATCATCATCAATGTGCAAAGTCAGGCTGTTTCTCCAGGGCAAGATGAGCTCACAGACCCCCATCCCACCCCCAGCAACAGACCACCTGGCTGGAGACCTGTACACCACAGACATCTCAATTCCCAAACCACAACTAAGAAATGTCATAGAAATGTCACAAGATGATGATTAATGCCAGCTTCTTTGTTCATCCCCTTGAAAAGATTCCTTACTCAAAGACCAAGAGGCAGTAAATTTGAGAATGTCTCCCACTCCCTTGCTTGGCACCCTGCAAATAAACCCTTACTTTGCTGCAAACAACTGCAGTCAGAGTTTGGCTTTACACTGTTTGGCTTTCTACAGCAAGGGCACAGGAGCCCTTGCTCAGTTACAGTATAATGCATAAAATATTATGAAACACATCTCTGAAAACTCAATTTAAAAAATCACACTGTCTATAAAATCACCTATCATGGAAAGGCAGAGTTGAAAAGGGCTTCTGAGATAATTCAGCCCACTATTTGCAAACCTTTTTGAATGCTTCACTGAAAGATCTCACCAAAAACTCTCAGATGTAAAACAAAAGGACAATTGATTAAGAGCCGGCCCCACCCCCTGATCCAACTCCTCACCTTCGCCTGGACCTTTCTCTTCTAAGGAATGTTAAAGAACATCACTTGAAACCAGTGGCCCAGGCAAACCCTTCATATTGCAGATGAGGAAATAAGAGACCCAGATTCACTGAGATCTGCCTAGTGGTTTGTTCATTCCTCAGATGATCTTTGCATTAAGCCAGTCACAAACTCCCGTAATTTTTGAGATATAAGGGCAGAGCTGTCCATGACTCTTTACTCTTGGTCTCTGTCTCCCTCTCATTTACTCCGCCTCTTTTTTCAGAGATTCTTAAGGCACATGGGCAAGAGAGAAAGAACATATACCTTACATACAATATTCCTAATCTCACAACAAAGCAAAGCCAGGTTTAAAATAATGAGTCATAGCTACCGACTGTAAAGAAAGTTTCACAAACATATATTCGGGAAGTTAACAACGAGAAATGGAACTGTTGTACTTAAGAAAAAGCATGAAGACCAAAAATATAGGAGGAAAAAAGTACAAAGTCGGACAGCTACCACAAAAGAGCAAATTACACTCTACACAAAAATATTTACCAAAGAGTATAAAACGTCTTTCAAATGTTTAACAAAACACCACAAAAAATTAGTTCTTCACTAATTACTCTTTGGTTTTGATTACCTGGAATCTTGATTTTAAAAAAAAATTCAGTGCATAAGGCTAAAGTCTAAAGTATCAAAGTTAAGTTACAACAGAATTCCACATAATTGATAAGCTTCAGAAGCAACATTCTAGAAGTTATAGAAAACAGTGTTTCCTCTAAGGAATTAAATAAGTTAATGAGTTGAAAGTAAAAAGAAACTTGAGCTAATGTGGTGGTGCTTCATATTGGGAAACACCAGAATATTAGGACTGAGACTGGAAGCTGTGTCAATATTACAATATTTTGGAAATAATACTTTTATCTTCAAGAGAAGCACATAGGTAGCCTACAAAATTCTCACAGAACCTACAATGGAGCAAGGGAATCAAAAATTCAAATAAAAGCTATGGTGTAAGAAAAGCTATGGAAGCATCTAACAAGGGCTGTGTGGTCTTTTTTTTTACATGGCTTCCTTGACTACTACCAATAGTGGAACTGAAATAGAAAAGATCTGTTTTGATTTTTTGTTTATGCGCTTACTGGGGGATGGAACAGGAAGTGATGAGGACAAGGCAGGTGGAGGTAGTAGCTGGGGGGGGGGGTTGTCAAAATGTGTGACATCCCACAGGTAGGTGTTTATTTCCATATAAATTTTTAGAAAAGCCATGAGCAACATTTTGTACATACTAACTACTCAGAGTAGCGCTCCTAGACACGCTGTCCATTGGATTCCTTCTCCTCCTGTAAAAGGCAGCTTCAGAAGCACTGAAGAGCAAGAGCAGCAGGGCAGATCACAAAACTGGTAATTCCTGTCCAGGCTCTACTACTAACTATGTCTGTGTAACTCTGAGAACTCCAAGTCCCGTCCATTACTTTCTTTACCTATGATGCGAAAACTGAGTCTAGACTATGGTTCTCCATGGGGGGGCAGCCCAGGTGCATTTTAGAAATCTGCTGGGTTGCTGAGTTTGTTTTTGTTTTGTTGTTGTTGATTTTTTGTCTTCTAGAATAACCATACCTCATTATATTTTCAACGACTTTCCTTTATATTACTTAGGGAATTATACTGATGTATTTAATTAAATGGGTAAAAAATTCATTAACTATGAATTTCACTTCAGGACGCTAAAGAGAGTATTACAAAATATTTATTAAGAAAAAGGGGCTTTGCGTTAGATAGAATTAAGAATTAATTGACTAGAAGATCTCAAAGGTCTTTCAAGTCCTATAATTTACTGATTCTATTAATACGCTGAACACTAATAATGAGACAAAACACACTGGTAAAGATATAGATGATGATTTGTGGGTAAGAACAAAAAAATGCTAAAGCTGCTTCTGTACTTGATTAAATTTGTAGGAAAGCAATTCTATCCCACTGTGCAGGATATCAGAATACTGTGTATTTTAAAGGATAAAATGACTAGAAAAGTCACTATTATAGCAGAAGCTTAAGAATACATGTTAAGGAGTTCCTGCTATAGCACAACAGGATCAGTGGCATTTCTGCAGTGCCAGTACACAGGTTCAATCCCTGGCCCTGCACAGTGGGTTAAAGGATCCAGAGTTGCCACCACTGAGGCACAGGCTTCAACTGCGGCTCAGATCCAACCTCTGGCCAGGGAAATCCATATGCCGCAGAGCGGCCAAAAAACAACGGCAAAAAAATACATGTTCAAAAGGGGGCCCTGAGGTTGGCAAAGATTCAGTCCATATGTCCACATGTCCCAACCATCAGTTTCAAAACTCACATTTTATGAAATGCACATGTGAAATAAACTCTGAAACATTAAGACAAAGTTAGAGAGACTTGGTGTTCTTTCCTACAACCCCAAAAGAGAGAATATGATAATATATTTCTGAAAAACTTATGAGAAATTATTAAAACAGACATGTGATGTTTTGAGGATCAACTTTCCTATTCCAGGAGGTTTTGGGAGGGGTGAAAGGTGGGAATCCAGAAAAGAAGGCATAATATTCCTTACCAAGCTATTCCAAAGTGACTGTAAACTATATTACTTATAAAAAAAGTTTTTAATTGGTAGAATGCCTATTATGAGCCAGCCCCCCCACATACACACACACACACACACACACACGTGTGTGTGTGTGTGCATGTGTACCCGAGTATTTATATTCACAGATTTATGTTTATATATCTCATCACATTTGATTATCATAACAAGCCTTCAAGGCAGATATTATCTTCCACTTCTTCTAATGAGGAACATGAGGTTAAATAGCACAGAGACGTCCAGGAATCAAGACCATTTGGAACAAAACCTTTCAGAAATAAGCCTAAAAGCCTCTGAGAAAGGAGAAAAGAGCGGTCAAAGACTATGCAAACTTGATTCTATAGAAGAGTCCAGTTAAGCAGCACCTACTGACCTAAAATGTATGAAATTATTTTTTTTATTAAGTCCCAGTGCCCCTATATGCCAAGACTTTAATATATGTTATCTTGTTTGATATTTCTCATATTTTATAGTATTTGATAAGATATTTATCATCTGATAGCCTCACTAATCCATCCACAAAGGAAGAAATGGAAAGTGGCTGCCAGGGAAGAGGACTGCAAAGGGACAGCACAAGGGAGTTTTGGGGGTGATGGACTACTCTGTTTCCTGATTGCGGTGGGGGTTACACAAATCTATACATATAGGAACACTCATTGATGAACACCAAAAGAAAAAAAAAGTCAATTAAAAAAAAAGTAGAACTGCATTTCCTTAACGACATGATTGATAACGAGTGTTTCTCCTAGACTTCATTTCCTTTCAATGCCACAGTCAGAGTATGCTTTCAGCTCATGAAATAACTTGATAGGAACACTTTAGTCCTTTAACAGCTAAGGATTTTTTTGGAGATTCTAATTAAATAACTGCAAATTTATCTTTTTTAAATAGTTAAGTTCTCTTGGCATATCAGCATTTTAAAAAATTCAAGTTATTATACAACAAAGTCAGACTTTACAAAAGTAACTGCCTTCCAAATTTCTTTGTAAGTGTTGTTACATGAGTCCATATTTAAATTAGGAAATAAGAAGTTGCTACTTCTTATTTCCTAATTTAAATTCCATTCCAAAATTGGAAAGGAGGGAGAGAAAATTTACTCAATATAGACTTCCATAGCGTGCCAAACATTACAGCACTCTCTTTATACTGTCTTATCTCACTGAACAATCTCTGCACCCCTGGGAGAGATATATTTTTCCAATTCTACAGAGAAAGAACATAGGGTTCAGCAAGTTAAACAATGTGGCCCACAGTTGCCAGGCTAATGAGATAGTGGGGCCAAGATAAGTCAGTTTTAAAATAAGAACAAGTTTTAGTGTCCCTGTAAATAGGGTATAAATTTACGGTATGTGGAAATTTTTAAGCAAAATTTACAGTCGGTGCAAAATACTGATTTGTCATCTCTAAAAATAGACACCTGTCAAGTATTTATGTGATATAAAATTCTTCCAACCAGGAAGTCTGAGATGATGCTAACAAGCTAATTTTAAGCACTGGATTTGACTAGTAACCAAGAAAGCAAGCTCGTTGGTATTTCTTGTTACCAACAACTAAAAATACCTAGCATTTTAAGTCAAGAATATAACTCATTAGGGTGATGTCCATCATATAAGCAGTAACTGAAGGGTAAAATATCATATACCCAAAGCTTTTTTTTCTCCCCTCAACTCTAAACTTCTTAAGGAATTTAAATTCCTACTCCTGGAATTCAAGGTCTTCTATTGCCTGGCCCAAATTAATTTTGGAAAATTTCTGTCTTCATCTTCCTAACACTCATAGCCATGGTTGAATTATTCCTATTCCCTAAGGTCAACATGTCCTTCCTCACGTCTAAGTTCTTATTCATATACCCTCTTTGTTCCACTTAAGGAAATTCAACTTATCCTATAAGACCAGCTCAGTTCTCTCCTCCTCCCATAACCATTCCCAAGCTACTAGTTCAAAACAGTTTCCTCCTTTTCTCAGAATTCCTGTAAGTCTTATGATGTACCCAGTGTTACTGTACTGAACTGGTATTTATTATGTGTCTCATTTCTAAGGACGGACACCTGTGACATCTATTCTTGTATCATCTACAGCATCTCACACTTACTTAGTAGCCAGAAAGAAGTGTTTTTTAATTTTAGGTTACAAATTAATTTAGAATTGTACTTAAATATATTTATGTGTTACATGTGATAAAAATATCTAATATATGCTGAACCTAGACATGGTATTACAATTTCCCCTTCAAAATAAAAACATTTTTTTTCTTTTTTTTTTATTTGTCAGTTTAGGGCCACACCTGAGACATGGAGGTTGGTTCCCAGGCTAGGGTTCAAGTCAGAACTGTAGCCGCTGGCCTACACCACAGCCACAGCAATGCCAGATCTGAGCCGCGTCTGCGACCTACACCACAGCTCACGGCAATGCCAGATCCTTAACCCTGAACGAGGCCAGGGACTGAACCTACATCCTGATGGGTGCTAGTCAGATTCGCTTCCACTGAGCCACGACAGGAACTCCAGAATAAAAACATTTAAAACATATGTTATCTTATGCCTAATGATAGCTTGTAAGCTAAGAAAGTCCAATGGCAAATTCCTGTACTTCCTTCTGATACCACTCATTTAAATCACAGAAAGTGTACTGGTTATCATTTGGCCATATACATTTCTCCCTGAAAGTCCAGGCAGAACTTTTACGATACACAAAATTTATAGAATACTACTACAAATGAAATTAACAGGCTAAAATTAAGGCATAAACAACTAGTCTTTCAAGTGGAAACTAAACAAAAATTATTCACTCCAGGAAATTAAAAATAAATCTACAAACAAAATATAAATACAAGTTGACACTAAGGATATCTGCTAAGCTTAAAAAAAGAAATCCATGGGTCATCCATGTCGATACTACCATAGTAAATCAGAAGATTCAAAAACAGGGCAAATCATCAAGTCCTGTAGTTTACCAAGGCAATACGACAGAATGGTTAAGAGTACAGGCTCTTACCTGGGAGGCAAAGCGTAGAGACCTGAACGAACTCTGTTACTCAATACTGTAACTATGTGGCCTTGGTGTAATCTTACTACACCCCCTTCAGTACCTGTGTAATAGTGTTACTATTAGTATTGAGAGAGTTAATAATATAGGTAAAGTGCTTAAAAGAGTACCTGGGATATGGTAAGTACTCAATAAATATATTGACATACATGTTGTAAGTTAATGTATTCTTTCAATTCATTTACTTTATCAAACATATTTAAGATATTATAACAAATATATATTATTCATCCAAGGCCAAGTAGGAGACAACATAATTATTCGTGTACTTAGATTTACTAGATACGCACCATTTTTCCTGTCTACTTCATTAAATTAGTTCCTATCCATAGGAAAAACACCTTTCTCTCACTTAGGACTCTCTACAACAATACTGTCCAATGGAAATATAATGTGACCACATATATGATTTGAAATCTTTAATGTTAGAACAGTCACATTAAAGAAAATAAAAAACAGGTAAAATTAAGTTTAACAGATTTATATATAATTTCAATATATAACCAAATTTAATAGATTACTAATAAGATAACTTACACTCATTTTTTTCAGAGAAGTTTGTGAAATCTGCTGTATATTTTAACCCTACAGCCCATCTCAATTTGCACTAGACACATGGCAAGTGCCCAATGCCACAGTGAATACCATCTGGACAGTGCAGTTTATTAATACACTTCTGCATGCGGAGTATACTATAAGGTAAGATTAAACTGATAATAAAAACTTCGCTGTATTAAATTTATTGAAAAGTAGTGTTTAGGCATTATAATTTATGAGTTCAAAATCTAAGACTTCTCTAACAGGCAGAACTTGAAAGGCCTAATTTCTTTTTTGTGTGTCTAGGGCTGCACTCATGGCACATGGAAGTTCCCAGGCTAGGGGTCAAATTGGAGCTACAGCTGCCAGACTATACCACAACCACAGGAACACTAGATCCAAGCCGCGTCTGCTACCCATACCACAACCCCCGGCAACACCAGATCCTTAACCCACTGAGCAAGGCCAGGGATCAAACCTGCATCCTCATGGATAATAGTTGGATTCATTACCACTGTGCCAACAACAGGAACTCCAAAAGGCCTAATTTCTTTATTTTACAAATAAAGAAACTCAGACAGAAGTAATTTGGTGGCACCAGTAGGGGCTCCCAGGATAGTCTCCTTTTTTAGTCCTAGGCCTCTACAATGGAACTTAACTCCTCTTCGAGATCAGGCTTGCC
Organism: Catagonus wagneri; assembly: GCA_004024745.2. Taxonomy (NCBI): domain Eukaryota; kingdom Metazoa; phylum Chordata; class Mammalia; order Artiodactyla; family Tayassuidae; genus Catagonus; species Catagonus wagneri. Next base: position 15,822,692 of record PVHT021183518.1, on the reverse strand, counting down.
CCGAACTAAACTGAAGCCTGTGGTCAGACAGGCCATGGGTTTGAAGGGTTTGAATCCCAGCTCTGCCACTTAATAATTAAGACTTCCTTAATTTTAAAAACAGGGGTAACAGCAGTACTAAGTCAGGTCAACAGCAACTCTTTTAGGAGTTGTAGTGAAAATCTGATAATACATGCAAGTGGTTGCAGCAACAACTGGCTCACAGTATATACTTAGTAAATATTAGTTTTTATTACTGTTACTAGCAGCAGACTGATGCAGCTAAATTAAGATGAGCCTGTTTGAATTTAAATACAACTGTTTCATCTGAAAGGCAACAGTGTGACCAACTTTTTCCAGTGTTCTAAGAGTAATGGTGGGTCTCTTGTACACAAGCAGCGGGGAGCCCTGACTGGCTCTCTTCAGGCCAGGCTGAGGTCACAGTGCACTTCCTGACCCCTGCCTTACAAAGACCGGAGAGCAGAACTACCCTTTCTTCCTTGACCAGATGACACAGAGGTAGGATCCTTCTCCACTGTGACTTGCCAATGTGGTAAGAAGCGGTGAAGTTCCACTTCTTTGAGCAGAAACCCTTTCCTGCCCTCCCCACAGGGTCTAGGAAAGTAAAATATGTAACATTACATTTGCTTTCCTTTTACTCACACCTTCTGAGTTGTAATCTCTCATAAAAACCATTCTCTTGGAGGGAGGAAAAATCCTGCTTATGAAATCTACCCCTGAAATACAAAATCTGCCTTTAATCAGATTAAGCTACTTGCCGAGGACACAGAGTGAGTCAGTGGCAGAGCCACGCCCAGAATCACAGTGCAAGTCAACTATTCAACTCCAAACTACAATGAAGTCAATTGATGATAACTTGGTGGTACGTGGGAAAACTAGTCCTGTAGCAGAGCAATTACAAAAATAATGTGATGCTTTGTTTAATAAAATACAAGTTCAGAGTCAATAATTTTAAACACTATAGTAGAGACTAAAGAATCCCCTTGGGGTCAATGGGAAGCTACCTTTATGAGTATTATTTATTAATTCCTTATGGAAATACAGTAATGGTACCGGAAAAAAAAACATCAAAGACAGAATTCAGGACTATTCAGAATCTAATACAAGCTTTGCAATGAGTATGTAACTCTGGACTCTTTCTAGCTCTCCACTTTTAAGAATCTAAGAAGATCAAACTAAATAGATGCTGCCTAGGTGAGTGGGATCTAGGTGAACTTCTGGTACAAAGGAAACACTGAGTGCTAAAAATTACTTCCAGAGAAGAAAATGGAAAATGGTATTAAGAGCCAGAATCTGAAAAAGCAAGATCCACAGAGGCAGCCTAAGACAGTCAAGATGTTTTGAATATAAACCATTTAAAGGAAACAAAAAGCAAGCATGACTCTAAGGGCAAGGCTTTCAGGCAACTGCCATGTTGGTGAGGGATGTGGCTGCAAAGCCAGCACAGTCTCCATCCCAAATCAGTAATTACTGAGCATGAAGCCAACATTACCTTTTTTCTCCCAAGTTATAGATGGATAATAATCTCCTGTTACTTCAGCGGCAAGCTATGAAGGCTGCATATACATGACCGGATTTTAGTGTTGGAATTTTTTTTAACTTGCAGCCAAAGTAACCTGATAGGAATTTGCTAATATTTGTAATGATGGCTGTGCTTCCCAGTACCTGGGTCTAAGCAGACCATAAATCATGTGATTCACTGCAATAACTACTGCTACACACCCAAGCATTTCTAAGGAGAGCAGTAAAGAAAAGGTTTTCCTGGGATTGAGGTTGAAAATCTCTAAAGCTTGACTGAGCTTTACTGAGACAAAATTCACTTAACATAAAATTCACGCATTTAAAGTGTACTTTTCAGTATATTCATGGAGTAGTGCAACAATCACCACAGTCAATTCTGGAACATTTTCATTACTCTCACCTCAGGCTGAAGAGCACTTGTGGTCTCCTGTATTTAATAGCTCTTTTTCCAGTTAGCCACACGGTTCCTGCTCACTTGATTCAGGCCAGAGCCCAAAGGTCAGTTTTTCAGAGAGGCCTTCCCTGACCACCCGAGTTAAACCTGTAACACTAACCCCTGTGCAGCACACACTTGCTGCCACCCTTTCCTCCACCTGCCACCCTTTCCTCCACCTCCCCCCTTTTTCCCCTAATTCCGATCACACTTAGCTTTCTAAATTTTTTATATATTGTCTGTAAAGTTGAAGAGGGCAACAATTTTGGTCTGTTTTATTTACTGCTATACTCCCCAGGTCCTAGAACAGGACACTGTTGTAAATAGTTCACGTACAAGAAGGGGAAAAGGGGGAGGGAGAAGAGAGAGAAGGAAGCGGCTTCGCTACGATTAATTTCACTAGCTTGTGGGATCTTTGTTCTAATTCATTAAATCATGGGGATTTTTACAACATTTTTCTCCTTTAGAATAAAAGTTTAACCACAGAAAATGAAAATAAATGAAGTTAACTAAACTTAGCACCACTGCAGATGTCATATCCATGCCTTATTTTAATTATTCCTTTTTTGGGGGGGCCCCACCTGTGGCATATGGAAGGAAGTTCCTAGGCCAGGGGTCGAATCAGAGCTATACCTGGTGGCCTGCACCACATCCACAGCAACTCCAGATCTGAGCCACGTCTGTGACCTACACTGCAGCTCAAAGCAACGCTGGATCCTTAACCTACTAGTCAAGGCCAGGGATAGAACCTGCATCCTCGTGGATACTACTCAGGTTCGTTTCCTCTGAGCCACAACAGGAACTCCCCATGCCTTACTTTAAAAATTCATTCCCTGATGATTTATGTACACCTATAATTGAAATAAAATCCATTAAGAAAAAAAAAATTCATTCCCAACTTTTCATTCCTTCCAGTATTGCAAGTGCCTAAACTTTGTCTTTTTTTTTTTTCCCTGTATTCTCCAGGGTACAAAGTCACTTTCTTCCAAAAGTCTACAGTCTATATGAGCAAGACGTTCACAAGTTACTGCATGCTGCCTTTTTTTTTGTTTCTTTTCTGCTTTTATTTTTGATTATTAAAAAAAAAAGTATGGGAATAGCAAACACCTAATAAGTACCAAAGAATTTGTAGAGAAAAAAATGGTAATCTAAGTGAAGTGCAATAATCAGAAACTGCCTCCTAGAGGAGAAAGGTAGTTATAAAAGATGAATCTGAGCTATCGAATAGAACCAAACATACAATGACTTAACACACAGTTTATTTCTTGCATATGTAATAGTGGCAGGGTTGGTGGGAAGTTCAGGTAGCTGGATAACTCTCCTCCATACAGTTACTCAGGGATCCACGTTGCCTCCACCATGGCTCTGCATTCCCCTAGTTCCACCTTATGGCCAGCAGAATAGGTAACAACACAGAGAGCCACAGCGTATCATTTCTACTGATGTGCAGTTGCTAGGACATAGTCATGAAAACAAGAGCTAGCTCCAGGCTCAGGAAGAAGAACAAATTTTGGAAGACAGCTAGTACTCTCTGACACACATAGGATTTGAAATGAACCATGAAGGGGAAGTAGAAGTGGAATGTAAACAAGAATGAAGGAACCACATGAATAAAAACAAGCAAGTCAAAGCTAAGAAGAATACCATGAGAGTGTGAAAGGACAAGTCTGGCTATATTCTAAAGAGTAGTGTGAGAAGATGAGCTTGGTAAGGTCAATGGTTCCCGATATAAACTGGAGACCAAGTCCAATACAAGTCAAAGTTTCTACCAGTCCACAATGAAGTGAGAAAAATAAGTATAAGCTGACAACTTGGTTACAGTACTAAATTAATTATTATAAATTTGTAATTCAATTTCCTATGACTTCCATATAATGTGATATCACAATATTAAAATGTCATGGTTTTTTATTATTAATGTTTTTAGAGGAGTTCCCATTGTGGCGCAGCAGAAACGAAGCCGACTAATATCCATGAGGATGAGGGTTCAATCCCTGGACTTGCTCAGTGGGTCGGGGGTCCAGTGTTGCCATGAGCTGCGGTGTAGGTCACAGATGCAGCTCGAATCTGGTATTGCTGTGGCTATGGAGTAGGCCGGCAGCTGCAGCTCCCATTCGATCCCTAGCCTAGGAACTTCCATATGCCGTGGGTACAGGCCTAAAAAGCAATTTAAAAAAAGGTGTTTAGAGAGTTCCCTGGTGGTCTAGTGATTAGGGCTCAGCACGTTCACTGCTATGGCTCAGGTTCAGTCCCTGACTTGGGAACTGAGATCTCACATCAAGCTGGTACATACTAGCGAAAAACAAACAAAACAAAAAAAGTTTTTAAACACTCAAGTAAAGCTATCAACAATTCTAAGATAATGCCCTTTACTGACTATAACAAATTCAGTCTTTGTCCTGTAGTCAATGGGGATTTACTTTCATCTTCCAGTTTATTATATAACTTTAATTTTTTAATATTTCCTAAAAAACCTTATTGCTTTGTAAATTAGTAATGATTTATTATTTCTAAATAGATATTAGGGTTTAAATAAAAAAGCAGGAGTTACCTCAGAGTGGGCAAAACGTCATATATATACACACACACACACACACACACACACACACACACACTATGCTCAAAATACATGCCCTAAAGATTGAAAAAAATAGTTGACTCTTTTGGACTGAATTTCATACTCTTATATAAACATGTAACACATACGGCAAATATTAACCTCAAGAAAGGAATTTAAGGAAGCCGTAAAAGCAAACTGAAAAACAATCTGCCAAAGTATTAACCCAAAATTTCCCTTGCTAAAATACTTTTATTCTAAAAATGACATAATATACTAATTTCCAAATTATTTAATATAAGTTAGAGTGGGAAAGGTTAGTTACCATTAAAAATAATAATAAAAACTAAAATGCTGTCTTCACTAGAGAAAATATATGTCATCATTCGACTGAGATAAAAATAACAATTTTATTTGGAATAAAAGGGTATTAAATTTAAACAGTAAAGTGAACACGTAGGAACTCCTTATAACCAATGGAAAACCGCACTAGTATTAAAGAGAGAAAACTAATTCCTATCTAAAAGAACCAAGCTCTATAAAAATCACGTTTTCTACCTTTTCTCCTATAACTACTAATGGCGGGGCTTTAAAGATGACACTGCACAGCAACCATCTTCAAATGGAGAGAAAAAAGATGTCTGAGAAATTAAAGTGGTGCAAATTCCTTATTGGAAACCCTGTATATCTGTGTGTCAATAAGTTCCAAACACCATGTAAATATTAGCCATGCACCTTTCCAATCAGTTTAGAATTATGCAGCTCAGGGGTGATGCAATCAACCATGCGAGGAAAACATCTGCTGATAATTTCTAAAGTTAACAGTTTCCAATAGTAGTATGTGCCTCTTATCATAATGCTTTCCATGGAAAATGCTCAAGTATTCATTGGTGAAAGATCAGCCTAAGTGGAACTATTATCAAAAACTACTTATACCACATTGCAGTCTGTTAATGTTTGGATAATTAGTGAGGTTCTAAAGAACTTTCTGCTTAATTGAGAGTAACTGCTTTTTAAAAATTTAACACACACATACCGTTACCAGGATAAAAGATCTGAAAAGTTATTTATGCAAATAAAAAGGGTTTCAGTTTGCTGAAACTCAATTTACCACACATTTGGAAAAATGAAGTAGTATTTTACAAACAGTTCCATTTAATTACTTAAAAATGGAGCCACTTAAAAAAAAATGTCTGGCAAACAGATTACTAAATGTTACATACTTGGACAAACATTCGCATACATATACACATTGATCACACCAGTTTTAGTCATATTAAAATTTCATGGCTAAGATTTATTACATGTATGGACAAGCTGTAACTCTCCCCTAAGCTATGAACAAAAAAAATAGACACTAGATCTACATTGGGGATTTTATTTTGCACAACACAGCTCTTGCTTATAATACTCTTCTAGTGCTACTATCCAAAAATGACAATAATATAAGGTAATGAGAAAGCTAAGAGTTATATGACATTGAAATAACCTCAGAAACTTAAAACAAGAGTCTCATCTAGGATCACAGAGACCAATGGGAAGTCCCACAAATTAAGTGAACTTAAAAAGATATACATGTCATTATTTCCAAATGATACCTATACATTTTAAAAGACTAGCTTGGGAAGCTATAGCACTTACTCCAAAGCCTCAGTGCTTGTAATATCTTTAGAATTCCTTCTGGAAATCCCTGAAGAAACTTTAACACACTCTATTGATCATCCTTAAGGAATCTTTTAACTTGGAAGCAGATTTAAGTTTTTAAAGCAATTAAAGAATCAGGAGGGCCTGCTCTAGAGAATATGATGGATCATCAAGCATAATAATATATATTTGATCAAAATGAGACGTAAATATAAGGCAATAGCAATTTTCTTGTGAGGCAACCCTGGAAAAGTAAAGCATCCCAAAGTGATTGCTTGGAGCACATTTCTCACTCGTATGTCAACGTCAATCAACTTTTACAACCAAGTATCACTCAGTCCAACTCTCTCATTTTACCAGTAAGAAAACTAAGATTCCAAGAGGTGAAAGAAATTACCCCAGTCACTTAACTAGTTAGAGTCAAACAAGAACTAGAAGTCCTAACTCCCGTTCAATATTTTTTCTCATACACTGCCTGTGGTCTTCAAGGCTTGAGAAGAGGAAAGTAGAATTGCCTTTAAAATCCCGAGTGTTTCAAATTAAGGCAACTGAGAATCTCCAAAATTCTCTAAGAATCTGCAATTTAATTTTAAAACACAAACACATTTAGAGATCTCGATTCCAACCGCTGTATGGGAGAGTGAGGGAATACAGAAAACTGCAGAAAAATCAACTAAAGAGGTTAGGTCCTAAACGAGGTCCACTTTAGCAAGGCTACACTTCTTACAACTCAGTCAAAATGTATGAATATGCTTTATTTCCTATGTGGACTTTTTTTAATTTAATGAGTTGTCATCATGATTGTTTAATAGCACTTACTGAGCATTTACAGTGCCAGACAGTATGGTAGGCACTTGCATCACCTCATTAATCCTCACCACAACCCTATGGAGGCAGGCGATATTATATCATATCCTCATTTTAAAGATAAGGAAAATGAGATCCACAAAGCTTATGTAACTTACCCAGTCATAAAAAAGCATGGCATGCAGATCGTATTTTCCAATGATGGCTACAAAAATATCTCCTATCCTACATGATTTTTTTTCCTTAATAAACTTTTGTTTTAGAACAGTTTTAAATTTAGAGAAAAACTGTGTTGACAGTATAGAATTCCCATTCACCCCACACCCAGCTTCCCCTATTATTATCTTACATTAGTTCATTTGTCACAATTGATGAACCAATAGTGACTTAAATAAAGTCTGTTAGTGGGGAGTCCCCATTGTGATTCAGTGGTAACAAATCCATTTAGTAGCCATGAGGATGCTGGTTCGATCCCCGGCCCTGCTCAGTGGGTTAAGGATCTGGCATTCAGGAGAGCTGTGGTGTAGGTCGCAAATGAGGCTCAGATCTAGCATTGCTGTGGCTGTGGCACAGGCTGGCAGCTACAGCTCCGATTGGACCCCTTGCCTGGGAACCTTTTAAAAAAGACGATAAATAAATAAATGCCCTTAGTGTTTATCTAATGTCCTTCTGTTCCAGAATCCCATAAAGATACCACATTATATCTAGTTACAATGTCTCCTTAGGCTCTTCTTAGCTGTATCATTTTCTCAGATTTCCTTGTTTGTGATAACCTAGGATATGAAAACACAGAGACCCAGACATGCTTCTTAACTCTCCTAAACAATTTTCTATAAACCGAACTGCTTATCCTTAGAATTTTTTTTTTTTTTGTCTTTTTGCCTTTTCTAGGGCCGCACTCACGGCATATGGAGGTTCCCAGGCTAGGGGTCTAACAGGAGCTGTAGCCGCCAGCCACAGCCACAGCCACAGCAACGCAGGATCCGAGCCGCATCTGCGACCTACACAGCCCTCGGCAACACCGGGTCCTTAACCCACTTAGATATGCCAGGGATAGAACCCACAACCTCATGGTTCCTAGTCGGATTTGTTAATCACTGAGCCTCAACGGGAACTCCTATCCTTAGAATTTTAAAAAAAGTTCATGTGTTGTTAGTCAGTGGGGTGGACCTGAACTGGCAGACCAAGCACATTTGGAAAATAAATCCTACTATAATACAAACCTCCAATGCCAGTAACTATGTTAATACATAATATACTCAGAAGAATATATGAAAGAGCCATCAGGGTTTATAAGACCATGTGACCCCAAATATAAGTAACATCATTCCCAGTGATAAGACTAAGGAGGTAATATGTCAACTTCTTTTTAAGCAGTTATATTTGCTTTCCACAGTTATAGAAAAACAAACAAGAATTTTCTAAATATTCAAATAATTCCTATCTACTTTCATTTAAGAGCAGGAGTGCTTATAAAATATTATTAAATTTATTATACACATTTTAGGATTAAGTTGTAGCCAGTGCTAATTATAACATGTCTGAAAAAAATTTTAAGCTAACTAGATTAAAATTCTATTTATAAAGGAAAAGTCTAAACCACAGAAACAGTGCTTAGTTTAGAACAAGAACATGTACATAACTGCCAAATGCAATCCCTGTTTAGATGTCACTCTTAACTGAAACTCTGTAATTACAAAAAACCAAAATGAATTTCTAAGTGTTTCAAGATGAAATAGTCCTGGCATAATTTCCAAGGCTTGTAACTACTTTCCTGAAAAGGTAAATACTAAGTTTTAATTTAATATAATACTAACTCTAGAAGTTAACGTAGATTGAACATTTGATTTTACTGTAAAATGAAATTCAGAACCTTTTATATTAACAACTGAATGTTAACCAAGAAAAAATTATTGGAGGCAAAGGCCAATGCTGACTCCCTACAGCCATGTATGGAGAATACAAACCTCCAAGCTTAATGAGTGGATTTTCAAGACTCCTCATGTACGTTAAGTGAACATCTGCCCAACAGAGAAATGCATCAATGACACAGTCACTCCCTCTTCAATCATATGCAGACAGGCTTGTCTCTACCACTCCCCTGGAACCAAATCAGCAAAAAAGTCCGCTTGCACACTGCCAAATCCAATGGCTACTTTTCTGTTCTCATTTTACTCCGCCTCTCGGCAGCATTCCATATGAATGGCCACTTCCTGTTTGAACTGCTGGCCTCTCTTGACTTTTGTTGACACTACTCTCTGGGTTTCCTTCTGACCTCACAGCCCCCTCTCAGGATCTGCTTGGTTGGCTTCCCCTCCTCTACTGGACCTTTAAGTACTGCTGGGGCTTCCTATCCCTCAGACATTGGTTGTCCTCTCTATCCTTTTCCCCTCCTTCCTCCTCTACATTCTCCTCCTGCTGACCTTTCCAAACTCTTATCTCCAACCCAGTCCTCTCCTCTGAGCTCAACACACAGATTCAGTGGATTACCTGACACTGGATGTCTAATAGTTCTAGCAAACTGAACACTTTCAGAATAAACGTCATGATGATTCCTCCCCCTTCCTCCACCCCCGACTCAGCCCTTGTTTTTCTCCATCGATGTAAATGGTATCAGCAACCACCCGGATTCTCTACCAAGAAACCAGAAGTCATCTTTCATTCTTTCCTTTCCTTTCCCTCACTCCCCAAATCCAATAAAATTAGCACGAGTCTCCAAAATATATCCTAAATCTAACACTTCATCAACTTGCGTTGCCACCACCTTAACCCAGGTCGTCATCATCTTGAGCTTGGACTACTACTGACTTCCTTTCTTTCATTCTTGGCCAAACCATACCATCACCTACCCACTCTTCACCTTATGTTCCTATCCCGTAAGTAACTCGTTGAGATTGTCACTGCTAGAAAAATCCTTGGGAGATTAAGACAAAGAGAAATAGGAAAAACAAATCGTGGGGTGGGTGAAAGGAATCACAAAATCTCAAAAAAAACCCTAAAAAGTAGTTATTCTATTTTCAAGATATGCCAGAAGTCACATGGAGTTACATGGGATTTTTCTTCTCTCCAGCTTTCGTTGAAACAGTCTTCTCTAGAGCCCCGCTCAATTCTTCTAGACTTTTTAAAATCCTAAACTGGACACTTCTGAGTATCATCCCTTCCATTAGGAAAGCTATTTTATTCCTTCCCATATTAATTTCTCACTTAGACCCCAAATGGAAAAATAAAGGGGCATGTTGAAAACAAGTCTTTAGGTAAACACGAGGAGCCTAAGGAGTAAGTCAGGTCATTAAGGTCACCATTAATTTGTAACTTACTAAATACAAATTAGGAACTATATACAAATGATTTGGAACAAAGAAACAGTTTCATAAATGGACACCAGACCAGTTCTCAGAAGTAAGAAAAATCTACCTTATATATCACAAAACAATATTCTTTTGTCCTGTGTCTCACCTTATCCTTCTAATAATCATACTGAAGATGAATCCCATATTGTCTCTGTATGACTAACACTGCCCTGGGGGCACCACAAGAACTTAAAATCCAGGGTATCAAAAAGCCAACACTCCCAATCTAATTAAATAATTTACCAACAAATGGAAAAAATCAATTTCTGCTTGGTCTAGGTATTGAAAACCAAAAGGACAGAGCTATTCCAGCCTTAAAATCCAATGAAGATGGTAACTGACTCTGAAAGCCAAAAGAAAGCTGAAAGTCATAAATGGCCTCAAAGAATTCTTAGGCACAGGAGTGAGTACCAAATTCTCCAAACCTGAAAGAATTGATGTTTATAGAAAGTAAACTACAAAGGTAAGACTGTATCATTCTGTCTCTTAAATAAGTATCTTATGGGCCAAAAAATTGTGGAGTTTTTTTGTTTTTTTGCTTTTTTTTAAGGACTACCTCCACTGCATATGGAAGTTCCCAGGCTAGGGGTCAAATCAGAGATACAGCTGCCCCTCCATGCCACAGTCACAGCAATGCCAGACCCAAGCCACGTCTGCGACCCACACCACAGCTCACGGCAACCCTAGATCCCAGACCCGCTGAGCAGAGCCAGGGATCTAACTAGCATCCTCATGGATACTAGTCAGACTCATTTCTGCTGCACCACGATGGGAACTCCCAAAAAACTGTTAATGGACTGAAAAATTTAGGTACATATTAGTAAACTACCACTTCTTGAATGAAATGAGTAAGAAACCACACATGTAAGTGTAGTGATAGAAAGATAACATATCCAAAAGTAATATGAGCTGGCGTAAAACAGACAACTAATCACTCCCTCAGAGAGCTGCCAACCTGTAAACAATTAAAAATTACCCTAACCTAGTCACTAGTATTTTATATAAGTCAGTCCTGGTCCCACCACAGGACAAATTAAACTCTCTGGGCCTCAATTTCTACACTAGTAAAACAGAACTAAAGATGGTACCTACCTCATGGTTACTATGAGGATTAAATGACATGAGGTAAGCTGTTTTGAGAAGCTCCAGGAACAGAGTAAGTGTTCAATAAAGACTGGCTACTACGGCTTTCTCCAAAAGTTACTTGAAGTCACATCCATGACTTAACACTACCTCAAAGCTTCACAATCCTCAGGACAGTGCTAGACACTGTGGATGCTCAGTGTTTATTGACTAAAGACTAATAACTCATATGAAATATAGACCTTGAAGCTGAAGGAGATTTTAAAAGTCACCTGGAACAATTTTGCTTAACTCGGCAGTAAGACTCATGGGAGATTATCAAATCTTTGCTTAAACACTTCCAGGAACAGAAACATGCCTTCTCAACAAGACATATAAAAACAGCTCTAATTACTAGAATGTTCCTTTTGAAGATTTCATTGTACTGATTACTATCTCTCATAACTTCTTATCTGAAAGGCTGAATTCACTAGAGGGCATCACAATATTAGGGAAAATGATCTATCAGGGGAAAAAAATCATGAAAAGGAAAGAATCATTAACATTTATTCTGGCTAATAGAGAAACATTACACCCAGTTGTATAAAACATATATGTTAAAAACTATCCTGTTTAAACATACATTAAAATGTACAGAAGGAACTAAAAGGAACTTAGGTTATAAAATCATAAATCACATGTCTTTGTATACATATAAGGTAATTCAAATTATTATCAATCTTGGGCTCTTTCCAGCTCCACAATAAGCCCTCCCAAAATTTCTCTGCAATTTCAGTAACTGTATGTTTATAAGAGAAAAGCATACAAAACCAGAGTGATTTACTGTTGCTCTTTGCAGCCATACTCCACGTCATCACCAACTTTCCATAAAAAGACCCAGTCCTAGAGAGAAAATTAACAACTTCTATAAGAAAATTCAAAATGGATCTGTGTATAACCAGTTATTTAAATGATCCAAAACCAAATTATTTGAATACATCTACATTCATTAACAGAGTGATGATACCAACTGTAAAGTTTTCTCGGGCTCCAAGAGGACCCAGAAGAACTGCCCTGGAATAGCCTCTCGCTGCCACTCACCAAGAGAAAAACACCAGGGAAAACTAGGCACTGTTCACAGCACACTCTTCCCACTCAGTACATTCCACTTCTATGTGAAATTTTATAAACCCGTAAATTGTAGGTAACTGAGAGACATGCAGAGACATCCTGTCAGGAAGAGGGTTCAACTGACTTCACTCACTGCTCATTGCTCCTCCCCCACAAATCACTCTTCTATCTCTGTGGGCAAACCATTTCGGCATTTTCCATACAAATCTGTGGGATTTTCCTTACTTTCCTTTGAACCAATTACATATCATTTGCCCAATTCCATCACTAATTATGAATTAAATAAAATCCTTAACACATTTATTTTTATATCTGTATAAGTCAGTATACTGTCATTTAACACATTAGTTAAAAACTAATGCTACTAATGTCACATGTATGAGAAATAAATCACTGTTCCTAAAAATTATTGAGATTTGGCAGACTCCTCATTGCCACAGTTTAACCCAACATACACTGACTGATAGACTTACTTCCTTGAAGTTAGATGTGGCCAGTGTGACCAGGGTTTTTTCCCAAAAAATATTTAGGAAAACTGAAAATAAATGAAATGAGTATGAAAGGTAATCACCTTCTGTCTCTCTGCAAAAAAGGTCTTTCTAAGACCTGCTCTATCAAAAATATTTTAGGGAGTTCCCATCATGGCTCAGCGGAAATGAATCTGACTAGTAACCATGAGGATGCAGGTTCGATCCCTGGCCTCACTCAATGGGTCAAAACTCTTGAAGAAAGTATAGGGGTAAATATTCACAACTTCAGATTTAGCAATGGATTCTCAGATATGACATCAAAACCATGAGCAACAAAAAACACATCTATTGGACTGGATCAAAATTTAAAACTTCAGAGCTATACAACAGAAATTAGGACAACACTGTAAATCAACTATACTTTTAAAAAGTTTAAAACTTCTGGGAATTCCCTGTGACCTAGCTGTTAAGGATTCTACATTGTCACTGTCGTGGCTAGAGTTCGATCCCTGGCTCAGGAACTTCTGCATACCTTGGACATGGCCAAAAAAATAAACAAAAATAAATTTTCTGTACATTAAAAAACATCATCAAGAAAGCGAAAGGACAACCCACATAATGGGAGGAAACTTCTAAAAAATAAGGGGTCTAATATCCAGAATATTAAAGAACTCTTACAATTTAACAACAAAAAGATGACTTTTTTTTAAGTATGTAAAGGATTTGAATAGACATTTCTTCAATGAAGGTAAATAAATGGTCAATAAGTATGTGAAAAAATACTCAATGCCACCGTCATTAGGGAAACACAAAACAAAACCACGGGATACCACTACCTATCCAACAAGAAAGGTTAAAATTTTAAAAATGGAAAATAATAAGTATTAGTGAATAAAACCTGGAACGCTCATACACTGCTAATGAGAGAGTAAAACTGTGCAGCTGCTGTGGGAAAATAAGTTGATAGTTCCTCAAAAAGTTAAAGATAGATTTACTTTATCATGACTTTCCATTTCTAGGTATATACCCAGAAAAACTGGAAACAAGTACTCGAATACTTGTCCACAAATGTTTATTTATAGCAGCACTATATACCATAGCCAAAAGGTAGAAACAACTCAAATGTCTGTCAATGGATGACTGGTTAGACAAATTTTGCTACATACATACAAGAGAATCTCACAGGCATACCCAATAAATTGAGTTTTTTCTCCCTTTTACATTTGTAAGGAGGGGATCTTTTTGTTGGCAGGATTTTCTTATTTCCCCAACACACTGTACACAGGTGGGTAATAATAAGCTAAGCTTTTAAATGAATTCAAAATGGACTACCTTCCAAACGCAGCAAAATTTATTTTTATTGTCTAAATTTTTCCAATACACAATCTCAAGGCCCACTAGCCCTTGAATCTCCTCCAGAATCAAGCAGTTTGCATTCCATAAACTCAAAATAAATTCCAGATGAATTAAAGAGTTACATGTAAAAAATGAAAGCATTAAGAACAACAGAAAAAATGAGCAAAGAATTAAAAGTCACATATGAAAGAAACACTAAAAGAAAAATCAAATTAAAACAATGTGATACCATGTTTCCAACTACTCCCTTTTCATTTTGAGAATGATAATACCTACCAAAAGTGAGGATGCATTGGTACACAGGGACTCTTAAACATACCGTTACAGAGATAATGAGCTGACAGGGTCCTCCTAAAAGGCGACTAAGCATAGTCGGAGAGGTTTAAAAGGTAAATACAATGAGATCCTGCTGTATAGCACTGGGAACTATGTCTAGTCACTTATAATGTGAGCAAAAGAATGTATGCATGTATGTGTAACTGGGTCACCTTGCTGTACAGTAGAAAATATGACAGAGCACTGTAAACCAGCTATAATGGAAAAAATAAAAATCATTAAAATTGAGAAAAGAAAAGGCAAATAGATTTTTACCCAACAATTCGACTTCTAATCTTCTAACCTACAGAAGTACTCATAAAAGTGAGAGAGTTCCCTAGCGGCTCAGCAACTTGTCACTGCTGTAGCTCAGGTCACTGCTACGGTGTATGGGTTCAGTTCCTGTCCCGGGGAGCTTCCACGTGCAGTTGCTGTGGCCAAAAAGTAAGAAAAAGATTTATGTATAAAAATGCTTACTGGCCAAAGCAATCTTAAAGAAAAAAAAAAAAAAAAGAACAAAGCTGAAGTTATCATGCTCCAGTATGGAGGTTCCTCAAAAAACCAAAAATAGAAATACAACACGATATAGCCAGGTTCACTCTGGGTATTTATACCCCCCCCCAAAAAAAACCAAACACTAATTTGAATAGATATACACACCCATGTTCACTGCAGCATTATTTACAAAGCATACACCAAGAGATGAATGGATCAAGAAGATGTTGTATTTTACATATATATAATATATATATGTGCATATATGAAATATAAATATATAAAATAAATACCATGGAATATTAGCCATAAAAAAGGGCTGAATTTCACTCTTTGCAACAACACAGATGGACCCTCACCCTATTATTAACTTAGTGAAATAAGTCAGAGAAAGACAAATATTGTATGATATCACTTATATGTGAAATCTAAAAAATGATTCAAATGAATGAAATATAACAAAATAGAAACAGACTCACTGATATAGAGAACACACTACTGGTTACCGGTGGGGAGAAGGAAGGGAAGTGGGGCAAGATAGGGGTAGGAACTGAGATCCAAACTGGAATTCCCGCTGTGCCACAGTAAGTTAAGGATCTAACATTGTCTCTGCTGCAGCCCAGATCGCTGCTGCGGCTCAGGCCCCTGCTGAAGTGAGAATTCAAGCCCTGGCCCAGTGAAGCAGGATAAGGATCCAGTGGCCATAGCTGTGGCTGGGAGTGGCTCCCTTGCCTGGAAACTTCCATATGCCACAGGTGCAGTCAAACAAAAAAAAAGGAGAGAGAGAGAGATACAAACTACCGTGTATAAAATAAGCTACAAAGATATATTGTACAACACAGGGAATACATATTTTATATACTTTATAATTTTAAATGGCATATAATTTGTAAAAATATTATCACTGTTGTACACCTAAACTATTAATACTGCAACTCAACTATAAATAATTTTTTTTTTCCTTTTTTTCTTTTGCTTTTTATGGCCACACCTGCGGCATACGGAAATTCCTGGGCTAGGAGTTGAATCAGAATTGCAACTGCAGGCATATGCCACAGCCACAGCAACAATGGATCTGAGCCGGGTCTGTGACCTACACCACAGCTGACGGCGATGGCCACTGAGTGAGGCCAGGAATCAAACCCACACCCTCACAGATCTACGTCAGGTTCTTAACCCACTGAGCTACAATGGGAACTCCAGTAAATAAATAAAATTTTACATGCTCACTGAAATACTACTTGTATTGAAAATTAGAAATAGTATAAACGTCCATCAACAGAGAAACAGCTAAATAACGGTACAAGCCTACAATGAAATGCAATGCAGCCAGTTAAAAATGAAGTACAACATTATAAGCTGTCATTTACAAAGCTAGCCATGATATAGTAAGTGAAAAAACCACCTAAGATACAGTAAGTAGGGAGTTCCCATTGTGGCTCAGCGGGTTACAGAACCGACTAGTATCAATGAAGATGCAGCTTCGATCCCTGGCTTTGCTCAGTGAGTTAAGGATCTGGTTTTGCCGTGAGCTGTGGTGTACGTCACAGATGCGGCTCAGATGTCATATTGTTGTGGCTGTGGTGTAGGCTGGCAGCTGCAGCTCCAATTCAACCCCTAGCCTGGAAACTTCCATATGCTACATATGTGGCCCTAAAAAGCAAAAAAAAAAAAAAAGTAAACTATTTTTACTTAAAGGGAAAAAACAAAGTAATAGCAAACATATATACTGTAATATGTTTACACATTAATAAAAGCTATATTTTCCAAAAAATATCATGATATGGGAATATCTTAATAAAGTGAAGAACTACAAAACTGTATATGCAACTACATAAATTAAAGCAGAACAATATTAATAAACAAAGGTGATTACCTGAGTAATGGGATTTTGATGTGCTTTTTATAATTTTTATTTTCAAAATGCATATTATTTACATAATCAAAACAAAAATGAATTAAAGTTTTTGTTGTTTTAAATGGGAGCCCAGATGACCAAAAACATTGCTATGTTTTAGAGTCAGGAATAGTTTGAATCCTATTCTGTAGGATTCAAACCCTACAGAACACAGGAAATTGGGTATAAAATGATGTAGTGAATTCAGGTGCAAAGAAGACCTTTTAAAAAAAAAATGGAGTTCCCTTCATGGGTCAGCAGAAACGAATCTGACTAGGAACCATGAGGCTGCAGGTTCGATCCCTGGCCTCACTCAGTGGGTTAAGGATCCGGTGTTGCTGTGAGCTGTGGTATAGACTGCAGACGCGGCTCGGATCCAGCATTGCTGTGACTGTTGTGAAGGCCGGCAGCTGTAGCTCCAATTCGACCCCTAGCCTGCGAACCTCCACATGCCGCGGGTGAGGCCCTAAAATGACAAAAGACAAAAAATACATAAATAAAATACATATTTACCAAAATTTACTCAATATAAAGAATGCTATCTCCTTCAGACTGGTTACTTGGAATATTATACTTACTCTGATGTTGCAATACTAAAAATAGTTTTGAACTTTTATAGCTTGAAATGTCCTTTGATCAGCTCAGGTGATATATAAAAAAGTAATTCACAACTGTATTTATACCTTTTTTTTTTCCTTTTTCTTTTTAGGGCTGCACCAGCCACACTGGGCAGTTCCCAGGCTAGGGGTCATCGAATCAGAGCTACAGCTGCCGGCCTATGCCACAGCCACAGCCTATCCAGATTCAAGGCACATCTGCGACCTATGCTGTAGCTTGCAGCAACACCATATCCTTAACCCACCAAGTGAGGCCAGGGATCGAACCTGCATCCTCACAGTTACCAGTCAGGTTCGTAATCTGCTGAGCCACAATGGGAACTCCACATCTTATTTGTAAGTAGAATTAGCATTAACCGATATGATAACCTAACTTTATCAGCTGGCTAGGTCCTTAAATAGTTTGGGGCTCATTTCAACAACTCTACTTTCAAAAACAGAAATCTAGCACAAATTCAGTTAGTTAAAACATGATGCCGCAGCTTTTGAAGACATGTTTTGAGATGGGGGTAGACCCTGGACTTCAGAAAAGGTTCCTTCCGGATAACTATTCCCTGCCATCAACACCACTTTCCATGCATGTTCAACAATCTCCCCCATTCTATTTCGGTCACAAGCTTCCTGCCTAGAAGGGTCCTCTCCCCAGACATGACAATTATCGAAATCCTACCGTTTCTCTTTAAAACCAAGCTCCAAAATACTGCTCCATGAAGCTGCTGCTGTTTTGAACTCCAGAAGCATTTCAATATCTGTACTGCTCACTTGATCAGCATGTGCTATTTTTATACTGATGTTCTTTTAATATATTCTGACTTCCCAGTTACAGTTTATAAGGAACTGGAAGATATGCTTTCCATCTCCAATGCAGTAGCACACTGGAGATAACATACTGAGTGGCCCATCCAAGAAACACAATAGATGTTTGTTTTCTTTGCTTTTATATAAAGAGTGGGATAGTATTATTATTACTGTCAGTCTGATGTACTACTATGTAGTAAGCCTTGAATGGCTGCTTAAAGAATGTGGATTTTATCCTGTAGAAATCTAGAACTGAAAGATCCTGAGCTCAAAAATGATGTGGTAAGTGTATTTTTTTTTAAAAAAAAGGAGTCCACAGCTGCCAGATCTGGGGGAAGGTGGTAACCTCTAAACAAGGAAGGCAGTCGGCTGAGCATAAAGAGTTAGAAGTCAGAAAGCACTGGGTTCCAGCTCTGGGCAAGTGCTAAGACTTCTTAAAAGCTTCATTTTCTTTACCTATAAAACAGGATGATAAAACCAGAACCTACCTAGCTATAGTGAGTACTACAGAAAATAACACACACACTAACGTCATGACAATGGGTCTTGATTTGCATTTCCCTGATGATTAACTGTGTTGAGCATCTTTCCATAAGCATACTGCATTAAGATACCAATTCTCTGACACCAACTAGGTGTCTGATAATTCAATGCAATTCTTATACTTACCACCTGGGGTGAGCATCAGATCCCACAAGTGAAAAAAGATAACCAAAAAGACTGCCCTTGCTTCAGATATCCCAAAGTTACTAGAACCAATGTCCAACTTGGTGACAAAATCAGGAGTTCCCACAAACCTCCCTTCAAGTGCAATAATTTGCTAAATGACTTGCAGAACATATTAAAAACACTATACTTACATGATTGCAGTCTGATTATAAAAGATACAATTCAGGAACTGCCAAGGGCAAGACACATGTAGGGCAAGGTCTAGGGGGAGATGACGGAGAATTCAAAGTTTCCATGCCCTCTCTTCAAGAAATTCAGGTGTCACACACCCAGCACAGTGATGTGTTAACCAACCCAAAAACTCCAGTGTCCCAGAGTTTATAGAAGGGGTTTCATTACATAGACATGATTCGTCAAATCACTGGCCACATGACTGGATTTAACCAGCAATCCCTTTCCGCACCCCAGATATCAGGGGGTGGTAAAGTTCCCACCGTGACCAATCAAAAGCTAAATCTTTCTAAACATCAAAAAAGCAAACAACCCAATTTTGAAAATGGATAGGCGACATGAATAGACATTTTTCCAAAAAGGACATGAAGATGGCCAACAGGCACATGAAAAGATGCTCAACACAGTTAATTATCAGGGAAATGCAAATCAAGACCACAATGAGATATCACCCCATGCCTGTCAGAATGGCTATCATCAAAAAGAACACAAAACTAGAACAAACAATTCAAAAATTTATATGGAACCATAAAAGACCCAGAATTGCCAAAGCAATCCTGAGGAACAAAAAACCAAGCAGGAGGCATAACTCTCCCAGACTTCAGACAATATTACAAAGCTACGGTAATCAAGACGGTGTGGTACTGGTACCAAAACAGACATACAGACCAATGGAATGGAATAGAGAACCCAGAAATAAACCCAGACACCTACAGTCAATTAATCTTTGACAAAGGAGGCAAGAATATAAAATGGGAAGTGGTGCAATGGAAAACTGGAGAGCTGCATGTAAATCAGTGAAACTAGAACACACCCTCATGCCATGAACAAAAACAAATTTAAAATGGCTTAAAGACTTAAACATAAGACACCATAAAACTCCAAGAAGAGACCATTCTCTGACATCAACCACACAAATGTTTTCTTAGGTCAGTCTCCCAAAACAATAGAAATGAAAACAAAAATAAACCAATAGGACCTAAGTGAACTTAAAAGCTTTTGCACAGCAAAGGAAACCATTAAAAAACAAAAATAAACCCAAACAAACAAACAAAAAAAAACTGAAAAATGGGCAGGAAACCTATAGACATTTCTCCAAAAAAGATATACAGATGGCCAACAGGCACATGAAAAAATGTTCAACATCACTAATTATCAGAGACATGCAAATCAAAACTACAATGAGGTACCACTTCTCACCAGTCAGAATGGCCATCATTAAGTCTACAAATAACAAATGCTGGAAGGATGTGGAGAAAAGGGAACTCTCCTACACTGTTAGTGGGAATGTAAATTGGTAAAACCACTATGGAAAACCAGTATGGAGGTATCTTGGAAGATGAAATATAGAACTACCGTATGATCCAGCAATCCCACTCCTGGGCATACATCTGGGCAAAACTTTCATTGAAAAAGACACATGCGCCCCCATGTTCACTGCAGCACTGTTCACAGTAGCCAAGACATGAAAACAACCTAAATGTCCATTGACAGATGAATGGATTAAGAAGAGGTGGTATATATACACCATGAATACTACTCATCCATAAAAAAGAACAAAATAATGCCATCTGCAGCAACATTGATGGAACTAGAGACTCTCATACTAAGTGAAGTAAGAAAGACAAACACCATAGGATATCACTTACATCTGGAATCTAATATACGGTACAAAGGAACCTGTCTACAAAAAAGAAACAAACTCATGAACATGGAGAACAGACCTGTGGTTGCCAAGAGGGACAGGGGAGGAGTGGGATGGACTGGGAGTTTGGGGTTAGTGGAGACAAACTATTGCATCTGGAGTAGATAAGCAATGAGATCCTGCTGTATAGCACAGGACACTGTATCTAATCACTTGTGATGGAACTCGATGGAAGATAATGTGGGAAAAAGAACGTCTGTGTATACACACACACATATATGTGTATATGTATAACTGGATCACTTTGCTGAAAGGCAGAAATTGACAACATTGTAAATCAAGTATAATAAAAAATTTTAAAAAACAGAACACAAATAACAATGTTGGTGAGGATGTGAAGAAAAGGGAACTCTCACAGACCACTGGTGGGAAGGTAAACTGGTACAGCCAATGTGGAAAACAGTATGGAGAGTCCTCAAAAAACTAAAAATAGAACCATCATATGACCCAGCATTTCCACTTCTGAGTATATCCGAAAAAAAACAAAAACATTGATTCAAAAAGAGACACGCAGAAGTTCCCTGCTGTGGCTCAGCAGGTTAAGGATCCAACTAGTATCCATGAGGATGTGGGCTTGATCCCTGGCCTTGCTCGGTGGGTTATGGATCCAGAACTGCTGCAAGCTACAGTGTAGGTCACAGATGTGGCCCAGATTCCACACTGCTGTGGCGATGGCACAGGCTGGCAGCTGTAGCTCCAATTAGACCCCTAGCCTTGGAACTTCCATATGCTGCAGGTGTGGCCCTAAAAAGAAAAAAAGATACAAGCATGCCATTGTTAAGAGCAGTATTACTTACAATTGCCAAAATACAGAAGCAACCTAAGTGTCCATCAAGAAATGGATGGATAAAGAAGATACGGAATAAGTCAGACAAGAAAGACATGTACTGTATGATACCACTTATGTGGAATCTACACTTGATCTTAGCCAAAAGGCCGAGAAGCGATATGTGGAATCTTAAAAATACAACAAACTAGTGAATGTAACAAAAAAAGAAACAGACTCAGATATGGAGAACTAGTGGTTACCACCAGTGGGGAGAGGGAAGAGAGGAGGAGCAACATAGGGGTAGATGTACCAACTACTGCGTATAAAACCAGCTACAAGGAAGTTCCCCTGTAGCTCAGCAAGTTAAGGATCCGGCATTGTCACTGCAGTAGCTCAGATGACTGCTGTGGTGTAGGTTCGATCCCTGGCTGGGGAACTTTCACATGCCGTGGGTGTGGCCAAATAATAACAATAATAAGCTACAACATTGTACAACACAAGGAATATAGCCAATATTTTATTATAACTATAAATGGAGTATAATCTTTAAAAAAAAAAAAAAGCTTCAGGATACAGATTAAATAAAAATGACTATCACTAAAAATTTAAAGAGATAATAAATTTTTCTGTGTGGCCATCCCCTCCCTAAAACTAAGGACCCACCCTGGGTCACTTTATTAACATAAATTTAGGTATGGCTAAAAAGGGCTTACCATGAATAACAAAAGATACTCCCTATCACCCAGGAAATCCCAAGGGTTTTTGAAGGTCTATGTCTGGAACCAGGAACAAAGACCAATATATTCTTTATTGTATCGCATACACAATAAATGAAGAGTTATTATTTTAAAAACCAAGTAGTAGGCTATTAAAATAATGCAAGCTTAGAAGATAAGGAAGAAAAAAAATCAGAAGCATTATAAAAGCAGCAGCAAAAGGGGAAAAAAGGAGGGGAGTGTCAAATCGACTATGAAGGTTCAAACCTGGATGACTAAATAGAAACAGACAAATCCAGGCAAGGAAATGAGGATGGGAC
The DNA here is from genome assembly GCA_004024745.2 of Catagonus wagneri. Taxonomy (NCBI): domain Eukaryota; kingdom Metazoa; phylum Chordata; class Mammalia; order Artiodactyla; family Tayassuidae; genus Catagonus; species Catagonus wagneri. The sequence goes on along the minus strand of PVHT021183518.1, from coordinate 15,799,829 downwards.
TGAGAATGGACTCAGAGGTAGAGACTGAAGGCAACGACCAAGGACTTCAAATGCACACTGGACAGATGGAGAACACGAGCCTAGTGCTGCAGGAGGACACGGCAATAATCAGTTGTCAGAGTCATCCACCTACATAAAAACACCCCTCTCAAACCGGCCCCTCAAAAGGCCTCCACTACTCAAAGGAGGATACCAGATGATGGAACCATATAACCATCTTCCCAGGTCAAATAACAAACTTACCACACACAGCAGAAAATATAAGGGCTGAATTTTAGAACATATTTGATTTAGTATTTTGAACTCTAAACAAAAGGGTACCTCATTTTTAACATGAAGATTCAAAAAGAATCATATGGCTAAGTGCCAAACAGAAATACTGGGTTTTGTTCTTTGACAGAGAAGGACCATTTTATTTTCTATCAGTAGGAAACTTAAAATATAATATCTTTAACAGAAACATTTATTTTTCAAGGAAAAGTTTATGGAACAACCACAGAATATTTCAACAACACAACATAATAGAACAGCTATGATCAATTCGTAAAAGCATCCCGTTCAGATGAACACTTTAAGCATGGAAACCGTGACACAGCCTTATTTAAGCTTTTACAATCCAGCTTTTAAAAAGTACATTCAATGACTAGACACTGCCTTGTTAATTGCCCATAGTTCAGAAGCATCACAATTTATTTTTCCCTGCAATGTACACATCACCTTGTCCTTTTGTTGCTAGCTTCTCAGAAGAGGTCCCAACTCTGTCTTTCAGCCAGAGAAGGTGACAAAAGGGAGAAGAAAGGAAAAGCAGAGCTGCTGAAATCCCAAGGGTAGTGTGCTACTTGAGGGGCAAGTTTTCTGTAACACAAGTGTCTCTGGCCCAATGAGTGGAGCTGGACAGTAATACCTGCTACAAGTACGGTTTTAATGTATGAGTGCTTTAAGGAGAAATGTAAGCATTTTTAAAATGTCCTGTGTCTTCTGCTTTTCTCCATGATTTCTCACTCTTCTTGGGCCTCTCAGGCATTACTCGGCCTTTCTGCTTTCAGACCAACTTGATGTTTCCTGCTATAAGATCCTAAAAAGGTGGGATGCATCCCCGGGGAGCCGGCCCGCTGCAGAGAAGCAGCTCTGTTGTTACAGAGGCGCCTCGGAGTGCTTCCTGCGGGCCCAGGTGAGCCGCCCAGCCCCGCCAAGTCTGTGCAGCATCCCCCACCCCCACCCTCGCTGGGCATTCCGTGTCCAAAGAGCCCTCCTGGCAGACTGCACTCTGGGGTGACCTGGGAGCGCCCGAGCTGGAGTTAACGGACTTGGAGTGGGTGCAGGCTCTGGCCCTCCGGCAAGTCATCCCCTCTGAGCCTGTTTCTTAATCCACAGAACAGGTATAATAAAACCTCACAGGCTGTTCTGAGAGATACAGGAAAAAAAAAAAAAAAGCTGGGGTGCATATGGTTCGAATTGGTCCAATCTGTCACTGGTCTCAAAACCCTGGCAAAGATGTTTTGTTTTGTTTTTAAAAACAGTTTTCAGGCACTGATCCCAAGTAATTCATTTTGTTGCCTAGAGTGGAGGAGTCTTGATTCATCCCATGATTCCAATGGCAATCAAGGTTGAGAACAAGAGTTATAGAATAATCTTGTTATAAACAGTTCAAACTAAGAGATGTGTCTGTTCTCGTGGTACCAAGGGACCTAGATGATGTGGGGGCAGTTATTATGTGGAGTGGGAGGTGTCTGCTATTTGGGGTTGGCCAAGTGTCACTTGATAATAGGTCTGGCACTCTTGCAAAAAGTAGGAAGGGGGGAGCAGAGTGTGGGCTACTCAGATGGTTCATGGTATAAAGAGGCTATGCCATGGCTAATGGGCCCATGGAACTGAGACATTCAAGTACTGATTGGATTAATGAACAGGCGACAGGCGTATTAACTCAGGAAGCCTGGAGGACTGTACCGTAGCAGAACTTAGGAGAGAAACGGCAGAAGAGCAGGATGAGAGCCGAATGTGCCCACGTTCCCAGGCTCCAGAGAGAGAGGGAGGTAGCAATGTCAAAACTGGCTGGGTCCCTGGAACTTCAGCTTTCCCCTAACAGCAAAGCTGAGGCAGAATTTGGATAGCAAAGGCTAAATCTGAGCCCAGATCTCAGCCTCCAGAAGGAAAGGATAGGGGCAGCTCCGCTCCGCACACTCCACAACACTTGGGGTCTTCAGGCTCCAAACGTTTTGAAGTTTAATGCATGCAGGCATGACACGCTCTCCCCACTTCCTGGACCCTGAGTCTAAAGCCAAATTACAAGAATTATTTTATTCTACATAAAACTACAAAACGTTTGTATTAGATAAGACTCGTTTAATAGTAGTACTTAATTCTGTTACATCAAAATCAATGTATAAACCAGCTCTACCTATGGTTATCTACCAATGTATAAACTCCTTGTTGTTCATGCCAGGGTTCAGAATGAGCTTCTCAAAATGTGTCACTTTAACATGAAGATTACTTTCAGCTAAAAGCAATGCATATCCTGCGGGTTCAAGAGACACTACTGCCTCTCCCTTAACTACCTAGAAGAATTTAAATTGGGGATCCCCCCTCCAAAAAGAAAGCTATAACTAGAGATTAATTCTAAGTAGCCCCATCTGGAGGCAGGGCACACATCTGTTACTAAACAGCTGTTCTTCTGTTCTGTGAATGACCCTTCCATTCTGGAAGCCCCAGGAGGATCCTATCCCATTCCTTGGCACAGGAAGGGCACACATTCCTCGTTTGACATTTCTGTCTTTGAACCTATCAGGTGTGTGAAGTCTCCGACCTTCTCATTTATGTGAGATTTCCATCCATACAAAATTAGATTTGATTTCTCATGTTAATCTGTCTCGTCAATTTAATTCTTAGACTAGTCAGAAGAATTTACAAAGGTAGAGGAAAGTCCTCTTCCTCCCCAGTAGTCACAGGTAGTGAGTGCAGTGAGGCTTGTTTTCCCTGCCCTGAGCTAACAGGAGCTGAGGATGCCCTTGGCTTGAACCCTCCCCCAACTTGCTCCAATTACATAACCCACAGAAGGCCAAGGTCTTTCCCAGTCCAACACAAATTTCTGAAGGGCTTAAATTCTCTCCGCTCTGGACTCCCTCTTTTAATTCAACAAATTCACCAATTCTATCCTGTTCCATCTACCCGAACCTAAAAGACCTCCTTAGTTTTGAGAGTCTTGTAAATAAACGCTGGGGGTCAGTCAGAGCGAATAAATAGTCATTTTAAATAACAGATATCCTTGAGCCATCTTTCCAGCTCCCCCACTTCTTCAATGACCCCACATCTGTACTCACCCAAAAACTGCGATTAAAACTCCTAATGGTAATCCCGAATAAGCAAAATTCAGCCCTTTCCACTTGTACTCGCTGGTGAGTAAGCCCACACCAATCAAGGTGCTGAGTTCTGAAGCCTTTCTATTCCGATCTGCCCTCCAAATTTTTTTAAAGCAAAAAAGAATATTTTTGCTACCCTGGAAAGTCACCTTTCCAGCCCTAGTGCTTCTTCCTTAGTACAAAGGCAAGCAGAGCAGGGTTCCCTCAGTCAATGTTAACTGAACTGAATTACCTACCGGGCTGCTGTTCTAACGAATGGCTCACCAGATCAAACTCCACATTTCCCTTTCTCAGAGCAGCAGGGTCACTTGCATGTTTTAAATGTCCCCCTCT
>PVHT021183518.1:15762467-15796040 GCA_004024745.2 Catagonus wagneri | reverse complement strand
AACAGTATGGAGATTCCTCAGAAAACTCAAAATAGAATTACCATTTGATCCAGCAATCCCACTCCTGGGCATCTATCCAGAGGAAACCATGACTCGAAAAGACACATGTACTCCAGTGTTCATTGCAGCACTCTATGCAATAGCCAGGTCATGGAAACAACCTAAATGCCCATCGACAGAGGAGTGGATAGGGAAGATACGGTACATACACACAATGGAACATTACTCAGCCATTAAAAGGAACGAATTACCAACATTTATAGCAACATGGATGGACCTAGAAATTATCATGCGAAGTGAAACCAGTCAATTAGACAGCAACACCCAATGCTACTGCTTACATGTGGAAACTAAAAAGACACAATGAACTTACTTGCAGAACAGAGAATGACTCACAGACTTTGGAAAACCTTGGTTTCTCAAATAAGACAATCTGGGGGGTGGGGGGATGCACTGTGGGTTTGGGATACAAAATCTATAAAATTGACTTGTGATGATTTATGTACACCTATAACTGAAATAAAATCCATTAAAAAAGAAAAAAGAAAAAAAAATAAATGTCCCCCTCTTCCAAAAGCAACTATTGTCAGTTACTTCTTCCACTCTTCCGATTACAGCCAGCAAAGCTTATGACCTAACAACCAACCAAGGATAAAGCGCCCTTATTTTTTTATATAGATTAAGAAATTAAGTCTCAGGAAGGTAAAATTAGTTGCCCACAACCTTCCAATAATAAAAAGCAGAGTATTTAAGATGTATGAAATACTGTGAGAAAGGTGTTGCTTGAAACATCTTAGTCCTCACAAAAACCATAGCATAAAAATGGCACTGTGGCCCCTTTTCTCCAGACATAAGTTAAAAAATAAAATTTGACTGTTAGCCGGGCCAGGCAGTGGGCAGGTTGCGCCCCCATCCCACCCAAAAAACGGCCTGGTCTGAGGTCTGGCAGCCAGCGACAGAGCCAGGTACCCACGCCACCAGCCTGTCATGATGAAGCAGGAGTGCAAGTGGCAGGAGGAAGAAGAGGTGGACAAGATAATGGAAAAGAAGATGAAGGACGCGCAGGAGAGAACGGGGAAAAAGGAAACAGTAAGAGAAACTATCACTAGAGGAGACCAAGGAACAAATCCTTAAGTTGCAGGAGAAACTTTCAGCCCTGCTTTCAGCACCAGCTTTTCCTGCAGCTCAAGAAAGTTTTACATGAGGAAGAAAAACGGAGGAGAAAGGAGTGGGGTGACCTGACCGCTCTGACATCAGGGGCATACCAGCAAGGCCTGACCGTTCACACAGGAACTCACCTCCTCAGCATGCAGGGGAGCCCTGGAGGACCCAGTCGGCCGGGCACCCCATGGCAGCTGACAGAGCCAAACAGATGTTCAGACTCCAAGCGCTTACAAGCTGGCACTAGGTGGGCTCAGCAGTTGCTTTCGCAGGGACCCCAAAGCACGGCAATTCGAAGGCAGCCCCAGCAGCACCTATGGGACTGCTCAGCCCTCGCCTCACTATGGACCCAGCAGCCTGCCTACAGTCCTAGGCAGCAGCTCAGAGCACCTTCGGCATTTCCTGCAATGCAGTTCCTGTCTCAGCCACAGCTCTATGCTGGGCACAGCCACCTTCAGCCCACCAAGACAGGCTTCCTCCAGCCTGGTGGTGCCCTGTCCCTACCAAAGCAGACGAAACATGCTCACCAGCAGACTGGCTTCTCTGACTCATCCTCCCTGCGCCCCATGCATCCCCAGGCTCTGCCTCCAGCCCCTGTACTGCCTGCCTCACCCAAGCCCCCTGTACAGATGCCACCAGCAGGAAAGTCAGGCTTTGCAACCACCAGCCAGCCTGCCCCTCAGCTCTCTTTCATCCAGCACGGCCAGAACCCACAACTCTACCACAAGTGACCATCAGATTCTACCACAAGTGACCATCGGTTCCATCGACCTTGCTCCCAGGCCCTGCCCCCACTACTGTGGGGCAGGATCACTGATATGGCTTAGTCCTGGGCCAATAAAATCTACCCGACACTGCAAAAATAATAAAAATAAAATAAAATTCCCTGCTCCAAATCACAATGACAGTAAGCGCTACAGAGGGATTCAAGCACATTAGAGTTCAAGCTGTTAAAAGGATAATTCAAACAAAAAGCTAACATTGTGTCTCCCACACAAATATAAAATGAACACCCGTCTATGATTTTACGTAACTCATTAATTATACAATAAATAAGATGTTTCATTTGGTTCAAAGGTGAACCCAGAGAACACAAACATATAGGTAATTGGGAATGGTGAAATAGATTTGCTTAATGCATCCAAAACTGGCTTCCCCCACAAAAGAAGAAATCAGTCATACCTCCAACCAACAAAATTCATTTGCATGCCTAAGGACAAGATTAATTTGTACTGCGGTCAGCTATTCACAACCTACAAAGTTATAAAATAAATTTAAAAAGCTGCAGACCCCACAGATTAGATCTCCAGGAAAAATGCTCTAGACAACCTAGTGTCCACTGAAGACACCCTAATCTTTTTTGTACATTTCAAAGACTTTCACAAAATTTCTTTACATAGTTCTTAACCACTATGCACAAAGCCATTTTCTTCTTTTAGAAAGAAGAAAAGCTCTGATAACCATTGGAAAAACTAAATTAGTCCTCTCCATAAAACTAAGTTTTTACTATAGTAAATTTTTCAATCACATACTAAGCCAGAAAGTAAGAATTTAAGATGCATTTATACATAACCAGAAATAAATTAATCCATTGGATTGTCAAGGCTCTTAATAGATCTAACTCTAATGAGTGTTTGGTTTTACTGAACCACGACAAACAGAATTACTCTCTGGAGAAAAAAAAAAGACATAGGTAAATTGTCACTCCCAAGTAACTGACCCAAAACTAGTGTCTAACTGGCCAATTTTATGTATCTTAATTTCCATCCTATGATTTCCTCATTAAAAAAAAAAACATATCCCAGCCCCAACTTCTGCCTCCAGTAAAACTGAGTAGATGTATTACCCCTACTGTTCCAGCTAAGTGCAACTAAAGACGCTGGACATTATATATGAAGTAAACAAAAGAAGACTGAAGGTGGAGAGAAGGCACACTAGCTAGGGAGGGGCCTTGGGACCCATGGAACAACATGCTGGTGAATTCCCTGCGTTGTCCTTTGTCCTGGTCCACCACATGGACACAGAGCTGAAGCAGTCAATAATCCAGAAACGCCAATGGGGACAGCCAAAATTTCCTGCTCTTTCAGAGGACCAAGAAAAGAGTGGCAGAGCAAAACAGAAAACTTGCCAATAAAAACCATTGCCATTCCATTCAAAAACCCCCAACAACAAGAAGTATGGAGCCTAAATTTTCACTCTCACCAAGCTGCACTGTTGTGCCTCAACACTATAGGAGGTTACTCCCTTACTCCCTCCCCTTACCCCCCACCCTCACCCTGATGATATCAAACGCAGAACCTTCTTTCCTTGCCAGGTAGGTGTAAGACCCCCCTCCCCTGCCACACAAAGTCTATGAGGACCACCTGAAGGGCCTGGACTCCTACTCCCATGACAGTAATGAGGCTCCCCTTCTCATCTCCACCGGGATGGTATGAAACAAGGATTTTCTCCACCCTCCAGGGGTCTGAAGGGGTGTCAGTAGAGGCCATGGGGGCAACAGCAGAGTAGTATCAGGGGAGGCCTAGAGAGGAGCCGAAACTCCCACCTCTGCCCAGAAGCAACGAGGAGTTCTGCTCTGTGTGTCAGTGGACCAATTCCTTGAAAGCACACAACTCACCGAAAATGAAACAGATAATTTGAATAGTCCTATACCATTAAGGAAATTAAACTCATAATTAAAAACCTCCTGAAAAAGAAATCTCCTGACCCAAATTGTTTCATTACAGAAGTCTACCAAATATTTAAAGAAGAATTAACACAATCTCTTCCAGAAACACAAGAATAGGGAGCACTTCCCAATTCACTTTATGAAGCTAGTATTCCCTGATGCAAAAACCAGGAGTAGGAAGTTAAAAAAGAAAGAAAGAAAGAAAACTACAGACCAATACATGAACATGGACTCAAAAAGCCTTAGGTCAATATTCAAGAATCAATGTAATCCACAATACTAACAAACTGAAAAAAATACATGTTCACATGATCATACCAATTTATACAGAAAAAAATCTGATAAAATTCAATAAATGTTCATGAGAAAAACTCTCAAGGAAAAAAAGGGGAAGGGAAACTTTCTCAATTAGATAACAATCATCTATTAAAACACATAGCAAACAGTATTAAACCTACTGATAAAAGAAAAAATGAATAATGCATTGCCCCTGTTATTGAGAACAAGGCAAAGACATCCATTCTCATCACTCTTATTCATGTAGCTCTGGAAATTCTAGTCAATGCAAGAAGGCAAGAAAAGGAAATAAAATCCATACAGAAAGAAGAAATAAATCTGCCCCATTTGCAGATGACACAATGGTTAACATAGACAATTCCAAGAAAACTACCCAAAAACCTTCTAGAATCTCCTGCAGATGCAAGATAAACAAAAAAAGAAAAAGAAAAGCAACAGAAAAGCAACTGCAAACTGCATTTCAATTGAAAAGACACCTAGAGTTCCCGTCATGGCTCAGTGGTTAACAAATCCAACTAGGAACCATGAGGTTGCGGGTTCGATCCCTGGCATCGCTAAGTGGGCTAAGGATCCGGTGTTGCCGTGAGCTGTGGTGTAGGCTGCAGATGCGGCTCGGATCTGCGCTGCTGTGGCTGTGGCGAAGGCCGGCAGCTACAGCTCCTGTTAGACCCCTAGCCTGGGAACCTCTATAAGCCGCGGGTGCGGCCCTAGATAAGGCAAAGACAAAAAAAAAAAAAAAAAGACAACTTACAGAATAGAAGAAAATTTCTGCAAATCATATATATAAGGTGCTTGTACTTTGAAAATATATGGAACTTCTAAAACTCCATAGTAAAAAGGCAAATAACCCAATTAAAAAATGAGCAAGGGATCTGAATAAGACATTTCTCCAAAGAAAATACACAAATGCCTAATAACCACATGAAAAGATGTTTGACATCATTTGCCATCAGGGAAATGCAAATCAAAACTACAATGAGACATCACCTCACACCCACAAGAACGTTTTATCGTAACTTCTCTAGAATGACTATAATGAAAAAGACACATAACGAGTGTTAGTGGAGTAATATGTTAGTGGAGTTGGAGTAATATGAGAATCTTCAAATACTGCAATGGGTCTATAAAATGGTACAGCTTGGAAAACAGTCTGATGATTCCTCAAAAGATTAAATATGTAAGTTATCATATGACCCAGAAAATCAACCCCTAAAACATACCAAAAAAAAAAATTAAAACACACATCTGCGCGCACACACACACACACACAAAGTGAGAGCAGCATTATTCCTAACAGCCAAGAAGTGGAAACAACAAAAATGTCCATCAACTGATGAATGGATAAATAAAATGTGTCATATCATACGATGGCGTATTATTTGGTCATAAAAAGGAATTAAGTACTGTTACATACTAACAGGGATGAACCTTTAAAACATTATGCTAAATGAAAGAAGACAGTCACAAAAGACCACATACTGTATAATTACACTTACAGGAAATGGCCAGAATAGGCAATTCTATAGATACAGAACATTACTACCTGCCTAGGTCAAAGAGGGGAGGCAGGTGTCACCATTAATATACACAGTGTTTCTTTCTGAGGTGATGAAAATGTTCTAAAATTAATTGATAATGGTTGTACAACTCAATAAATATAGGATTAAAAATCACTGACTTCCAGGAGTTTTCTTGTGGCTCAGCATATTAAGGATCCAGCATCGTCACTGTAGCAGCTCAGGTTGCTGCTGTGGTACCGGTTCAATCCCAGGCCTGGGAACTTCCACGTGCCACGGGTGTGGCCAAAAAGAAAAAAAAAAAATCACTGACTACCAGATACACAGCTGTAGAAACAAAGCTGATTCCAAAATCTATAAGGACTTGCAAGGGACTCAGAAGAGAAAACACAATTTTGAAAAAGAACAACAAAGCAGGAGTTCCCATCATGGCTCAGTGTGTTTGATCCTTGGCCTTGCTCAGTGGGTTAAGGATCCAGCATTGCCGCAAAGTGTGGCAGAGGTTGCAGATGAGGCTCGGTTCCCGTGTTGCTGTGGTTGTGGCGTAGGCCCCCAACTGCAGCTCTGATTCTACCCATAACCCAGGAACTTCCATATGCTGCAGACGCTGCCCTAAAGAAGAAAGGGAAAAAAAACAACAACAAAGTAGAAGGACTCATACTTCCCATTTTCAAAACTTACATAAAGCAACAGCAATTAAGACAGTTTGGTACTAGCATCAGGATAGACATACAGATCAATGGCAGAGAACTGAGAGTTCAGATATAAACTCATGTGTCTATACAACCACCATATGGCCCAGGAATTGCATTCTTGGGCATTTATCCCAGTGAAATGGAAATTTATGTTCACACAAAACCTGTACACGACTGTTCATAGCAGCTTTATTCATATTAGCCAAAAACTAAGGGAAAAAAAAAAAAAAAACAAGATTTCCTACAATGGATATATCCATCCCAAAGAATACGAAGGACCACAAGGAAAACTGAGCAAGAAGAAAGAATTACTGATACATGCAACAACTTGGATGAATCTCCAGGGAATTACGCTAAATGAAAAAAAGATAATCTCCAAAGACTACACAGTGTAAAATTCCACTTAAATAACATTCTTGCAATGACTGAATTATAGAAATGGAGAACATATTAGTCATTGTCAGAGGTCAGAGAAGTGGGTGTGAAGCTATGAAAGGACAGCATAAGGAATCCTTACACTACGGCTGTTCAGGATCTTGGCTGTATCAACATCAATATTCTGGCTTTGCAAGATGGGAAAAACTGTGTAAAAGGTACATGGGGTCTTTTTGTATTATTTCTAACAACTGCATGCAACTCTACAACTATCTCAAAATATGTCATTTAAAAAAAAGGAATCCCTAAACTTGGCTGTAAAACAAATCCACATAAACACAGAATATTACTTTCTTCCAAAAGGAGGTAAGCAGTAAGGAAACATAATGAAGAGAGAGAGAGAGAAACTGACTCTAACTTTGTGACTTTAAATAATTAATGTCTTCACCTATAATGTACAGATGAACAAATACCATGGCTATATAATGACCCTCTCAAAAGATATCTATATAATGTAAAAATTCCTAGAACCTGTAAATGTTACTTCAGTTGCACACACACAAAAAAAACTTTGTAGATACGATCAAATATTTTGAGATGAGGGGATTATCCTGGACGATATATCATGGTGGGCCCTAAATATAATCACATGTATTCTTTTAAAAGGAAAGCAAACAGAGATCTGACCACAGGCAGTAGAGGAAAGCAAACAGAGATCTAACCACAGGCAGTAGAGAAGGCAGGGAGTGATGGAGCCACAAGCCAAGGAATACAGGTGGTCCTGAAGCTAAGAGGCCAGGAGCAGATTCTTTCCTAGAGCCTCTGGAGGTGGCAGAAACTGTACCTACTCAACTCGGTCTCCATCACCAAGTCCGTGTTAACGTGTCCACAAAGGTTCAAGTTAAGCAAACAAACATTTTGGTGTTCAAGCCACTCCTAGTTCGCCTCATTCTGCTCTATAATCCCTGAAAGGCAAAATTTTATTTAAAGGCTACACAAGAAAAAATAATTCTAAGAAAGTTTTTGTGTTACAACAGGAAGGCAGAATTAACAAGAACCACAGACAAACATGCGTTCCCTGAGTTACCTAAACTTTCCAGTGGGAAAGGAGTCACTGAGTTAAAAACAACCCTTTCACATAACATTCCCAGCCACACAGAGCCTAAGAATAGCTACCACCACTCACTTCTCTTCCCTCTTCATTGTCTTTATTCCTATCTCTCATCCATCATTTGCTTAGAGACACCACTAGACATCAGCTCCAGAGTTGATGATCTCTTATTTGAGATGGAAAAACTAAAGTTTGCATAAGTCTTCCCCTTATCATCCTTAGAACAGTAACCTCCTTCCTATGAGGAAGTAAGCAGTTTAAGTTTTCAGAAACCTTAAGTGTGGCAGATAAAGTGGTGAATCTTCTCCAGTCCGCTTTCACTGCCTTCAGACTTCCTTTGCATCTGCCTCTCAGGTCATCCAGCAGGATCCCCTTGTCCCTATGGCCAGTAAGAGGACTAGATGGACTACAGACAAGTGATGAACACCGTCAAGTCTGACTGCAGCTCCCAAAGGCCTTTTTTGAGCTTGACCTCACTGCTACAGAGAACTCACCAAAGGCTTTTCTTAGCTCCATCACTACACTGAAAACCTCACAGCTGATAGGACTACAACTCAGTGCTCATTATCTGAGAGCAACTGGCATAGTCAGGGGGAAAAAAGTCACACAGTGACGTCTCTAAACAGGGACCACATTTCATATTAATGAAAAATAGATTTGATTAGAATTTTCCCCTAAGTTAAACAAAATACAAGCCATTTTATTTTCAAAATGCATCTTATGTCTACCAAAATTCAGGTTACACTAATTCTCAGAACAAGGAACTAATCATTTGGTAGAGAGTTTGGAACTTAATTTTGTGACCAAATTATAAACAGCATGACATGACAGCCTAATTTCACATCAGCCTTTTATAAAAAAAAAAAGTATATAAAAGATATATATTTTTTTTTGCTTTTTTTAGGGCTGCACATGCTGCATATGGAAGTTTCCAAGCTAGGGGTTGAGCTGGAGATACAGATACTGGCCTATGCCACAGCCACAGCAATGCCAGATCCAGGCCAAATCTGCAACCTACACCACAGCTCACGGCAACACTGGATCCCTGGCCTTACACAGTGGGTTAAGTTGCAGCCCTAAAAATAAATAAATAAAAAACAGATGATGTCACTTAGTATGCAATCTTTTATCTGGCTTTCATTAAGCCCATGAGATCCATCCAGTTGATATGTGCATCAGCAGTTGTTAAGTCTTTTATTGCTTTTCTAATGTTCCATTTTATAAATACACAATTTATTCATCCATTCTACTGCTGACGTACATTTGGATTTTATCTAATTTTTAGTTACTATGAGTAAAGGTGCTATGAACATTCTTTTACTGGTTCCTCTCCCTCCCCTATCCCCCATCATTGGTAGACATGTGTATCTATTTCCCTTGGGTATATATCTAAGAATGGAAATAATGAATCATAGGTAGGACTAGATACAGCCAGTTTTCCAAGATAACTGCACCGTTTTACACCCCTACCAAAACATTTGTGAGATCCAGTTTCTCTACATCTTTGCCAGTAGTGGCACTGAAAATCTTTAGTTTTAGCCATCCCAAAAGGTATGTAGTAGTATCTCCCTACTACATTGATTAATTTGCATTTCTCCATTGACCAATAACATTGAACAGCTCTCTCTACATGCATACTGGCCATACAGAGATCCTCTACTAGAAAGCGCCTATTCAAAACTTTTGTGCATTTTTCAGTTAAACTGTCTTTTTCTTATTAATTTCACACAACATGTATACATTCTGGATAGGACTTCTTTGTCAGACGAATTGCAAATTTCTTGTTCCAGTCTGTATTTTGCCCTTAGTTCTCTTAATACTGTCTTTAGATGAAGAGAAGTTCTCAATTTTAATGAGGTGGGAAGTTAAATTTAGCAATCATTGTTACAGTTATTGCTTTCAGAGTCTTCCTTTTTTTTTTTTTAAGTGAGATATATATTTTTTACTTGCTGTTAGCAGCAGAGTCTTTTTTTAAGAAATCTGTGTCTATCCTACTCAGGGGTTCTTTGATTTGTGTTTATGGTTTGAGCAGTTCTTGACCTTGCTCTGAATTCATGAATTCCTGCATCTTTGCAAGGTTTGCAGTTTCACCTTGCAGTCGATTTGGAATGCATTCAGGTTAAACTGTTGGCCATAGATAACTCTAGCGTTATGAATGTCTGATCAGAGATCAGTTTTATAACTAGAAAATTCGTTTGTGACTACTTCCATATTATAATGACTCCTATACAAATACGTTAAAAATAATGTTTCAAAGGGGGGAGGGAGTTCCTGTCACGGCGCAGTGGAAACAAATCCGACTAGGAACCATGAGGTTGCAGGTTCAATCCCTGGCCTTGCTCAGTGAGTTAAGGATCCGGCATTGCTATGGCTGTGGTGTAGGCCAACAGCTGTAGTTCCAATTTGACGCCTAGCCTGGGAACCTCCATAAGGTGCGGGTGCGGCCCTAAAAAGCAAAAAAAAAAAGGGGGGGGCTGTTCCCACTATGAAGCAGTGGGCTAAGAATCTGACTGCAGCAGCTCAGGCTGCTGCAGAGGTACAGGTCTGACCCCTGGCCTAGTGCAGGGAGTTAAAGGATCCAGCACTGTCACAGCTACAGTGTAGGTCACAGCTATGGCTCAGATTCCATCCCTGGCCAGGAACTTTCATATCCTGCAGGCGCAGCCATTAAATAAGCAAACAAATAAATAATTTATTAATATTTAAAAAGGGGGGAAAAGACCTCTGACACCTGTTATTCTAACATTTTACCCCAAACATACCTTAGATGATTCTTCTCACTCCCTTTGAGTGGCTTTCCTCCAATGGGGTACCTTTACACTAGACGTTGCTGACTTTGATGATATAATTAAGCATTCGATAGTCTCAGAAATCAGAAACCTAGAAGCTTCTGTTAAGCATGGTTCTGTTTCACCTTATTTGACCGAACAACCTCAGTGCTTACAATTTTCTGGAAACCCAGTAACAATGAACCTTCTGTTCTATAGTTTTTCCTGAATTAATTAATAATATCTCTAATCTCCAACCATTTAGTTACAAAAATAAAAACAAAACAAACACCTTAGTCTTCTCTTTACTTGCTCAGCAGGGGCTCCCCTCCCCCACGGCATTATTCTTCACGCCCAGCCAATATTCCATTCTGCTCCAAAGGTGTGCTGTGGACTCTGAACTTTGCTCTGTCACAGTGACGCCCTGGCTTACTCCCTTACCATCTCTGGTCTGAATCATGGAAACTGCCCTTAACTGACTGGTCTCTTCCTTACATTGTCTTTTTTTTTTTTTTTGTCTTTTTGCCTTTTCTAGGGCCTCACCTGCAGCATGTGGAGGTTCCCAGGCTAGAGGTCTAATCGGAGCTACAGCTGCTGGCCCACACCACAGTCACAGCAACAGCAACGCGGGATCTGAGCCGTGTCTGCAACCTACAACGCCAGATCCTTAACCCACTTAGCAAGGCCAGGGATCGAACCCACAACCTCATGGTTTCCAGTTGGATTCATTAACCACTGAGCCACGACGGGAACTCCACATTCTGTCTTCGACCCTGTCACTGCCAGAGTCCCCTTTGCAGAACATAAAGTTGATCACCTTACTCATCTGATTAAGATCCTTCTATAGGGTCTCCCTGCCCTCAGGATAGTCACTCTCTTAGCTAATAATTCACAATCTGGCCCTAACCTTTCCTGGATTCTCTCTCAACAACTCCTACAAAACTCTGGTCTGAACCCTGGGCAGCCATGTCCTCTCAATTCACCCTAAATCTGCACAGGGTGCTCCTCTGGCTAGAAGCCCTTTCTCCCTTTATTCTGCAGTTAGCTCCCCTCCTTTCCCACACATGACCGCCCCAAACAGAAGCAACTGTGTGTTCCCACAGCTCTTTGTACCCACCACAACAATAGCTGAGTCTTTATCACCTGCATTAGTGAATCACTTACTTGTTTTTCTCATTCACAAGTCTACAGGCTTCTGGACCTGGGGCTTCTCCCCCAGTCTCAAGGATAAGATCAGGAATTAATTTTAGGACACCCCAAGGACTTGGCAGGGCCATTCCACAAACACTCAATGAAAGAATGAATGTCCCAGCCACTTTTATTTAAGTCATTCTTTTCTACAAATAGACCAGAAAAATTAGTACAAATATGTCCAAAGCAATGAACCTAACACAAATTTTCATTTATTTTATTTATTTTTTGTCTTTTTAGAGCCACACTGGCAGCATAAGGAGGTTCCCAGGCTAGCGGTCGAATAGGAGCTGTAGCTACCTGCCTGTGCCACAGCAATGTGGGATCCGAGCCACATCTGCAAACTACAGCACAGCTAGCAGCAATGCCAGATCCTTAACCCACCGAGTGAGGCCAGGGATCGAACCCAAGTCCTCATAGATGCTAGTAGGTTTTGTAACCGCTAAGCCACGACAGGAACTCCCAAATTTCCATTTAAAGGTCACCCCACAAATTATTGTTTTAAAGAGTTTGATAAAAACTAAATTATAAACCTTTCTCAACTACTGATTTGTGCTTCCCGTTAGAAATTAGCAACCATCCTTTGTTTTGAAATACTTTAAAAAATAATGGGCATCAAAAGTAAAATGAATGTATCCCTTAACCAAAGTCACAGTAGTTATCACCATATAAATCTCTGCTGGATGCCAATGGAAGGAATCTTAGTTAATACTTACAAAACTAAAAGACCCCAAAATGACTTCATTGAAAAGTCTGTCCATATATATCCCTTTAAAACATAAGACATCCATGATACAGGAAGATGGTATGCTCGGTGGTTAAGAACAGAGACTGGCATCATAATGCAAGCTGTGCAGTTTGAAGCAAATAACCTAAAACTTCAATGTGCCTCAGTTTCCTCATCTGTAAAACAAGATGATAAAGTACTCACTTCACTACGTGAATGAGACCACATAAGGCTCTTGGAACACTGCCTGAGGAATAAATGCATTGTAATAAAGGTCAACTGTTATCAAAAGGCTTTTAACTTTTCAAGTCCTTTTACAAATACATCTTTTTTTTTTCTCACAACAGCACAGTGAGACCGCTTGGAGAAGGTGCTCTTTGTCCATTTCAGAGATAAAATACTGACAAAAGAAATCATATCACTTCCGAGTTTAAATTTCTCATTCCTAGAGAAACCACACCCAGCCCCAGACTAACCTGACCAAATCTCCAAGGAGCTTTGTGCAAGAAAGATTCTTTTGGGTTTTTCTCATTGTTTAACCGTGGCCATCAGCAACAGCCACAGAAAGCACCTGCAGGAAGAGATGAACCACTATTTGCTCAAATTAAAAGGCAGGAGAAGCCTCCCTTTCACAGCGCCTGGCCCGTAGCAGGCACTCCACAGACGACTACTGATTACTGAAACACAAAGTGCCACTATGCTTTCTCAATTACAGAACAAGGCTTGCTACCAAAAATAAAGGTCACTAAAGTTCCAATGGGATTGGTGGTATCTGTGGAGCACTGGGATGCAGGTTTCCATCCCTGGGGCAGCACAGTAGGTTAAAGGATCACACAGTTGCTGCTGATGTGTAGGCTGCAGCTGTGGCTTGGATCTGACCCTGGCCTGGGAACTCCATATGCCGCAGGGCAGCCAAAAAAAGGGGGAAAAAGTCACTTAATATACTTATCTGTCACATCAAAGTACAATGTGGCAATAAAAACTTTTTTTAATGAAAGGGAAAAAGTCCAGGTTGAAACTTTATCTGAGTGGACATCTATGGATGGTAAATGCAGATATAGGACTGAGACCAGCTCTTAGGAAGATGCCTGGGTGGCGGTAATTAATTGGGGCCATATTAACACTTACTACTGGTTTACACTTCCTTTTCAGGAGAGAAACACTACAAGAGGCAAACAAAGAGACAAGAAGCTCTTTTAGGTGTAAAAACTGACTTTTTGCTGATATTGGTACCCGGCATATAAGTGACCAATAAAAGACCCCTTGATGTAAAAAATAAATAAAAATAAAAGGGGGCAAAGGAAAAGAAATTTTAAAACAAATCATTTCTTTTACTCTCAAAAACATAAGTCATGCAAAAAGGACTTTCATCAAAACAGGTATTTTATTTGTTTTTCTTAAATTTTATGGCCACACCCAAGGCATATGGCAGTTCCCAGGCCAGTGATTGAATCCGAGCCACAGCTGCGACCGACACCACAGCTGTGGCAACTCTGAAATCATTTAACCCACTGCCAGCGGGCTAGGGATCGAATCCACACCTCCACTGTGACAGGAGCCGCTGCAGTCGGCCAGGGCGCCAACTCCAAGCCAGTTTTTTGAAAACTCACCCAACTAGTTATATTTCATGATGGATTTTGCCCATATAAATCACCGACATGAATGGACAGGATTTCATCTCTATAAGACTTTCACTAATACTTCTCTTCGTTATATCCCTGGGCTAAAACCGAATGTCAATGCTCAGTCTTACATACAACCACGAGCACAGACAACAATTAATGAACTTCGAAGGCAGAGGCAATGCTCCAGGGGAACCACTCGAATCAAAGACCGTGCAAGGAAGCAAAATGTCTCCCCGACACATAAACGCCCTCTATTTCTTCTCTTCAAACGGGCAAGGTAGAGAGCTAAGACACACCTTAAAGGTCACGCTTGACATCAGCCCCTGGCTAAGGGCCTACCTTTCCTTTCGTGGTACTTCCACTCTGGCACCTACATGCAGGCATCTGGGACCAGGAGGATACACAGATAATACAGCTCCAGCCCGTGCCCTCGACAGCTCAAGTCCAATCCTCACACGTGGCAGCCAATTGGGACCTTTTGCACATCTGATTTGACGTTGGCAGAGCTTAGACTGTATACGGTGCTGCTCCCGGGCCCACCCAGGTCAGAAGAGTAAAGGTCTGGGTGCCTTTCTATTAATACCAGCCAGATACCTGTCCCTCCTCCTCTCGCGGCCACGTCTGGCCCAAGAGGCCCCGAGGACCCCGACGCCTCCGCTAGCCTCCCGGAGTCGCTTCCCAGTGCCTCCTCTCACCTGAGCCGGCGGCGCCGCCATCCGCGTCGGGACCCCAATTCCCCGTCAAGTGACCGTCACCCGGGCCGCAGCCCGAGGAGGCCCGCGACTAAGGAGTAAGAGTCCGTGGGGCTGTTCCCCCTCCGCCAAACCGGGGGATTCCCCGACCGCCGCCGCCATTTTCCCCCGCGCCGCAACCCCGCCCTGGCGCTTCTCTAGACTCCCACCTGTAGCCAGTAGAGGACAACGTTGACAACGTAGCAGCGAGTGGGCAAGCTGGGGAGCCAGTGGGGGGTCACAACCTCCTCGCTGAACCCGCCGCTAATTCATCCCGAAGCGGGAGGCGTCCGGGCCGTCGCCCTAGTAATGCGTCCAGGCAAACTCCATCCTGATTGGCTGCGAGCTCAGTTACGCGGCGGCGTCCCCGGCTGCGTGGGAAGCCCGGTCCCCCGAGCCCCGCCCCTGTTCCCTTGCCGGGGGCTCCCCTAGCGCCCCCGACCTCTAGGGCTCTCTTAAAGGGGCCGTGCTCATTTCCCACTCTAGCCTCTAGGAAAGGAGGGATCCAGAGAGTGAAAAGGTACAGAGGCAAGAAACAAAGAGAAATAGGAAATATAACCAGGGCATTGTCCCAGGGAACCCAACAGTCTGGAGTTTCAGAGTGAAAATAAAATGGAAATCTGGGCAGTTTAATTTACAAACTGAGGTTAGTTTCCACTGAGGGGGGAAAAAAGTGCACAACCTAAAAATTGAGAATTGTTTTATTCTGTGGACATAGTAAAGACCTAAGCCCTGAGAGACTGTTCCAAAGAGTTAAAGAAAGGAACCAGGGTATTTAGGAGCTTTTACAACAAAACCCAGGTAATGGGAACTTTAAAAGATTACTGTTAATTGAAGAAAAAACAGACATCTCAGGTTAATGAAATTAGCCCTCTTTTATGTGTGGGAAGGCAAGCACGTCTGGGCTCATTGAAATCATTCCTGAACTATCTAGGGCTAGTATCCTATTTTTTTCCATTCCTGATTGGGGCGAGGGAAGCTGTAGCTGCTTTGGCTGATGGCTTGTTGGCTGCAATATTCTTTGTTTATTGGCATTCCAGGTGTAATTCTCCACGAAGCTTAAACTACCAGGCAATCTGTAGGAGAACCAGTTCTAGAACTGAGGTTCCTGACTTGCAGCACAGAGTTCTACCTAGCACCTAGCACACAGCATTTCCTCAGTCCTAGAGAAACTTTCTGTCTTCTGAGCATCCACAGGACTTTCATCATAACCCTCATAAAAGGCATTCACCGCTTTCTGTCATGGAATGTCTATCCTCTAGCCCACTAGATTCTAAAACTCCCTAATGGTGGAGGCTGTGGTTAAACCCATTTTCATTTCCTACACAACGCCTTCCTCCTGCTAGGCTTTGTGCTGACCACTTCAGGTCTTGGGTACTTCTGGCAAACCCACTGCAAATCGGGGCTTTCCACGGTGCCTTGCTCGGTGTCTAATTTACTGGAACTGATCAGAGAACTCAGGAGAGCGCTTATTATAAAGGATACAATTCAGAAACAGTCAAATGGAAGAGATACATAGGAAAAGGTATGCGTAGGGAAGAAGAAACAGGAGCTTTCATGCACCTTTGAGCTTATTACTCTCCCAACTTTGCAATGTTTACACCAGCTTGGAAGCTCTCAAAATCCTGTGGTTTAGGATTTCTTATGGAGATTTCATTACCTAGGCATAAATGATTAAATCATTGATCATGGGTAATTAACCCCTCTCCCTGGAGGTTGAAGGGTAGAGTTGAACTCTAATTTCAGGGTTGGTTCCCTTGGGCAACCAGCCTCCATCATCCCAGAGCAGAGTTAACTCGTTAGCAGAAACTCATGTTCAAAGGGGCTTGATTTCGGAGTTTCCACTGTGGCTCAGTGGGTTAAGAACCCGACTAGTATCCATTAGAAAGCTGGTTCGGGAATTCCCCTTGTGGCACAGTGGTTAATGAATCCAACTAGGAATTATGAGGTTGCGGGTTCGATCCCTGGCCTTGCTCAGTGGGTTAACGATCCGGCATTGCCGTAAGCTGTGGTGTAGGTTTTAGACGCGGCTCGGATCCGAGTTGCTGTGGCTGTGGTGTAGGCCAGGAGCAACAGCTCTGATTCGACCCCTAGCCTGGGAAACTCCATATGCCGCAGGTGCAGCCCTAAAAAGCAAAAAAAAAAAAAAAAAAAGAAAGAAAAAGAAAGCCAGTTCGATCCCTGGCTTTGCTCAGTGGGTAAGGGGTCCAGTGTTGCTGTGAGTTGTGGAGTTGTGGTGTAAGTCACCAACTCAGCTCAGATCTGGTGTTGCTGTGGCTGTGGCATAGGCTAACAGCTGCAGCTCTGATTCAATACCTAACCTGGGAACTTCCATACACTGCAGGTGATGCCCTAAAAAGAGAGAGAGAAAAAAAAGAGGCTTTTTATAAATAACCAAAGACCGTCTTATCCCCCTTCACTCAACAAAATACTACAAGGATTTTAGTATTTTAATGCCCTTTTTATTCCTAACTCTTCTGCCAAGCTGTATTGAATGTTCTTTGGGGTTCACTAGCATGTGATACAAAGATTCTCACAATTTGTGCTCAGTTCCTTAGGTCTCTGCCCCCAGGTTTTCTTGTCTCCAGTCTCCCAAGCTTGCTCCTTCCAGGCCCCCTGACCAGCCAGCTAAGCCATTCGCCACTGCCAGTGTCCATGTATATCCTTCTTTTGAGCCAATTTTCTCCCACACAAAATGTTCCTGGATAACCAGTAACTCAGGCCCAAACTCTGCCCGATGGGAGGATTACTTTCACATTGAGTAGGTCTACAGTGAGGCAGCCATCCATTTTCCTCTTGTATCCACAGACCAAACATATCAATCTTCAACCAAGCTCAGGTTTTTCCTCCTTCATCCTCTGGTCAAGAGAACTCCCCATGGATTAAGGAAGAGGTGTGGGTGCCACAGTGGTGGGAGAAATGGTGACCTGGGCCATCTGTCCTTGCAGCATATGCGTGTCCTCTGGGCCTGTTCAAATTCACTCCCAGTGTACCACTTCCATTTGAAAAGATTGTTGCCAGGCCAGACTTAAGAGGAGATAGGTCTGGAGTTCCCTTTGTGGCTCAGCAGTTAACGAACCCAACTAGGATCCATGAGGAAGCAGGTTCAATCCCTGGCCTCGGGTTAAGGATCTGGCATTGCCGTGAGCTGCAGTATAGGTCACAGATGCAGCTCAGATCCTGCATTGCTGTGGCTGTGGTATAGGCCAGCAGCTGTAGCTCCCATTCAGCCCCTAGCCTGGGAACTTCCATATGCCGTGGGTGCGGCCCTAAAAGCAAAACTAAAAAGAGGAGATGGGTTTGATATTACCCATGATGGGCAATTCGGGTTGCATGGTCACTTATTCATGATGGGCAATTCAGGTTGCATGGTAACTTATTCCCCATGAGATAGCTTTATTTATTTATTTATTTATTTATTTATTTTTATGGCTGCACCCACAGCATGTGGAAGTTCCTGTGCCAGGGATCAAATCTAAGCTGCAGCTGCGCCATGGCTGCGGCAACACCAGATCTTTAATCTACTGCACCATAGCAGGAACTCTGCCAAGAGATGCATTTCAAATGTGTATGTTTCTCTCTCACAGTTGGCCTGGCTATTCTCCAGAACCACATTGGGCTGCACTGTGATTCTTCTTTGGGGTCTTGCCAGAGACTCACTTGGCCTTTTTTCTATCGCAGATGCTCTAGTATCACGAGATGTGTCAGGTGATATAGCCCCAATGGCAGGATGGCTTGCACTGAGGCCGGACTTCCTACAGAGTCATTAATGGATCCCAGCCCTTCTTAAAACTAGTCAGCTTCCACCTCAACCTGAAGAGATCAACCAAGCATTATGCTTCTTTCCTAGTGGCAGCCGATGCAAATGTCTGTAGGTTGTCCTTTACTTTGGAGGAAATGCTCTGGCATGTCCTAGATCATTGGGCCACTTCACAGTCCACATAAGATCTGTGCTTTAGATAACAGTCTTGTACCAAATGTTTTTCTTAGTTTTGATATATATCCTATGCTTATGAAAGATGTCAACATAAGAGCAAACTGGGTATAGAGTATGCAGAAAATCTCAGTTTTCTACTTGCATCTCTCCTATCAATCTAAAATTATCTCAAAATATTTAAAGTAATAATTGTCATTTAAAATTTTCATCAGTGGAGTTCCCTTTGTGGCTCAGGGGTAACAAACTCAACTAGTATCAAGTTTGCGGTACTAGTATCCATGAGGTTGCAGGTTCGATCCCTGGTCACACTCAGTGGGTTAAGGACCTGTGGTTGCTGTGAGCTGCGTACAGTCTAGGTTGCAGATGCAGCTCGGATCTGGTGTTGCTGTGGCTGTGGTGTAGGCAGGAAGCTGCAGCTCCCATTTCACCCCTAGCCTGGGAACTGCCATATGCCACAAGGTGAGGCCTTAATTTTTTTTTTTTTTTTTTGCCTTATCTAGGGCCGCACTCGCAGCATATGGAGGTTCCCAGGCTAGGGGTCTAACAGGAACTGTTGCTGCCAGCCTTCGCTACAGCCACAGCAACGCGGGATCCAAGCCACGTCTGCAACCTAAACCACAGCTCACGGCAACGCCAGATCCTTAACCCACTGAGTGAGGCCAGGGATCGAACCCGCAACCGCATGGTTCCTAGTAGGATTCGTTAACCTGAGCCACGACAGGAACTCCTTAAATTTTTAAATTAATTACTTAATTAAAATAAATAAAATTTTCACCAGTGTAGCAGACTTCTGAATTTTTATGGGGTTTATCCACCCTCTGAAAAACATGTGTCTCATCAGGACATCCAGATTACTTGTATTTCTTGCTCATCAGATCCGAGTAACCTGATATTTCACTATGATAAACTAATGTGATGTTCTGTGGGCTGGCCAGATGGTCTGGGTCCCTTTGGACTATATTATGACAGAAAACAGGAAAATAAAGAGAGTCCTGGAGCAAGATGATAAACCTATAATGTCTTCTGTCCCAACTGAATGTTATTTTCCTCTGGATGTGATATTGTTTTGGTTTACTGTCTCGTTTGGGGCAAGAGGGAGGCAGTTCCAGGAGTTTCACTTGGCTCTTCCTACTGTAACAGCTCTTACTCTATAGGCTAGGATTCTGTCAACTGCTAAGATTATCCACTCCAGTCATTCACTTGGGAATCATGGAAATGACTGCTAGGTGTGTAAGAGGAGCCGATGGACTCGCTGTTGAGACAGACCTGGGTGGCGATTCCATTTATTATCTGACTCTAATATGCCCCTCCTCTAACAGGAGGGCCGGATGGTGCTTTGGACCCCTGGGTATCCCCATCAGCTTAGACCCTGTATCCAACATCCCTCAAAATATCAGATTAGTCCCTTTTTTGCAGTCTATGGTCATCTAAGGAAATAGCCATACATCATTTTGAAGGATTAAAGAAACTGTATATTCTTGCCCTGCTCTTCCAGCTTCTTCCTCATAGATACCCAGTCTCTCCTTTGGTCTGTGCATTCTTAGTTTGAGAACAGGCTCAGGTCTTTAAACTGGGCAAGTTATTATGACTTTTCATTGGACTGATGTTGACCTCAGCCTTCTCCTATATTTTCTTAATCTCTTATTAGATATGAAGCAGTACCTTTTCTAGCTGCCCATCTATCTTGTCCCTAGAAATACTGTGTTCTGCTAGATATTGCCTGGACTTTCTGTGTGGCTCACAAAATAACTACTAGACATTGCCATTGGTCAGGTCAGTCCCCCTGGCTGCCACTTCAGTCTTACTACCCATTATGGTAATTAGGTCACCATGGCTTCTCAGAGTTGTCGCTGCTAATCTAGGATCCTGTCATCACCATTGCTGCTAGAAGATCCTGTTCTGTAATGAGCCCTGGTCTGCAGTGGACAAACACCACTGGGCTTCTCAGTGACGCTGGTGACCCTTCTGGAACATTTGCTATCCCCTTAGTAGTCATCCAGGAAGACTGAAGAACAAAGCTGATAGCTGAAAGTTTTCTGGTCTCTGTTTTGTCCATGCTTCTTGGGGCTGCTTTTTTTTGGTGTGGGGGGGGTGTCTTTTGTCTTTTTGGGGCCGCACCTGTAGCATATGGAGGTTCCCAGGCTAGGTAGGTGTCGAATCGGAGCTGTAGCTGCCAGCTTACACCACAGCCACAGCAACACAGGACCCGAGCCATGTCTGTGACCTACACCAAAGGTTGTGAGAATGCCTGATCCTTAACCCACTGAGCAAGGCCAGGGATCGACCAGGCATCCTCATGGATACTTGTCAGGTTCATTAACCACTGAGTCATGACGGGAACTCCCTCTTGGAGTTTCTTGATACCTACATCCACATTCTTCCACGACAGTTCTGGCATCTCTGCTTTATTTACTGTCATCATTGCTTTTCCTACCTTCCAAGAACCTTGCTAGCAGTTTATTAAAACTGGGCCCCAAAGCTCTTACCACTTTATTAAATACTATGTTGTGGGGATGTGCCTCTTACTGGCGAATTTCCTAAACCAGCTTTATGTTCTCTGCCCCCTTAATCTAATACCTCAAGATCCACACATAGACTCTCCCTGCTTTGAGTCAGGTCCTGCAGCTCCTGTGGCATATACTCCTTTCTCTCTTTATAGCCCCAGAACTTCCTCAGTCAGGTCAAGGTGAGATTTGAAGTAAGGGTTGCCTCTTTTTTCCAACATGTGAAACTGAGCAGGACCTTGTGGGGCTCCTGGACACGGCTACACATAATAATATCTTTGAGCTCTTCTGCAGAACCCAAACCCCCAGAGAATGGAAGATGTCAGCTACTTGATGAAGCATTCTCTATTTCAGAGAGTTTGATAACATGGGGGCTCATCAGGGGACCACCTGCATCCAGATTAAAAGAATACAAACCCTGTACACATTCTGATCCTTATCAGCAATCCTGCCCTTGAACCATTGCTATAAAACCCCTCACCAAATCATCCTGGGTGAGACAACAGTTTTTGAAAGCATGAGCCCACTGTGTCCCCCTCAGCCTGGCAAAGTGATAAAACGATTCTTTTCTCCTTCACTCAAAACCGTCTCTGAGATTCAATTTGGTGTCAGT
The DNA here is from genome assembly GCA_004024745.2 of Catagonus wagneri. Lineage (NCBI taxonomy): Eukaryota > Metazoa > Chordata > Mammalia > Artiodactyla > Tayassuidae > Catagonus > Catagonus wagneri. The sequence goes on along the minus strand of PVHT021183518.1, from coordinate 15,774,120 downwards.
GTACAGAAGCCAGGTTTGGCAACATAAGAGGGACCCACCTCTGCAGACCTAGATGGTTCAGGAAATCTGAAGCTTCAAGATGCTCAAGTGCATCCACGCAGCTATCCCAACCCTAAATGTCAAGGTTTTCTTTTTTTTTTCCAGTTTCATTGAGATGTAATTGATACACAATTTTGTGTAAGTTTAAGGTGTACAATATGATGGTTTCATATACATATAGATTGCAAGATGATGACGACAAGAAATTTAATTGACTTTCTGTGCGTGTGGTAAGAATTACCTCTGTGTGTGTGTGGTAAGAATTTTAAAAATCTACTCTCTTAGCAACTTCCAGGTGTACTGTACATTGTTGCTAACTATAGTCACCAACCTGTATATTAAATCCCCAGAACTTATTTATAACTGGAAGTTTGTACCCTTCACAAGTTTTCCCCACTCCACTCCTCTCCCAACCTCTGGCAACCACCAATATACTCTGTGTTTTTATAAATGCAATTATTTTAGAGTCCACATATAAGTGAGATTATACAGTATTTGTCTTTGTCAGCCTTGATTATTTTACTTAGCATAATGCCTTCATTTCTGTTGTTTGCAAATGGCAGAATGTTCTTCTGTTTATGGATCGCTAATATCCCCTTATACAAATATATGACATTTTCTTTATACATTCATCTCTTAGTGGGCACTTAGGTTGTTTCCATTGTTTTGACTGTTGTAAATAATGCTGCAATGAACATGGGGATACAGATATCATCTTTGGGATGGTGATTCATTTCCCTTGGTTGTATACCCAGAAGTGGAATTGCTGGATCTTACGGTAATTCCTTCTTTCATCTTTTGAGGAATCTCCATACTGTTTTCCTGTAATGTTTGCATCAGTTTACATTCCCACCAACAGTGACCTAGGGTGCCCTTTTCTTCACAACCTGGCCAGCACTAGTTATCTCTTGTCTTCTTGGGGTTCTACTTCTTCCCTATCAAGGCCCTGACCTTGATTTTGGAGATTTATCTAGACTGAGAATTCAGTTTTCTCTGACGTCCTGCCACTCTCACAGCTAAGCCCTGAGTCAGATCTTTGGTCCTAGCTGTGCTCTGGCTGCAGATGATGAGAATCTCTTCAAACGCTGCTCAAGAAGCCTTTGGATTCCCACGCATTACTTTCTTAGCAATAGCCCCTCAGTTTCACAATCTTTGCAGATACTAATTTGCCCTCTAGCTCTCAAACCCCAGAGACACTACACCAGCTAGTACATCCTCTTTCACCTGCATCCCTTCCTGGCTCACCAGAAGTAATCTGCCGCACCACAGCATGTCAGGGAGTCTTCTGCCTACAACTGGTGATGGATGGATCCTCACACCATCCTGTCATTGATTGATTTATCTTTGGAATCCCGTGTTTGGGGTCTGTTTCCTAGAACCAGCTCCCTTAAGGAAGCTTCTAAGAAGCAGCATCTAAGGCAGGGAACCTTATGTAGATCATCCTTTGAAACAGTGCTCTCAAGACAAGGGGAGGAATAAAAGCAGGATACAGAGAAGGAGAGAAAAATTAAAGAATATGGTCTCAGCTGGAGATTGGCTTCAGCCTCATCTCACAGACGTTCTGGGGCATGAATTATGCCACCGGGTTATTCAACCTTGAGACAAAGGGTCCAGCTTCTTATTTTCCTGTATTAGTCAGTTACTGACTGCAGGCTGCCTGGGGGTGGGGGTGCATAACCAGCTGGGTAAGGCGGCTCCCATTTGGCTGAGGGGAATCCTTGCAGAAAGGGGGAATCTGTGAGCCCTTAGCTGCCGTATTCATGGCAGCAGGGAGATGAGTGCCATGCTAGACACGAGGTAAAGATTAAGAAAATGTTAAGAGTACATAGATGATTGTACATGCCTAGAAGATCTGGGAAGGCTATGCAGGAAACTATTGCTACAGTCACCTCTGGGAAGAGAAATTGGACACCAGTAAACTGATACTGCGAGGTCTCTTTCATACTGAACGCATTTCAGCCAGATGTACATATCAGCATTTTAATTTGAAGGAGGAAAAACTTAAAAGCTCCTTTTGAAACCAAGACACCTCTGGCTTGAACCTAGCTGAAACCCAGATTGGGATTTGAACCATGGTTTTTTAATTAGAATCACCCAGTGTCTGGACTTACTGAGGCTCAGGTTCTTTGTGTCTCGGCTCAGAAGGAATTCAGTGAGAGACAAAATGATAGGCGAGAAATAGATTTATTAAGCTAGGATGTTTGTGGACATGCAAGCAGGCAGGCAAGGAGGCTCTGCCCCCAGAATTAGGTGGGCTACAGCTTTATCATCCAAGGAAAGTGGGAGTGGGAAAAAAAGTGCCTTCTTCCTCATTCTTTGAGTAGATGGCAAGCTTACATCACTAGCTTCTCCTTTTCCAGGTAGAAAGTATTTGACCCTATGAGGTCAAACTAGGACTGTCATAGTGCTTATTCAAATCAGCAAAGGGTGGTGACGTATGCTAAAATATGTTGAATCACCTCAGGTTTCTGTATGATGAGGGGCTCCTACTTTTGAATGTCACCTTTCCCTTAATTCCTGTGTTAAGCAACCCTGCTTCATTTCAGGATGTTCTGATGGTTTTCTGGAGCCTTTATTAACTTACAACTGTCTCCCAAATTTCCCTAGGTTTCTCTCTCTATCTGTGGTCCCCTGCTGGCTCTATCACCTTATTTTTTCTTTTGTCTTTTTAGGGCTGCACCCATAGCATATGGAAATTCCCAAGCTAGGGGTTGATTTATGCCGCAGCTTTCGGCAAAACCAGACCCTTAACCCACTGAGCGAGGCCAGGGATCAAACTCACATCCTCATGGATACTAGTCAGTTTCTTAAACTGCTGAGCTACAATGGAAATGCTGGTCCCTATCACTTTGATGTGCCTATGAGCTTGGAAGATAATGTTAACCTGCTCTGCTGCCCAGAAAGGTAATTTTCCCACAAGTTTCTGTGGATTTTTTTGTTTCTGTTTTTGGGGGGGGGGGTTTGGGGGGGTAGGGCCCCACCCTCAGCATATGAAGTTCCCAGGCTAGGGGTTGAATCAGAGCTACAGCTACCAGCCTACATCACAGCTACAAGCAACCTGGTATCTGAGCCACATCTGTGACCTACAGCACAATTCGTGCAACACCGGATCCCCCACCCACTGAGCAAGGCCGTGGATCGAACCCACACCCTCATGAGTACTAATCAGAATCATTCCTGCTGAACCACGATGGGAACTCCAACAGTCACCTTTAATAGGGCATGCTGCAGGGCTCAGGGAGACTCTGGGACAAGCAGGAAACCCCAAGTTCTCGTTCTTACTGCACTTTTATTATCATTGGGTACTCTCTATGCCTATGTAACGACTTCCTCCTCTCCAAATATGATAATCGGGTAAAACGTGTACTCAATAACAGACCTCAGAAAAGAGCCAGGTGAGCTGCTGCCAATAACACTGGAATGAGTCTCATCGGTGGGAATGAGTGGAAGGAACACTCGGCCAGTGCTGGCAGGCCGGGAGTTACCCACTTCTTAGAGCCCACGGTTCCCCCACGGCTGAGACTCAGCATACTCTTTGTTACCCAGCGATATTCTGGAAAGACATTTGGAGTCAAAGTTTTCGAATTTCTGAGAAGGCAGCCTACTCTTTGGTAGTTCAGGAGTCGTGGTGCTAGAATGGGGAGCTTAGAAGAAGTGATGATTTTACTTTAACGACAACCAGGGGTGGAACTAAATTCTGATTATTCTCTTTTCGCTCCTTTAACTGCCCCCCCCCCCATGCTGACTTGTCCAGCTTGCATCTCCTGGCTCCCTGGCCCTTTGTCTCCTGGCAGAGTTCAGCCAATGGAAGGCACTGGAAGGAGTCAGCGGGGTGGACTAAGCAAGAGAGCAAAGTGCTTGTCCCCTTGGCTCCTCCCTGGGGGATTACAGGGCGGCGTTATACTCCACCAGAGGCCACAGCTCCTCTGCTACAGCTCAGCTTTCACTGAGTTCTGGGACCCACGCTTCCCCCGTCCCCCAGGCAGGGCCCACGGTGTGGCAGTCTAATTTATTACATCTAGCCCCTGGATGCTTCATCATCCTCTGATCCCACCTTTGTAATAATCTCTTTACCTGTGTAATCATTCCTTCTGTTTCTTGGCAAAATCCTGATCCAAAGATGAGCCAAAATTTCACTTAGGCTAAAAAGATTAAAAATCAAGAAAGCAAATCTAGCCACTCATCCAACATAGACATAAACCTTTCTCCTACTGCTATTTAATGAAATCCGTCTGTATCAATAAAGGATGCTTTCAGCTCTAAGTATCGTTGAACACAACTTATAATGCTCTAAACCACAGGGATATTTATTATAACTTAACTTGAAGTGTAAAGGTAGGCAGTCTCAGCTTTGGTCCTGTAACTCAAGGATGACACCAAGGACCAAGGTTCTTAGTATGTTGACTTTACATTTTCATGCTAGTTGCCTCATAGCCACAAGATGGTTGACACAACTCCAGGCATCACAATTAAATCCAAAGGCAGGAAACAGTAAACACAGGAAAACGTGTTCTCCTTGTGAGGCTTTATCGTTTTATCCAGGAAGAAAAATCCTTCCCAGAAACTCCACAACAAATGTCCCCGATTGTCCCATTGGCCAGAACTGGCCCCTTTTATAAGGAGCGTGGGAAAGCAAGCACCTGACTTTCTAGACTCTGTAGGAGGAGGTGACAAAGGAAAGGCAGGGTTGGGAATAGAAATTGAACAACTGGCCAAGGGTCTGCAGCATCCTACGGTGGTAAGACTTCTGTCCTATTGTTACTCCCTGAGAAATGACTTCTGCTGTCTTTCAGAGATGATGAGAGACAATGCTCACAAACAAATAAGAGGCAAGCATGTGGAAGCTGCCCTGTCCATATAAAAAACGGTACAAATAGTGATTGTTGTACTCAAAGTCACAAAGCCCTTTTGACTGATGTATATGCTTGGTCCAAAGTGGTGAAATAAAACAGAAGGGTACTTCTAGCTGGCCAAGAAACCCAAACCCCTTTTCCAGGGTTTCCTGAAAAGAAAATGTACCCGTGTTTCCCACATTTACGTGCTTGTGTGTTTAGAAAACAGCATCTTCTATTCCTAGATAAATTGAAAATGTCTCTTTTTGTTTTTGTCTTTTTAGGGCTGCACTTGCGGCACATGGAAGTTCCCAGGCTAGGGATTGAATTAGAGCTGCAGCTCTGGCCTACACCACTGCCAGAGCAACTCAGGATCCCAGCAGCATCTGCGACCTACACCATAACTCACAGCAACACCAGATCCTTAACCCAACGAGCGGGGCCAGGGATGGAACCTGCATCCTCACGGATACTAGTCAAGTTTGTTACCGCTGAGCCACAATGGGAGTGCTGAATATGTCTTTTTGCCTTTATGTAGAGCCGTACCTGCGGCTTATGGAGGTTCCCAGGCTAGGGGTCTAACAGGAGCTGTAGCCGCCGGCCTTCGCCACAGCCACAGCAACGTGGGATCTGAGCCGTGTCTGCAACCTTCACCACAGCTCACGGCAACGCCGGAACCTTAACCCACTGAGCAAGGCCAGGGATCGAACCCGCAACCTCATGGTTCTTAGTCGGATTCGTTAACCACTGAGCCACGAAGGGAACTGCTGAATATGTCTTGATAATGGGGTCTGCTAGAATTCTTCATGTGTTACTGTGTCCTTAGTGGGGCAGTCCTAGACTTTTGATTCACTTTGTAGAGTTCACCTTGGATTCATTTTCTATTTTGGATCTTTCTATGGACTTCTCCCATCCAAGGCCATGTATGTTAGATGATCATATCCAGCTTATGTTGTTCACATCAGTCAAATTAGGGAAATTGGAATATATAAATCAAAAGTATGATAAGAAAGAAAAGAGGAAAGAGAACAGCAGGTGCTGCAAGCCTCCGTTTGTCACCTTAAAGCACTGGCCAGGTCACAGACCTGCAGGCAAGCAGGTGAATTTAAGGTCCATAGTCATGGTTTCATAAGGGGTAAATACAGTAAAGAGAGCCAGACACAGCTGAGTTCCATTGCCCATGATCAACTCCATGATCGGAGGCAAATTCATTTACATGCTCTATGCCTCAGTTTCCTCATCTATAAAATAAGAGTAATAAACAGTTTCTGCACCTTGGAGCTATTATGAGGCACCGATCCATGCAATAGATACTTAGCAGAGGAACGTTGATTTTTTTCTTCTTCCTCTCCTGTCCACCTTTATCTAATTTGCCTTATGAATTTTCTCCAGCTCAGTGCCCAAGGGGAGATGAAAATATGAATGCCAATCAACCTAGAAAGAAAGTGCTAGTGCACCACGGCCCACGGCCAACCATTAGTCCTCAAAAGCACTGAGAATAGGCAGTTTTTTGGCCTGCAGCCATATTTTGGCGCTGAATCATGTCCTGTTTTGCATTGTTTCCTAATTGTTTCAAGTCAGTTCCCCTCTCTGGGCTTCAATATTCCAGCAACTTCAAGCCTGAGGTTGGACAAGATCTTTTTTATGCCCCATCTCTTTCTTCTCAGTTCCTTTTTCTACCTCTAAACCTCTACTTGCATAATAAAAATACAGAAAATGTAAGGGTGATGGAGAGCTAAGCAAAGCCCTTTATTTAGAGCAAGTTTTTTCAAGCATGAGGTTGAGGCAGGACCAGGGCCCATGGCTTCTGCCCAGAACACTCGTTATCCCAGTCCAATCTATTACCAAGTCATCCCCCACCACACTCAACTCAATTCCCACTCCTCAGAGAGCATCTGGAGACAAAAGAGGCATCTCTGAACTCAGAAGATTCAAGACCAGAATTCAGAAGAGCCCCCTAAGATCAATCGGTTCACAAACAGTTGCTGCTGCTGTTTCCCATCAAGTAACTGAAAAGGTCATGCTTTGCGCTTACTCCCGAGAACCACGGTTCTAAACTTTGGCAACACACAATAGAAATCCTGGGGAACTTAAAACAGCAGAGATTATAATTGTATTGGTTTGAGATGGGGCCTGGGCACTGACATTTTTTAAAAGTCCCCCAGGCAATTCCAAGTGCTTTGAAGATTGAGAATCATTGATCTCAGTCAGAGGCGGCAGTGTAACTGTTGGGGCCCGCACCTAAGTTTCTGAACACACCAGCTATAGCACAGTGATGGGCCTGAAGTCGGACAGTTGAAAGAATGAATGAGTCCATCTGAATCCACAGTACCTGGTATGGTGCCACCATGTAGTATGTACACAATAAATGTTTTCTGGACAGATAAACACATGAATGAATAAGTATGAGATAGTATGATGGAAAGAGTATTGGACTGAAGCAGAAAGCCATGTTCTCAGTTGCAGTGTTATGACTTTTTTTTTTTGGAACCCCTTGGCATAAGGAGTTCCCAGGCCAGAGACCAGATTCGAGCCACAGTTGCATCCTGTGCCACTGCTGGGACTGCAGCAATGCCGATCCTTTAACCTACTTTGCTGGCCAGGGATTGAACCTGTGTCCCAGTGCTCCAGAGACACCACCAATCCCACTGCGCCACAATGGGAACTCCTGGTACTATGATCTGTAATGAGAAATATTTCATTTTTGTCTCCATTTCTGGGACCACTACTAAAACATTTTGAATTTCCTGAGAGCTGAGAGCTATGTCTTCGGTTATGTAATTGAGATGGTTTTCGGAAACCCTAGGTAACCTAAGGATGAGGGCTTGTTGCCAGGAGAAAAACCCTCTGACTAAAGGGTGGGACCTTTCAGTGGGACCTCTGGAGAGGAAGAGGAGCTGGTGATTCAGCCAACAGCCAATGATTTAATCAATCTGCTTTTGTTACAAACCCTCCATAAAATCCAAAAGGATGGGGTTTGGAGAACTTCTGGGTTCATGAACCCATTGAAATGTGGGGAGAGTAACCCATTCAGAGAGCATGGAAGCTACACGCCCCCTCCCACATACCCTGCCTTATGAATCTCCTCTATCTGGCTATTCCTGAGTTATACCCTTTAATTTTTTGGGGGGGAGGGCAGCCGCACCCACAGCATACAGAGGTTCCCAGGCTAGGGGTGGATTGGAGCTGCAGCTGCCAGCCTACACCACAGCCACAGCAGTGCCAGTTCTGAGCCACATCTGTGACCTACACCAAAGCTTGCGGCAACGTTGGATCCTTAACCCACTGAGTGAGGCCAGGGTTCGAACCCACATCCTCACGGATACAAGTTGGGTTCTTAACCTGATGAGACACAATGGGAACTCCTAAGTAGTACTCTCTTGTAATAAACTGGTATTCTAGTAAGTAAATTTTTTTCTCTGATTTCTGTGAACCACGCCAGCAAATCAATCAAGCCCAAGAAGGGGGTCATGGGAATCTCTGCTATATAGCCAGCCCGTCAGAAACACAGGTAGAACCTGGACCTGTGATGGGAGGTTGGCATCTGAAATGGGGGGGGCAGTCTTGTGAGACAGAGCACTTAGCCCGTGGGATCAGATGCTGTCTCCAAGCAGATAGTGTCAGACTTAATTGCTGGGTGGCTTTGAAAAAAAAACACAAAAAAACGGCCCTGACCCGACCACTATGTAAATATGGGTAATTATTTTCTCTAAGCCTCGATTTACTCTCCTGTAAGTATAATAATACCCACTTTATCCTATTCACATCATTGTGAAGATAATGCAAGTGTACCTTCCATATTTGTACATTGTACAGTTTTTTGTTTTTGTTTTTTTGCTTTTTAGGGCTGCGTTCGAGGCATATGGAAGTTCCCAGGCTAGGGATCAAATTGGAGCTGCAGCTGCCAGCTTATGCCACAGCCACAGCAATGCCAGATCCGAGCCGCGTCTGCAAACTGCACCACAGCTCAGGGCAACGTTGGATCCTTAACCCACTGAGCGAGGCCAGGGATTGAACCCACAACCTCATGGTTCCTAGTTGGATTCATTTCCCCTGCGCCACGATGGGAACTCCTGTGTACACTGTATAGTTTTAAGAAATATTTAGAAATCAGTCTTCCTAGCCAAGTGGTTTTTCTATCAAACCTGGAAACGTGGATTACTGTAGAAACTGCTTGGCTGGAGGCTTGATCCCCTAGTCCAGGCAATCTTTTTTTTTCCACATTTTTTTTTTTAATTTTGGCAAATGCATTTTCATAGTGATATGTTTATGTGTATGAGTTTATTACAGTTACTTTAAAATAAACACAAAAGGAGTTCCCACTGTAGTACAATGGGATTGGCAGCATCTTGGGAGCACTGGGATGCGGGTTTGATCCCCAGCCCGGCACAGTGGGTTAAGGATCCAGTGTTGCCTCAGCTGTGGCTTAGATGGTGTCTGTGGCTAAGAACTGATTCCTGGACCAGGAACTGCATGCGCCTCAGAGTAGCCAAAAAAGAGAAAAAAAGTAAAATAAAATAAACACAAAAGTATTATATTATAGTATTTGATAGGTAACATTATCTGCCTGTAGTGTTAGAGCCCAGCATGGCTATTCTCCTTGGAGATCTCCAAGCCATGCTGGCTGACCCACATCTCAGCACACCTTGAGCAGCGAGCCCAAGCGGTTCTTGGTTGCCTTTGCTCCCTGGTTCTCAGCACAGTGCAGGCCCATAGCGGGTGCTCAGTGGGTAAACAAATGGATGTGCCTGGATTTCTGCCTCTGTCTCTTTTGTTTTGTCAATCCTCTGGCCACCCGTCTGATGGCTGCGGACTTGGTTTCCTGAAAGGGGCGTGAATCTGCTGGCTCCTCCATTTGGATGTCCACTGCTGACACATGGGAGAAGCCCCACCACCCACAGCTCTTTAGGCGCCCCACCAACCAGCCCAGGCCTTGGCCCTTCATGCAGGGGTATTTGGAATTCAGACAAAACATATGGTGTTTGCCCAGGATCTTGCTGGTTTTATTTACATTTTTAAATAACTTGTTTTTCTTATTATTACAAAATAACACATGCTCATTCGAAAAAATTTGGAAAAAAACAGGCAAGCAAATTTAAGAAAGTACAGGCCTTCCATAAATCTCTCAGTCTTAGAAAATCACCGTTTAATGTTCCTAGTTTTGCGTATGCATGCATACACACACACACATATTTAGAAAAAATGAGGTCATCCTATATTTGGTGATTTGTAACCTGCTTTGTACATATAACAACGTCTCACTGCCTTAAATGGTCATCTTGCACTATTATTTATCCCCTCTGCGAAGGATCCTCTTCTGCTATCATTAGTTGCCTACAGTTATTTACAAAATGAGCAACATAAGTCAAAACAAGCCAAAGCAGCGGCCATGTGGAGGGCTTTTCCGGCTAACTGATGCAGAGGTCATCTGTGCTTTGACCAGTGGTGTCTGCTCAGAGAGAAACCCTACATCCCATGAAATGTTTGTTTCCTCAAGAGCTCCAGGGCTCGGGCTATAATCGAAACAAAGAGTTTTCAGAGCAGTCATAAGCTTCAAATTGCTACAGTTTCGATGAAACTGGAAAATTCCACCACCAGAGCCAATGTCAACAGCGCAGGCAAGAAAGGAATGTAGGAATTCAAAGGAAGGGAAGAATTTGATTAAGCGAGACTATGGTAACTGGCAAAAAACTCTATGAAAATGACCAGAAGGTGCCGGCTTCCAGCATCAGTGTCCAGAAATTAGATTAAAGGCATTGGCTCTCCCTGGAGTGGATAAGGTAGCAGGCATGTAACACATGTTTGTGCAAAGAATGACCCTGGGATATGTTTCAGGTTCTGGCAGTAATGCAGCTGGCTAACAATATCCTGGGACATCTCCCCCCACTGCCGCCCCCTGCCTTGGGGCCCAGTCGCCCATCTCTCAGTGCTGCTCTGCCAAGGGCCCACCCTTGCACACCTGGGGCACCTTCTATAAGGGCTGTGCCTTGGAATGAGGAGCATGATGGCTGGCAGAGGGGAGGGCCTGGAGGTGGCAGGGGGAGTGATCGGAGTCAGATTGAGAGAGAAGAGGTATCACTCCCATTGCAGATCAGACAGGGGAAGGTTAAATTCAGATAATGTGTAGGTTTATCCTGCTCACCAAGGATACTGTACAAGGGCCTCTGACCTGGGCTCCCTTGCTTCCCGATGCCATTCTGTTTTTTCTTTTTCTTTTTTTAAATTTTTGGCTGTGTCATGCAGAAGTTCACGCAAAATTCCTGGGCCAGGGATCGAACTGGTACCACAGTAGTGACCCAAGCTACAGCAGTGACAATGCTGAGTGCTTAACCACTAGACAACTAGGGAACTCCCCCTTGGCACTATTCTTCATCCACTCACCAAAATTACCACCCAGAGTAATTTTCGTACTCTAATTATAACCTTCTTTTTAAAAATGTTCTCTTCTGATATTCGTGAAAAGCAAGGACTACCTGCTTTTTTTTTTTTTTTCTTTTTCAAACATCAAACAGAACAAGGAGTTCCCATCGTGGCTCAGCGGAAACAAATCCAGTTAGGAAATGTGAGGTTGTAGGTTTAATCCCTGGCCTCGCTCAGTGGGTTAAGGACCCAGTGTTGCTCTGAGCTATGGTGTAGGTCGAAGATGCGGCTTGGATCCCAAGTGACTGTAACTGTGGTGTAGTCCAGCAGCTACAGCTCCGATTGGACCTCTAGCCTGGGAACCTCCATATGCCATGGGTACGCTCCTGAAAAAGACCAAAAAAAAAAAAAAAAAAAACAAA
>PVHT021183518.1:15705196-15761467 GCA_004024745.2 Catagonus wagneri | reverse complement strand
TGCTGGCTTATACATGATTTGGCTTGAATTTTAAGCTAACTAGAACAGCCTGTCTTATGGCCTGTCAAACATGCACTGTACATCTGCTTTAACCATTAAAGGAAAGAATGCATTTAATGGAGTTCCCTGGTGGTGCAGTGGGTTAAGGATTTGGCATTGGCACTGCTGTGGCTCAGGTCTCTGCTGTGGCATAGTTTCAGTCCCTGGCTTGGAAATTTTGGCATGCCATGGGTACAGCCAACATGGGGAAAAAAAAAGGAAAAAAGAAGAATGTATATTTAAAAATCAAATGCCAAACTGTGGTTCAGGCATTCAAATGGAGCCAAGTGGCCACTGGCAATGTGGTTTCAGATGCATTCCTGTATCACCGAGAACTTGAATTTTCTGAACTCTATCAAACTCATGGACACCACCGGCCATTTTCAAGACAAGACCTGCTTGTAGCTTCCAGCTGCAAACTTACAGTGTCAAGGTCTCCCTTTGTAACTATGCAACAATTTTGGATCCCAACCAATCCTTGCTTAACAAGCCCCCTTCTTACCAGCTCCAATCCTAATTCTTGACAGACTGCTTGTACAACTTGGTGGTTGTACAAGCAGGCTCTCTAAGCCTCCCCCATTTTGTAGTCTGGCAGAACACAGTTCGAGTGCTCCTTGAATCTGTGTCTCCTGGGCTATTGTCCTCAGTTTGACTCAAATAAAACTATTTTCTGTCTCTATTATAGATTGTTTATTGATTCTTTGCATTGACGAAACCAACAGCACAAGCAAAACCATGAATATATCCATCACCCCTAAAAGTTTCCTCATGCTCCTTGGTCATTCCTCCCACCCACTCCTTCCACTCCCCCAAACTCCCACCCCCCACCTGCCCTCTCCAGAGACGATGCAGAAAGAACCGCTGATCTCCTGTCACTATTGGGTAGTTTGCATTGATATGTACTTTTTGCCTGGCTAATTCCATTCAACATAGTGGTTTTGAGATTCATGCATGCTGCTGATTACATCAAGAGTTGGTTCCTAGAGTTTCTGTTCTGGTTCAGCGGAAATGAATCTGACTAGTATCCAGGAGGTGTAGGTCTCAAACACAGCTCGGATCTGGCGTTGCTATGGCTGTGGCATAGTCACAGCTCCATTTCGATCCCTAGCCTGGGAACCTCCATATGCTACAGGTGTGGCCCTAAAAAAGACAAAAAACAAAAAACAAAAAGTAAAAACCAGTTCATTCCTTTCTGCTGTTGCGTAGGATCCCATTGTATGGATATATCACCTGTAGAAACATTTGGCTTGTTTCCAGTTTGGGGCAATTGCAAATAAAGTTGTTGGAAGATTCCTGTACAATTCTTTCTGTGGACATCAGCTTTTATTTCTAATGAGTAAATATCCAGTAGTAGAATAGCTGAATTATATGGTTGGTACATGTTTAACTTTTAAGAAATTGCCAATCTGTTTCCTAAAGCAGTTTTACCATTTTCTATTACCATCAGCAGTGTGAAGGTTCTAGTTCCTCCATATCATGACCAACATTTCATAGATCTTTTTTTTGTCTTTTTTTTAGGGCCTCACCTATGGCATATGGAAGTTCCCAGGCTAGGGGTCTAATCAGAGCAGTAGCTGCCAGGCTGCACCACAGCTATAGCAATGCCAGATCCAAGCCACATTTGTGACCTACACCACAGCTCACAGCAATGCTGGATCCTTAACCCACTGAGCGAGGCCAGGGACCAAACCTGCATCCTCATGGATCCTTGTTGGGTTCATTACCCCTGAGCCACAACAAGAACTCCAAAAATGCTCAATATTGCCAATTTTTAGAGAAACGCAAATCAAAACTGCGATGGCATATCACCTCACACTGGTGAGAATGGCCATTATTAATAAGTCTACAAATAACAAATGCTGGAGAGGAAAGGGAGAAAAGCGAATTCTCCTACACTATTGGTGGGAATATAAACTGGTACAGCCACTACAGAAAGCAGTAATGAGGTTCCTCGGAAAACAGCATAGAGTTACCATGTGATCCAGTGATCCCACCTCTGGGCATATATCCAGACAGAGCTACAATTCAAAAAGATACATGCATCCCTATATTCATAGCAGCACTATTCACAATAGCCAAGATGTGGAAGTAACCTACATGTCCATCAACAGAGGAATGGATAAAGAAGATGTGGTACATACGTACAATGGAATACTACTCAGCCATTCAAAGCAACATGGATACAACTAGAGATTATGATACTAAGTGAAATAAGAGAACGACAAATGCCATATGATATCACTTATATTTAGAATCTAAAATATGACACAAATGAACCTGTCTATGAAACAGAAACAGACTCACGGACAAGGAAAACAGACTTGTGGTTGCCAAGAGGGAGAGGGTTGGGGCAGGGGTGGAGTGGGAGGTTGGGGTTAACAGAAGTAAGCTATTATACATGGAAGGGCTAAACAACAAGGTCCTACTATATAGCACAGAGTAGCACATTCAATGTTCTATGATAAACCATAATGGAAAAAAATATTTTTAAAAATATGTAAGTGTACACACACACACACACACACAACTGAATCATTTTGCTGTACAGCCTAAATTAACACACCATTGTAAATCAACTGTATTTCAACTATTGACTGAAGGAGAGGAGCATGTTTGAGGGGTAAAATTTGCCATTACTTCAATTTGATTTCGAGAGGTGGAAAGTTCTAATCTGTCAGAACACCTTCAGCAGAACAAGAGGACAGAATTGGAACACTGTGTTCTGATGTGACACGATTACCTCACAGATACTATCTGGTACTGAACTCTCAGAACCCAAGTGATGGCATCAGATTGAAAGGAGTACATAGAAAAAGGCAGGGTGGAACTCTTGCTGATTTCAGGTATAAAAAACAAAAGCGTCAAGCACTGCTTCTGAAAATGCAACCAGAAAGGAGAGCGAATGAAAACAAGCTACAGAATTTCTCCATTATCTGCACTAATATGTAAATAACCAAACAGTTCTCTCCTGATTCATCAGACTTCAAGCATACAAAAACAAAACCCCCAAAATCCTATCAGAGAGAATCTGACAAGAGACATAGCACTGAACATAAACAAAAGCATTTCTACAAGTGATAAGGAGATGAAGGACTCAGATAACATGTACAGCGCAGGAGTGCTTTTTGGGTAAGACAGACAGTTCTGGATCTAGATAAAGGCGGTAGAGTAGTTATTGCCTGGGCTCGGCTATCAAGATAAAGGCTGGTGGGGACATGGGGAAACTGCAAGCAAAACAGTGTTGCTCGGAGTTCCCATTGTGGCTCAGTGGTTAACGAATCCGATTAGGAACCATGAGGTTGTGGGTTCGATCCCTGGCATCGCTAAGTGGGTTAAGGATCCGGCGTTGCTGTGACCTGTGGTGTAGGTCGCAGATGCTGCTCAGATCTGGTGTTGCTGTGGCTGTGCCTTAGGCTGGCGGCTGCAGCTCCGATTAGACCCCTAGCCTGGGAACCTCCATATGCCGCGAGCGTGGCCCTAGAAAAGGCAAAAAGACAAACAGAAAAACAGTGTTTCTCGTAGAGGGTCTTTGTGAGAAAGACAGGAGCTCAGAAATATTATAATCTTGTGGCTTACATATTAGAGCCTGAGATGACGGTGGCTTCAAAAGTTGGGTCTGAGGGGCAAGAGGAAAATTGGCACCAGCAGAATATCGACTGGCCTAAGCCCAGGAAATAAAGGGGAGCAATAAAACCAAGTGTTTCAAGGTCAGAAGAGATTGTTGGTGACGAACTGCCGGAAAGGGACCGGGGAGAGCAAGTCTCTGTTACTTTTGGATGCGGACAACCAATGTCTCATATCTAAGTTTCCTGGTCATAGAGTAACAACAAGGGCAAAGCAGTAATAAAGGACAAAACCACCAAATAAAAAAAGATTTATTTTATTTAGTTACTACAGTTGGCAAAGGCAGATGAGGGACACGGCAAAGGAATGGAGACCAATGTGATGGAATAAAGGGAGAAATCTGTGAACCAAATAGGAAATCCAATTACACAAAGCAGAAGGAAGAAAGGCAAGAGGTTAGAATGGCTGGTTTGAAACAGGGAATCAGAAAATTTGGTACGACATTGGAAAATTGGAAGCATTCTGGGGTCTTGATTCTCCTCCAGAAAACAACCGTATTTTTCTTTTTTTTTTTTTTTTTGCCTTATCTAGGGCCGCATCTGCGGCATATGGAGGGTTCCCAGGCTAGGGGTCTAACAGGAGCTGTAGCTGCCGGCCTTCGCCACAGCCACAGCAACACAGGATCCGAGCCGCGTCTGCGACCTACACCATAGCTCACGGCAACGCCGGATCCTTAACCCACTGAGCAAGGCCAGGGATCGAACCCGCAACCTCATGGTTCCTAGTCGGATTCGTTAACCATTGAGCCACGACGGGAACTCCCAACCGTATTTTTCTTTATCACTATGTCTGTGAACACATGTGGGGGCCCATCAGCCAGGGATGACTCAGAGGACTCAATGACATCTCTCCCAAATATCACAGAGGACCCCAGCTTCTGAGATCCCAAAGCTTGGCAGTTCCCATGCAGGAGTACCGAGGAATGACTGAGCAGCCTCAGTGATGTGGAATTTAAAAAGTAGCCTTTCTAATCCCTGGAAATTAAATCTTGAGATTTCGCACAGACTCGAACCCTGTCTTTATTTGACTTTGTGTTTTCCAGATTCTGATCTTTATGTCATCTTTATTTAGGTCTGGACTCCTGCCTAGACGCTGGATATGGCTTTCCTAGCTGAGGCCTGGACCGCATATTTCTAATCCTGCCTCCCAAATTCAGCTCAGTGGACACATTGGTGTCCCATTCCAGGATCATCAATTCAGCTTCTCCATCACCAATGAATATTTACTGGATGACCACAGAAGACAAGGACGTAGGATTGAGAAGACAATATTTGCCAGCAGATGCTGCTCCCATGATTCACAGATAATCAAGACCTTCTCCTCCTTTTGTCATCATCATCATCCCCATCATCACTACCATAAACACATCCAAACAGATATGCATCACTTGTGATTCAGCTAGGCTAAGAGCTTGAAATTTAATATACTATGTAAGCTTTATCTCAATTCTATGAAGAAAGCACTGTTATCATCCCCATTGCACAGATGAGGAAATTGAGGTTTAGTTTGCTCAAGACTAAGCATCTGGGGAGGGGCAGATCTGACAATCATATCAAGAGCATGCCCCTTATCCATTAGACTCTCTACTGCTCATAATCTTTCACTTCTCCATATTATCAAATTTTTATTAGCAAAAAAAAAATGTTATGAATTCCCTTACAGATTGGGGCCAGGTATACAGTAGGTGCTCAACAAACGTTCAGTTGGATTGAAACAAAGGAAACCTGAGCTTACTGGTGTTCACAGTTGCATTAAGAATTCACTGGCCCCACAGATCCTGCTTTTGAGGTTTTATCTTGGTCACTTGTTCATCAGTTTGTGTCATTTAATCAGCCAGCCAACATTATGTTGTGTGCTCTAACACTTTTGAAGCCTCAAGCCCTGGCCCACCGTGACCCAGGGAGGGGAGAAGCCTAGGGTAAATCTCATTATTGGCAACCCTATTTCGCTCGCAGCTGGAGAGGGAATGCTGAGACTAGGATGCTAGGAGGCTGCCAGCTTGACTCGGCGTCTTGGCATCCTTAGCGATCGTCGTGGAAAAGCTGAATCCAGAATGAACATCTGCCCGGGCTAGTCAGAGAGGAAACAGCTTTTGGTTAGCTAATTAATAGCTTTTTCATCTGCATCAGATGATTCCATTTTAGCACAGTGGGTGGAACACAGGGACCTCGGAGCCTGGATTCACTCTTTTTACCTTTCCTGGGTAGTGTTGTAGGTCATTGTACCTCCCGGTGCAGATCCCATCCTGCATGACTGGGGCTTTTAGAAGAAGGAGATCTCACATCTGTGTGGGCTAACTCAGGGACTGACTTATTCTTCCTTAAAGGTGTGGGCATCAGACCTGGAGTCCTTTCCAGTTCATGAGTTTGGGGACTGGGACCCACATGTGCCTCTCACTGTACTCGGCTGATCCCACCTGTGACGTCCCAGAGTTCTCCGTGCTGGTGAGGGAGCCTTACAGTCAGCGCTGACTATGGGATTTGTGGGGTCTCTTGCTCAGAGAGCAGGAAAAAAGTGCTGTGAGAGAGATACACATAATTTTTCCTGCAGTCTCCCTCTCTCTTGACTTGTCATGGCACTTTTTATGGACTATTTAATGTCATTCCAAGAAAATTGTCATTGAACAATTATCTGCGTGAATTTTACCATTCATCTTTATACTGTGCAATGCCACTTTTAAGTACAAAAGCATTTAACTCTCATGAAATTACATGATGCCTATTTCATAGCTCATCCTATCTGGTTTTTTCTAGTAGAGTGAAAATGCTGCACAAAGCTCATTCAATTGTTCCAACTTCATTTCTTGATACAAGACATTTTACCAACACTCTGTCTTCAGCTTACTGATGGGTATGGAAGGACTAACAGGAAAAAGGACTGGGGTTGCTCTATGAGTCCCTTTCCTTCTATGTCAACGTGTGTGTGTGTGTGTGTGTGTGTGTGTGTGTGTGTGTGTAGAGTACTGACCGTCCCCAGGGGCCACACCAAAACTTGCTTTGAATGCAGAAATAAGGCACTGGTGTTCGCTGGAAACACAAATACTATCATATCCTTTCCTACTCATGTTACTTCCCTGCACTATATTAAGATTGGGTTGAAATGTGCCTTTCTAGAAGCATCGTATATTTTTTAATAAACCCACAAAACCTTTGACCTTTTTTCCTCTTTGTCTTTTCCATTATGCTTCCTCATAAAAGAGATCTGTATAGGACTTGCAGATGTTCATTAGAAAACCTTAGACCCAGAATAAACACTCACTCCCCTGGCCCAGTGGTGTAGGAATTACATAATTCTTGATTAAAAATAACGTGTGTTTGCTTTTGCAGCAACATCACTCGGGTGATTCTGGAGGATGTGTGCTGATGTGTGTGGGTGGAGAGTGAGGTTTAAATGGCGTGGCTGACATTTGTTCTTGTGTGTGTGTGGTTTTTGTGGCACATGTTTTGTGTGTCTGTGTGATTTGTACGTAGGGTTTGTGGTGTGTTTATCTATGTGTGCCATGTGAAATGAATATTAGTTTAAGTTTTCCCAGCAAACTTTTCCTCTGGGCTGGAGAGCGCAGATCTTTTGCTTTCCCCTGAAACACCAGTCTGTTCTCATGTTCTTCTAAGTAAAATAACATGCAGCTTTTTGACATTCACAAACAAAGCCCAGTGGTTTTTATCTGAGTCAAGTGCTCCCTGGGGCTTTTTTTTTTTTTTTTCCCTCCTCCTTCCTGTAAATCCATTTTATGCGTTGGAGTTAGAAGATGACATCTTGTTACATCATGTTAGACAGCACCATAATTTTTTCCAGCAAACCATTTCCAATCGGGTGAAGCAGACAGAACTGAACAAAGACAGACAACCCAGCATAAATAAAGGATCAGCTCACGGCCTCCTGCGGGATGGACTCGGAGGAGCTTTGTCCCCAAATCCCAGGCCAACTTGCCGTTTTAAGTTTTAACTCTTAAGGCTGAAATGGAGAAATCTATCCAGGCGCACAGCCCTCCATGGGACAGGGCTCAGCCTCCCTGTGCAGGGGACGAGGATGCCCAGTGGGGGAGGGGCGCACATACGGGGGAGGGAGCAACCAGCGAAACTGAATGCTTTGCCTGCGGTCTTGTCCGTACCATGCACAGGTCAGGCCAGTCTTTTGCTTTCCAGCCGCAGCTGCTATTTATAATCCCACCTATTTGCCATTCTGCCTCTGACCCCTGTGGTCGGCTCAAGACCTGTGTTTAAAAAGAGCTGTTCTATGCTCAAGTTCAAGCCCATGTTGGCAGCTTTCCTTCACAGTCTGAGATCTGAAACTGTGATGAAGGCTCCCCGGGTGCCCTCCCCACAGGCCCATATGCCACGGATCAGATTGGGTGTCTGGCTTCTCTCACCCCTATCATGGGTTAGTACCAGCAGCCTGCGCTGTGGTCAGAATTGGTTTTGGGTGGGGAGTTGTGCTGTTTCTCTCCCATCTTATTATGGGTGATCTGCTGGAGGATTCCTTCCAAACATCTCATCATGTCAGCCTTTGGCATGAAAATATTGACTGGCTCACAAGCTGTATGTCCCAGGTAACTACAGCCCCCAAACTTAGATCTATGAAACTTATTTTATTTTTGCTTTTTAGAGCCTTACCCGTGGCATACGGAGGTTCCCAGGCTAGGGGTCGAGTCGGAGCTGCAGTTGTTGGCCTACACCACAGCCACAGCAACACCAGATCGGAGCTGTGTCTGCGACCTACACCACAGCTCATAGCAACGCCAGATCCTTAACCCACTTAGCGAGGCCAGGGATCGAGCCCACAACCTCATGGTTCCTAGTCAGATTCGTTTCCGCTGCATCACGATGAGAACTCCATATAAAACCTATTTTAAAAAAATGAAAGACTACTGGACTTAACCAGATGATCTAGGTCAAGCCACAGTTCCAAGCTGTGTGATCCTGGGCAGGTAGTTAAACACTCTGAGCTTCCTCTTCTTTCACTCGAAGAGGGGGCCTGCCTCCCAGGGATGCTGTGGGGGCTAAAATGAAACCATGCATGTGTGCAAGTAGTCTGGAAACTTCCTGACTCTCATAATCATTACTTCAGCTTCTCACAGTTTTTTTTTTTTTTTTTTTTTTGCCTTTTTCAGGGACGCACCTGCGGCATATGGAAGTTCCCAGGCTAGGGCTCAAATCAAATCTACAGCTTCCAGCTTCCACCACAGCCACAGCAATGCCAGATCAGAGCCATGTCTGTGACCTACACCACAGCTCATGGCAAGGCCGGATCCCTGACCCACTGAGCAGAGACCAGGGATCAAACCCACATCCTTATGGATACTAGTCAGATTCGTTTCCACTGAGCCGCAACAGGAACTCCTCAACTTCTCACACTTTTCAAAAAGAACATGGCAAGGAATGAAGGTGGGAAGGAATTGAGATGTTCTGGAAATAACAGAGAAAAAGACACCTAGGTGTGACTCAATCACCCAGCAAAGAGAGGTAAAAATTAATTTTTTTTTCTTTTTTTGGTCTTTTTAGGGCTGCACTTATGGCATCTGGAAGTCCCCAGGTTAGGGGTTGAATCAGAGCAGTAGCTGCCGGCCTGCACTGCAGCCACAGCAATGCTGGATCCGAGTTATATCTGTGACCTACATACATCACAGCTCATAGCAACGCTGGATCCTTAACCCACTTAGTGGGGCCAGGGATTGAACCTGTGTCTTCATGGATACAGTTTGTTACTGCTGACCCATGATGGAAACTCCAATAATTATTATTTTTTAATTAAAAAAATACTCTGGATTAAAGCTTAGGATGGTGTAAGTATAGACTATAAATTTAATACAAGTCAATAAAGATTAATTGAACACATGCTACATGGCAGTCAATACTGTTGACACCAGACACCAAGAAAAATAGACAATTAAAAGAGGGTGATATTTATCATGAAATTGGGAAAATAGGTCAGTACAGAAGAGAAATCAGAACTCAATCTCATCAATTTGATATGTGATAAATAAGAGGGTAAGAAAAGATTCCCTCAGTTAGCATTACTGGTCATAAATTTGGAAAATGACATATTTAGAAGAATGCCTTATATTGTATCATAAAGGAAACTCCAATTGGGCAAGAATTACATGTAAATAGACAAATTATAAGACAAAGCCACCAAAAAAATCAGCATAAAGCTTTGCCGATTTCGAAGCAATAAAGGAAATCATCAAGACTTGACAGGCACAGATAAATATTTTACGAGCTTTAAAATAATGGAAAATGTTAACTCCAATGTAACATGCCAAAAGAAGGTTGGAGAAATTTTTTTTTGTTGGTCTTTTTAGGGCCACATCCATGGCATATGGAAGTTCCCAGGCTAGGGGTCAAATCGGAGCTGTAGCTGCTGGCTTATACCACTGCCATGGCAGCAGCGGGATCTGAGCCACGTCTATGACCTAAACCACTCTTGCAATGCCGGATCCTTAACCCACTGAGCAAGACCATGGATCAAACCCACGTCCTCATGGATACCAGTCATATTCGTTACCACTGAGCCAGGATGGGAACTCCTGGAGAAATATTTTTATCAAGCATGGCAAAGAGTACATACCGATACTTTGTAAGTTACTCATAAGAATACAAAACCAAATATTAAGATCTCAATCCATGAATGAATAAAGAAGACAAAAACTAATTCACAAGAGAAACTATAGATTGCCTGTAGACTGAAGGGAAAAAAGTTTATCTTTATAATTAAATAAACGTAGGTTAAAGCAACATTGAAATGTCAATTTACATTTTTAAATCAGGAGATGTTGAACTAAAATGTGACATCCAGTGCTGTGACACTGTGAGTCCTACATGGTGAGGGAAGCTGGAGAGCCCTGCTTTACTGGTGGGGATCTGAATTATTATAACCCATTCTGAAAGTAATGTGACAAGGCATCTCAGAATCTACAAACATATTCAAATCCTGTGAGCTAGATTGTACCCTCCTGTCAGTTTATCCCAAAGAAAGAAATAAACAAGAAAAACTCTACGACTGATGTTATTTCAGTTTTGTATAATAATCACAACTGATAATAAATTGAAAGTTCGCTGAAAGGGTACAGTACAGAAAAATATGATTATGAAAACTAAGAATACTATGCAGGAATATAAATGTAGTATAACTTTTAAAAATGGTGAATAATTATACTGTACTTGTATAATTGTAACATATAATATTGGACATCAACAATACTTCAATTAAAAAAATATATTGTGGAAGTTCCACTGTGGTCTAGGATTTGGCGCTTTCACCACTGCAGCTTGGGTTCAATCCATGGTCTGGGTAGTGAGATCCCACGTTAAACTGCTGAATGCTGTGACCAAAAAAAAGTTTTTTATTGTATAAAAAAGAATGCTATGCAGGTATTAAAATAATGATAATAAAAAGCTGATGTATAGACAATGTTTATATAAATGACAAAAATGAGAACATAAAATTTAACACTGTATCGACATAATGATTACAACTTATGTAGAATTGTCCGTTTTAAGAAAACATGCAAAAGTATGAATATATCTGAATTAGGGTATCGAGGTTGTTATTTTTTAGAATAAAAAAGTTTCCTTAACTTTGCTATATTGATTTTCAATATGGAAAAAAAATATTAAAAAGAACCAAAAGCCCTCCCCACATTGATCTGAATTTAAATTCCTATCCGGCTCTTAACAATTCTATTTTGACCTGCTCCTTGTAGACAGTTCCCTCATTGCCCATCCCCAACTCTACTCCAAGGTGGTTTCTGAAGGAGCTTTCTGTGTCAGCACTATCCTGGCAGAAAGCAAGAAAGGAGATGTTTTCTTCCTATCACAATGGCTCCCAGATTTCCCCTTCCTAAATTCTTATTTATTTATTTATTTATTTATTTATTTTTTGGCCATGGCCACAGCATGTGGAAGTTCCCGGAACAGGAACTGAACCTACGCAACAGCGGTGACCCAAGCCTCTGGAGTGACAATGATGGATCGTTAACCTGCAGTGCCACAAGACACCTCCTTCTCTTTCTATTCTAGAGCAGCATCCCTCTCAGCCCTCAGTGCCCACTGAGAACAGCATAGGCATTAATTCTTTGTAACGTGCTCAGCTGTTTCTCTAGAGTGAGAGGGAGGCACAGACTAGCTGATAAGAAGTACGAAGTCTCAGCATTGGCAATTAGCTTGAAACAGTGGAAACAGAACTCCAGAAGGAATTAAGCACTTTCCTTCATTTCTCTCCCCTTCCATTTTCTAACTCCCTTCTTAGGAACAACCCTCTTTTCTTTAGGTTGACCTGCAAGTCAATTCAGCATCGTTTAGTGCCAGCATTTTTAAGTTCCATGCCCATAGCTTATACAGATAAAATGTGGTCCTGGTCTCAAGGAGCTTGATATCCAGTGGGAAGACAGACAACCCCAAATTTTCTCTATATAAATATGCTAGGTCCCAAGTCTGGCATCTCAGAAACATAAAGAGGGTGCTGGCCCAATCTAGAAATTCAGAGACAGCGTGAGTCAGGGTTGGCTAGAAAGAAGGGAGAGGTGGTGTCGGGTAAGGTGGAGAGGGAGGAGGTGAAGGATCCTTGGGACAGAGGCAATAGCATCAGCCAAGACCAGCCTGAATGACAGCAAGCATGATGAGCTTAAGCAGAACTACTTTTCATCTCCCTGCTATTTTTTAAAAAGCAAGTTATTTTAGTGTCAGAGACAGGATCCACTTCTTTTGACCATCTGGGTAGGCTAGAGAAGCCCTTCTCTTGAACACCACACTTGGGGACCCGATCCTTGGTCCACCCTTTCATTCTGTTTTCCTTACTACTCCCGTCACTGCTCTTTACTTCTCTGTTCTCCCCAAGAGTCCTTGCTTTTGCTATGTCTCCATCTCTAACCCCACATTCACATTTCTCACAGCTACCCCACCAGACTTCAGCTCCCTGTCTACGCCCAGATTGAGGCAGGGGTATGGCGGGGAAATAATTCTCTATGAAGATACTACCATCATCAGCGCTGAGTAACCATTTCCAGGCAAGGAATGATTCTCATTTTGGCTTAATTTATGACATATTCTAACAATATGCATCCACTGATGGAGGGCTACAAAGTCAGTTCACCTCCTCCTATTGGTCTGTGTGTTCTGCTTACCAAAAAAAAAAAAAAAAAAAAAAAACAACCATGGGGTTTATTTTAACTACCTTTGGTTTACTTTATTAGTTTAAAACTCCACATGGTTTCCACTTGGGTGCTATTCACTTTTCCTGGAATGGATTCTAAGGTGTGTAGGGGAAAAGTCAGCTTGAGGCAATTGCTGTATTAAAAAAAATAATTTTGGCATTGTCAAGTTTTTTACATCCCAGGAATGAACCAATGATCTTATTTCAAGGAAGTAACAGTGTAAAATATGAATGAGAAATTGATTTCCAACAAGAGTGTGAAGGCTATTCAGTGGGAAGAGAATAGTCTTTTGAACAAATGGTGTTGGGACAGATAGCCCTTCAAATGAAACAGTGAATTTTGACTCCTACCTCACACCGTATATAGAAACCTAAGTGAAAATAAATCAAAAACTTAAATATGAGTCAAAACTAGAAGGTTCTTAGGAGGAAATACGGGTGTAAAGCTTTAGGGCCTTGGGTTAGGCAATAACACCCAAAGCACAAACAACAAAAGAAAAAAACAGTTAAGTTGGACTTCATCAAAATTAAAAATTTTGTGCATCAAAGACCACTATCAAGAAACTAAAAAGACAACTCACAGAATGGGATAAAAAAAAAAAACTCATCTCTGATAAGAGTCTGGTATCCAGAATATGTAAAGAACTCTTACAACTCAATAAAAAAAGACAATCCTTTTTTTTTTTTTTGGTCTCTTTAGGGCTGCACCCACGGCATATGGAGGTTCCCAGGCTAAGGGTCGAATTCAAATCTGAGCTGTGGCTGCTGGCTTACACCACAGCCACAGCCAACACCAGATCTGAGCTGCATTTGTGACCTACACCATGGCTCACAGCAACGCTGGATCCTTAACCCACTGAGCGAGGCCAGGGATTGAACCTGTTCCTCCTAGATACTCCAGTTTTAAAATGAGTGACAAGGGCTTAATCTTTAAAATATACAAATAATTTCTACAACTCAACAGCAAAAAAGCCAACAACCCAATTAAAAAATGGACAAAAGACCTGAATAGACATTTCTCCAAAGAAGATATACAGATGGCCAACAAGCACATGAAAAAATGCTCAGCATCACTGATTATAAGAGAAATGCAAATCAAAACTACTATGAGAGGAGTTCCTGTCGTGACTTAGTGGTTAACTAATCCAACTAGGAACCATGAGGTTGTGGGTTCAATTCCTGGCCTCGCTAGGTGCGTTAAAGATCTGGCATTGCCGTGAGCTGTGGTGTAGTTTGCAGACACGGCTTGGATCCCACGTTGCTGTGGCTGTGGTGTAGGCCAGTGGCTACAGCTCCGATTAGACCCCTAGCCTGGGAACCTCCATGTGCTGCGAGTGTGGCCCTGGAAAAGGCAAAAAGACCAAAACCAAAACCAAACAAACAAATAAACAAAAACTACTATGAGGTACCACTTCACACCAGTCAGAATGGCCATCATTAATAAGTCCACAAATAACGAATGCTGAAGAGAGTGTGGAGGAAAGGGAACCCTCCTGCACTGTTGGTGGGACTGTAATTGATACAACCACTAAGGAAAACAGTATGGAAGTACCTTAGAAAATCTAAATATGGAACTACCATATGACCTAGCAATCCCACTCTTGGACATATATCCAGACAAAACTTTCCTTGAAAAAGACACATGCACCCGTATGTTCACTGCAGGACTATTCACAATAGCCAAGACATGGAAGTAACCTAAATGGCCATCAACAGATGAATGGATTAAGAAGATGTGGTATATATACACAATGGAATACTACTCAGCCTTAAAAAAACAACAAAATACTGCCATTTGCAGCAACATGGATGGAACTAGAGACTCTCATATTAAGTGAAATAAGAAAGAGAAAGACAAATACCACATGATATCACTTATGTCTGAAATCTAATATATGGCACAAATGAACCTTTCCACAGAAAATAAACTCATGGACTTGGAGAACAGACTGTTGCTGCCAGGAGGGAGGAGGAGGGAGTGGGATGGACTGGGAATCTGGGGTTAATAGATGCAAACTATTGCATCTGGAGTGGATAAGCAATGAGATCCTGCTGTATAGCACTGGGAACTGTATCTGTCACGTGATGAGGCATGATGGGGGATAATGTGAGAAAAAGAATATATGTGTGTGTGTGTGTGTGTGTGTGTGTGCACGCGCGCATGCGCGTGTGTGTCTAGGTCACTTCTCTGTACAGTAGAAAATGGATATAACACTGTAAACTGACTATAACAGAAAAAATAAAAATCATTATAAAAAATAAAAAATAAATAAAATGAGTGAAGGACTGGAATAGACATTTCATCCAAGGAGATATATAAATGTCCAGTAAACCCCTGGCAAGGTTTTCAACTTCATTAGTCATTAGAGAAAAATGCAACTCAAAACTACGATAAGATACCATTTCACACCCACTAGGACGGCTGTAATAAAGAACAAAAACGAAACAACAGTAAAAAGATAGAAAATAATAACTATTGACAAGGATGTGAAGGAATTATTGCAATTGTATCTCATAGATTGCAGGTGGGATTGTAAAATGGCTAAATAGCTTTGGAAAAGCTTGGCAGTTCCTCAAAGTTTTAAACATAGAGTTGCCATATGACTCACCCATTCTCCTCAGAGGAAACATATGTCTATAGGAAAACATGTAAACTAATATTCAAGGCAGCGTTATACATAGTGGTTAAAAAGTAGCAACAACCCAAATGTTCACCAACTGATGACTTGATAAACAAAATGTACTTGATACACGCTATAACATGGATGAAACTTGAAAATATTGTTTTGAAAGAAGCCAGATACAAAAGGCCACATACTTTATAATTCCATTTATATGAAATGTCCAGAATAGGCAAATCCATGAAGATGAGAATAGATTATTGTTGTACCCCGGGGCTGGGGGTGGAGACGATAGGAAGTGATTATTTAATTGCTACAGGGTTTCTCTGGAGGATGATAAAGTGTTTGGAATTAGTAGTGGTAGTTTCACAATATTGTGAATATACTAAAAACCACTGAAATATACACGTTAAATGATGAAAATGGTGATATATATATATATATATTTTTTTTTTGCTTTTTAGGGCTGCACCTTAGGCATATGGAAGTTCCTAGGCTAGGGGATTAATCAGAGCTGCAACTGCCAGCCACAGCCACAGCCACAGCAATGCTGGATCAGAGTCACAACTGTGACCTACATCACAGCTTGCAGCAGCCCCGGATCCTTAACCCACTGGGCAGGGCTAGGGATCGAACTGGAAACCTCATGGATACTAGTCGGATTCATACCTGCTGAGCCATAACAGGAACTCCTATGTTACATAGATTTTGTCAAAAAAAAATTAGAAAGAATGTTGAGGGTCCCTTACACATCATTGCTCTGGATTTAAGCTGGCATTTGGGATTCCACGGTGACGGTAAGGGACATGATTTGATTTGACAAGCGCTTTTTATGCTACGTTCTGGGAGTGGGTGGCAAAAAAATATGAATAAAACCTGTCCTCAAGGTGCTCACACTCTGGTGGAGGACACAGACATATACTTCATTAACCAGAACACAAATCAGAAGAAAATAAGCATCAGAGTGGAGAGAGATGGTTCTGCTGGAGTACAAAGGAAGATGTGATTTATTCTGCCTGAGAAATATTGCAAAGCTTTGCAGAAGAGGAGATAGTCCAGCTGGGTTTTTAAAGAGCGGTAGGAGGAATTCCCGTGGTGGCTCAGCGGAAAAGAATCTCATTAGCATCCATGAGGAGGCAGGTTCGATCCCCGGTCTCGCTCAGTGGGTTAAGGATCCGGCATTGCCATGAGCTGTAGTGTAGTTCACAGACGTGGCTCAGACCCCGCATTGCTGTGGCTGTGGCATAGGCGGCAGCTGTAGCTCCAATTACACCCCTAGCCTGGGAACTTCCACATGCCGCAGGGTGCGGCCCTAAAAAGACAAAAGCCAAAAAGAAGAAAAAACAGTAGGCGTCTGACAAGCAGAGAAGGTGGTACATTCCAGGCAGAGGGACCAGCTGCACAAAGGCCTGGAGTTGTATAAAGCAGTCCAAGACCTATCAGATGGTATGATTTGAGCTATGGTTTCTCTCGTCTAGGATTCTGCCACTGCTTTTTATTAAACATCACAACCATGTCCTTGGATCCTTGGTTCTCGCTTTGCAGAATATGAGCCTTCAATTTAAAAACAGAAACAAAAAAGTGGATCTTGAGCCTTGGTGGGGTGTAGCAGGGTCCCCCAGGCTCCCTTGCTCGGTCCACATCCCCCCCACCCCGCTGCAGTTGTCTGAGCACCTGGAGTCTATTTGGCAGCTGCTCTGCTCCTGCCCTCTGTTTCTCCAATCCCAGAGCCCCCCTCTGGTTGTAATGACTGGCTCCATCCTGCTGGCTGGATGGGCCCTCGTTCCCTCTTGAAAAGGTTCTTGCTCCACGGTGGCTCCTTCACCCCAGCCCTGCCCTCCCTCTGGTGCATCCAGAGGAGGCGACCAGGGAGGAGGAAACGAGAGGCTCATCCTATTCCTTCGAGAAGAGTCATCCCATCTGGCTCCTTCGGCGGCTGCTTTGTTTGCCTTCTATTTGGGTGGTGAACCCATTGTTTTGAGTGGAAGTTGGAAAACAAGCACTCGAAACAAGTGCTCTTACAGGAGGAGTTTGGTGCTTAATAGTTATTCAGTGAGCAGGGCTAAGCACAAAGCGTTCTGGAAGGAAAGAAAATTTCAACATGGATCCCTGAGACCCCCAGTGCTTCCCAGATGAAAAACTAACAGACTGGTCCTCCCTGCTCTTTGCTCCCTGATTCACTGAGCATAAGCCTGGTTTACTGTGTTTACAATTGCGTCTCTTCAGAGCACAACTGATTCACTGCAGCAAGAGCGCACTGGACAGTAGCGGCGTCTCTGAATAGGCTTTTCCCTAAAGCCAGGAATAATCCCTGCACCGAAGATCCAGTCTGACGAACTAGCCCGTGTTCCCAAACCTCATATGCTCGGGGGAGATCAGGACACGGAGACATCTGGTCTCAGGCAGCTTTGCCCAGGACAGAATATTGTTCTCCCCGGGGGGGATCTTGTTAGCAAATGAGGCTGGTGTGCCTGCCCGAGGCCGAGGCTCCTCTCTGGGACCCCTGGCTTGGGAGCTGGGGACCGGACCGGGCAGCACTGGACCGGGGAGCACTGGAAATGGGCTCCCCCACAATCCCGATCAAAAGAAACCTGGATTTAACCCTGACTTCTCCTTGAACCAGCTGAATATTTTTTTTTCCATCAACTTCGATCTCCTTGTCTCCGGCTCTCCGAAGCATGAATGCTCTGACAGGGCAGACAAGGAGCAGATTGTGTGGTGGAAGGGTCAGTCTGTCCTGGTAGGGGCGAGGAGAGGGGAGGGGAAGCAGGCCTGAATGTCATTACTTGAAGGGGTCAGGGGGGTCAGTGACAGTGGCAAGGAACAGATTTTTCCAGCCGCTTTCAGGCTGAGATTTGCACTGCATAATCTGAATGCTTTTATCTGTTTCTGAAAATAGACAGGAATTTTTTCCACAGGCTGCTCCAATCTGGCCGTGGAGACGTGAGGGAGGATGGCCGGGAGACAGTTGTATGTGGTCCAGTAAGTACGTTTTGTGACTCCCCCCCCCCAAACAGCCCTTCTCCATATTGGTTCCCTGAGCCACGTTATCTTAATGTCCCTTGAAGTAGGGAGTCATAAATGCTGACCATACTTTCCATTCTGAATTTTGTATAGCTTCTGATATTGAACTATCGCGTCTCACTGTTCTTTAAATACATAGGTGGAATGGTCTTTGGGAGGTCAGAAGTCCCTGTTCAGAGGGAATTGGCCCTTGAATCTTTACAGAATGATCTCTACATGGGAGACATAAACAAGACAGAAAGAAGAAAAGGGTTTGATCAGAAGTTATGGTTTACAGTTGTTAGCAATGCCACAAATCATATTGTCCACCTCTGTCCTGCATCTAGACTACAAAGACGCATCGCGAATTATCTACAAAGATCTTCTGGAAAGTTAACTCTGGCTTAAATCAGACTTCATCTCTCAGCAGCTGGTCCCTCTCATCTCAGATCAAAAGGATCTTGAACTTTCTAAGTGAACTGCTGTCAAGCAAACAGCAGGGGAATCTCTAATATTATTTACATAGCATTTTCTTTTTTTTCCCCAATTATGTATTGGTTTCTCCTCGTTACAAGCTTATCTTATAAACAGGGAAACCAAGACATAGAAAAAGGCAACGATGTTTAGGGTCATGCAGAGAGTCAGAGGTGGAATTGGGAAGAAAACAAGAGCCTTTTAACCGACAGATAGCATATCTAGATGCTTGCCTTTATCTGCTCCCACAATCCTTTGCAACTGCATTCACCCACCTACCAAAACTCAACAGTCAGTTTTACGTGCTCCGCAGGCAGTGAAGCATGCCAGTTTCATTGATTTTTCAACTTGGAGAGTTTCTTGGGCCCAGAGAAAAGGGGTGCCACTCTTTGAGGCTGGAACTTATTTGCAAGCTTCCTCTAAGCCTTATTAAGCTTTGTAAGCCTTATTGTGAATAGAAGCAAGAGGAGAGGGCCAGATTGTCCTGGAATACTGCCAGTATCCTGTGTCTCTGGGGCTCTTTTGCTGTCCTTATGACCAGAGAACCCTGTAGCCAACTCAGGTGTGTGAAGCAGAAAGAGGGCGAGCAGATATATAAACTCTTACGGTCACTACTGGAATCTGAGGTCTCTCCTGGAGTCTGAGGTCTCTCCTATTGAAGGTTCCGCCTGGCAATGGCAATTTGCGAGTCAATTTCTTTTCTCTGTCTCTTTATTTAATGGAAGGCTAGGGGTTTGAATTGGAGCTGTAGCTGCCAGCCTACGCCACATCCACAGCAACGCGGGATCTGAGCCACGTCTGTAACCTACACCACAGCTCACAGCAACACCGGATCCTTAACCCACTGAGCGAGGCCAGGGATCGAACCTGTGTCCTCATGGACGCTAGTCAGATTCGTTTCCGCGGAGCCACGACGGGAACTCCGCGAGTCAATTTCTTAATGATGCAGTTCTTTCAGCTCCATCCCCTGCTGATCTGGGTCAAGTGGACTGTTTCTTCTGTCAGCCCCCCAGACACCCCACGCCTGGCAGTGCAGGATCAAGAAGATCACTGCAGTCATGGGAAAGTGGTTCCAGCCTGCTGTGTGTATAACACTGCGTGTCTCCCTGGTTTTGCTAGCCACCCAGTCATCGAGGAGAAGAAAAAAGGGGAAGACAAGAGCCATCGGAGGGAGAAGTCAGAGTTACCAGGGGGAGGGACTGGAGAGACGAGAAAACAGAGAGGAACATAATGGGGAGGTAGGTACTGGGGTTTGAACGTATCAGGACAAGTCAAAGAGAAAAGGGTGTAAGGTTTAGGGGAGGCATTGGTGCCCACGCTGGCGCCTCTGCCTCCCACTTTACAAAGCTCATGACGGAGCCGGAAAAATGGCCTAACCCTCCCAGGGACTTTCAAGCTCAACCATACCTGGGGATTCAAAGGAAAACAAAACCGACGTTGGTCCTTGGAAAAGAAGTGGGCTGGCATGACTCATCTTACTCTGCTCCAAGGACCCAGCGCACACAGCAGCTTTCAGATGAGGTCATCAGAGCATCACTGGCAAAAGACTCCGATCTGGTGGCATATGAGGCCGGATGCTTTATCAACATTATTCCTGACTTTTCCCAGCACAGCTGGAAGTGGGTAGCACTGCAGTTCTTTCATAATGATAAATACTTTTCTGGAAAGGAAAAGTGAAGTGCGGGTCACAATGGATATAAATCAGCAGCAGAGCTGGGATGGGGGGTGCCTGGTTCCCCAGGCCGAGCTGCTACCTCCGCACCTGTCTGCCTATTTGTGCAGGTGATCCTGATCGTCCTTGAACACAGTCAAGCGCATTTTTCCTGCTAAATCACCAACTGGATGGTACCTCTTCATACTGACTCTTGAGAGGAAAAGATACAGGTAAAAATACATGAATAAGTCCCCCTTATTCCTCCCCCTCCTGTAACAACCCCAGGTCATGGTGCAAAGCAGATAATATGCCCCACCATCTCCTGGGTGCTCTCAGGGGGACAGTGGAGGGACCCCTGCATACAACGTGCTGGTGGCTCCCTCAAGTCTTCACATGAGCTTTTCCTGCTTTCTTGGGAGGACACAGCAACAGGGACTTGCCACGGTGGAAAATGCTTTGTCCAGGAGCCTTGGCTTGTGGGAAGTCATCCAATGGCTGTACAGGAAGTCATCTAAGCCCTCTATGCCAGTAAGAAGGTTCTAAACTGGCCAGAACCTCAGGGACAGCTGAGCTATTAATGGAAAGTAAATCAACTCCAAGGCCCTACAAGGCCCACGTGATACAAATGACATTTCTGTGGACCACGCAATGCATCTGGAGAGTCTTGTGGAAAGAAGGAAGGGAGAGGCGGCCTCATCCGAGGCTGTTCATGTTAGGATCAGGATGGCCAGCTTATGCATCTCTTTTAGGGCCAAGAGCTCTGTGGAGGTAGAAGTCAGGCTGGCAGGTATTTAAGATGAAAGGAAAGAAGATCTAGAACTGGGAACAGAGACTGCCTGGGGCCACAGCCTGGGCCCAGTCTTGTCTCCGGGCTGAGTCCTGGACTTCCCTTCGGCTGGAGGGACAGGACGAGAAAGGGATGAAAAATGAAAGGAAACCACTTCCCTGTCCCTTGCGAAAAGGGGTCTCTATGTCCGGGGGAGAGTTTGCATTTTGGAAAAATGGGGGCTTAGCTGCTTACAGGGGCAGAATCTATCTCCTAGCTGCCAGCACGGAGGGTCTAGATGCCCTGTCCCTCCTCTGGGCACTGAAGCCTTCGTGTTGGGCAGATATTTTCAAGGCTGTGATAGCAAAGTCAAGGGCATCTCCAGGCTGCCAACATCCTGCTGAGTCTAGGACGCAGGCTGCTTTGCCCTCCACCTGGGGGGAGTTCCTGTGCGTATACAAGAGGCAGGTCAGACCCCCATGGGGCTGGGCAGGGGTGCTTTCTGAACTGAGGGCCTTTCTTCTCCCTTAACAACCTCCCCAAGTTTACCTCCGTGCTCAGCTTCATGCTCACATAACGGGCCGGGCTCAGGGGTGCACTTTGGGAAGAAGGCTTCCTGGCCACCCTTCCTCTTTTTCACACACACACCCGCTAGATCTCCACGTGTGACTGACTCTATCACCCCCGCCTCCTTTCCTTCCACGGCAGGGCCCTTGGAGCCCAGCGCTGAGCTGGTGTGTGCTCTAAAAATAACCGTGTCCGACGTGATGAATGGGAAGGCATTTGCTCTCCTTTTCCTGCCTCGGCGTCGGCGTCTGAATCATGTTGGGAAATGACATTCTGTTAACACAAGCACTTTTGCTTCCTCCCGTGCTCTTTTCACCATCCGGTGGGGGCCCTGGCCGGGACTGGCTTTCAATTTTTAAAGCCTCCCCCGGGGTCCATTCAACAGCCTTCTCCTCTGACATTAAGGAAGGTTGTGGAGAGAAACGGAGAGAAGCATCCTGCCTCTCCCGGGGATGCTGAGGATGCGGCACAGACACCTGCCACCCTGCCTCCCCCAAGAGAGCACCGGATGCCCAGGTTGGCTGTGCCCGCCCGGGGCCAGGAGCAGCCTCAGCCCAGCCCCTGGCTCAGGTAGCCTCTCCGTGGGGACCAGAGAAAGGAAAGTGAAAGGACCCAAACTGATGACCTCATCGCTACCTGCTCTCATCCAAGAGTGGCTCTGACACCACCTGGCCCGACTCGTTAGGAAGCAGGCTTCTCAGCAATGCAGGAGAAGCATTTTCGAAAATACTTTTTAAAAAGTTCCTCCAATTGAAGGCAGTTCAATTTCCCTTGACCTTGTTCTGTGTCCTGTGAGGCCACAGATCCTGCTTAGCTTATCTGTGCAACCCCCAGAAACCCAGCCACAGGGCCTGGCTCAGAATAGGTGTTGGATAAAATTCCTTTTGGTTCAAAAGAAATAAAAAGCACCTCCCAGTGGGAGCAGTGCAGTGGTTCACCTTTGAAAGAATAAGGTCGGACCTTCTGGTATTGAGAGATTCTAGCAAAGCCCACGGGAGGACTTGAGGAAGATTATTTCTTAGAGTCCAACTCCCAGCCTCAATTCCATCCTAGCCCAGGGCCACTTGGGAACTCATGACTCTCCAGAGTAAAGGATATGACAGCTCATCCTCCTCAGACAGAAGCTGGCTCTTCCTGCAAAACCTCTCTTCTGGTCCCTAAGTCTCACTTCCATTTTTCTGTGTCAATTTGTATGGGGTCTTGGTTAATGGATTTTTTTCCCCCCACACCCACAGCATATGGAGGTTCCCAGGCTAGGGGTCACATTGGAACTACAGCTACCAGCCTATGCCACAGGCACAGCAACGACAGATCCAAGACACGTCTGTGACCTACACCACCTCTCATGGCAATGCTAGATCCTTAACCCACTGAGCGAAGCCCGGGATCAAACCCTCATCCTCAGGGATACTAGTCGGGTTTGTTTCCACAGAGCCACGGCGGCGGGGAACTCTTCAATGGATCTCCTTAACCTTTCACTGGTTTGCAAACAAAGTGACAGCCGCTTTGGGCTTAAGCAGGAAACCCACCATTAGAGGCTGAGGAAATTCGCATTTCTCAGTAACGGGAGAGTTTCATTGTGCATTGTTGGCCTGGGGCAGAGTGTGACCGGAACGCAGACATGTGTTATCCGTAGACCCACATCTCTCTCATCTGAGTGTCTGCACACGTGCAGCCCCCTGCATGCCCCCCAGTGCCCTGAATGTCCGCACAAAGAGCCCTTCCCAGGTCTTGCACGAGCCCCTGTGCTGAGAGGAGGGGGGGACCTGTGGGCTGGGAGCAGACGCCCACCCCCCTGAGGAGGTCAGCAGAGGCTCCTGAGCTGCAGTGAAAGTCAGCAGCAGACAGGCCCACAGAAGTCAGCAGACTGCACGTGGGAGAACCCCCGGGACAAGAGTGTGCTGTGAACAGCAGGAGGCACAGGTTCATGTGAGCTGAAGGTCAAGGTGGGAGGATCTCTAGGGTGCAGAGACAGGCAGATGCCTTGGGAGGTATTCGATTCCAAAAGTGGGGGCAGAGTGATGCACAATCTCTGAAACTGATGGAGGAGGGGAGGGAACGAGGGCTTGGGAAGGAGTGAGCGTGGCTGCAGCTGGGGCTCTGCCACCAGCTCTTGGATGACCGTAGGTGTCTTTGCTGGTTACCCAAGGAGGTGGGTTGACCTCCAGTTCTGTGACGCCCACACACTTTCCTGTTCACAGGTGTGGGAGGGATTCGTCAACAGAAGGACGAGGACAGCCTCTGGCTCATCTGGTTGGTGGCGGGATGGCCCAAGAGGTTCCAAAATAGGAAGCTTTCCAATGCCTTTTCAATTTCTTGACTCTTTCTCCATAACTTTCTGTAAGGGGTCAAGAGAGCTGCTTCTTGGAGGGCCTGGGCCCCATCATGGTGGTTAGAGCCCCAGCAAATTGCACCTAACACCTCCTCATCGGGGCCTCCCCTCCTCTTCTCCCAGCTGCCCCTGGACTGGCTCTTCCCCTCCACCTTCCTGGCTGCTGAGCCAGTGGGGGACCCTCCCCGGGGGCTCTCCGGGCCTTCGGTAGAGGTCAGGTTGGACCTGCTTCAGGGTCCCTATGGCAGTGCCCTTCCCCACGTTCCCCCACGCAGGTCCTTCTTCGAGATTCATTCCTAGTTTCCGGCATCTCTTCCCCACGTCGGCTGCTCTGAGGGTCTCTGTGCCCTTGCTGGCTCTCCAAACTTCTGTGGCCTCTCCCCAAAGAACTCTCCTGAATCATCTCATTCTCATACTGTCCTTCCCAAGATTTCTTCTTTTGACCTATGACTCATTGTGTCTCCGTCTTTTTGGTCTTGCCCCTTCTCCAAGTCTTTTTCTTTTCCATTTTTTTTTTTAATGCCCGCATCAAAGGTATATGGAAGTTTCCGGGCCAGGGACTGAATCCTAGCTGCAGCCGTAACCTCCTTAGGTATAAACACAGGATCCTTGAACCCACTGAGTCGGGCCGGGGATTGAACCCGTGCCTCTGCGGAGACCCGAGCTGCTGCAGTCAGATTCTTAAGCCACTGCACCATGGTGGGAACTCCTTCATTGTCTGTTTTTACTCTAGCTCTTACATTGATCCCCAGAGATTAAAATATAGAGTATCACCAAGGTGTCGCCAAGGAGAAAGAGATCATACAGACCTAGTAATCTTGATCGAAAGGGTTACTGCGTAATCTTAAGAGTGTGGGGAACCTTACCCCCTGCAGGTTAAGATGGCTCATAGATCCCAGGGAGGTTTTCAGAGTGGAGCCAAAGCTCATCTTTAGGATATTTATACAGGTGACTAGAAGTCCCCAGTGCTGATAAATGCAAAGCACTTGCACGCAGCGCTCACTCGCTTTTGCTAAATCCTCTCTATTTGCAGGAGTCACTCCCTTGCTGAGGGTTAACTGCTCAGGAGGCTTTTGATCTGTATGTGCAAAAGCAACCAAAGTCCATCCAGCGGGCAGCTCAGTGGCTCACTGTCTCCTCTTCTCTGTTTCGAGTTGACATCCAAATAGGCTTGTTCTGATGGGTGTCAGAGAGTAACTATTCTAAAATGAAAGGGCAAGGAAGTCTTAAAAAAAAAATCTTTTTTAAAAGTTGGGCCCTGTAAGTGAACCTTTCCCCCAGTGAGGTAGGCTTCTAGGAGAGCTGGTTTTACAGCTGTAAGATAAATGAAAGGCCCAGTGGGTGTAAGAGCACTTCCTGAGGCCATGGCTGGTGACTTGACAAGTCATTTATTCCAGGGCACAGCCTGGCCTCCTGCCAAGCCCACCAGTGTAAGGCCAGCCAAAGAGAAACCTGAGTGAGGTGGCTGACCCCCAGCAGGGGTCCTCGGCTTCCCAGCTAGGGCCTTGCAGCATCTGGTGGATGTGCACAATTAGTAATGCTTTTGAGGATAATGATTTGGTCTCATGGAAAAAGGAGAACTGGTCCAAGATAATGTCTGGTAAACTTTGACATTCCACCCTGAAGTGATCGTACACTCATGCAGAATCACTAAACAGCTGCACGATCATATTACAGAACACCCTTCAACAGCCAACTTGTCATTGAATCCATCCCCAAATCCCAGATTTTCTCGAACAAAAGGAGCCCTGATGTGGAAGGAGCTGCAATCAGCCTGATGGAAGAGAGGGGCAGGTTGCCAAGACTGGAAGCGAAGTACCCTCTGAGATGTTTTGGCCTGATCCCCCTCATTTTGTGCATAAAAAAGCTGAGGTCCAGCGAAGAGGAGAGAGTTTCCCAAGGTCGTTCGGGGGAAGAACTCGGATAAGGCATAGCAGACTCCCCGGGCCAGAGTGACCATTCACCTCTAAGGGCGGCACAGGTCTCCCTGACCCCATTCCTTACAGAACCTCTCGGGGTGAGAGTTGAGGCCAGAGGGCAGTGATGAAATCTCTTTAGTGAAAAGAGACAAAGCTGTATGGAGAGAGTCAGCCAAAAGGAGAAATCTTTCTGCTATAGAGGGGGCGGGGGAGGAGGAAGTAAGTGGTGGCAAAGTTCAGATTTTATTAAGCCTTGAAGACAAAGTTAAACAAGATGGAGCAAGTTATCTAGGTCTGGGGCCCTGCTGGGAATCCCATCACTGAGGTTTTTGCAGAGGATCCAACCGAAAAGAGCAAATGATCTTAGTCATTCAACAGCAAGTCTTAAGCACCTACTTTGTGTGGGACATGGCACCAGGTGCCACAGGAATGAAGGTGAAGTGTGGTGGAGAGTACTGGTTCCAAGAGCCAAGGTCGTGCTCGTTAATGACGATGTTATGAACTCGTTAATGTTTTTTCAGGTACACACACACACACACACACACACACACACACACGAGAGCGAGCAGTAACGCATGGGATATTTCATATTGCTCAATTTGTTCTCTTCATTCTGAGATCATGTCCTGTCTTTTTGCCCATTGCTAATATAACTTTCTCAATTCTTAACAATAGCCCGTCAATAAAAAGCTGGCAACCCAAGCAGGGTTCTCTGGAGTGTTTTTGAAATTGCATTGGTTGATGAAATCCAAAAGCCTGGCAACCATGGCTACGGTGGGAAGGACGTGGGCTCTAGGGGCAGACAGACAGGGATCGAAAAACCAGAGTTCAGCTATTTATTCCCTACATAACCTTGGGAAATCTTAACACTCAGAGTTCAAGTTTCCTCCCTATGATATATAAAGTCCCCAAGACAGTGGGGACTCCAGGGGGAAGCACCCACAAATGTTACTGCCTTTATCTTAGAATTATTTTGCATGCGTTTGGATATGCATGTATGCTCACCTGCATTTTACTGGGTGCTATACATGAAATAGGAGACCTTAAATGGCCTTTTCTCTCAAAGAGTTAAAACTGTTGCTGGTAAGACAGTTTACCGCACCAGAAGTCAGAGGACAGACAGGAAGTCTAGCATATCTTTATCATTCTCCCGAACAGTTTCTTCGGTTTGGTAACAGTGACAGAATTTTCAGATACTGCTTTCCGCAGTTCAGAGTATATTGTTTTTCCATGGCTGGTTTCAGTTTACACTGAGGCTCCCTCAAAACTCATAAAGTTCCCTTTAAAACCTCATAAAATTTCACCTGTGGATGTTTATTGCCCGCAGGATGTGGGCTATGTCCGTTTGGTTTTGATAGATTTACCATTATTAAACTTGGGCCCCCATTCCCCCAGCCTTATGAAGATAGCTGATTTAGCACAGGGGGGCTCTCCCCTTTGTCCCTCAGCGAGGAAATACTTCAGCTCCCTGGAATTAGCTTGGCTTATGGGCAATGATTCTTACTCCCAGACTCCTGAGGGCCAGGAATTTGCTCCAGCTTTGGGCAATGGCATTTCTCCACGAAGGTCACCAAGGTCTCCTCACCCACTCCATGCTCTTCCCAGATGCCATTCCCAGGAATTCATCTCTGAGTATTTGCTCATGTACACAGAGAATGGCATTCGAGAGATGATAAAGATGTTAAAGATGTTCCCGCTCAAGTCAAGGTCAGTTTTCAAGGGCAAAAAAAATAATCCAAAGTAGTTCTTCTAGGGACCCCAGATTCACTTCCTTGGGACGTTCATCTTGGTTCCAGTCCTATGTGATATTCCGATAAACATTGGCAGAAAGATATCACATCTCTCCTTTAACCTCTTTTCCAAGCCAAATGCCACAACTTCATTGTATCTGACTTTAAGGATGTGGTTTCCAGATTCCTAACCATCCTGATGGGTCTCCTTTGGGGTCCCCATTTGGGCATGTATCTAACTTACACTGGAGTCAGGACGTATCTAGGAGTAGATTTCCGAGTCTTCATGACTCAAGATCGTTCTTCCCAGAAGAAAGAATGGACCTGGCTGTAGGGAGGCACTTCCAGGGTAGGCAGCAAATGCTCAAGGTTTATAGTAAACTGAGACCCTGGCCAAGTAAAGTCCAGCTCTGGAAAGTCCAAACAGGCAAATGGAGTCCCAGACCAAAGAATCCAGAACAATCTGGGAGTCTAGGTCACAGAACCAGAATCAAAGAAAAAGCCCAGAAATTCCAGCTAGGATAATGGAAGAAGGATGGGGTCAGTGCAACTGGAAGTAACTTAACTTCCCAAGCACCATGTCCAGGGAAACTTGGTCCTGGATACAACTGACATGTGGGAGGCTCAGGGAGGAAGCTGGAGGAACTGGGTCAAGAATAATTATTTAATTCTTCAACAGAAGGTAGGACCAAAGCTATTGACCTATCCCTTGTCTGTATTGTGAGGATTCCTTTGCTTGGAATGGCAGACACCCAACTCATCTTGTCTTAAGCACAAAGGTCCTTATAACTGCAACATAAGAAGGAGGGAAGCTCCTGCTTCAGGAACTGGTGGACCCAGGTGACTTTACTTCTCAGCTCTAAGCTGATGTTCTTCTCAAGCAGATGATTCCAAGTGGTAGCTTCCAGCAGCGTTCATTCACATCCTCCCAGCTTCAAATTCAGCTGAAAATGAACTTACGTTTCCTAAGGATTCTAATAAAAAAATCCCAGAATTGGGTCACGTGCACATTTCTGGGAGGAGGTGGATGTCTAACCATGTAAGGCAGAGCATGAGGGAGGGGTGGTTTCCCAGAAGAAGAAGAAGAGCGTGG
Organism: Catagonus wagneri; assembly: GCA_004024745.2. Lineage (NCBI taxonomy): Eukaryota > Metazoa > Chordata > Mammalia > Artiodactyla > Tayassuidae > Catagonus > Catagonus wagneri. Next base: position 15,732,495 of record PVHT021183518.1, on the reverse strand, counting down.
CTGGGAAAGCAGACTGGTAGATGTGCACCACTCTGCCTTGCTCCATATTAGCTCTGGATCTAGGGACAGCAGGCCCAAGGTGGGGCAGTGAGCTAAGGGAGCTTGCCACTGGAAGACCTCCTCTTGTCGAAACTCAACCCAGCACTTCAGACAAGGTCCAACTAGTGAAGGGCTCCGAAGTGCCACCTCCATATTCTAGGTCCTGTCCTTTAGCAAAAACCTGGGTCTGAATTGTACATGCCCTTCTCCAGCTTCGACACTCTTCCCAGCCACTCATGTAATGCCCTCAAATCCTCTGCATATGGATTATCATTAGGCCTTCTCTCTTGCCCCTTTCTCTGCCGGGGTGTTGTATGTTCAGGATTTTGCTTTGAGCTCAGTCCCTTCCCAAAATCAGGGGACATTTTCTGGGGTGAGGAAAGAATGTTTTAAGCAATCTTGCCTCCCTTCATTGTTCTCTTTCTCTGGAATTGATCACAACAAAGCCTCACCATAATTTTAAAATCCAAGGCTCGGCTCGGCTTGGTAAACCAGGGTCCGACTAGGACTTCAATACCAGCACTGAACCCAGCTCAGCCTGGATCCCTGCTGACTTGTTTATCTTCCCTGGTCTTAATCTCAACACTCTCTTGTAAAGGCTCTACTGCTCAGAGCTGGGGGAAGGGGGCTTCTTGGAGAAGCTGAGTGACTTCATCTTCCCTGGCCCTGGGCATGCTGTCTTCCTCTTTTTGGAAAACAAGAATCTCACCCTTCCCTGTCCTTCCTTTCAACTCTTTCCCTCTGGAAACTTCGCTGACAAAGTAAATTCAGAGGTGACAAATCATATATGGGTCGTGTTCCTGTGTCTCCTCCTACTCTTGGCTACCCCCAAGGCTAGAGAGTCTGGAAAGTGTCTAATGATTCAGAAAGTGAGCTGAATGGGTTCTTCGTGCTTCACATTTGGTGCCAGGGAGCAGAGCAGTGGCTGATGCAAGAATTGGACAGAGTAGGAATTGAGCTTTAAAAAAAAGATAAAAAGAACCCAACCGTAGCTAAGAACTCCCACACAAAGCACTTAGGAAAAGCACTCAATGCGGGACCATGCATGGCTGCAGAGCTTTAGTGCTGCTGGAAGACAGGTAAGGCAGGGTTCTGCCTGCAGGATGTCCTCATTCAATGCTTACAGGACCTCCCTTTCTGTGCCTGGGGCCATTGAAAAGGGAGTGGTGCCCTCAGGCAACTGGGGCAGTTGGGAGGGAGCTTAGCAAAATCTTGGGGGATGTGGACAAGTGTCACTTATCACATCTACAGGTGACAAGCAGGGAGCCATGGAGAAAAGGCCCTGATGGGACAGCTACTTGCACCCATACTATCCTTCAGCACATTCAGCAGGCTGTGCACACCCCAGTGGTGATGGTGGCCAATGGGCACGGTCTTGCGGAGCACGCAGCCCCCATCAATAGGGAAGACCCACTGGGTCAGTGCTGACTCCACCAGGACCACTTCTCCACCCCACCTCATGCTGTCACTGTCCACTGGTCTTCTCCTTCTCCCCTTCCCACCCAACTCCCAGCCCAGGGGACCTTCTCTGGTTTCCTGGGTGGGGAGCAGGGGCTGAAATAGGATGATCGGGTCTTTCGCCAGGTTCTTCTTAATCAACGTTGAGGATAAACCCTCTATCTTGTTTCCTTCAGGGCTGCCTATTTCCTTCAGGGCTGCCCCATTCTTCTTTCAGCAAAACCCTCATTGTATAAATTTTAAAATTCGGTTTTTAAAAATTTTGAATGTGGAAGTAGAAAATAAACACTGGCATTTTTCTCTTCTGCATTCCTGTTTGAGCAATCCTAATTATCCTCCGAATGACAGATCTCTTGAAGAGATTTAAGACTGAGAAAGTATAGAGAAGAAAAGCACAAAGACTGATATTCTAATATATAATAACATTTCATTCTCATTGGGTCTTTGCAGCTAAATAATTTGGTAGCAGAAAACTAACTTCCACAAATTATCTTTCTTTTTTAATAAAAATTTTGTCGTGATTTTTTTTTTTTTTTTTGGCTGCAACCATGACACATATAGAAGTCCCCTGACCAGGAATCAAACACACACCACAGCAGCGACCTGAGCTGCTGCATTGACAACACCAGATCCTTAACCTGTTGCCCCGCAAGAGAACTCCTGTGATGTTTTTCATATGAGATACAGTTCATTCATTTAAAGTGTATGATTCAACTAATATACAGCACAAATGAACCTTTCCACAGGAAAAAAAAAAAAGCTCATGGACTTGGAGAACAGACTTGTAGTTGCCGAGGGGGAGGAGGAGGGAGTGGGATGGACTGGGAATCTGGAGTTAATAGATGCAAACTATTGCATTTGGAATGGATAAGCAATGAGATCCTGCTGTAATAGCACAGGGAACTATATCTAGTCACTTATGATGGAGCATGATAATGTGAGAAAAAAGAATGTATACATGTATGTGTAACTGGATCACCTTGCTGTACAGCAGAAAATTGACAGAACACTATAAACCAGCTATAATGGAAAAAATAAAAATCATTATAAAAAAAAAACACTTAGAAAAAAAAATTCTACAAGAAATCCAACTCAGACACACTAAGCTGCTCCACATAAAACCCAGTCCAGGTGTGCCTGCAGACACAGACACAAATTTAGGATTAGGGGAAAAGGGAATACACAGTTGCTAATGAGCCCAGCCCTGACATAGATTTTATGATGTAATCTTCACAAGAAGATTCTCCCTTTAGGGGAGGATATGATCCCCAGTTTTCAGATGAAGTAACTAAATTTAAAGTCATCCAGTTTAAAATAACATAAAAAATAAAGTAAAATAACAAAAATTCACCTAGCCAGTAAGTGGCAGAGCTGGAAATTTTAATGTAAGTCCTTATGACTCCAAGGGCATTCTGTTCACAGCAACTTCTCCCACCTTGGATAGCCTCTGAGGGTGAACGAAGGCATGAGAGTTGTTCTAGAAAAGTTTCTATTTTTTGTCTTTTTTTTTTTAGGGCCACATCCATGGCATATAGAAGTTTCCAGGCTAGGCGTCAAATTGGAGCTCTAGCCACTGGCCTACCCCACAGCCACAGTAACGCCAGATCCAAGCTGCATCTGCGACCTACACCACAGCTCACGGCAAGGCTGGATCCTTAACCCATTGAGCCAGGCCAGGGATTGAACCCGCATCCTCATGGATGCTAGTCAGTTTCGTTATCACTGAGCGGCAGTGGAACTCCCTAGAAAAATTTCTTAGCTTAGATTCTGAACTTCTCTATTATTAAGGGAACCCTAAGAGAAGAGCTATGCCACAGTCCGATGTTCTCAAAAGGTGGTTTTGAAATCACTATGGCCCTAGGCTGAAACTTTAGAGACTTGGGGAAGACTTTTGCCATGGGCCTCCCTTAGAAGGAACAGACAACGTGGCCTGGTATCATGGGATCCTGGGTAACTACTGCTTCTGGAGTTATCCCAGTACTGCTCTTTGTCCTGGGGACCCAGTACCCAGGGCAGGGGTCACTCCTGAGGTGTGACCCTGGTGCATCCTCATCCTGCAAGGACGAGAGCAGAGTGGGGACCAATCTGTCTGCAGAGGGCCCATTTAGCCCTCTGTCCTCAACTTCTCTTTCCTTCCATGGACTTCTTGAACCCTTGGATGTATTTTCTTATGCCTCCCTGCCTCCTTCTTTGGATTTGCTCTTGTTCCTTTCTGTTCCAATCAAGCCCTCATGGAAAAAAATTTAAAAGCGTGATCGTACCTAGTGTTGATACAGAAATGGGAAAACATGTTTACCACTGGTGAGAATTTAAGTGGTGCACCCCACTTAGAAGGCAATTTGCAGGCAATGTGACAAACTTAAATAGGCAAATCCATTGTCTCCACAGTACTATTTCATGACATTAATACCATGGAAATACTTGCACAATTGTACAAAGATGTACATGTAAGGTTTTGTGCCTTCCATGTGTCTGCACTTGTCCTTCTGTTCCTTGTCTTGTTTAATTCTCAAAACAACCAGAGGAATGTTATTATTGTTCTTATTTTCAGATACGTCTTGGCAAAAAATTTACAAATCTTGTCCCAGCACCATATAGCTAACAACTCACCAAACTGAAATGGAAACCCAGATCTGTCTCATCCCTAAGGCACGCGGTATAATCATACTTTTGTAGCAAATAAGGAAAGTATATACTTGCATGGATACCAGCACAAGTGTTGAGTAAACAAAGGTTTGCCTGGTGGACTTTATCTTTCCAGACTGTTCAGATGCTTAGCTTCTCTCCTTCCACCCCAGGCAGAACTAATCATACCTTTTGGGGTGCTTCCAGCCCTGCTTGTGCGCACTCCCAATACACCTCACTAACTTCCATCATAACCATTAGTTTCTATGCTTGTACCGCTATTAACTATGCTCTGTTCTTAGGGGCTGAGTCTGGCTTATTTGGTTTTATACCCCCATTCTGTCTATTTTGGCATAAAATAGACAGATGCTCTCAGAACATTTGCTGAAACCCAATGAGGGTGTCATAGACACTGAGCCAAGGGTCAGGGGGTCAGGTTCAGGATAAGGGGTCCAGACAGATGGCTATTGCCTCTCTTCAGGGAAAAGGGCCTCCAGGGCAGGCCAGGGAACTACATTTCTGGCTCCCAGGATTGTCTGAGCAGAGTCTGAGCCCCAGAAGGAGAACTTTCATGGGGCCAGAGCAGATCTCCAGAGAAACTGGTACACGTAAACCTGCAGGACCCCTCAAGGTCAAGTACCTCCTTTTGCATCTGTGATTTTATAAGCTTTACCTTCCAGAGGACCCCGCCCAAGTGGCTTCAGCATCAAATTCTACCAAATCTGGATCCACCCATTCAGAGCTTCTCCTTCCTTCTCTTCCAAAGGCAGGGCATTCGTTCTTTCCTAAGTGCTCCTAATGACAGGTTTCTTGGTCCTCAGTGTCCCTTCATCTGTCACCTTAACCACCATTTTCTGCAACTCAAAGCCTTGTCCCCAGGAAGGCAGATTAGGTGTCTTGGGTCTCCAAGGGTGTTCAAACGTTTCATGAAGCCAAGGGGGAGAAACACGTTTATCAGATATCAGACCTCAAAGGTCAACTGAAATGTCAACTGGAGTCTCACAGGGCTGCATTGTACCTGGTCATGTGGGGACACTGAGCACCATGCTTCAGAAGTTTGATTGGCAAACACATCCATCTATGATTAATTAGAACATGGAGAAACAAAGTCATCTTAATGGATCATTTAAAAAAAAGTCATTTAATTGCTTGAAGACCAGATCTTTTGAAAGCAAATGTTTAGGGAGAGACTCTTGGAAACAAAAATATTGAGAATCACTCCCTTAAACCTTCAGTCTCTAGAACAATTAGCCTCCTCAAAAGCGGAACAGATCCCAGAGACAGGAGCAAGCAGTTCTGAGCACATTAGGTGAGACTGAACAGGAAACACCCCTCCAACACACCCCGCGCGGCGGGTCTGTCCCCCACACCCCAGCGTGGGACTCTGCAAAGGCTCTCTGGGAGGGACGCTGATGGGTTTTATTTTTAAGGAAGTGATTCCTTTTTTGTCTTTTGGGGGCTGTATCTACGGCAAATGGAAGTTCCCAATCTGAGAGTCGAATCAGAGCTACAGCTGCCGGCCTACGTCACAGGCACAGCATCTTGGGATCCAAGTCACATCTGCGATCTACACCATAACCCCCTGAGCAAGTCCAGGGGTCAAAGCCCCATGTTCATGGATACTAGTCGAGTTCTTTAGCCCTGAGCCACGATGGGAACTGCGAAGGAGGTGACAGCTGAATGGCTCCTGCAAAAATCCCTTCTGCCACCCCGAACTCTGCTCACACAGACTGACTCTGAAGGTGGTAGGAGAAGCCGTCTATGTGTGGCATCTGGTTTAGGAATAGTTAGTTCATCTTTTGAAAAAAATTCCCGTTTTAGCCCCTCTCTCAGCCACACATTATCTACCTTGAAGATGTTCACTGGCCAGAAGAAAAGAGCAAGAGAAGAAAAGGGGAAGAGCGAAGAATGAGAAACATCGAAAATGAAAAGCAAAGAAGAGACGTGAAGGGAGGGGAGTAAAAGAGGAAAGCAGAGGGAGACGAGAAAAGGGAAAAGGGAATACGAAAAACAGCAAGGTCGGTGAGAGGGTGATGGCCCCAAAGGCAACAGCATCTTCCCGATAATCTCAGGAAAGGAAAAATTGCCTTCCCACAAACAGAAGCTTCCTTCTCCACTCCGCATCTTCTCTCCCTCCCCTTCATTCCCAGAACCCACTTCTCCAACACACGATGCTAGTTTCTTCCACCTGATGTGGGGAGTCCCATGACATGGCTTCTTTCTTCCGTGATGGGATTTTGCAAACCCCAAGCAACACAAGAGTGGAGCCACTGCTTGACTGATTCCTCAGATAGCACTGCCTGGGGCAAACGGGGGCCAGCTGTTGAACAGCTGGACCACAGCAGCACTCAGCACTGGAGGAGGAGCCAAGCTGTAATTCAACGAGGTAGACTCCAGCCTCCCAGGCAAGACCCACACAGTGAGAGCCCAGCGGGGCTGGTGGAGCAGCCACGCAGGCCTTTGGCTTGACTTTCCTTGTCTTTCTAGTTTTAGTATAAATACACTCACATAAAAATAAGTACCACGCTAGTTTTGTGTAACACTTGATAATTTAAGCATTTCCCATGCATTATCTCACTGGATCCCACAACATTTAAAATTGTTTAAAAATTAGCTAATGTCAAATGTATTTATAATTTCCCCCACCCAACCCACATATTTTCCACCAACAGAGTCTACCACTTTCTAATAAATGCAGCACATGCAAAAAAAATTTTTTTTCCTTGTACTCTTTTCTCTGTTTTTTTTTTTTTTTTCTAAATCGGTCTTTCCTCCTCTGGCCAGTTCTCTTGGCACTGTAATTACGGGCTTTTGCAATTTTGCTTTCCTATCGACATCTCCAACACTGCACTCCTTTGTTCCCCTTTGCACTAACCTTGGGGAAAAGGTTTGTTCTTTGCACCTGTGGCTTGTCCTGTCCTCCTCTTCCTCCTCCTCTGTTTGTTCAGCCAACTGTCTTCAAGTTCTTTCACGACCTGAGGACAATTAGAGGCACAAAAATAGGTAATCTTGAATCACCTTCTCCCTTACTCCTCTCCCTGCAGTTGCCCATCTGCTCCTAAGTATTATATTGTCTTGAATCCAGTGCTTCCATTACTAGCCATTATTGGAATATGGAAACATTTTTTGATCTCTCTGAGCTTTGGTTCCCTTGGCTGTAAACCGGCACAGTATAATATAAAAACTGATCTTATAGGTTAATAGTTGAGACTTAAAGAGGTAATGATGTCTGGGTACCTTAGAGCCTTGTGCCTGGGTGCTCATAAATGTCAGTTCCTATGCTCGCCACTGCACTTTCCCCTCTTTTCTCGCTAACTAGGAGTGCAGTCTCATGAGAGGAACACTGCCTGTGGAATCACAAGATCTATGTTTAATTCCAGCTTTTGTCTCCTTGGACAGGCGTTCATTCTGGTCTCATTTTGCAAGTGCGTACAATGGGGATAATGAAAATCTTCTGTACCCATCAACTGACAGGGTTGAAAGAATCAAGGAAAGAGTGTAAAAGTACCCTCCAGACTAAAACATGATAAACCAATACAATTTTTATTGATAAGATATTCCCAGAGTACTGTCGTGCACTGTTTTTTTTTTTATTTTTTTTATTTTTTTTTATTTTTTAGGGCCGTGCCCATGGCATATAGAAGTTCCCAGGCTAGGGGTCAAATCGGAGCCGCAGCTTCCGGCCTCCGCCACAGCTACAGCAACATCAGATCCAAGCCATGTCTGCAACCTATGCCACAGCTTGCAGTGCTGGATCCTTAAGCCACTGAGCAAGGCCGGGGACCAAATCTGAATCCTCATGGATATTACTCAGGTTCTTAACCTGCTGAACCACAACGGGAGCTCCCTAACAAGGGAAAGCTACTTTTAAGACTTTCCTGTGGAACTTAGAAAAAAAAATTGCAATAAAATACAAATGTAAAATTTACTGCCTAACTTTTTTTTTTTTTTTGGCTGCACCCAGAGCAAGCGGAAATTCTCAGGCCAGGGATCAAGCTCCAGCCACAGCAATAACAATGCTGAATCCCCAACTGCTAGATCACCAGGGAACTCCACCATTTAACTTTTTTTAAGTGCGCAGTTCAGCAATGCTCATTGTTCTGCAATCAATCTCTAGGACATTTTCATCTTAAAAAACTGAGTTAGGGAGCATTTTAAATGTCCTTATTATCCTTAGAACAATGCATCTACTATTGTAAAGATCTCCTTGTTGAGATTTCCTTCTTAAGCCCTCCGAGCTAACGTGGGTCACTGTGCTTCTGCTGGGGCAGTCATCAGAGGATCTGGGGGGAGGGGGCCCCCGCCCGCCCCCTGCAATCGCCACATATGGAAGTTCCCAGGATAGGGGCTGAATTGGAGCTGCAGCTGCCAGCCTGCGCCACAGCCATAGCAACTGGGGATCCAAGCCATGTCTGCGACCTACACTACAACTCATGGCAACGCTGGATCCCCGACCCACTGATGGGGATCGAACTCGTGGCCTTATGGACACTGGTCCGGTTCGTTTCCGCTGCACCACACCCGGAACTCCCCAAAGGATATTTTAAAGTCAACAACTGCTCTACCTAGTGGTGTCCTTTCTTGGGATTCCCCTGCGCCATCTGGAGGCTGTTTTCCCATCAGTGAGACTCTCCCTTCCTGACACACTTGCAACAGAATGTGAATTTAGTTTCTAGTGCTATCTATTTCGCTTTCATACTACACAAACAAGTCATCCTAACCCTGGGATGGTTTAAGTGGCTTCCAGTTGGCCCGAGCCCTGGACTTGTCCCTTCTGTTGTCTGGGAGCTGGAACAGCCCCGAATAACAGCTTCTTTTTTCTCTTCTCTTTGGGGTCATTGCTTCACTGGGACTCTGATGATCCATAAGTGAAACGTTGGGCAAAAAAGGTTGGTTAAATGCCTTATTTTCTAAGATCAATTCTAGATGAGCTTGGGTCCTGTTTCTTTACAACTGGGGTCAGAGTTACTCCCTGTGCCTCAATTTTCTTATCCTTACAATGGATATAATAACATCTGTCGTCCTTACCACAGAGAATTTTTGTCAGGATATAGCAATCGAGAATAATGGGCAAGGAACTTCCTCTTGGAAAGCAGATCTAGAGCCTGCCAGGCTGGTTGACTAGAGATTTTCCTTTACCACCAGGACAGGAAGTTCTTTTTCTGGCCAGTAGCATTTGATGTATTCTAGGGGCCAACGTGCATTTCCTACTTGCCCTTTCTGGGATTCAGTCAAGTTGGAGTTTTTATCATGGTTACCAGTTTCTTCTTTATTGTTGGATATCAAGTATCTTGGGACAGACAAGCCATCTTTTCAACTTTCAGACTGTGGTCCCAAGAAGCACATGCAGACCTGATAGGGAGCCCTGCCCAGTAACCAGAGATGCTGGACTTTGACCTGGATGAGACTTTGTCCTTTCCTTTTTTTTCTTCTCTTTTGGCTTTTTGTGTTTTGAGGGCTGCACCTGTGACATGTGGAGGTTCCCAGACTAGGGATCTAACAGTGGCTGTAGCTGCCGGCCTATGCCAGAGTCACAGCAATGCCAGATCCGAGCCAAGTCTGCGACCTACACCATAGCTCACGGCAACGCCGGATCGTTAACCCACTGAGCGAGGCCAGGGATTGAACCCGCAACCTCATGGTTCCTAGTCGGATTCGTTTCCGCTGTGCCACAACGGGAACTCCGAGACTTTGTCTTTTCTTCTGTGGTGATGGGGCAGCGGTGTTGAGAAGATGTAAAAGAATAACAGCCCATGGGTGCTGAGGAGCCAAAGGAGTAATTACGACACATATCATTCCATAGCTTTTCAGTATTCATTTTCAGTTATCTTTTCTTGTGCCTTTCCCAGTGTAGACAGAAAGACATAAGTCTCCATTTCCCAGCTTCCTAGCCGCTGGGGGTGATGTGTGCTGCAGTCTAATCAGTGAAATGTAGGTGAAAGTCCGCAAAGAAGTCTTATCTTCCCGGGTGAAAACACAAAGACTTGCGAGGAGAAAGCCCTTCATCTTTTTCCCCTCTTCTTGCCTTTAGCAGGGCTGCAAGGCTGCAACCTCATGGTTGTAATCATGAGGCAACAAGCAAGAAGATGATAAAGCCAGGAAGCCAAAGACGGAGGAAAGAAAGTACCCAAATCCTCAATGGAATGACTAAGCAACGGCTTCCCCTGACCTGCTTACATATCCGTTGCTTGAAATGTGAATCTCTTATTTATTTAAGCCATAATTGTCTTTCCTTTTCTTGTTTTTTTCTTTTCCTTGTTGGCATTGATTGCAATCCTAACTTAAATAAGAGGTATTGTAATTATTAAAATTTAGCCCCTGAGAAAGGAGGTCCCTTGAAGCACTTGAGGATGTGGGAGGAGCTGGCTATTTAAGAACTTAGGTGTTTCTGGACCTGAACTAGAGAGCATTCTGTTCACCCAAGGTTTGTGAGCTTTAGTGGGAGCTTTATGAGACATTTGTCTCTCATGCAAGAGTTAATTTGAGGACAAGAGTCTGCCTGGAAAATGGCCAATGTGACCCTTTTGAGACTAGACAGAAGACGGTATAGAATAACGGACTGGGACCGACCAACTTTTGATTGTATTCAGAAAGATTTGACAAGGTGGAGTTGGAGTTAAGCTGAGCTGTAGGTACTAGGGTATTGCATGCTCATTATACTAAACGTTAGTTACCTATTGATAATTATGGCACTTGTGAGTCCTGGGGGAATGAATATTAGCCTTCTCTTTCCCAAATATTCTGTCTTCTTTATAGTTTCACGTGAAAAGTGCCAATTGTTTCTCTTCGCACAAAGAGAAAAATCCATACTCTGAAGACAGGCATGGTGCTGCTAATGACCCTCCCAGACAAAGAAGTGGGGAGAAGCCAGCCATCTTAGAGCTGGAAGCTCTCAGGACAAGAAGGAATCCTTCAGAGATCCTGTGTCCATCTCAAGTTTTCCTTGAACCACTGATTTCCTTCCCAACAGCCGTGCATTAAATTAAATTAAAACCACTTGGCTGCAGTCATTGGTCATTGTATCTTTTTTCCATACTTCACTACATTTGGGGGAAATTGTATGGTCTTCGGCAGTGAGTTTACAGGACTCTGGAGCATGGCCCCTCTCGTCAGCTTGATGGTTGCTGCTTTCTTGAGCTGGGTTTTCTGTCATGATCCTTTGAGTGGCTCTTGGAAGGCAGACAGCATTCTGGATCTTTCTCTCTTATGGGTCACTCTTCACCTTTCTCTTTGTCCTTTTCCTTGATTAACTTTATTTTCACTCATCTCTGTGATGCTGTTTATGGAAACTTTCCACATTTGGTCTCTGATTTTTGCTCTTTCTGCTCCTCTTTCTTCACCTTTATGAGGGGAAGGGAGAGAAATACTCTGCATTGATTACTTCTGAGCAAGGGGAGAGCTATTCTGTTATTTAAAGTCCTTGGCTTGGTGCCTCCCTTTGAACATTTTTAAGTATATTTTTAACATGTCCTACTTCTTCATGGCATCTTGAAAAGGGAGCAAGTCTCCTCTCCCCTTAATGATTTCTTTTATACTTCTACTTTCTTCCTGTACCAATAGGAATTTGCATATTCTTTATTTGATCTTGCCAAGTTTCCAAGACTTTGAAAATTCCATTTTGATCAGGAGAGGGGATCCTGGTCATCACCCCACTTCCATGAGCCACGTGACTTTGGGTCAGTCACTTGGCTCAGTGCACCTCTGATTTTCCACTTACGTAAAAGCACAAGCATACTTTACCAAAAAGCACAGTGATGGATTAGATAATTTCTCAAGCATGTTTACTGCTTTAACACTTCTATGATCGAAAATGAGATGGCCTTTGTTTTGTAGTAACCTTCATTTCATGATTATCCTGTCCTTTTTATTAGCAATTTTCCCTCACTTTTTTCAAGTTTATGTCACATCGGGATAAGGAAGTTTCTGTATTCAGTGTTCAGATAATTTTCATATGCATTATCTAGCTTTTTGCCATTGCTATTACACATAACCGATGAGACAAATTCTATATCCTTAAAAATTATCATGTAAATTACAATCACGCTGTGCTGCCTCTCTGTCGCTTCACTTTCCCCTATAACATTATATCAGGAACTCATTGCAAAGTGAACATGTGCAGCTTTACTTTATTCTTTTTAATGGCTGCATAATATGCAACTGTATGGATGTACCATAATATATTTAATCAATTTCCTGAAAATGAAGTAATTAGGTTTTTTTCAGTTTTTTGCTGTCATAAACAACACTTCAATGAATATACTTGTACACATATATTCATGCAATTATTTCTGTGAGATATATTCTAAGCTGTATGACCACTGCTTCTAGGATTTGTTCACTCTTAGTTTGATGGCAATAAGTTCAAAATCTTTGCATTTATATATTACTTTTTAACATCTGACTGTTAATCTTCCTCACGACAACTGAATTCTCTGTTTAAGATATGGCATTGTCCTGAGACAGACACTTCATTTCTTTGATAAAAATTCTAATTCTGGAAATTTGTCTTATAGAAATAATTAGGTGTAAATACAGAAATCAGCTATAAGGACTTCAAAGAAATTATTGTAAGTAACTACCTGTTACATACCAGACATTGAATAAAGTGTTTAAAATATACCATTTCACTTAATTCTATCAACAGGTTTTAGTGTATTACTAACCTCATTCCGTAAATGAAGAAACTGAGACTTAAAGAGAATAACTTTCCCAAAGATATACAGGCAACACATAAGGAATCTGGGAGCTGAGCTTAGAAAATCTGTCACCCGTACCCACAAGTTTAACCTCTACCTGAACCCTTTATATCACAATATGCAATAAAGCAATGTTGGAAATAGCCTACCTAAAAATAAAGGAATGGTTTAATAAATATGATATATTTATACAACAAATATTATTCTATGTAATCATTAAAATTGTTGCTCAAATTTATTATTGCCTGTGTGATAATGTATTCCAGACATGTTGGCTATTTAATAAGTTATATTGCAAAACAGCATAAAGATGAGCCCATATTTATTTATTTTTTTAAATATGAGTGAACTCAGGTCCTTTTATATGCACAGAAGAGTTAGAAGAATGTTTGGAAGATTGTCTTTGAATTCATAGGCTTGAGAATCTTTTTAAAATTATCTTTGTGGCTGGATTGTTTCTTCTGTTTATCTTTATAATAATCACATACTGCTTTTGTTATAAGATTAAAATGAAGGCTTTAAAAAATAATAAAAAGGAGATTCAGTTTTGCTGTAGAGGTGTTTTTGTTTTTACATATTACAGAAAGATATTTGATATTATTGAAATGGATTTGAATTTCTAATACGTTTATTTCATCTATTTGATATTTTAGCTTGTTTCAGGTATTACCCATAAATGAGATAAAATAACTGTTACCTTTTACTTTTTGGGGGGAAAGTCATGAATATTTGTAAGTCTGTCCTTTTACTTTCCCTTTCACTCTTTTACTGTCTCTTTCACACTCATTCATCTTTCCAATCAGCACCCGTAGCTTTCAAAGGTCTACATTCTTTTCATGGCTTCACTTCTGCTTTGGGGGATGTTGGGCTCTGAGACACATTTAGCCTGTCACCCCTGTCTGCTGACCTTGCAGAGTTCCTATGGAACCTTATAATTCATTTTCTAGAAAGCTAATTACAACAACTACACGTATTTAACTAGGGTGTTAAAGTTTAGAAGGGCTTTCACATGCATAATCTTATTTGATTTTCCCAATAGCTCTTTATAGGAAGTAGGGAAAACTTTATGACCCCATTTTGCAAAAGAGAAAAGAAGTTCATGAAGTTCAACTTCACTAAAGCCACACATCTAGCAAATAGCAATGCTGGGAGCAAACCTAGGTCTTTTGATTCCAGGCTTGATTCCAAGTTATTCTTTCTTTCTACCATCCTATAACATCTCTGAATAGAGGTATTAAAAGCCACCAGCTAGATAGCAACTATTCCCTAGATCTAAAGACTTATATCTTAACTGGGTGATCAGATCTTTTTAACATGCAAAGTGGGACCCAGGTAGTGAGGCCAATCAAGGTAGCATTGGGGTAAAGGGCCACTCTTGGCCCAGACACGGGGCCAGCACAGAGCTATCCATGGTCCTGAGATCTCTGCCTGGAGCCCATGTTGACCCCATGGGCTCTCACCTCTCAGACCTATTTACTTGTCCGTTATTGCACCACTTACTCTTTTGCATCTCAGTGACTCTTCTGTCTCACGTTGCTTCTGTTTATCTCCTTGGTTATCATTTCTGCAGGTCTCAGGATCAGCAGTGTCTACTGGTCCAGATCTCCATACGTGCTCCAAGAAAACATTTTCCTGCACGACTGTCAACCTTGAATCCAGGAGTAAATCCAGGTCCTTGATAAACAATGAATTTCTCTATTTGTCTTTATCCTTAAAAAGTGAAAATCAACTTGCATGCAATTTTTCTCTTTAGCCTTCCTCATATTTGTTCCATGTGTATCTGCTTTCAGTCTTGCTTTACCAATACTTTTGCTAATGCAATGCCTTTTATCTTCCAAGTTTTTTTTTTCTTCTTAAATTTGCCTTCTTTATCTCTTTCTTGCTTCTTAGGCTTTGTGCAATGCTTTACTTTTTCTTTTCTTTTGCTTTCTGCACTGCTTTACTTTTGTTGACACGTTCTAGCTCTGGGTTTTTGGTTCCAGCAGTAGTAAACCAATATGCTTCTTAGTTTTAATTTGTGTTATCTGGCTCAGTGCTTCTCAAAGAATGGCCAGAGTCTGTCTGAATCAGAATTCTCTGTGGTTATCACTCACCTTTAGATTTAGGGGCTCCATCTCTGACTGATTATTCTGCTTTGGCCTAGGGCTCCTCTCTTGCTTTCCCTTCTTAGCGGTTGCAAAACTCCCATCTCCCAACAAAGTCCTGGCAGGTTCCCAAGAAAGGGAATCTGAGCTCTGCCTCTCAAGACCCCATATCATCCATCCTATCAGTAGCTATTTCTGCTCTGCCACCCTCTGCCCCCAGTGGACTGTGTGTGGCTTGTAGCTATACTGTGCTCTCAGCCTAACCCCTCCTGCTCCTCCTTCCTTTTCATCCTCTTCTTCATCCTCCACCTCACCCCACTTTTCATGCTTCCTCTTCTTGGGGAGCCTGCTTGAATTTCTCCACTGTTTTCTACAGCTCTAGTGTTGAGTTTAAATAGTTCCAGTATTACTACAGTATTTCTTCACTCTTCCATTTTTAAAATCATTTTGGGGAGATGTGCATTTTCATTTGGGAAGGTATCATTTATAAGACAAAGCTAGTTTGGATTTAATGATAAGTTGTGAGAGAAGTGAAATATGTATTACTATTCCTTTCATGCGTGGAAACTGAGATCTGAAAAACTTTGTGTTCAAGGTCAATGGAAGAAGGACTACTAGAAACACGGTCTGAAGACTTTTATATAGTAATTCAATTCCACAAATACTTTCTGAGCCTCTACTATTGGCAAAACACTGAATCAGCCACTAGAGATACAAACATAAGGAAAAAGTGCTCTCTCTGGTTTCATGAACCTTCCAGTGGTGATGAAAAAGTTAAGAAATGTCCAAATAACACAGCACCAGGAGGTGAGTGCAGTGAGCTCTTACACATTTACTTGTGAAATATGAGGACCTATAGGAAGGAAGGAATGCATTTAACTAGGAGAGAAGGAGGGAGCGCACAGGGAAGAGTTTAATGGCACGTTGAGTTAGATATGGGCATTGAAAACCCTGTGAGCATTTCCAGTGGGAGTACACTGCACTGAAGAATGCCCCAGAGATTTCAAGCTTGAGGGTTGAGAAATTTGAGAAGCAAGTTTAGGGAGATAATTGAGGCTAGATCATGTAAGGGTTTCAATGTCAAACCAACTTAGAGGTGGGTAGGGAAGTCTGTAACTCTTACCCTTAGACCAGGCTGCCACCACACCTACGTGGGATAATCATAGAATCCGAAGTATCATTTTATAAATAATAGCACAGGTCTGGGCACATGAAATGGAGAATTTATGCACCTATAACGGAGGATAAGACAAGCACCATTGTCCCTGAGCAAGGAGGTGACAGCCATCCTGAGGATCATGTGGGGAAATCAGCACTCCAGGAGTCACCCTGGAGAGGGCAGTCCTCTGTTTCACAGAGAGCTGACACGTGCTGCCCAGGGCTTGGATTGGCATTCTAATGAGTGTTCTGAGACTGAACTATAGCATTTAAGGCCTAAGTCTTGAGGTCTTCTTGTGTGTCTTTCGCATTGTAGGAGTGGTAAATAAAAATTCCTATAAGTGCCTCAAGCCACTTGGGCAGTGACGTGGGGTAGTGTACAGAAAGGTGATGCTTAAGTACAAGGCACAGAGCTGACTTTTCTAAAGCACACACGAGGAAGGAGTATGTGGCTAAAAATAGCCACCTGTTCCAGGTCGGATTCCAAATAGGAAGAGCTCTTCACATACTAGATTCAAAAAGCATCTGTCACCCGGTAGCCATGGCAACAGGCATCCCTGAATAAATGCGGAGAGATGTTTTTGGAGTGGGGCTGGGAAAGGAAGTGGACATGACAGCCTCTGGAGAAGGGGTGAGCCTTTCAGTTCCTCCCCTCAGTTGAAGCTTTATCTCTCTTCCCTACTTCTCAGCCCTTTTCATTTTGCACAGTCATTGGTTCTTGTTTTCTCTGAAGAAAATGCTTCTATAATTAGTGCCTGTCTGATGGGCTGGAGAGGAGACGGAGACTAGGGTCACACATCCCACTGGTGTGAAGAGATGGGAAGAGAGGCCAGGCTGCTTGGGCTCAGAATCTAATCCGTGCTATATTATTTTGCTGTCTGCATATTTCCTTTGTCAGTAATTCCCTTAAAATGTATTTGTCACTTTGTGTTAACCGTATATTAAATACTGTGGATCTGTCTTTCTGATTCTATTGCCTTCTTTTTTTTCTTCTTTTCACAGCTGTACCTATGGCATATGGAAATTCCTGAGCTAGGGGCTGAATTGGAGCTGCAGCTGCTGGCCTACACCACTTGCACAGCAACATTGGACCTGAACCACATCTGCAAACTATGCCGCAGCTTGTGGAATCGTTGGATCATTAAACTCACTGAGCAAGGCCAAGGATGGAACCTCTAGCCTCATGGACACTTGTTGGGTTCTTGACCCGCTGAGCCACAACAGGATTTTATCCTTTGTAAACTCCTTGAAGGCAGGGAGTCCTCTTTTTAATTCCCCTCAGAGCAGTAAAACCCTCTTTCAATCTGTCGGTGTTGCTTGCATGATAAAGCAACATAAAATTCTTTTAGCACTCTGAGTGCTTCCCCAAAGCTGTATTTAGCTCTCCACCTGTCAACCAACTCTCAGTATCCCCATTTCTAACAAATGGATGAAATGTGTTAAGCAGGATTCTGTTGTGTAGCTCCTCCTTGAAGACAACTGTAAATTAGAAATGAGACCATTCCAAACCATGGCACACAATACATGCTCTTTAAGTGTATGAATAAAAGTAAATGACCGAAGGAGTTCCCGTCGTGGCTCAGTGGAAATAAATCCGACTAGGAACCATGAGGTTGCGGGTTCAATCCCTGGCCTCGCTCACTGGGTTAAGAATCCAGCATTGCCGTGAGCTGTGGTGTAGGTCACAAATGCGGCTTGGATCCTGTGATGCTGTGGCCGTGGCCAGCAGCTGTAGCTCTGATTCAGCCCCTAACCTGTGATCTTCCATATGCTGTGGGTTTGGCCCTAAAAAACAAAAAAAAAAAACATTAAACTAAAAGTAAATGACCTAAAATACTTGGGATGACCTTGGTGATGAGAGCAGAATTGTAAGTATAAAAAAAAAAAAGCCAGAATCTCCTGAATGTGTTCTCCAGGTGACTGCCTGAATAAGGCAGACTTTAGGACCCTGGAGAGAGAGGATTACAATCAGATTACTAGTCAGGTGAGGAGTCTGCACATGTTTTCTGAAGACATAGTCAAGCGTCCCTTTCGATCTTTACTCCTCGACAATCTCTGAAAACTGTCTAGATCCCTCTAGGAGGAGCTCTACATAAGCACATAGTTCTAGATCCTGGTAATAAGGCTGCTGGAAGTCTGCTGTTCCCTGGCATTCTCATTGCTCTCTTCCTTACCTGATGAAGAAAATAAGATATTTATTGAGTACCTACCCCTAAGTGTCCCCCCAGTGCACAAAGCTCCAGGCTCTGCAGGCAGGGACCGTTCACTCACCGCCGTATCACTCCTGAGAGCTCCTGTGTGCTGGTGCTACATGGTCCCTGTCCTCATGGACCTTATGTTTGGACAAGAATTGTTGTGCTCAAGGCTCCTGATGACAAAGATAATCATCCAGCTATAGCAAGAGCACCGCACAAGGCAGCCCAGGTTAGTGCTTAAGTGTATTAACTATATTTTCTTATTTTCTCTATTCTATTTTTTTTTTTTTTGGCTGCACCCACTGCCCACAGAAGTTTCTGGGCCAGGGATTGAATCTGTACCACAGCTATAACCAGAGCCAAAGCAGGGACAACGCCAGATCCTTATACCAGCTGAGCCACGAGGGAACTCCTTATTTTCTCTGCTCCTGAGGTTCTGGCATCTGGGGCCCTGCTGATCCTTGAGAGAGCAGCCCTCCCAGGCCTAGCTAATCCCTAGTGACAGCAAATGACTCTCCTGTGAGTATGTTTTCATATGCCAATTTACCAATCCAAAGCCAGAGCTGCCCATTGTTATGGAAGCTGAGCCAATATCCTGTGCCATAATCCCCCTCAGGGCCAGGTACTAGGCAACTAGTGGCAGTACCTATACCCCTGAACCCCATGAAATTTTTCAGACTAATCAATCCTAGGCATGTGTGACCTGCTTAGCAACTGTCACCCATTCCTGTCCGGAAATGGCAATAAAGCCTCTTGCCCAGGATTTCCCTTCATTCCTTCTGCCCTCTGACCTGTGTGGACTGAGGGTTGTGGAGGGCCCCTCCTCTTTTGTGTCTTTTTTTTGTCATTTTAGGGCCTCACCCGTGACATATGGAGGTTCCCAGGCTAGGGGTCGAATCAGAGCTATAGTCACCGGCCTATGCCACAGCCACAGCAATGCCAGATCGTTAACCCACTGAGCAAGGCCAGGGATCAAACCCTCAACCTCATGGTTCCTAGTCGGATTCGTTAACCACTGCGCCACTACGGGAACTCCAGCCCCTCCTCTTGGCAACTGTAACAAACCATCTTTTCAATGGCAATTGTTTCCTGGTCTCTTGGCCTCATAAAAACGACATTTTGCAACAATAAGAGCTCCAACTCTGGAGTCAGGTCTCCTGACTCAAACTCATCTCCGTCATGTACTGGCTATGCCACGCAGCCTCCATTTTTCATCTCTACAACAGAAACAATAATACCTAAACTGTTGAGCTGTTAGAAGGATAAAATGAAATAATCCATATAAAGCACTTAACCTACAGTAACAGCCATATGCAAATGCTAAATAAATATGAGCTCTAGATTTATATTGGGGAGGAAAAAGAACACGGGACTGGTGCTTTTTTGAAGTCTATAATCAAATGGAACTTTCTAGAATTTCCGGAGTCTTCCTATTCATTATCTCATTTGGTCCTTAGAGCTCTGTGAAGGTGGATGGAGAGGTGGGGCACCCATGTTTTACAAAAGAGGAAACTGAGACTGAAAGAGCACTAGCTATTCAATGAAGAAGGTCAGGCTAGGATCCAGCTCTTCTGGCAACTAGTCCTTTCTCCCAGGCTAGATGTGGTTTGGATGAGGACCCAGCAGTCAGACCAACCAGGCTTAAAAGCCAGCTCCACCCCTTCTTAACCTTGCACCTGCTGAGGCATGTTGGAGAGGTCTGAGCTTCACTGTTGAAAAGGAGAGATTTTTTTTTCCACTCATTACTTAATTGAGACCTTTTAAAAGAAATTTAAAGCTATTTAGCATGAGAAAATGAGCACTCTGATATACTAAGAGCTCTCTCATTTTCTCCCAATCTAAGATAACAGAAAAAATGTTACGCACAGGGTGGCTCAACACAAAATTGCTATCTAAATATAATTTGGAAGCAAATGATGTATTCGATAACAGGGAAATAGGTAAATAAATTGCAGTCTATCCACAGGATAGGATAATAAACAGCGATTAAAAACGATGTTTACAAAGTTTATGACAAAAACAATGCTTACCACTAGGTCAATAACTCATGCCTGATATTCCTCTTTGAGGCTGATGTTTCATTTCCATCAGTTACATGAAGATTAAGAGGCAAACAGTTCAACCAGACTTGCTGGGGAAAACAACAGTTTCCCCATTCATTCCATTTCCCAGAGACAACTGTTTTCTACTCCTTCAGCTTATTATTTGATGTTTTCTTTCTAAACAAAAAGATCTTTTGTTTGTGTGTTTATGGCTGTACTCACGGCACCTGGAAGTTCCTGGTCCAGGGACTGAATCTGAGCCGCAGCTGCAAACTGCACTGCCGCTGTGGCAACGCCAGGTCCTTTAACCTACTGTGCAGGCTCTGGGATCCAACCCACACCTCAGCAGCAACCGAGCTGCTGCAGTCGAATTTCTAACCCACTGTGTCACAGCGGGAGCTCCTAAATAATAAGATCTCGTTACTTCTTGATTTTTTTTTTTAAACTCAGAAAGAGATTAGGTCCCACTCTGCCTCTTTCCTCAATTCCACGTTGGTGAAATAATTCCTTCACAAAGTGTCCGTCCCTCTGGAATGGAATAGATGTTATCGTTCCACCACATGAAATGTACAAGAGAGAGGCAAGCACTTCTACCCTTATGTTTGCAAAGTATGAAGTAACGTGGGAGATATGTTTCTGTTTAGTACCGAGTGAAAAAGGATTTCCCTTAGTGTGATTTCAATTAGATACACACGGATAAAGGGCCAAGCGGAAAACAACCACTTTTACACTGAAAGTAGTTTCTGGATGGTAGAATTACGGGTGATATTTCTCTTTCTTTTTTTATATTTTCCTAAATTTCTGCAATGAACTTCCTTTTTTTTTGCTTTTTAGGGCCACACCTGCGGCATATGGAGGTTCCCAGGCTAGGGGTCAAACCGGAGCTACAGCTGCCGGCCTTCGCCACAGCCACAGCAACGCGGGATCCAAGCTGTTTCTGCGACCTACACCACAACTCACGGCAACGCCGGATCCTTAACCCACCGAGCAAGGCCAGGAATCAAATCCACAACCTCATGGTTCCTAGTCGGATTTGTTAACAACTGCGTCACGACGGTAACTCCTGAAATTCCTTAATTGTGGGTAAAAATCTTTAGTTCTAGGAGTTCCCTGGTGGCCTGGTGGTTAAGGACTCAGTATTGTCACGGCTGTGCATCAGCTTACTATTGTGGCTTGGGTTCGATCCCTGGCCAGGGAAATTCTGCATGCTGTGGGCATCTGCCCCTACCCTCTGCAAAAAAAAAAAAAATCAATACTACTTTAGTTCTAAAAAGCTGATGAAAAGTCCTATTTACGTCTTACAATTGCTGTAAGGCCGTACTCACACGGAGCCTGACACACATGAAGTGGGCAAGTGGGCAGCCTGGAACTGGCAATTTCCTCTGACCATTCCTGCGGCCTCTGCTCCTTGCAGAATGGATGAAGAGGACACTTATTCAAACCTAGGAGTGGATCATCAAGATGCTATTAAACTGATATTGGAGTCTGACCCAGCAGCCTCTGATCAGAAAACCTATGAAGACATCAGGGGTCCAGGTCAAGGGCACGGGCAAGAGGAGGCCTCAGCCACCCAGACCCAGGTCCACTTCCACCGACTGGTGACTCAGCCCACACAGACGGCATGGGGAGGAGGCCCCGGTCTGGGCCGGAAGAACCGTATAGGCAGGGGGAGGGCAGAGGGTTGTGGGGGACAGGACTGGCTGAGAATGGGGTTCCTGGAAAGGGGTGCAAAGGCAGTGAACAATAACAAGGCTCCTCAGGCCCCAGGGAGGAAATGGGCAGCTCAGTGTCTCAGTCTGTGCCCCTACGCTGTGGCAAGATTTCAAGGGCAAGTTCTATCAGCAAGTGCAGAAAACACTGATGGGAGAAGAACGAAGCAGGACAGGGAAGGGGGCAGCTGACAAAGTTGTGATTTAAGCAATTGCTACTGTGGGTGACAGGAGATTAATCTTACGGGGAAATTCTGGGAAACAGTGTGGGACACAAGTCTTTGTTCTCTTCCATCTGCGGGGTGAAGACACCTGGCTATCGTACCCAGTGCCCTTCTGCCACCGACTGAGGGCTGCTCCTGGGAGATGTTGATGCCCTGGCAACACCAGCCTGGTGTGCGTGGCCGGAGTGGCTTTCTGCAGCTTCCGAAAAACCCCTTGGCTGAATAGAGGCAGCTGCTGGCGCTGGCCATCTGGAGGAGCACACTGACGTGTAAGGCTGAGGGTGCGCCCTGCCACCCGGGGCTGAGGGTACCATTTCCCAGAAGATGGGTCAGGAAAAGTCGTTTGTCCTCTCTGCAGGATGGCCTTATAATTCACTATCCAAACTAGGACACTTTCAAAGTGAAAGGGGACACAGTTAAAATTGATGCTCAGTTAACAGGTATAAACAGGGACCACCTGAGCTCACCAGGTTCTAGTCACACCATCTCTCTGGAGAGCCTTCTAATCTGGGCCCATAAACTCTCTCTCTTTTGCCCTTTTTTTTTTTTTTTTGGCCACAGTGTGCAGCCGCTTGTGGTGGGATCTCAATTCCCAGACCAGGGGTTGAACTTGGGCCACAGCAGTGAAAGCACTGAATCCTAACCACTTGACCACCAGGGAACTCCCCACTCTTTTGCTTTTATGTAAGTAAGTCCCACGGTGATAAAAAGAAAAAAAGCTGAGGGAAAGGGTAGCTAAAGTGTTAACTAATGTTATTGGCTGTATAACAGAGACTGCGTAAGATGTAAGTGATTCATGCATTTATTCACTCACTCATTTACCAAACACTAAGAATCTGCTCTGTCCCAGGCACTGATCTAGACTTGGAGACCATGACGATGATGAGGACAGCATTCCTACTCACAAGAGATTTATCATCTAGCAGAGGAGACAGAGCACGATCAAATAAATTACAACATAGTGCATAGCTGCAGTTGAAAAATTTTCCTAAATCATACATGGATCACGATAGCAATGGAAAGAGATACTGTGTGTGTGTGTGTGTGTGTGTGTGTGTGTGTGTGTGTGTGTGTGTCTATCCGTCTGTCTGTCTGTCAGGCTTCCTGGGGAAGATGAAATGTGTGCCTAGAAGAATAAAAGAAGTTTCCCCAAGAATAAGGAGAAGGGTTTCTATGCAGAGGAAATGGCATATATATAGGCAAGGGTGCACAAAACAAATATTTAGTGTAACTATTATACACCAGCATTGTTTCAGACCATGGAGAATCCTTGACAACAGTCCTGTTTTCAGATATCTGTACACCAGGGGTTATAGTAGCATTATTCACAACAGCCGAAAGATGGAAACAGTACCATGGTTAAACAAATACGGTAAAGCCGTACAATGAAATATTCATCTGTAACAAGGAATGAAGTTCTGATATAGGCTACAACAGTGTCCCTTTTCCCATTGGGAGATAAACCAGATACAAAAAGAAAAACATTGTACAATTCCACTGTATGAGATTCTGAAAACTGTCAATTTCCTAGAGACAGAAAGTATAATAGGGGTTACCAGGGGCTGCGGGGAAGAGATAATAGGGAGTTACTGTTTAATGGGTATAGAGTTTTTATTGGGGATAAAAAAGTTCTGGAAATG
The DNA here is from genome assembly GCA_004024745.2 of Catagonus wagneri. Taxonomy (NCBI): domain Eukaryota; kingdom Metazoa; phylum Chordata; class Mammalia; order Artiodactyla; family Tayassuidae; genus Catagonus; species Catagonus wagneri. The sequence goes on along the minus strand of PVHT021183518.1, from coordinate 15,708,625 downwards.
TATAGTGGTGATGGTTGTACCATGATGTAAATTAAATTAATACCACTGAATAAAGGCACTTAATGCTTTAAAAATATTTAAAATGGTAAAAATTATTATTATTATTATTTTTCTTTTTAGGGCCGCACCCATGGCATATGGAAGTTCCCAGGCTAGGGGTTGAATTGGAGTTACAGCTGCCAGCCTAGCCACAGCCACAGCAATGCAGGATCCGAGCCACATCTGAGACCTACACCACAGTTCACAGCAACACCAGATCCCCGACCCGCTGAGAAAGGCCAGGATCAAACCCGTATCCTTATGGATATGAGTCAGATTCATTTCTACTGCACCACAACAGGAGGTCCCTAAAATGGTAAAATTTATGTTATGTGTGTTTTATTTAAACATTTTTAAAAGATTCCTGTTTTCATAGACCTTATGTTCCATTGGAAGAGACAGACAATAAACAGATAATAGGCTCAATCATTACAGATTATGGTACGTATAATGAAGGAAAATAATGAAGGAAAACACAGGGATAAGATAGAGTGACTAGGGGAGCTTATGTTACCATAGGCAACATATTAGGTAAGGCTACACTTAGAAAATCAAAATCAAGGATTTCCCATTGTGGCTCAGCAGTAATGAGTCCAACTAGCATCCATGAGGATGCAGGTTCGATCCCTGGCCTTGCTCAGTGGGTTAAGGATCCAGCATTGCCATGAGTTGTGGCGTAGGTCGCAGAGGCAGCTCAGATCTGCTGTCGCTGTGACTGTGGTACAGGCCAGCACCTACAGCTCCGATTTGACCCCTGGCTGGAAAACTTCTGTATGCTGTGGGTGCTGCCCTAAAAGAAGATAATAATATAATAAAAAAGAAGCCTCCCCTCCTCAGAAAAAAAGAAAAACAAAATCAAGAGAAGAATGGTGGAGAGGCAGCTAGAAATTAGTGGGGCCAGTGTTCACATTAAGAGAACCTGTTTTGTCATATCAAGATGATTTGGCTTTATCCTCAGAGCCGATGAAGGCTTTTAAGAAAGCCAGTCATGGAGTTCTGTAGTAGCTCAGCCATTAACGAACCTGACTAGCATCCATGAGGACGCAGGTTCGATCCCTGGCCTCGCTCAGTGGGTTAAGATTCCGGCATTGCCGTGAGCTGCGGTGTAGGTTGCAGACTCAGCTTGGATCCCGCGTGGGTGTGGCTGTGGTGTAGTCCGGCCGCTGAAGCTCCGATTTGACCCCTAGCCAGGGAACCTCCATATGCTGCGGGTGCAGCCCTAAAAAGACCAATAAAATAAAATAAAATAAATGAAAGGCAGTCGAGTGTTTGGCTTTGGCCCCAGTGGGGATGGGAATCATGGTTTGTGAAGCCGGATGCAGGAACATCGCTGTATGAGGCTGTTTACTGTACTCCAGGCAGAGATGAGGAAGGCCTCAGCCTGGGTGGTGGCAGTGGACAGGAGGAGTGGAGGTGTACTCCACAGCTAGAATCAGCAGCCCTGAGGACCAGTCAGACAAGGAAAGAGAGGAACAGGAAGGAATGCAGGTTTCTGGCTTTGAGACGGGGTGGCTGGTGGTACCTGAGCTAAGCAAGGGATCAGATCCAGAGGAAAGGATGGTGAGTTTAAAATTAAATATGCTTATAGAGGGAAACCTTAGGATGAAGCTAAAAAGTCAGAGATGTTGAAAAATAGGGGTTATCTTGACCCATTGAGATCAGTGAAGAAGACTTTGCATTGATCCAGGCATAATGAAATGATGAAGGCCTGGACTGGGCTGGCAGCCAGGGCTCTACTCATATTGCTTAGCTCAGGATTGGCTTCATAAATGATTAGATGGCTCTGAAAAAAAAAATTAAATGTGTGTGTCTCATGGGCCTGGGAGAGTGATTGATAGCCATTGGCTCTGATTGTGAGAGTGGTTCGAATTAGAAATATAGATCATGGAGTCATAAGCATTGGATTGGGGTAAAAATTATGGCAATAGCTGACAAGTTCCCAGAAGTGAGTGTAGAGTAGGGAAGCGCAGAGAGCCAGAGTCAAGAGCAGAGAGCCAGAGTCAGGATCCTGGGGGAATACCTGATACCAAAGACCTAAGAGATGAAGGGGGAACCAAGAGTGACGATGAGACACGGGTAATCAGGGGAGAGAAATAACCACTGAAGGGCACCCTTTGTCCTGACAGTTCGGAGGTGCTTGGAGATCTTCACAGATTGCACGGGGGATTGGGGTGAAGCCTAATTGTACCCAGAAGAACAGTAAATGAGGAGAAGAAAGCAGATACAAAGCATGTGGACTGGACCAGTCTTTCCAGAAACTTAACTGGGAAGGGCAGGGAAGAGATGGAGGACCAGGGAGAGACGTGTGGGATGAAGGGAGGTTTTGCTTTTTTAAAGACGGGAAGTCTTTTATAAAAATATGTCTTGAAGTAGTTGTGGATTTCTGTCTCTCCCCATCTGTGTATTCAAAACCATAAGTTCATGCTAATACCTTCCATTCCATTCTAAGACACTGCGTTCATTCTGGCTTTCCCCTTCCGTTATCTCCCTTTTCTCCAACTAGCTCTCATTTCCTGCCATCTATTTACATTTACTCACCTCCAGTAATCACGGGAGAGAAATAACCACTGAAAGGCATTTTAGAACTGCTATCCATACTCTTGTGAGATATAAGTATACTAGTTGGAGGATGACATCTGTATACAGTTGTTTTTGTGTTAGCCTTATCAGACACAGTCAAATGTGGGTTTTCAGTTAGGTTGGTTTTCTTCCCCAGTCCCTTTATATATTCATTTTGAATAGGTCTAGGTTCATTCATGACTGTCTGTCATCCAGTTGGGGTTCTGTCTACATCCTGGAGGATATTATTTGTGTATTACCGGAAGGCATGTGACAGGTTACCGTGGTTCTCAGAATTGGAACTATACAAAAAGGACTTCTCAGAGAACTGTCACTCCCCCATCAACCCCCATACCCCATTCCCACTCCCTGAGCGGCGTGGGGAGTCTGAAACGTATTTGTATCCTGAGGAGCAGAATGCAAAAGAGACGGGGGATGGAAGCTGCAATAGAAAGAAGGGGTTTGTGATGGGGACAGTCCCCCATGAAATAAGGCACAGCCAGGGCAAATGCAGCCAACAGTATAGGTGGGGAAGGGCGAAAAGCTGAGAGATTTTGTGTTTGGTGATGTTCCTTTTCTCAGTAAAAGAGGAGGAGAGATTATCTTCCTAGAACAAAGGTGGCAAGAGGAGGCAGAGCGGAGAGCGGGTGGCTGTGCGTGGCGGGGCAGAGGAGGGGATGATGAGGGAGGCTGATATCCGGGTCTAGACAGGGAGGGACCCTGCAGGGGGTGGGGAGAAGAGGCTTGTGCGGATGGCTGGTGGGAGGCTAGTTTCTGGAATCCAGGCCAGATGGGGACAGAATAAGGTGGAGGTGGTGGGGGATTAAAAAG
>PVHT021183518.1:15691196-15705096 GCA_004024745.2 Catagonus wagneri | reverse complement strand
GGATGATGAGGGAGGCTGATATCCGGGTCTAGACAGGGAGGGACCCTGCAGGGGGTGGGGAGAAGAGGCTTGTGCGGATGGCTGGTGGGAGGCTAGTTTCTGGAATCCAGGCCAGATGGGGACAGAATAAGGTGGAGGTGGTGGGGGATTAAAAAGATAGTCTCATGGGCGAAAGAAAAGGTATGATTGGAGGGGCGGACGCCTTCATTTTAATTCCAGGAGTGGAGCGGCTTAGAATGATGACAAAATTCCTTCATTCTACAAAGATTAATTCTATGACAGTCATTGTGCTTAGTTGGGAACAGAGCCATGCCTTCTTGGAGCTATTAATAATACAATTTATGGAGAAATGCAAATCAAAACCACACTGGTTCAGAATGGCCATCGTGAAAAAGTCTATAACCACAATGGAAAATAATATTTAAAAAAAGAAAGCATATGTATGTATGACCTAGTCACTTTGCTATACAGCAGAAATTGGCACAATGTTGTAAATCAGCTGTAATAAAAAATTTTTTTAAAGCCTACAAATAACAAATGCTGGAGAGGGTGTGGAGAAAAGGCACCCTTCTACACCGTTGGTGGGAATGCAAATTGGTACAACCACTGTGGAAAGCAGTACAGAGGTTCCTCAGAAAACTAAAAATAGAATAACCACATAATCCAACAATACCACTCCTGGGCATATATCCAGAAAAAAACTATAATTCAAAGAAAAATACATGCACGTGTATGTTTATAGCAGCACCATTCATAATACCCAAGACATGAAAACAACCTATATGTCCATCAACAGATTAATGAATAAAGAAGATGTGGTACATATGTACAATGGAATAATATTCAGCCATAAAAAGAACAAAATCAAGAATAAAAAAAGGAACAAAATAATGCCGTTTGCCAAAAATACAAAAAGGAATGAAATAATGCCATTTGCAGCAACATAGATGCAACTAGAGACTATGATACTACAAATGAATTAAGTCATAGAGAGAAAGGCAAATACTATCTGATATCACTTATATGTGGAATCTAAAATATGGCACAAATGAACAAATCTATGAAACAGAAGCAGACTCACAGACACAGTGAACAGATTTGTGGTTGCTAAGAGGGATAGGGGAGGGAAGAATTTGAAATTTGGGGTTAGCAGATGTAAACTAAACAACAAGGTCCTACTGCCTGACACAGGAAATTATATGCAGTATCCTGGGATAAACCACAATGGAAAAGAATATATATATGTGTGTATATAACTGAGTCACTTATAGAATTTAACACAACCTTGTAAATCAACTATACTTCAATGAAAAAATTTTTAAAGTACTATTTCTGGAGTCCTGACTCTACCATGTATTATGTTAACTCTTTTGTCCCACAGCACCCAATGATACGGGTTCTGGTATTATCCAATGTGGAGGTACAGAGGGTGGTTTAACTCGCTCAGGGTTATTCAACTTGCAAATGGATATGAGTGTCTGGAATTTTGAGGAGCAGGGGGTAGAACTCCGTCAGCTGACACTTGCCCTCATCCCTGCTTTTATTTTTCTCCTTAGCTCTAGAAGTGGCAAGGCCATAACTGCCCACAGCATCCGAGCCTTATCCCTGTGTGGCCCTGTGGCAGCTCAGAGCCTCAGGAAGGACGCGAGTGTGATGCTAGCCCGGTCTCCCTCCAGGCCCCGAAGAAGTTCCAGGACCGCCCTCCAGGAGCTGGCGCTCCTCGGCAACCCTGAGCCCACAGAGGCTCTGCCGGGGACGTTCGGGGACGTGTTCACTCCACAGAGCCTGGAGCAGAGCGTCCACTCCCCTTTGGCGCTGTTTGTGTGTCTTCCTGCTTCCTGCCAAACAGCTCATCCCAGCTGGATCATAAATAAGAGAACAATATAGCCACATATTTATAGCCTCCGTGAATCACTGGTGACTAATTTTTCCCATTCTGTAACCCCCAATAGTTTTTCTCTTTAGGCTCCCCATGAGGGCACAAGCCCAGCCAGTCATTTAGATGGCAACACATATTTTTATTAAAAATAAATAATCCCTTTCTTAACATGGGACAGAAGGTTTGCAAATACAAAACTTTAACCAAAAGACTGGTTTTCCTTCTTTAAAAGGGACATTTTTTTTATCCGTACCCAGCACGGGAGAGTCGAGGATTTTTTTCCCACTGAATCTTTCGACTAGTAGGACTTACCAAGGCTCTAAAATTTGTTCTAACACAGAGAGAAGATTTAAAACTAAATGCAATACATGCCCCCCCCCCAAAAAAAAAAAAAACCAAACCAAAAAACTCCCAGAGTGAAAGTTATGTCTCCTGTTTTTCCACTGTGTTTGCGGGCTGGGTCTCTGTAGCAAAGAAATGGTTGTCCAATATTTCGGTTACATACCATTATGTTCCTTTGAGTAAATCTAACTTACAAAAGGAGGCAGAGGCAGCCAGTTTCCAATGCCCTCGGTGCCTCTGACCCATTCCCATTTCATGTGATTTCTCCCTGTAAAAGTTGGCCTCTTGAATTTTGTTTTTCCATCATCAGCATTCCTCACTGTCTCCTATGAAAAGGCTCCATCGCTCATGCATATCTCAGAAAATTTATTGCACTGCCTCTGAGGGATTTATTTCTCTGGTGTATTTCTATAAAACTCATTTAATTCCTAAATCAAACAATGGAGGGACGGAGGGCCTGAGGGCTGGGGAGGAGGGTCTGGAGAAGCGATCTGGGGTGAGAGGAGAAAATGTCTGAAGGTGCTGTTTCACCAGAAAACAAGATTTTCTGCATTCAGCATTTCTAAACTGCTGAGAAATCAACTCACAAAGGCGTTTGGTACAGGAGCAAGTGTTTGGATTGGAGATGGCCTGTGTGTGGGTGTGTTTGTGTGTGTAGAGGTGCTGGCAAATGTGTACTGAGGAGGCACAGCCATCCTCGTGGTGGAACCCAGGAAGAAGAGGGAGACTGGATGGAAGAAGAGGTGGGAGGCCAGTGGATTTCTGAGGGACAGACAGGCTCCGAGAAGCCTTGATCTCCCCTGACCTGACTGAGGCTCAATCATACCACAAGGCTGGTGGCCTACACCTTTCCGCAAAAGACTCTGGTGAAGATAGGCAGGCTTTTCTGAATCCGTATCATAATGAATGCATTTGTGAAATAATCTACGTGGGCAATCCGGAATGATTTGAGACGCGCAATGTCATGGTGCCCTACAGAACTGAAACCTGTTCCTCAGGGTTTGAGTCAGTTTCTTGCTCCCAGAAGCAAATGACTTTTCACCTCTGGATCTCTACCCAAGGCATGTTTTGACCATGGAGCCAGGCAGGCTTCAAGGAGCCAGGTTTTCTTGCCTGCCAGCTGAGGTTTGCCAGTACTGATTTTACATGTTCCTATTAGTTTTTAATGAGTATTTTGTTTTAGCTATAAAATCGCAACGGCAGGGCCATAAACTTATAGATCATGTGATAGAAAGTGCCCGCCTTAATTTTCTAAGGGTCCCTGTGCAGAACTAAGTTCCCGACCTCTCATTTACCCCTATCCTTGGTCAACTATTCCAGAAGTATTTGCCGAGCACTTCCTATGTGCAAAGCCCCCTGCTAGATACTACAGAAGGAATGAAAAAGGCTGGAGCCTCCTCTCAGGATTTGAGATCCAAAAGGAGAAAGGAACTGGGCACCAGGCCATTGTCTCCATTAGAGCAGGTGAGCTCGCCCACCGATGGCTGGTACCCTCTCACCTCTCAAGCCTCATCATCCTCCACCCCACTGTCCTCGGTGCTCCAGCCATCCACTGTGCTCAGTTCCCAGCAGCGGATGTCCTCTCTCTGGGCACTGATCATTCATACCTGCCATTTCCTGCCCCCCTTTAACTGTCACCTTCCCCAGGAAGTGCCCCCTGACTAATCCTAACTTCCTCTCTCCCCATCCATCTGCCCTGCCAAGGGCTCTTAGATGCCCAGGATCTCCCCAGGTTACAACATCCAATATACTCCATTGTTGTTCCTTGTCTCATTGTCTGCAACTCTTTTTTATTTTCTTTTTTATAGCCACACCTGCAGCAGATGGACGTTCTCAGGCTAGGGGTCAAACCCGAGCTGCAGCTGAGGCCTCCACCACAGCCAGGGCAACCCTGGATCTGAGCTGCCTCTGTGACCTACACCGCGGCTTGTGGCAATGCCGGATCCTTCACCCACTGAGTGAGGCCAGGGATCGAACCCCATCCTCGTGGATACTATGTTGGATTCGTAACCCACTGAGCCACGATGGGAACTCCTCTGTCTGTAACTCTTGCAAGCTCTGTGAGGGCGGAGCCTGCATCCATCTCCTTCATCACTGTAGCTCCAGCTCCGGTGCCCAGCACAGGGCCCGGCTCTCACAGAAGCGACCCCAAAAAAGTGCACTCAAGGTAGGAAGTTGGAGGAAGGCTCTGTAGCCGCTCACATCCCGACCTGCCTGCCTCGGAGGAACCCCCCTTTCTTATCTCACCCGCTTTGAATTCAGGTTGGCGACAACACACTTCTCCCTTCACAGCCCACGGCTTCTGGAGTCCCAGACAGGTCTGCTTCGAGCCTGGACAGGTCAAGGCTTTGGGGAATCTCACCTCCTGGCCATGGCTCGAACACCTAGTGATGAACCTATGGGGATTTTCAGAGTTATTCATGAATCTTTTGATCTGCGGACTGGTCAGGGCCTGTTGAGTTGGGACTCCAGCTGACATCTGTCTTTCCAAAATGCAGGCAAGCCTCTCACCCTGCCTCAGCCAGGACCTCATTTTAGGCCTGTTAGAACCAGCTGTACAGCTCCTGTCTTCTTTCTCCCGGAAGGTGGGCCATCACATCTATCTGGCAGGAGACGGTGACTCTCAGCCAGAAGCTGCCTTTGATTAACTTTCATTTCTCTGCCACGGTCACTTGGGGGCTTCTCAGCCACCTGTGGAATCTATATTCACACACGAACATATACACGCTCACACTTCTGAACGTTCGCTGTGGTCTGGGTTACAAAGACCTGGACAGTAGGGCCATGTGACACCAGGGCAGGGATTGGGGTCTGTGGCATAAAGGTCAGGAGTGGGGACAGCTAGGAGCCAAAGGTTAGGGCCAAGCTGGAGAGAATGAATGACCCCCGCTCGGATGGCCAGAGGTGAGGCCTGAGGTCAGAATCCCAGCTCCAAGACTGGGAGTCAGGGAGAAACAGGATCAATGCAAAAGCAGGTCAGGAGAGAAGGCGTGGCCTGGACAGGGCCTGGAACACTGAGTGGAGCCTGACACGTCAGCAGGGGTGTGGTCCTGGGTTTCAATGGCTATGGGCAAGGCGTATAAAACTGGACCAAGTTCATGCCCTCAACAAGCTTATAACGTCACCGGTGGGAGAGGACTCATGGGCACGAATAGTTATATGCGAAGAGCCGGGGGTACCCTCCTAGTCTGGGGTGTTTGGGGAGGTGGTAGCGTCTTAGGGGAGCCTCAGCAGTGGAGGTTAGACAAAGTTTGTTGGAGCAGTGGGAAGGGGAGGCAAGTTAGCAGAACTAAGCCTTGAATATAAGGCTGTGCTCCAGTAGTCCGGGTGAGGACTAAGACCTGTTAAACCCGCTATGGGCCAGATCCGGTACAAGAATTCCTTTCTAGTTGAGTTTTCACCAAGATTGACTTGCATATAGTCCTTCCTAGAATTCACTCCGTAGCACAGTAAGAAATGCATGATTCACCTCATTTTAGAGATGAAGAAACTGAGACGCAAAGAGAGGAAGGAAATGCTCCTAAAGGCCTGGGAAGTTACAGTTAGAGGGCAGTGGAGGAGAAAGTAGGAGTGGACCGTATGAAGGAAAACCTGAAAGTCCAGGTGAAGGGTTTACACTCTGTAGTTACCTTATAGGCTTTTGATTATTTGATTTTTTTTTTTTGGGGGGGTCTTTTTAGGGCCACACCCACGGCTTATGGAGGTTCCCAGGCCAGGGGTCAAATCAGAGCTGCAGCTGCTAGCCTACACCACAGCCACAGCAACAGCAATGCGGGATCTGAGCCAAGTCTGTGACCTACACCACAGCTCACGGTAATGCCGGATCCTTAAGCCACTGAGCGAGGCCAGGGATTGAACCTTTGTCCTCATGGTTGCTAGACGGGTTCATTTCCACTGAGCCACAACAGGAACTCTGACTATTTGATTTGTTTTTCTGGGACACGACAATTTCATATGATTTTCAAAGGCATTTCAGAGCCTGGGACCTTCTCTGACCCTTTGACTATCCCTTCCAGGGGCTTTGATAGTTGGGAGTGTTCTTGCTGTGTGATTCTTTCCCACTCAGGAAGTAAAAGGAACCAGTCATCGTCTTAAAGGAACCAGACAGCAAAAACATCCAGTGCTTGGCTTTGGGGACCCAAGGCCTCGATCCGGGTATCAGAGAGGAAACACAAAAAGCTGTGATATGAGATACACAAAATCTTTTGCAACACTTCTATCTGCTACTGCACGCTCAGGCCAATACCCTCTAACCAGAGGAAGAGGAAGAGAGTTTGAAAAGCTAGACGCACTCCAGGGGTCCTTCCCCCCTACCCCACCCCAGGTCCTGGGGTGGGGAAATGAGAGACCAGCCCGGTAAGGATGGAGGCCAGGTAAGGTGAGCATCTAGGCCTCACTTCTCTGGGATCCCAGAGAGGATGGGGAGCATCTGGGCCACCACGGTAGCTACAGAGCTTGGAGAAGAGGCAGTGTGGCGTGTCTGGGCAGAGAAAACCCCTTCTGTTCCTCCCCCCCCACCCCCACCCCCTGCACACACAGGCTTCTCATGGCCCTTGCGGGTGGAATGGAAACGAGCCTGGAGAGGGGGACCATGAGGAAGCTGCAGGTCTGGCAGGGGGGCCTGGGCGGGAGCAGAGAGCAGCATGGACCGTCACGTCTGAGGACCAGACGGGGGCACATCCCATCTCAGAGCAGGACCTGGGGCAGAGATGCGCTCCCCCGCCCCCTGGATGCAATGGATCCCACCTGTAGCATCAACTCCAGGAAGAGGAGGAGGAGGATACTTCTAAATTTAATAAATCTAAGTACCGTGATGATTGAGAAAATGACCTGTAACTGAGTTACTTGGAAGTAACTAGACTAGTTTTTCTGCATCAGCCAGAACGGAGGCTTGAGATAGAAAGTAAGGCCACTTGTATTAAAAGAAAATTACATTGTTCAGACTAGTCTTCCACCTGGGAGAACCCAACCACCTGCGTTTACCTCTTGTCCACACCTCTTCCCATCCTGCCTCCGAGCCCATCCGTTTCAATGTGCTGACCTCTTGATGGGAGAACTTTGGGCCTTATAAGAAAACAGGACTTTATAGTTCAAAATCATAAAGCTAGAAGGCACCTTAGAGATTTCACCAGTAAGGAAGCCGGGGCCCAAGGAAAGGACCTGACTCGCGCCGGGTCCCCGTGAGGCCCAGTGAGGAGCTGAGAAAACCTGGTTCTTGAGATTTCCCCACCACCCCTTCCACACCAGCTGCCGTCCCCAGGGGTCTCCCAGGTGGGCACACCCTCGTCACCATGCCTGGGCCTCCCTCACAGCCACAGCTCACGCACAGTCCCCTCCCGGTGGGGCCATGGGCCGCCCGGTCTCCCTGCTGGCTGGGTGACCCTGAGCAGCTGGTGTGAGGATGGGGAGTGGGGAGCAAGGGGCGCTGTGGAGACTGGGGGGTGACGTCCTCCAAACTGACCTCTTGGCCCTGGAACAAAGCACTTCTCCAGCACGCCACGGATCATGGCTTGTGGGGGCCCACGTGACACATGCCAAAGATTCTTTCCAAGCCACAATCGCACTGAAGCGACAGGAGCCAGCCTCTGCCTGTTGGGGTCTGTGAACGCTCCCCGGGCCGTGCTGGAAGGAGGGGACATCACGGACCTCGCTGAGCTGGGATCCCTGGCTGCCGGGAGACCACCCTGAATCTTGAGAACTCAGGGCCACAAGCAGTCGGGCCTCCCTGCCCTGGGGGCGGGGGCAGGCAGCTCTCCATCAATGCCAGTCTCACAAAGAGGGAAACTGCCAGTGCTGGGCTCACTCCGCCAGCCCTGGGCTAGGAGCTCTGCTTACTGCTCTCATTTCGTCCTCGCCGTCCAGTGGAGAGTTATTATCACCTCCCTTTTTAGAGAGGAGAAAAGTGAAGCTCAGAAATATTAAGTGACTGGCCAAGTTTGAAAGGAAAGGGTCTGGGATTAGAAATCAAGTGTGGCTCACTCACTGGACACTGTGATCTTTTAAGACACATTCCTGCCTTCACCTGCAAGGCAGCCTTAGCCACACTTCAGGGGCTGCCTGAGCCTCTCCCCCAGGAAACTCTTTCCTAGGAGTCCTTGCCACCAGAATCTGGGGTGTAGAGAAAGGACTGGATCAGCCCAGCTTTGCACATTAGGGGCCGGCAGTCAGGACGCTCAGGCACTGGGCTTCACCTCTCACGGGGCCATATTCCCGACCAGGCACCTTTCTCCCAAGTGACTGGAACTGGTTCTCTGGAGCTCTCACGTCAGGGCTGGTGTAGGTTGTATGCACAGCTGCTCTGTCAGGAGCAACAGTCAATGCAGGCTGATCACCAATGAGAAGAGCTTAATGTAAGCCGATCCACCTACAGCCCAGCCTTCCACAGGACTGAATGACAAGCAGCATCATTACCGAGCAGTACGGAAATTAGACCCGAATGACGAGCGATTCCTGAAACTAACTGCATGTTCCTTTTACAACACTCAGCCAAATGTTTACTTCCGCTCTTCTCACTGGGTGGGCTCTTCAGTTATAATCTGTACTCAGGGTTGACAGCTTTCCTTGGTGTTATGAATATTTTCATCCTCGCTCCACTCCGACTCTTCATACCCACACACAGGCAGAGGAAGAGCTTGGTACTTACACCGTCTAACAGCGGGGCCCACACCAACCCCTCCCGTGGTCCGAGGCTGAGGTTCCTGGTGCTTCCCCTTATGTTTATTGATAATTCCAGCTTCTTCTGCCCATACAGTTCCCCTCACGACACACACACACACACACACACACACACACACACACACGTGCCCGAGCATGCCTTCTGACATGAGAGGAATCCTTAAAATGTCATTTATTCCCCACCCCAAGCTTTGGGTACTACATGGGCTCTGGGGGCAGGGGCTTGGGCCCCGAGACCCCGGAGGGCCTGCCCAAAGGGTCACAGGTTGGACAGATCCCCTGCATCCTCCCTCTGGGCCCCCAGCTGTGTCTGCTCCTGTTCCCTGAAGGTTTAAGGTGTCTTGCTGTGACTAAGTGTGTCCGGAGCCCAGCTCACTGGTGGCCTTACAAGGAGAGTAGCCGCGTGTGGTCCCCCGCGACATCCTGTTGTGAAGGACGCTGTTCTCTGTTTCCGAGGACCTGCTCTAGTCCCCAGGCGGACAGAGGAAGTGGGAAAGGGAAATGGCCTTGGGGTTTACATAAGGGCCTGGCCTCTGGCCTCCTGCCCGCGGCACAGCTTTTCTGGGCCCCTGCAGCTCCCCAGGAGCAGAGCGAGCGTGGGGGACGGGGCCTTCCTGGTCCAGGCCAGGGAGCAAAGGAAAGGTAATTTTGGCACATGCTAAAAATAGGCTCTGTGGTTATTTTAGAGCTGTTTTGCTTGAATCAGAGGAGCAGCTCTTGGATTTTGCTCAGACTTCCTGTCAGTCCCCCGGGTCTCTTTCTCCTCGCGTTCAGCCTCCAGTCTGATGGTTCAAAGGGTTCTAAAGGACCCATGGCCGCCTCACATCCCCGCTCTGCACACGCGCCAGCACGCGCACACAACCAGAGGACAGTCAGCATCACTCCCTCTTGCCAGGTGCAATGCACTCTGTTTTCCATTCTGTGCCAGCTCACTTTTTTTAATGGTCATGACCCATTCATGAATTTTTTTTTTAGTCTTTTTTTGCATTTTCTAGGGCCACACCCGCGGCATATGTAGGTTCCCAGGCTAGGGGTCAAATCGGAGCTATAGCTGCTGGCCTACGCCACAGCCACGGCAACGCGGGATCAAGCTGTGTCTGCGACCCACACCCCAGCTCACGGCAACGCCGGATCCTTAACCCACTGAGCAAGGCCAGGGATTGAATCCACAACCTCATGGTTCCTAGTCGGATTCGTTAAACACTGAGCCACGACGGGAACTCCCTTTCATGAATTTAATAACCCATTTGTGAGTAACATCCACAATTTGAAACACATTAATCAATCTGTCCTTCCTTTTTTTCTTACCACAAATCAGTCACATGGCTTTGGCTAAGTCATCCAAATTTTCTGGAGCCTTTGTTTTTCTTTTTCTTTTTTTCACCCATCAAAAGAGGGGCTTGGTAACTCTAATATCTCAACACCCTGACCTTGTGTGGTTTGGTCACAGCCTTCCTTTAAAAAGGATCACCTGTGGCATTTCCTGGGACGACTCCCCTTGGAACTCAAAGTGTCAAGTTCAAATCAAAAGTGGGGTTGGTAAAAATCATTTAAAATTAAAAAAAAAAAGTCATCGGTGAACTTCTTTGCAGAACAGACAATGCCTCACAGACTTTGGAAAACCTTTGGTTTCCAAATAAGACAATCTTGCGGGGTGGGGGGATGCACTGAGGGTTTGGGACGGAAATGCTATCAAATTGAGTTGTGATGATTTTTGTACACCTATAATTGTAATAAAAATCATTAAGCAATGAAAAAAAGTCATTTAAAATAAAAAAAATCATTTAAAAGAAAAAAATTGTAAACCAGATGGAAAAAATAAAAATCATTTAAAAGAAAAAAAAATGTTTAAAAAGGGGGAGTTGGTATCTTCCCTCCACGGTCTAGCTCTGGCTTTGTGGTAAGGAGTTGGCTTTGGGGATGGGCAGATCCAGCCCCAGCTTCCCACGGGCGAGTGGCGGGGCTTCCATGACCTCTCTGGGCCCCAGCTTCCTCAGATACGGATGAGGATGATCCTGCCACAGACAAGAGACCACTGGCCGTGCAGCCCTCACCCCTACTTCCCGCCCCTCCCCACCTCTTCTTTCCTCTCCCTCCCTCTCCCTTCACCTCCCAGATTTCCTCAACTCCTTTGTGGAGGAAGCTTCTCAACACCATTTCCTCAATCTAGAGTTTTACAGGTTGGAGAGCACGTTCACCTTGGAGCCTGTGGTTTGTTGGGGGGAGGTCTGATGCCCATTTCATGGATGAGGAGAGGAAACGAAGTGACTTGCTCAAGGTCATTCAACTGTTAGAGGCCGAAGGCTCAGAGCTTCTTAGGCCAGAGTCACTAGTTTTCCCTGCAAACCTGTTAGAGCCCTGCGGGGGGGCCCTTGGCCTAGGAAGGGGGTAGTGAGGAGATGAATAATCAATCAGGTAGCATCTGACATCACACAGAGTTGTTAGTCGCTTTGGCGGACAGTTGACAAACATTGTTTACAAGCATAGAAAAATTTTGACTCATTCTGACTTTTACTATAATTTCCAATCATCGTGTTTGTTCATCTACTTATTTTTAGGTTTTTCCCCTCACCAAAATATATGCTTTCTCTGGGCGAAAACCATGTTTGCTTAGTCATGACTGTATCCCCAACACCTAACACGGTGTCTGACACAATAAATATTTGTTGTGAGAGAAACGTTTGTTGACAAAGTGACTGAATGGGTCATCTGTGGAGAGACTGGGCTGGGAAACTTTATTTATGTAGCTTGTTTAATATCTGTGTTCCTTGACCTGGATGACATCAATGCTCTGTCGTAGCCACACAGAGTGACCCAGAAAATGGAGGTAATTACATGGGTAATTTGAGCAGAATGGACCACCCACTCCAACCTAATTATCTGCTTATTTTAGGTGGAGGTAGCTCAAAACCTGAAAAACTGGAACGATTGCCTACTTTCTCCATTTCCTTTGACGTTTGCAGTCCTAGCTGCTGACAGATGTGGAAGTGCTTCCTCACGGGGAACGTAGCCCCAGCAGACACACGACACGCAGGCAGGTGCACACATGCAGGAGTGAAGGTGAACAGAGAGAGTGACGGCACAGAGCACCCAGGAGAAACCAAGCCTGGCCTCGGCAGCACTCTGTTTCCTGCCCCCAAGTGTGCGTCGCCAGAGCCAAGGTACTCGTTCCTTGACCCTGGCCAAGTGGACAAGCTCCAAGCTGCACCCTCGCGGGCAGAAAGGACTGGGATGACAGCCCCAGTTCTAAAGGAGATACATTCTTCAATTTGGGATTTAAAAAAAGAACTGAAAAAATTCAAGCCAAGCCAAGAAGTTCAGCTTTGTCATGTCCATAGTATTTAAAGATGCTATTTGGCCGGAGCTGAAGTTCTGCAAATGAAAAACAACTTGGCTCTCTCCTCTCGCTTCCCTCCGTCTGCTGGTTCCCAGCTCCACCCTTAGCTCTCCACTGAGGCGTCGTCTCTTGATGTGGTCCAGCGGTACCCCTCCTGCGAAAATCACTTGTACATTTGATGCCCACCGAGCCCAGGCCCTATTCTCCCCCTAGTCACTTGCTTCTGAGGAATGGGGAACCCATCAGTCTCTGAGAAGAGTGGCATTGGGGCGGGGTCAGAACAGCTTCCCATCATTTCAGAGGAGGAAAAATGGATCCCAAGCAAAGGAAGGAACAGGAACAGGAGGAGACACAGAAGTCACTGCCCACCATGCACGAAGCAGGCTCTAGCAAGTTGCTTTACATGATAACGTATTAGAGGCTCAGACAACCCTGTGTGACGGATATTGTGGGCAGTTATGTCTCTGTTTCTTAGATGAGAAAACTAAAACTCAGAGGGGTTAAATGAGTTAAAGTCACGTGTTTAGTACGTGGCCAAATCTTTTGGATTCCGAAACTCATGTGTCTTCAATCACATAGAGGGAAGGGCTAAGTTCTGAGTCAGGGAGCCATCTGAGGGCCCCATCAAAATGCATTCAGTCGGAGTTCCCTTTGTGGCTCAGTGGTTAACGAATCCGACTAAGAACCATGAGGTTGCGGGTTCGATCCCTGGCCTTGATCGGTGAGTTAATGATCCGGCGTTGCCGTGAGCTGTGGTGTAGGTTGCAGATGCGGCTCGGATCCCGCATTGCTGTGGCTGTGGCGAAGGCCAGCAGCTACAGCTCCTGTTAGACCCCCTAGCCTGGGAACCTCCATATGCTGCGGGTGCGGCTCTTCACAAAAAGGCAAAAAGACAAAAAAAAAATGCATTCAGTCATCATTTGTTCTTGCTTTTGAGCATTTGCTGACAACATTCTCTCAGTCTCAGTCAACATTCTGGTCATCTCTAGGCCAAGTTCACCTCATCCCTGAAGTTTCCCTAGATTCCCCCAAGCCAGAATTACAACCACATCCTCTGTGCCCCTCCGATGGGTCTACTGACTAACACCTGTGTGGAAGCATCTATGTGGGTCTGACCTGTGGCACAGTTGCTGGGGCATGTAGGTGGCACTTAATGATGGTGGGACATTCTGGTCCAGCCTGGCTTCAGCTGAGCAGGTGCAGGTGGAGACAGGTGTGAGGGACACAGGACAAAGGAGAGTTTTCCCTATTCTGAGGCTTGGTGGTGGTGGTGGGGGCGGGGTATCACTCAAAACCCAGAGGCTGCCAACCTTGCCTTCCACTGGACCCCTCCCCGCATCACTCGCAGATTCCAGGGAAAGGCCTCCTTCGTCCTGCTGGTAAGCAGGCAGTACAGAAAACATTGGGGGATAGAAGTTCTGAGCTCCCTCAAAGCAGGGTATAGATCTGCTTAAGAAATGGTTGTGAGACCAATGGGACCTAATCAAGCTGACAAGCTTTTGCACAGCAAAGGAAACCAAAAAGAAAACCAAAAGACAACTTACAGAATGGGAGAAAATTTTTTCAAATGACACAACTGACAAGGGCTTAATCTCTAAAATATACAAACAACTGATACAGCTCAACTGCAAAAAAACCAACAACCCCATTGAAAAATGGGCAATGGA
>PVHT021183518.1:15622586-15690196 GCA_004024745.2 Catagonus wagneri | reverse complement strand
AAAAAAAAAAAAAAAAAAAAAAAGAAATGGTTGTGAGGAGTTCCTGTTGTGACTCAACAGAAACGAATCTGACTAGCATCTATAAGGACACAGGTTCGATCCTCAGCCTTGCTCAGTAAGTTAAGGATCCAGTGTTGCCATGAGTTCTGGTGTAGGTCATAGACAAGGCTTGGATCTGGCATTGCTGAGGCTGTGGACCAGCAGCTACAGTTCCAGTTTGACCCCTAGCCTGGGAACCTCCATATGCCGCAAGTGCAGCTCTAAAAAGACAAGAAGAGATGGTTGTGAGGTAACTGGATGAATCAATAATGATTCACTGTCGCTCCCCTCTGAAGCCACCCTGCTTGGTCCTGGGTCAGGAGAGCTGAGGGAAGATGACCAAGTGTCACCCTGAGTCCCCCTGGTTGGATCCCAAGCATGAAGGTCTGAACTGGGAACTGGCTTAGGGTACATCTGGGGATGCAGCGAAGCCAAAGCCCTGCACCCCTGCCTCCTGGCTTGGCTCAGGGTGGACTCCCAGCCTCCTCTTTCTTGCATTCCCTTTGACCAGACTGTCCACCTTGAAGATGGGATGATGAAGAGCAAAAGGGGTCCATGTCTTAGTCCTTTTCTCACCCCAATAGCAGCAGCAAAGATGTGCCCAAGCCTGGAGCACAAGCCCGTGGCTTTCCCCAAACATCAGCTTCTGACCTGAAGTTGGCGGAAGATGTGTGTGTCATCATGTGCACCCCTGTGAGCATGTGTACACGTGTGCATGTGTGTGTGCACGTGTGCACGTGTACACGTGTGTGTGTGTGCAGATAGGGTGGGTCTCAGCCTCGGGGTATCCAGAGGCACCAGACTGTACTTGGACAGGGTTTGAAGTTCAGCCCATCCAATCCCTTCATTTTATAGAAAAACAGTTCATGTTAGCCACTAGGAATCTTTCACTGATTCACAGGTTGTCAAAAACACGTAGGCAGACCCCACAGCCACCCAGGAGGAGGGGTACCTGGCCTCCCCACCTCCATCACTCCAAGGTCTAGAGCCCTTCCTCTCCTTTCCTCAAAGCCATTATCAGATACGAACAAACAGAAGACATTACAGAGGAGGCAAAGCGTCTTTCTGTTTTCTGGGGTCCCCCTCTGTCCTGCCCTGCCCCCGGCACCCTGTGGCCCAGCCTGTCCCAGCAGGCTCACCCTCTACCACACACCTGGTACCTCCCATCCCTTTTCTCATGTAGCCTTGCGACAACCTTGGTGGGAGGGTCTCATTCTCCCCGTCTTACAGGTGAGAAGGCCGAGACTCAGAAATCAAGTGAATTGTCCACAGCCCGCAGCTGGTACCTCGTGGGAGCGGACTGGCCCCTCAGCCGGCCCGACCTCCAGCGTGTGCTCTGAGCCAGGGGGGTGGGGACGACTCTGGGGTGAACACACAGTGTGCTGTGACTCTCCAAGCTCCTCTGGGCCACAGAGCTTCCTGGGAGGAAGCCCACGGCTGCTTCTCTCCCCCGCCCTCTCTCCACACTCCAGAAACACCTGCTGGAGCTGATACGGTAACACAAGCAGGTGCTTTTGAAGTGGCTCCGACCCCCCGGGAGCCCTCGGAGGGGCCCGCCTGGGGGCATCTGCAGAATCCAGGGTCCCCTCCCCGTGCCTCCCCAGACCCTGACTCTCAGCTGTCGTCACCGGTGCTTCTAGCTCAGGAGCTAAGCCCTGGCACTTCCCGGGTCTGCAGGAGGCCAAGATTCCTTTCCGAGAAACACTTGGTCTGTCTCCAAGCCCAGAGCCTTGTCCCCGCTCCAGTGTCTTCATAGTTCAGATTCCTGTAACTAGGAAGTGTTGCACCCGGGGACGTGAGCCCTACCAGCTGAGTGCCACGAGAAAGGTGATGCCTTTTCCATGAAATACCAGACCCTTGAGTCCTCTGGACCGTTACAGGATTACAGGACCCAACCTCCACCCCCAATCCTAGTGACCCCTGACCTAATCCAGAGACCCCCAGGAATCCCCCAGGTTGGCATGGAGCAGTTGGATTTCAATTCCAGGCAAAAGCCTGGGGTGGAGTCAAAACCTGGGGACAAGGTTCCGGAGCTAGATGAGAACAGAGGGATGTTGGCAGCGAATGAAGTGGGAGCTGCGGACCCCACGTCCGAGGGAGCCACGTCTCAGGTGGGGTAACCCTCGTGCACAGGGAGAGATGGAGCATGGTACTACCTGGACGCCCTCAAAAGGTCCCACCTTGGAAACTCTGACCACCTCTCCCGTTTAGTCCCACCAGATGGTGTTTCCAGGAGCAGAGAACAGGGGCTGTGACTTGGGGTGAGCATGCAGCCAAGGTGGCTGACTTCTATTTCAGGACTATCTTGCATGAAAAGTGTGTACTTGAAGCATCAGACTCACACTCACATGTGACTCAGGCAGGCACATGTTTCCTGGCCACCAGGGCCCACGCGCGCTAAATGGACAACTGACCTGGGGCCCCGCAGTTGCCCCTAAGCTAATGGACTCTCAGCATGTTTCTGCTGAGCATTTCTAGGTCTGACTGCGTCTGGCTGGGCAAATACCATCAAGGAGCTGGGGGCTGCTCCAGGGGCTGGGACCCTGTGCATCTAGGCTACCTTGGCTCCACTTTTCAGAAAGTTCCTTATTTTTGTCTTTTTTTTTCCTTTTTCTAGGGCCACACTCGCAGCATATGGAGGTTCCCAGGCTAGGGGTCTAATCAGAGCTGTAGCCGCCGGCCTATGCCACAGCAACACCAGATCCGAGCCGCATCTGTGACCTACACCACAGCTCTCAGCAATGCCGAATCCTTAACCTACTGAGCAAGGCCAGGGATCGAACCCACAACCTCGTGGTTCCTAGTCAGATTCGTTAACCACTGAGCCACAACGTGAACTCCAGAAAGTTCCTGATTTTGAAGTGTCTCCTCACTACATCCTATCTGAGAGCAGCCAGGCTTTGGGTCACTTCTAAATCAGTGAATTTTCTCCAGCATGATGATATTTAAAGGGTCTTTTTTTTTTTTTTTTTGGTCTTTTGTCATTTTAGGGCCTTACCCGCGTCATGTGGAAGTTCCCCGGCTAGGGGTCTAATCAGAGCTGTAGCCACTGGCCTACACCACAGCCACAGCAACGCGGGATCCAAGCTGCATCTGCAACCTACACCACAGCTCACGGCAACGCCAGATCATTAGCCCACTGAGTGAGGCCAGGGATCGAACCCGCAACTTCATTGTTCCTAGTGGGATTCGTTCCCACTGAGCCATGATGGGAACTCCCTAAGGGCCTTTTCCCTCTCCCCCTTCTGCACTGAGAGTTATCACTTGCTAAGTGGGTAATGAGCTTTCAAACTGGAGGGTTGAGGAAAGATGCTATGAGTGAATGGGGTGAGGAGGAAGGCGGGGCTTGCTTTTGATGGCAAAGCAGTTGCAGCGAGAGAAGAGCCGGTAAGTCCTGATGTGCTCCCCATGGGAGAGGGAAGGGTAGCCCCAGGGCCAAGGAAGCTTTGTTTACAACAGTGAGGATGTGGGAAAGGGCACGGAATTGTGCCTAGGTTGCAGCTGTTTGATGGTCTTTCTCTAAATGGTGGATTTTCCCTGGAAAGTCCATTGGAAAACAGGTAACTCGAGTTACGCAAATATTTACACCAGCATTTTAAAAATTAATTATTTTTTTAATGACCCAATAGTACAGTGGTTATGAAAAGGCTAAATATCAAAGACACAGATGACCAAGAAGGTGAAAGTACCCCATAATCCCACTCTACTGGGGAAAAAAACCTCCACTGTTAAACAGCGTTGTGTATTTATACTAGGGTTTTATCACTGGTTTATTTATCTAGTACAGGCACCTGCAGGAAGGGGAGCATGCGTTTCACTTGCCTTTCCTCGGTCCCTGTCTGGAGAGCACCTTGCCAGGACTCTTCTAGACCAAGCCTCACTGTCCACCTGGTGGCACTACCTGCATTTCCTGGCAGGATGGAGTCGCCCAGCTCTGGGCTGCCTTTCCAGTTCTGCGGCAGAGATCTCAGGCCTGTCCCTTCCCTGCTCTTCCACCCCCGGTCACTTCTCACAGGTGACTGGTATCCACCTGGGTTCCTCCCCTGGACACTTCTGGGCAGGCAACACCCCCCAGGGCACCGCAAGTCCTGCCCTGTCCTTAGGGCTCAGGGATGGTCGGTTTCTCAATCCCACTCTTGTTCAGAATCTTTTCTGTCCGTGGTTATGAAGTAGAAAGTGAGCTGACTGTGGGATGGAGGGTGGGTAGGGAAAATACTGGTGTTTCTGGAACACCGATGCCACCGAAAGCACAGCAATACAGATATCATCGTGAGGATCAATGACTCAAGGCTACACAGCTAGTTAGTGGGAAAGATGGTCCCCAAAGCCAGCCTGGCTGATGAAGAATTACAAGAGAACTTGTTTGGGGTCCTTCCTGGGGCTAAGGACCCTGGGTTCAGTGGCCTCATCTGTAAAGCCAGGAGGATGGGTCTCAACCCTGACCGTGCATTGAAATCTCCTGCGAGGCTTTAATGAGTGGCCGCCTGGGCTCTACCTGCGGATCCAGCTTTCATCAGTGTAGGATATGATCTGAGTGTCTCACTGTCTACGGCTCTGCCGCTGGGCTGGTGGCCTGCGCGTGGAGGGCCAGGCCTGCACTGTCCCTTGCAGGAGGAGAGATGCTGCTGTCCCCCGCTTTGTTCCCTCCCCCCGAGTCTGGTCCCCCAGACCAAAATTCTCCTGCCTAGGAGGGTTTTAGAGCCCACAAGCTATGGGTTCACACCTCAGGCCTCTCCCCTGGGGACCTCGGGTGACTGCTGAACCCCTCTGTGCCTCCACTTCCTGATCCAGAAGATGAGGACGGAACCAACGCTTCGTCCCAGGGCCGCTGGGAGAACGAGACTCAGGGCAGAGCCCCCGGCTCGGAGCCTGGCGTGGGTCAGTGCGCCAGGAGCTTTCTCCGGAGATCGGGGCCAAGCAGAACGACGGCCCCTCACTCTGTAGCCACCCCATCTGAGCTCAGAGGACCACACGGAAGAGTCTCGGGTGTCCCAATAAAGGGAAACCTGGAGAAGGTCCCGACGGAAGTCAGGCAGAAGCACCCAGGGGAGATGAACTTTTTTTTCTTTTTTTGCCTAGCCAGGGAGTTGTCTCCGTGACCTTGTTCTCACTAGACTGCTCCCTCAGATGCCCAAGTGCAAGATTTGCCGAATCCAGCGGCGCAACTTTTGGGAGAAGCTAGAGGAGTGGCCTCTGTGAGATCCAGAGCGTCTCAGCCAGCTGTGGGGACCTCCTCCATCCCTGCCCCCTTCTAGATGCCAGAGAAGCTGTCCAGCCCCCCCACGCACGGACACACTGTCCCTTTTTTTCTCCCAAAGCTTGGGCAATGACCCACGTCTTAGGGGGGTCCTGTGGTTGGGTTCTGCAAGGCTTGTCTGGGGAAGGCCTGGCCCCTTCTTCAGGACTGCTGTCCCTTTGCAGGCTCCGGGATTACCCAGCTTCGAAGGATCTCTGCCTCGAAGCAGAGCCCCGAACCCTGGAACCAGACACGCCTGCGTTCCCTTCTTTGCTTTCCGCTTGCGGCCTCTGGGATCTGAGGTCAGGGTTTTGCCTCTTGAGAGGAGCTCAGATGCAGGTTAATCTGTTTGCCTCTTCTTTCTGTCTGGCCTGATCACAGAGCATGATTATTTTCTCATAATTGAAAAAGGAAAAAAAAAGCGCCAAGGAGGGAAATGGGTCAGGATCGGAGTTCAATTTCTGGGCCTCCCAGCCAAGGACTTTGAAAAGAGCACAGTCCCCCAAGCCTGCAAGCCTGACGCGCGGCTGCCAGCTGACTGCCACCTCGGGGCCTCACTCACGCGGCTGTGCTCTAAATCAGTCATTCCCCAAAGTGAATTATTTGGTACACCAGTTCGGCAAGCTGCTTCTCAAAAACCAAAAAGAGGCTCAAGGGTCAAATAAGTTTGAGGAAGACTGTGAACTCCGCCCCCAATTAGCACATCGTAATATATACATCAGCTTGTTAAAGGCACTGAGAGACCCGAGGAACAAGAGTTCAGTTTGGCTTTTTGGCTTTGTTTAACTCACTTTTTCCTCAACTCATTTGACTGGAAAGCTTCATTCCTGTTAACATCTAGTGGTTGGAGGAAACCGCGTGAGAAACCCCGGGGAGCCGGCCTCTCCACCTCGAAGGCGTGCACGAACCCCAGGGGCTCCCGCTAAAGTGCAGGTTTGAATTCAGCAGGTCTGGGAGGGTCTGAGAGTCTCTACCGAGTTCCCTGGCGAGGCCGCCACTGAAAGCCCAGGGACCACGTGCTGAGTCCCAGAGGGCTGGTTCCTAGGGTTTTTCTCAGCTTCAGCAGTAGAAGCAGCACAGACATGGAGCCTCGGGGGCTCTGGACTTTGAGAGACCTGAGTTACGGTCCTGGCCCCACTGCTTAGCAGCAGTATGACCTTGAACAAGTCTCTACCTCCCTGGAGTTCCCATCATGGCGCAGTGGAAATGAATCCAACCAGGAACCATGAGGTTGTGGGTTCGATCCCTGGCCCGCTCAGTGGGTTAAGGATCTGGCATTGCCATGAGCTATGGTGTAGGTCACAGATGCGGCTCGGATCCTGCATTGCTGTGGCTGTGGTATAGGCCGGCAGCTGTAGCTCCGATTTGACCCCTAACCTGGGAACCACCATATACCTCAGGTGCAGCCTTAAGAAGACAAAAAAAAAGATAAAAAAAGTCTCTACCTCCCTGAACATTCATGTTCTTATCTATGAAGTTTATTTATTTGTTTGTATATTTATTATTTTTCTTTTTAGGCTGCACTTGCAGCATTTGGAAGTTTCTGGGCTAGGGATCCAATCATAGATGCAGCTGCTGGCCTGCCACAGCCTCAGTAACACCAGATCTGAGCTACATCTGTGAGCTATGTCACAGCTCGTGGCAATGCCAGATCCTTAACCGACTGAGCCAGGCCAGGGATCGAACCTGCATCCTCACGGACACCTCGTAGGGTTCTTAACCCACTGAGCCACAACGAGAACTCCTTTTTCTTTTTTTCTTTTTTCCTTTTTCCGGCACACCTGAGGCATATGGAAGTTCCCAGGCCAGGGGTTGAATTGAAGCCGCACTGTGACCTGTGCCACAGCTGAGGCAATGCCAGACCCATTGCACCAGGTTGGGGGATCGAACCAGCAATGCCACAGAGGCAAGCCAGATCATTAACCCACCGTGCCACAGTGGGAACTCTCATCTATAAAGTTTAGATGTAAATAGTGTTGTCTGAGGATTAAATAAGCTATGGAAAGAAAACATGAGTGCTAGACTTAGCCGCTGATAGGAGCAAAATATATACAGTCATCATTAATAACAAGAGACCACGACTCTGCCCTGGCCCCCCCCACAACACTCCTGCCTGCCCCACCTTCGGTGGCCCTGCTGACTGCTCCCCATGGACCTCTCTCTTCCAGCACGAAGGCACAGCTGTCTCCATTTATGAGACTTCACGTGACCTCTCTTCTCTAGCACATTCTAGTAACCTCTCTTGCTTTCAGGGCAGCAGAGGAGCTGATATACAATGGCTGATTACGGACACGTCAGGCTAGTGGCTGCTGGTAATAGCACAACGCACTCAGGCAGAGGCCGGGTGACACGAGCCGGTCCTGATCTAACGCGCCCCCACAGAGCAGAGAAGCGTCAGGGCTCCGCCCATCACACGGTCCAGGGCCCCCGCCCTGCCAGCTGTTGTAGAATTAGAGTGTGTCACGTGCAGCTTCTGTGCATTCACCTTTGTGTTCCTCAATAAATGTCTGCAACTGAATCACACAAGAACCTTCTTATGAATACGTTCACATGGTTAAAATCCTTTCTGAGTCAGCAAAGCCCGTATTTGGGCTCTAGGAAGCCCCCTGCTTGCATGTAGACAGTGGACTGGGACAACATCAGCCTGGCTGCTCAGATCTTAGCTCATCTTGGAAGCTAAGGAAGGACGCGGTAAAGAGGAGGATCACGACTGCTCACCTCTCAGTGTTTGGCTTCTGATACTCGCCATTATTATCTCAGCCTCTGGGCAACCCTCTGTGATAGGTATCAGGATTCTCATTGACCAGGCTCATCAATTTGCCTAAAGACCCACAGCTAGTAAGCAGTGGAGCTGGGATTCGATTTTAGGATGATTTGACTTGATTCTCACTGTATTTCTCTCTGTTCCCAGAAGACGTGGCAGAAGATGACTGTCTACAGCTTCTGAGTTTCCCCTGGAGAGGAAACAAACCTCAGCTCGATTCCTGTCTTGGGTCATCCGGACCAATCAAATCGGACCATAGTGACAGTGACCCACTGTGCAAACGGGAAGCTTCTGTTCCGACCACGTGCGATGGGAGGGGGGTCAGAGAGGAAGGGCTTAGTCAGTGTGAGGACAGCGCGCTGGGCCGGGTCCATCCTACCTGCCCGTCTATGGAATACGCCTTATTAGAGGCGATAATTGAAACAAAGACATTTATAAAGCAGTTGAAAAGGAAAAGTTCACTTGACAAGATTCAGGCAGCTTCTGACCCTTGCGGAGGTCAGCACAGCAGCACCCCGCCCGCAGGAGCCATGGTCATCTCTGCCAGCCTTGCTCCGGGGGATGGCAGTAAATCACATCCTCACTCCTCGCCTCTGCCTAGCGCTCAGCCACCCCTCGTCGGGTCACACAGAGCAGCACACACATTTGCCCAAGTCAGGGAGGTTCGGGACCCGTGGCCCCCTGCCACACTGTGACACCTGCTGCGTTTCCCAGTGATAGAAGGGAGAGTGAACCTAGGACCCAGGTACCGGGCCCACGTGAGAAACCATTCAAACCAAGACTTTCTGGAATCATCACGGCGTTGCAGGATAAAAGATGCGACGTGCAAGGTGTTTGTCAAGCATTCCACCCGACTTCTAAAAATCCAGCTCGGAGAACCTCTCTGACCCCGGTCGCCAACAAGTCATCGAGAGGCACAGACTGCTAAAACCCGTGAGAAGCCAACCTGCCGGGTGTCCCCTCCACCCGCAGAGGGGACTGTGTTTAATTAATAGCCCTGGGCTGCCCGTCTGCTTCCACGCTCAGCGCCTTTCTCTTGTTGCCACCGTGAGCTGATTTTTAATTCTCTTTCCGGACTGTCGCCTCTTGGAACGCGGGAAAGGGGATGTTCGTCCCAGCTGGGCTGGGGCCAGGCCTGTCGGAGGACAGTGTCCACCTCGCGCCCATCGTGTTTATCTCTGGGCTGGGACGCCGGCCCTGGATGCTCCCGCGCGCGAACCAGGAGGGAGAAGGAGCTGGCTGCCGGGTCAGCACGTCTGTGGCTGCGGAGCCGACCAGCTTCACAGTACCAGCCTCCCTGTAAACTCTGAAAACACTGTTTCTGGGAGTGCCTCCGCAAACAAGGCGACCGGGGACTTTGGTTAATTATCGAATCAATGTCGTTAGGACTATTTTTTCTCTAATTATGGTAGCTGGTGTTCATTAAGGACCTACTCTGTGCCAGGCCCTTTATTTTACATGCATTCACCTCATTCAAGCTTTGCAACTCTGTGAGGCAGGTACATTTCCACCCCCGCTTTACAGATGAAAGGCTCAGAGAGGTGAAGCCACAACTGCCCCCCCCCACCCAAGTTGCACAGTGGCAAGGAGACGGGGCTGGGATTTGAACCGGGCAGTCTGACCCCAGACTCTACCCTTTAGCCATCACCTCTTCCTCCCCCCTTAGAATTGGGGATATGAGGAGTTTCTGTTGTGGCGCAGTGGAAACAAACCCAACTAGTATCCACGAGAATGCGGGTTTGATCCCTGACCTCACTCAGTGGGTCGGGGATCCAGCATTGCCGTGAGCTGTGGGAGAGCTCAAAGATGCGACTCAGATCCCGAGTGCCTGTGGCTAGCAGCTGTAGCTCTGATTCGACCCCTAGCCTGGGAATTTCCTTATGCCCCAGGTGTGATCCTAAAAAAAAAAATAATAAGGAATTGGGGACACATTCAGTTCTGTGGATCAGAGAACAGGTATTGGGTAAACACCCACAAACAACCCAAACTTCTGGAATACAGGTTTTCCCATTCCCTCCCAGCAGCCAGTGTTCACCCTCTTCTGAACAGCAGAAGGGCTGTACAGGGTCAAGGTCCCACGTTCTCCCCGCCAAGGGAGGGGCGAGGCCAGGGGCTCAGCAGACACAGGCACAGACAGATGTCTATGTCAGGGCGGAAGGGCTAAGCTCCTGGGCTTACGGGTTCTGGCATGTTCTCTAGCCAGCTCTACTGGATGTTTCCGGAAGGAGATGGCTTATTCCCTCTCCATGCAAAAGAGCAAGGAGTGCTGCAGAGAGGGAAGGGTAAGAAATGGGCACGAGGGAACCAAGATACTCCAAACAGTTCTGCCTGCTGCTGTGTGTTGTTCTTCCACCTCCCTGACCCCCAGGCCTGTAATCCTGCTACTTTTCTTGCCTCTATAACCTTTTCTCTAGCGCTTTTATTTTTATGTATTTTTTTTTTTTTACGGCAATACCTACAGCATATGGAGGTTCCCAAGCTAGGGGTCAAATCGGAGCTGCAGCTGCCGGCCCACGCCACAGCTTGCAGCAACGCCGGATCATTAACCCACTAAGCCAGGGATCAAACCCACGTCCTCACGGATGCTACGCCAGGTTCTTAACCCTCTGAACCATAATGGGAACACCTCCAGCTCTTTTAAAGCCACAAAGTTAACAAGACAGAATTTTAAACTATCTCCACACCACGTGTAGTGGGTTTAAACTGAGTACCCCCCACAAAGACATGTTCAAGTCCTAACTCTGGGTACCTGAGAATAGGACCTTGTCTGGAAATACAGTCTTCGCAGATTTAGTTAAGGATCTCAAGAGGGGGCCCTAAACCCAATAACAGCGTCCTTGAAAAGGAAAGGAGAAGACTTGAGACATCAAGACCTGGAGAGGAAGGCCATGCGAAGCCAGAGAGAGAAACGGGCTCCCCCACCGGA
This sequence comes from Catagonus wagneri, assembly GCA_004024745.2. Lineage (NCBI taxonomy): Eukaryota > Metazoa > Chordata > Mammalia > Artiodactyla > Tayassuidae > Catagonus > Catagonus wagneri. The sequence goes on along the minus strand of PVHT021183518.1, from coordinate 15,679,231 downwards.
AGCCAAGGAACACCAGGAGCCGTCGGGAGCTGGACGAGGCAAGGAAGGAGTCTCTTCTAGAGCCTTTGGTGGGTGCCTGGCCCTGGGGGTGGGGTGGGGCGGTGCACCTTGATTGTGGACCTCTAGTCTCTAGAACTGTGAGAGAATCCACTTCTGTGGGGTGTTTTGTTTTTTGTTTTTGTCTTTTTAGGGCTGCACCCGCAGCATATGGAGGATGCCAGGCTAGGGTTGAATCGGAGCTACTGCTGCCGGCCTACGCCACAGGCACAGCAATGCCAGATCCGAGCCACGTCTGCGACCTACATCACAGCTCACGACAACACCAGATCCTTAACCCACTGAGCAAGGCCAGGGATCGAACCCGCAACCTCATCGTTTCTAGTCGGATTCGTTTCCACTGCGCCACAACAGGAACCCCCACTTCTGTGGTTTTAAGGCAGCCAGTTTGTGGCACTTGGTCACGGCAGTCCTAGGAAACTAACACATCCAGACAAGCCTTCTTCTCGTCACCTAGGTCACCGGGAGGAGTCTGCGACACTCACGGCACAGAGGTGCCACTTGGGAAGTTGAGGCTAGCCAAGGTGCCATGTTTGGCCCACAGTTAGCCCCCGGGTGTCCTGACCTGTCTGGCTTCTGCACCTCTGAGGACAGGTCCTTGGTGAATGGCTGGAAAGTGGCACTTGTATAGCTGAGCACAGTCCGTCTGGGAAGCGGCTGTGTCTCCCCCTTTCCCTCACCCCCCAAACTAGGCACAGCGGGTACCCAGCTGGATGGGAGGAGGTCTGGGGGAAACAAGGGCTAAATGGCTCCAGATAACGCAGTGACAGAAATTGGAGGAGGATCCTTGCAAGTTCAGAAGGAAGGAGGTTTGGGTCTTCCCTCTCGAGGGGTGGCAGAGTCTAGAAGAGGGGAGCAGAGGGGGCAGGGACGAGGCAGTTCTCTGTCTAAGCAGCAGCAGTAGAGGAGAAAGTCCTGGAGCAGGATCCTGCTGGCCTCTCCTCCTCCTCTGCTCTTCCTCACCGGCCCCCACATTTCTCTATCAACTGTCTTGTGTCCGTGCTTCTTTAGGGGAAGGCAGGGAGAGAGTTGTGCCATGTGTGGGGTGAACCCACACAGAGAGCAGGTGGCAGCTCCAGGGGACAGACCTACGAGGGTGTTGATCAAGTATTCACAGGAAACAAGGAATTGGATTGGGAGAAACATAACTATATAAGGCCCAGGGCTTGGGTGGGGGCAATAACTGCTAGTGGGGTCACCCAGACAGGTGACTTGGACCTTAAAGGAAAAGGTGAGCTCAGAGGCTGGAGGACTCTGGAGCACAGTCAGGAGGTGGTTTTTGGGTTTGGCTCAGCCCCTCCTTCCCCACCGTGCTAACATGCTGTGTAGCATACAGCAGATGCCCCATAAATCCCTAAAAAATGAATTATGTCTCGCATGGGTCCATTTGGAATCAGACACTATGTAATACACATGGGAAGAGCTCAGGTGACAAACCCCAATCAAACTACATGCCGTCTCCCTTTTCAGTCCCTCCTGGCACCGCAGAATTTCTTTCTTTTTTCTTTCGCAGGTTTTCTCCTGAACAGTAACTCTTCCCAACTTGTGAACTTCTCTTCAGATAACTGGTTCCCTGTAATCTAGGATTCTCATCATTGCAAGCTGTCTTTTATTTTTCCTGTTACTTTAAAGCAAATTCAATTACTTTTTAAGTCCTGAATTTGAGATCTGAAGTCTCCCCCATCCCTCTCTCTCTCTCTCTCTCTCTCTCTCTTTCTCGTTCTCCCCTGTTTATTGAGATATAATTTACCTACTGTGATATTCAGGCTTTCAAAGTATGCGGTTCAGTGGTTTTCAGACTATTCCGAGTTGTGTAACACCACTTATAAATCCAAGACAATTTCATCACCCCAAAAGGAAGTCACTCCTGATTTCCTCTTCCTCTGAGACCTTGGAAACCACTCATCTATTTTCTGTCTCTATGGGTTTGCTTATTTTGGACACCTGATATAAATGGATTCATACAATATGTGGCTGGCCTTTCATGTCTGGTTTTGTTGTGTTTTTGTTTTTTTTGACTTAGCATAACGCTTTCACAGTTGATCCGTGTAGCACACATTTATGCTTCTCTTTCTGTTGTTGTTGAGTCATATTCCATTGTACGGACATACTGCTCTTGTTCAGTCATTCATTAGTTGATGGACATCTGGGTCGGTTTGTTTTTTAACTCCTAGGAATCATGCTGCTACGGAAAAGTTCATGGAAAACTTTTTGTGTGATCATACACAATTCATTTCCCTTGGGTAGATGCCTAGGAGTGGAATTGCTGAGTCACGTGACAACTCCATGTGTAACATTTTAAGAAATTGCCAAATTGTCTTCCAAAGTGCCTGCGGCCTTTTATATCCCCACCGGCCACCTCTGACAGTTTTGATATCTCCATATCCTCATCAGCACTAGTTCTGTCTTTTCCATTTTTGCTCCCAATCTCACTGAAAAGGTAACTTTCTCTTTTTACCCCTTCTCTCTGGCCCTATGATGACAAGATTGTCACATAGGTTGAAATTTTTTCACCTGAAATAAATATCAACATGCTGATAATAAAGCCTTCATTTCTGTTGCAGTTAGTTCTATTTGCTCTACTGTACAAACTCAGACCCACTTTATTTTTTTAATTTTAATTTTTTTTTCCTTTTTAGGACCTCACCCATAGCATATGGAAGTTCCCAGGCTAGTGGTCTAATCGGAGCTATAGCTGCGGGCCTTTGCCACAGTCACAGGAACACTGGATCCTTAACCCACTGAGTGAGGCCAGGGATTGAACCCAGGTCCTCATGGATATTAGTCGGGTTTGTTTCCACTGAGCCACGACGGGAACTCCCTCAGACCTGCTTTAGAAAGGAGTTTCCCCCAAGCCTGGTGGGAAAGAGAATAATACAGAAAATGCTTCTTCTTTAAGTTCCTGGAGAAGCTACCTACAGCGTCCACCTGTGCTCCTCGTTCTTAGACACGATATTGAAGGAGGACAAGCACAGTTTACACAGTACTAACTGGTCCCCTTGGAGCTCAGGCAGGAATAACCAGTATTTGTCAGCATTCTGCTAGCAACAAAACATGCTACAGTTCTGGCATTTAATTTGCCTTCTCTCAGAAACCCCAGGGCAACGGCTAGGAATCTCTCAGTCTTCTAGATGAGGCTACTTGCCTGAGTTCACCTAGCCAATAAACGATGGAGCAGGAATTCCAAGGCAGGCTAGGCCCTGCTCCCCTCTTCCATCCTGTCACTGACTTGTCGGGGTCTGCAGCTGAACCGTTTCCGCGTCTCCCATTCCCCGCTGGGAACCCGGACACCTGCAGCCCCAGCCCTCCGAATGCCTGACTTAGGCTTCCAGGACCAGCCCAGGCTGTGTGGAGCTGGTTTGGCCAAAACTGAGCTCTAGATTTTGCTTTAGCTGTTTTCTTTTCCATTTCATTGTTTCCCTAGGGTGTCTGCCTTCCCAAAATAGCACCGGGGCATTCCAGGTAAAGGCAACATCCGACCAAAATCCCCATTCAGCCCGAGGGGTTCCGGCTTGCCACTGTTTTCCTCCCTTCCTTTGACTGCGGTGGCTCAGGCGGGGTGGGAGTCTGGGGGGGGGGCGCTCACCGTGGAGACTGGACAGAGAGGGAAGTGGCAAGAGGCAAGGAGAGGCCTGGCCAGGCTTTCTTGGCAGCCAGGCAACTGACCGCCAACACCTGCCCCCACGGCTAGGGGGCGGCCGTGCCCCCACGGCCTCGGGGAGTGTTAGGGGGACCGGGGGAAAGAACTGGGTAGGGTATTACGTCCTTTGTTATTCTGATCAGAGAAAGAAAAAAAAAATAAACATCTGGACCCAAATTCTCCCCTGAGTTTTAGAGGCAGCGTGTTGCGGGAGAGAAACACTGGCTTTGGATTAAAATAGAGCTGGGCTGGATCCTGCTCTGGTGCCTTCCAGCCATAAACCATAAGGCAACTGTAAGTTATATTACAAATCATCTCCCACTCTGAGCCTCTGGTTCCTCCTCAGTAAAACGGGAATAATAGTGCCCACCACGAGCAGTAAAGACTGATGGGTGCAAAGCCCCTGACAGGGCTGCTCAGTGGTGATGCCTACTAATGGTAGGCATTCACTCAGCAAAGATTAATTTCCTACCTAATTGCTAGTGTTAAGAAGGAAAAGTTGCTGATTTTTTCATTGCCTCCCCTCCGCCTTTAGAGTCTCACTCGAGGCATATGAAAGTTCCAGGCTAGGGGTCAAATCAGAGCTGTTGGCCTACACCACAGCCACAGCAACGCCAGATCCAACCTGAATCTGTGGCCTAAAGTGAGGCCAGGGATCCAGCCCGCATCCTCATGATTAATAGCTGGGTTCGTTACTGTTGAGCCACATCAGGAACTCCTTCATTGCCTTCTTTAAACCATTTTTTTTTTCGTAATGAGAATATGTAAGATCTGCTCTCTCAGCAAATTTCAAATATACAATATACAGTGTTGTTAACTGCAGTCACCATGCTGTATATTAGATCCCTAGAACTTACCTGTAACTAAAAATTTTACCAACATCTCCCGGTTCCCCCAACCCCAAGCATCATTGCCTTCAGTGTCATTATTGCCACAGTATTGAAAAGGACCTGGGGGCCGATGAAGAGAAGTGAAAACAAGCATAGAGTTTCATCAAACAGGCGGGGACATCAGCCTCTAACTTTGCTTGCTTGTATGTGGATCTCTAACACCATTTCCTAAAACTATCCGCTCTCACCTCTAGTATGCTTAAAATATAGTCTAGAAATTATCTAAGTTTAAATAGCTGTGAAGTGTGTGATTTCTGGCATATTGTAAATATTGACATTTAAAACTGTCCGTTTCATCACACGTTTAAATTTATCTCATGAAATATACCATCTATGATTTGCTACCCCCTGTGATCCACTTAAAAATGTATGAAAAGGCTTAACATTCAGCAACTTTACATCCTTTTACCTCCTTGAACGTCTGTTACTATTCCCCCTTCCTCCACAGACTTCTGTCTCAATGTGTTATTTTTGAAGCTTCAAAGTATTTTATCGATCCCATTTAAATAAATGGAGAAAGCCATTTTTCCCCTTCAATATGTTTTCTCTTGCACTCATGGGACGCTCCCTCAAGGATGCACTCTCTGATGAAGCAGGAAGAGAGAAGAACACAATTAGTAAATGAAAATCGCCAGTTGCCCCCTGCCACTAGTGCAGGAGCTCTGCAGGCTCTGTGGCTGTGATATCTTTCAGGGACTTTGTTCCCTATGTTGGCTCCGCCATATTTTGCAAAGTGCGAAGAGCCCAAGCGTGTGAATTCAATCTTGTTCTCAGGTAATTCCATTTTAGGAAAGACGGCCCATGGAAGTTGAAGGTCTGGAAAGTGGTTTCCTGATTACTGTTTTTGCCCGATGACCTTCTGTAATGTCCTGTGTATTCCAATGAGAGGACAGCTGTGTTCGGATTTGAACTCCAGCTTCGCCACTTACTAGGGCGTGAGGGAACCCCAGGCAAGTTATCAAACCTGTGGGTTTCCACAGAGGATTGTTATTAGAATAAAAAGAGGTTTTAAGACAGTCTACTACAAAGTAGTCTCTCAGTAATAACACAGATTCTCAGGGGACACATTTTTCATTATTTAGTGTAGATGAAATCAGGATGTGTATTATTATCAGGGTATACATATGATGGGGTTGGGATCCCCCCACCTAAAATCTACTATGAAATTAATGGTATGTCTTGCAATTGGTGATCACTTAGAGATATGAGGCAGCTTCCATCCTTCAGACTTGCTCTTAGCCTGGCTTCTTTTGGGTACCGAGGCTTTATCTAATAACATTCTGAACTGGCCCCACTGGCTTTGGGGGCCAGTTCTACACAAATAGCGTAGATGCCCCCTGGATCCTCTTCCTGGGTTGTGGCTAGAGCTCAGAGCTCATCAGCCTGTAAGTTTCGTTGGACTCTAGGTCCATCGACCTGAACTGTGAGCATCTCTAAATTCCATCTGATGTTAGTTTTTCCCTCCACGGCTTTGTGAAAATTTCCTGCAATTTCCTCTGATCGATTTGACAGTTCATTGTCCTGTCCAGAGGAGCTACTGGCCTCCTCGAGTTGGAGACCACGGTGTACTCCCTATCATTTGAAAGAAACAAAGTCAACTAAAGAGAGGTCTTCACCTTGACGACTGCAAGACATGACTCCAAGTCACCTCCAAAGAAGGCTTGGTCCCTTCTTTCTAAGGAGCTCCCTACCTGGCATGAAATGTTTTCTCCAACCACATTTTAGGTACTCAGCAAATGTTGTTGAATGAAAGAATGAAGGAATGCTACGGAAATTCATTTTTTAAAAATCATTTTGCTATAGAAGATTTCAAACACAGAAGTAAATAGCATAGCAATTCCCAAATCCCTCCCAGCTCTAGAAAGAGCCCAGAAGTTCCCATTTTGCAGAAGCATCTCCAGTGAACCTGGTACCCTCAGTGGGACCACACTCTGAGAAGTGTTCATCTATGCCATCTAATGCTTCCATATGCCCCTCTGCTCCTCCCTTCTGCTTCATGGTTTGGCCTCACCTCTTGCTGCACTCTGGCTTGTATTCTGTCCCGGTTGCTCAGAATTTATTTCAGGTCTTTGAATGTGCTCTGCCCTCTTCATCCGTCCTTCGCACATGCTTTGCTTCTGCCCTCAACATGTCCCAACTTCACTGTATGCCTCCACCCCACTTCACTTAATCAACTCCTACTCATCTTTTGGGTCCAAGTTTGGCAATTCCAGGTCAGGCATCTCTCACACCTGCTGCCCCAGTGTCCCATCCTCCCCTTTCATAAAAGCTTCTATACTGTTTTGTCATTGCATCATAACACCTGGCTTGCTCTCCTACCAGACTGTAGGCTCCCTGAAAGTGAAGACTTCATCCATCTTGTCTACTGCAATAGTCCCAGCACTTGGCACATGCCTGGCACAAAGCAAAGGTTCAGCAAATATTCACTGAAGCTGAATTCAAATGAGTTCATTTCAACCACATGAAATAAAGGCAACTTTAATAGTAGAAAATACTCAAATTCTATTTGTGTGTAGTATAAAAATCTCAAGTGTAAGCATGTACGTGCAAAATACAGCCAAACTATAAACCTTATTTTTTTTTTGGTCTTTTTAGGGCCAAACCCACGTGGTATATGGAAGTTCCCAGACCAGGGGTCGAACTGGAACTGTAGATGCCACCTACACCACAGCCATAGCAACACGGGTTCTGAACCACGTCTGTGACCTACACCAAGGCTCACAGCAACGTGGATCCATAACCCACTGAGCAGAGTCAGGGATCGAAACACATCCTAATGGATACTATTTGGGTTCGTTACTACTGAGCCACAACAGGAGCTCTTAAATATCTATTTTCAATATTTTTTCAAATAATATTTATCTGTTTATGTTCATGTTTTTTTTTCCTTTTTGGTCAGTATTTATTGAAACATACATGGCAATAATTTATTATTTATTTATTTATTTATTTATTGTCTTTTTAGGGCCACACCCATGGCATATAGAGGTTCCCAGGCTAGGAGTCAAATCAGAGCTATAGCCACTGGCCTATGCCACAGCCACAGCAACACCAAATCTGAGCTGCATCTGTGACCTATACCATAGCTCGTGGCAATGCCGGATCCTTAACCCACTGAGGGAGGGCAGGGATTGAACCTGCGTCATCACAGATACTAGTCAGATTCATTTCTGCTGAGCCATGATGGGAACTCCAGTATAGCAAAAATTTTAAAAGAATTGAGAAGAATGAAGAAGTACATAACTACTTACTTAGTGCTATGCCCTTATTGATAAAAGCTGGTCTTTATTTACATTTTGGTTTAAGTAAGGAATGCTGGCCAAGTTTTGAGGGAGCTCTTTTCCTTCCTCTGCACTCTCATTCACTCCCCAAACGACATACCACCTATTTCGCACCATCCAATGGCCACAAATGGCTATTACACTCTTGAAATGTGGCTACAGTGCAAATTGAGATGTGCTGTAGTCATAAAATCCATGCTGAATTGAAAAGATTTACTATGAAAGAAATAATGTGAAATAGCTCATTAAAATTTAATATTGACTATGGGTTGAAATAGTCATGTTCTGGATATGTTAGCTAAATAAAATATAATATTGAAATTAATTTCTCCTATTTCTTCTTACTTTTTCGATGTGGTTACTAGAAGATTTAGAACTGGGTATGTGACTTGCAATATGTTTCTACTGGACAGAGCTAATCTGCATGGCTACTTAATCTCTCTGTCACAGTTTCCTCGTCTATAAATTGCAGATAACAGGAATACCTTTCCTCATAGGATCGCTTTTAGGACAAATGAGTCAATGTCTGAAAGACACAAAGAACAATACTAGGCATGTAACACTTGCTTGCATGCATGTTTTATGCATGTTTTATGTATGTATGTATTTATTTTGCTTTTTAGGGCCACAACCATGGCATATGGAGGTTCCCAGACTAGAGTCGAATCAGAGCTACAGCTGCCAGTCTACACAACAGCCACAGCAATGCGGGATCCAAGCCACGTCTGCAAACTACACCATAGCTCACGGCAACGCCGGATCCTTAACCCACTGAGAGAGGCCAGGGATCGAACCTGCAACTCATGGTTCCTACTCGGATTTGTTTCCACTGAGCCACGATGGTAACTCCTAACACATCCTTCTAAAATGTGAAATCAAGAAATGATGCATACCATAGTTGGCATCTGAACTCCTATGTTAGCCCATGTCTGCTAGAAACAGTTTGAGGCAAAGATCAGGGGCTAATGTTTTACTGGAAGATATTATCCCAGAGAAACAGGAATGAGTATGAAGGGAATCAAGGCAGGGAAGGAAGGAAGCAAATGCAAGGTGGTGTGTTGTAGAGCCTGCCACAGCCTCGCAAGAAAGTGTGTAGCTGGTTGCTTGATCATGTGAACCAACCAGAAAAGCCATTTGGAACCACTGAGTCTTGGGAGAGTTGTTGGAGTGGGGGAGGTGAACTTTTATCTGCCAGTTCCTTCTCCTGTTTCATGTCGGTTTGTCACCTGTGGTATTAAGTCCTTTGTACTTTCTGGATCCCTGGGCAGCAGGGGGGGGCTGGAGACTTCAGAGGTCTAGGTGGGCTGGATCTGGGCTCTGGAGCAGCTGAGGCCCTGGCATCGATGTCTTGATGAAGCCTGACCCTTATCCTTGGAGGGTCAGATGAGGCAGTGGCAGTGGCAGTGAAGCTTCCTAACTAGGGGAGATCATCCTGTAGTCGGGGCTATTCCAGCCAGGAGTCAAGGCAAGCAGCCCAGGGGCAGAGGGGGACAAATGGAACTGGGGAGGGAGGGTATCACCAGGCCCGGACACTCCTCCTCTGAGATCCTGACTCGCTCTTACTACTGGACTCCTCCACCTGGACATGTCATGAGCATCTCACGTTTGGCACGTCTGAGATGAAAATCTTCATTTCCATCTCCAAATCTCACCCCTAACACCAGATCCTCCATTTCCTGTCTTCTGCCGCTCAGCAAATTCACCCACTCGCTCCATCCAGAAACCTGGGCACCATACCTGTGCCTCCCTCCTCCCCAAGTGCCCCCGTGGGCAAGTCCATCAACTCCGCCTGCAAATCCTTTCGTAAAGTTACCCATGTTTCTTCATCTCCCCACAATGGCCAGGCCACCAGGTCTCTCCCTAAACTACTGCCTCTGGTTAAAGGTCTCCCTGCTTCCCCTCTTTCCTCTCTCCAATTCTTTCTTCCAAACAGCAGCTAGAGTAATCTTTTAAAAGCATTAAAACCAAATCATGTCTCTTTAAAACTTTATTGTGGCTTTTAAGTGTCTTTGGAAGCAAATCCAAACTCCTTGTCTTGATGGACAAGGTTCTCCTCAACCTTCCTCTTGTCTGTCTCCTCCTCACCTTGAGACCCTCGCCTCCTTGCTCCCCGCTACCAGCCTCATTCTTTTCTAACACACACCCAGTGCTTTCTTATTTTAGGACACCACCAACTGACAGCATATTGTCTGCTTCTATTTTTGTCAATAAAGTTTTATTGGAACACCAGCAATACAGACTTTGATGGACTACAAAGCCTCACGCGTTTACTCTCTGGCCCTTTACAGCAGATTCTTCTGATCCCTTTGTTAGGGCCTTTGACCTTGCCTCAAACTTCCAAGCCCCCAACCCCACCCCTGCAGTTTCCAGCCCAGCTGGTTCCTTGACTTTGAACTCAATAGAGCTTCCTTGACAGACTTGCTTTAACAGAGAAGCTTCTCCGTCGACCCCCAGCTTCACCCCCACCCTTTTATTTTTCATCCACTCTGCTTCTTACCTTTTTAGCACTTTCTCAATTTAATTTATTTACCTATTTATTGTCTGTTTCCTCCTGTCATCCCGTGAAGTTCTATAAGGGCAGAGCCCATGGCTGCTTTGTTCACATTGTGCCCCTGGTACCTTCAAGTGCCTTCTTTTACTAATGAACCACTAGAATAGACTTAACCTCTGACCATCCTCTACTCCTCTGTTTTTGGCTGTGCACTAGTCCAGGGATTCTGCTACTGCTGAGAACAACATGGGGGGGGGGGCGGCGATGATGCCCCTGGAGAATAAGGAGTGTTGAGTTCATGAAAACAGCCTAAGAGTCACCTTGCTTGGGAGCAACTGCTCCAGAAGGCTACAGGAGCAAGTCCTCCGCGGCAGAACCTGCAGTTTCCTCCTCCACAGCCACCAGGGGGCCATGCCACCTGCCAGGGTCCTGACTCCTTCCTAACTTCCCCAGAGTACAGGCTGGACCAGTACAGGTTGAATCCAGGCAAGTGACAACAGCTCAAAGGGATGGAGGAAGCAGGCTTGGCATCCTTCTGTGGGGACAGGCCGGGCACCGACAGTGGAAGCCCGTGGACACACCATCCAACTCAGATGCAGAACCAAGCACACTGGCTTCAGATACGCCCAGGCAGCCACAGGGCGGAGGGGGCATAGCAGGAAGTGGCTTAGAGAACCACTCCCTCTGCTTCACAGATGAGAACCCGGAGACCCAGAGAAAGGAGCCAGCTGGTTAAAATTAGAACCAACAAGAACTCAAGGCTCCCCATTCTCCAGCTGTGCCCCTCTGGGCTGAACCTTCCAGGCTGTTTTTCTGGGTAGTATCTAGAATGGCAGAACTCAGGTAGGATCTCTTTGCAACGCTTTCACGGAGAAGGCTTGAAAGAGCACTAGACTCAACTTCAGACAGACCTGGGCTCAAATCCTAGGCCTCCGATAACTGTGAGCCAAGGTAAGGCCCTTGGAGCCTCCATTTCATGTCCATAAAACTGAGGCATGAATGGATGAAACAAGCATCCCTGAACTGCTGAGAAGTTTTGAGGATTAAGTGAAGTAACCCCTAAGGTGTGTCCAGCAAGTACCAAACACCTAACAGACATGTTGGTGTTCCATCGATACGGGGTGAATTTCAAGCAACCAGGTTGGCAGAGCAGAGGGCAGAGGCAGGAGTCCAACTATCCATGGGCTATAACAGCCTCTATAATAATTACAAATTGGAGTTCCCATTGTGGCACAGCAGAAACAAATCCTACTAGGAACCATGAGGTTGCGGGTTCGATGCCTGGCCTCGCTCAGTGGGTTAAGGATCTGGTGATGCCGTGACTGTAGCTCCGATTCAACGCCTAGCCTAGGAATCTCCATATGCTGCAGGTGCAGCCCCACCAAAAAATAATAATAATAAAATTACAAATAAATTCACAGAAGGAGGAATCCATGACGAATGTCCCTGTCCAATCCCATTCCTCTAATCCTGACCTCCCAGAAGGCCCATACAGCTACTGACTCTGGGCCACCTGTATGAAATCACAGAAATCAACAAACGCTTAACTCTAGCTGTAGCAGACTCCAAGTTTAAGCGTCGTGAGCATGATGGTCTCTCCTGCACACATCTTCTGAGTCATCAAGATGTGTTTTCCTAACAGTTTACCTTCTGGGAGCCAGGCCTCAGTATTTCCCAACCCTGCCCTTGTCTTTGGGTATGACCTTAGGAAAAGCATTCCACTGTCTCCAGGCCATTTTATGATTCCCCAGTGGAACATGTTTTTATTACTGTGATGTTTTACTTTCCTGGAAGGCTTGAGAGAAATGTGTCCACATAAGATATTACTGTCGCCTTAGTGGACCACTGGCCACCTAGCCTGGGGGTTAGAGTAAAGCGATGGAGGCCAAGGTCATGGGTTTGGCCTCATTTATGCGGATTCTACTCCCTCCCTTTTCCCTGGCCCGGTAACCCTCTGAGAACAAGGCAAGAGGGGCTTGTGTAAATCCATCAGTCCTTTCTGGGAGAAAACTCCAATGTCTGGGCCACCGATGGCCAGTGATTAATGTCCTCTGTGAGCCGAAAGGACACTCTTTGTTTGAATGGGGGCATTTATGCAGAAGCCCTTGAGACCTCAGGGTGTCCTGCTCTCCTTCTGCGGGTTGTCCGCCTGTGCTCTGAGGAATTCCGGGTGTTAGCCAAGTCTGCAGTGCGGACAGAGCTGAGCCACCCACCACCCTCCCTCCGGAGAAGTTCCACCTTTATCTCTTTTAGGGCTGCACCCACGGCATATGGAGAATCCAGGCTAGGGATCGAAATGGAGCTACAGCTGGTGGCCTCCGCCACAACCACAACCACAGCAACGCAGGATCCGAGCCATGTCAGCAGCCTACACCACAGCTCATGGCAGTGCTGGATCTCTGACCCAATGAGCTAGGACAGGGATCGAACACATGTCCTCGTGGATACTAGTCAGACTTGTTTCCCCTGTGCCACAGTGGGAGCTCCCAAGTTCTATCTTTAGCTATTTGCACATTGGGTGTCTCCAGAAGACTACATTTGAACTGAAATTGCTTTGCTGTAGCTAAAAATCAGTTTGAAAACTGGTACATTAAAATCATGGCCATCAGGCTTTGCTCTAGGGGACCTACGTATCATCCGGATTGTGGCATATGTTCCTCCTTGTGACCATTTCAGTAGGTCTTATTAGACCCATTTCACTGACAAGGAAACCAAGGCTCAAAGAAATGAAGGAAATGGCCCTAAGCGCTGCGGAAGGCAGGAGTCTGGGATTGGAAGCCAGGTCTGCCTGCCCGGAAGTGTCTCCTCCAGACCTTGCGAGTAAAATCAGAGCAGGGTGAAGATAACATGGGACTTTGGGCTGGAGATCTGGGTTCCAGCTGGGCTTTGGCCTCTCCCTACCTGAGAGGCCCCTGCCTGGACATTTTATGCTTTTTGAGCCACAGAATGGGCATGACAATAATCCCAGTGAGCAGAGGAACTGTCCCCATGAATCCCTCAAGGTGCAATTTGCGTGGGGTCTTGGGAGATAGACCAGACCGCCTCCCTCAGGACCCCCCAGCCCCCAGTGAGGCTGAGTGGACACCACAGCCAGCAGGCTCCCTGACTCCCAGTGACACAGGCTCGGGGTTGCTGAACTGCAAGGTCAGAGTCTCCCTGGGGTGGGGGTCGGGGGTGGGGGAGGGCGGTCAGAAAACCCTAGGTGCTCTCGGAAGGGCTACGGGCCAGACTCAAGATCAAAGTGAGCACTCCGCTCTGTGGGGTGAGACACACATCCCTCCAGCCTGCAGGCCTCTTTAATTAGCTGCCAGCCTTAGAGCAATACCGTTTTCTGGGTGCTTATCAGTGCTTCCTGATAAAGTAATTAATGGGTTTCTCTTCTCCACCGAGCACCCTCCTGCCCCGAGAGGGCCGTGCTTGGAAGGAAGGTACTAATTAGTTCCTGTGTGATTATCCGGTTGAAGCAACTGCTTCCAGTCTCTGCAAATCATCTCAGCCCTCGCCCTCCCCCCGAGCGAGACTCCAGCTATTTCTCCCTTTTGCTGGGTGCCAGCTCTGCCCTCAAGGTTCGGCCCCTTCCGTAGACAGTTTCTCTGTCTTCTCTCTCTCTTTCCTACTGTCAGCATCTGCAGGTGGCACCCTGGTGCCCCGGGCCCTGCCTCGAGCCTGGGAGCCATACCCAGGAAGCGCTCTGGGAGGTTCCTGGAGACACTTCAAAGCCAGCCCGGACTTAGTAAGCCTGCCTCAAGGAAAAGAATGAGGGCAGCGGGCTGAGAGGACAGAGCCCTCAGCTGGGGCCGGAGAACTGATTCTACGCTGAGTTGTGTGACCTTGGGTGAATTACGCTCTCTCTCCTTGACTCAGTTTCCTGAGCTGTCAAAAAAGGAGTGGGTCTACGGTCGGGGATGGCCAGTCCCCGGTGCCAGCTGTGATGGACTGGCCACAGCTCTGCTCTGCCACAGCCAACCTCAATGGGCAGACCGAGTTGAAGAGTTGGGCCAGTGATGCTGGTCGCGGCTGATGCACATAGAAGAGGGAGAGTGGGCACTTGATATAAACCAGCATTCTTAAACTGCCCCCACCCATAAACCCTCTTGTTTTTACTTAGTCCTCCTAACACAGAATTCAGAAACCCAAAAGCTCTTGAGTCCTTTGAAGTCAGGAGCATACAGCCATGACCTTGCTCCCCTCCTCCCTCCTGGGGCCAGATGCAGACCTTATTGACAATAGTAAGACAACTACGGCTAATAGCTGCTACTTAACAATGTGCTCAGTGCGGGTCTCCAAGCATTTTGTATAGTAACTCCCTTTCCGCGCTCGAAATCTTCTGAGGTGAGTATTACGATCATCGCCCCATTTGACAGAGGGAGAAACTGAATCACAAAGAAGTGGTAGCTTGCCCAAGATCACACAGTTGGTAAGAGGCAGCCAGTCTGGCTCCAAAGGCTGAACCATTACCCACTGCCGGATTCTTCACTCCCGGCGTGGAAAGCTTTATAGCACCCCACCCCCTCACCCATGCAGTTCAAAAATAAAGCCAGGACTAAATCATCAAAGAATGTGAGAAGGTACGGCAGAGTTCTGATGGTTTCCCCCAATGACAACAATTTTAATGCTTAAATACAAATATTTCCAAACATAGATTTCTCTCTCCTGCTTGGCTGGTGCCCTAAGCATGGGCTGCATCACAGACAATACAGTTCTCCTCCCTCTCCCTCCTTCAGCCTCTGCCAGAAAAGTTCAAGGTTGGTCAAGCCTGGGATTGGTTGCTGCCCCTCTACCCAAGGGGAGGGTGCTTCTTGGATAGAATGGAAGTGGCTTTGGCCCCTATCTGTAAATGGCAGGAGCACAGCCACCCCAAAGGACAAGCTGATGTGACTTGAGGAGTGCGACCCTTGGCAGTGAAGGAGTCTCTCCTGTGTGTGTGTCACCGAGGTGACTTCTGGCCTCCCTTTCACTCTTGGGACTTAGGCTGTAGGGTGTTCTTGCTCAATAGCCATCATTCAGAGAGCATTTTCACCCACCCACACACTTTTCACTTCCGTCACCTCTGCAGCATAACGCAAACAGAGCTGCAGCCTCGGCAACCTCCAGCCCACTGCCTCCCCGTCAAACGATATGCAGCGTGGGCTTATCAACCGCCCTGTTCCAAGGCCGATGCTAGGTTGAATGGTGAGTTAAAACTCACAGCTCCCCCGCGCAAGATGCTCAAGTCAGCTGGTTCCTACCTGCTTCATTTTCTTACTCTGTTCTCCTCCATTTCCCCCACCACCCCGGAGACCAAGGGCAGTGATTTATTCCTCTCTGGATCCCCCCTTCCAACCTCCCAGTGGACCATTGCTCAGCCCAAAGCATTGCATTTCTTGGGTTTCCCACAGGTGTCTGCTGAGGCAGGGCCTGGAAGGGAGAAACTTGAAGGCTTAGCTAACACAGTGGTTCTCAAAGGGGCGATACCAACCTCCGAGAGCCACTGTTGTTTGCTGGTGGGTGCCGCAGATGCCAGATGTCCTGAAATACATGGGACAGTCCTATGGAAAGAACTGTCCTATCTCACTTATCTTTCCAGGGTTTGTCCAGATAGTCATGTGTTGAAAACCCTCCTTCTCTGAGCCTGGAACCTCTAACTTCAAACACAAAATATTTTTGTGTGGTTTTAATATGTATCGACTATTCCAGAAACACAACTACTGTGAACACTTGGGGGAAATTGCACTTGATTTCAATCAACTAAGAGGTGTTCACTGCTTTGGAAATATTGCATCACCGATGGCACCTGGGCTCCTGGATTAGAGTCACCAGGAAATCAATTCATGGATCTCAGTCTGTATGTGTAGCTGTTGTTTCACGGTGATTCTATACAGAGATCTCAATATCTCTCGTTCTGTCTCAATATAATGGTGAATATTGAATATATAATTGAAAATATATTATATATATATAACATATAGGTACATACATACATATAATACATCCTTTTATTTCTCCTTTTCCATTATTATTAAGGCATTCAACTTTTGAAATGATGTGTGTAGAACATTTATATTTTTATGAATTTCATTTCAGGATAATACAGGTGTGTTCTGTTTGTAACAAAAGGAAGGCATGGGGTCTGATAAGGTTAAGAACCCCGGAGTTAGTTTATCCTTTCAACTTTGGTCTCAGCTGCCCCTGATGGATGCAACCTGTCAAAATTTTAAGACTTTCAAGATGCAGAGTTTTTGCCATCCCTTATGGCAACCCAATTATTAATGTTGCGAGTCCCCGTGATGTGAGAGAATCAGCTGTTTGGTCTCCAGGAGAAATGCTGGTGTGCTTGGGACTGTGTCAAATCTCAGTCTCTCCTAAATGACTTCTCTTGGCTTGGGAACGACCTTGGGGCAGTGGGAAGGGTGGGTGGTGGGAATTTAGCTACGGGCAGCGGGACTGGAGAAGGAATGGGGAGGTCGGTGGGAAGAGCAGACTTTGAAGAGAGAAGTCTGGATTGCAGGTCGTGTGTGATCACTAATCTTAATGACTTTAAGCCCAATGCCCAAAATGAGGGGTCCTGGCTGGGTGCAGCCAGCACCGGTACTCCGTGACAGGTCCTTTGGTTCTACAGTGTGGCTCAGAGCAGGCATAGCAGTTAAAGCGCAAAGGTTTTCAAGTCAGAGTCCAAGAGCTGGGTGACCTTCAGCAAGTGACTTAACCTCTGAAGCTCAGTGTCCTCCCCTGTAATAGGCAGATCAAAACAGCACCCATCCCTCAGGGTACTTGCGTGCACTGAAAAAGACAAGGGACGCAGCACTCCTGGTACCTACTAAAGGTGCGTTGTTACTGGGCCTGCCCACCACCGGGGACCCCCAGCTTTCCTGACCAGGCACATCTGTAACGCCATCTGTGGTGAGGGGGCGTGAGAGATGCCCACGCTGACACACAGCGGTGCTCACTCCACAAGCAGCCTGGCCTGGTATGTCTGATCTAAACGGCCCTGAACCAAAGCTAAAATCTGCTTACACTCCAGGTCACAGAAGCCCAACCAGCACTAAGATAAATCATGAGCTTTAAAATGAAAGGAGCCATGTTGAAGGCACCTGGGTACTGAAAGAACAGGTTGGTCTGAGCTCACTGTTCATTCATTTAACAATTAATTTTCTCTGCCTACTGTGTGCTTAGAGTTCTGCTGGGGGATCCGGCGGCGGGAAGGACAGCTTGCAAAGCAGAGCGGTTGCTACCATTCTCTGCTTGGCTGCCAGAGGCATACAGAGTTTAACAGGGACCGCTTAGGAGTCTTCAGGGAACTTGCACAACAAACAGATGAGGAGTCGCTATCGCTCCCATTGTGCAGATCAGCAAATGGAGCCTGTAAGAGGTTATATGTGTGGCTCAAAGTCAGCCACCCACTTGCAAGACACTCATACCCAGGTCAAGGCAGCCCGTTTCCACGAGGCTAAACCGCTCTGTGCACTGCATGGGCCGCTTGGGCCGAACGTACTTTCCTAACTGTGCCAATAAAATAACGCTCTTCCTCAATCAAACTGCCATTGGCTTACTCCAAGGTCCCTGCCCAAACTAAAAGTCATTGGAGTAGTGGGGAAGCTGGATAGTGGGGGGCTGTTTCTCTACCCCTCACCCCCACCGCCCACACACAGCCGGGTTGGTTCAGAGGGCCTTTGTCAAGGTGAGGAGCCGGGACAAAGGCCAAGGCTGTGACACTCTCAGGAAGCAAGTGGACCCCGCAGAGGCGCCGAGCAATTTAGCTGCTCCGGGTGGAAGCGTCTGCCGCATCAGCAGCCTCACCTGAGCAGCAGCTTGACAGCCTCTCGGCCTGAAGGCAGGAGGCCGGGCAGGAAGGCCTGTGGTCCCCCCTCCCCCTCGGAACTTTGACTGTGAGTCTGTGACTCAGCGCTTCTCCACAGCTGAGAGGCGCTAACTGGTCCACATTTTCCCACATTTTCCAAGATGTGAGCCAGGGAAGGGCTCTTCTGGTCCAGCCCATTCTAGAATGTTCCCTAGGGTTGTCCAGGATCCCGGGGTGGGGCATGCGGGAGGGGCCGTGAAGAGAAGTAGCAGCAAATGTGAAAAAGGAGTGGAAACAATCAATCCACTAACTATGCAAATTATTCAAGCTGAAGACAGCTGACAACTTTGAGGAAGGCAGTTCGAGGGATTCCCCCCCCCCACCAATCCGTGGGCAGGTGTATGTGCCTGTCTGTCGGTCCCTGGTGGGATTACAGTTCAAACCCTGGTGGTTCAAGCTTCCCAGGGTCATAAAGGGTAAAGGCAAAGATCCAGTGACCTCCAAGAAGGTCCTCCAAAGTCTCCAAGCCCTAGTACACCTAGACCTCACACCATCAGTTCTTGTGCCTTCTTCCCTTACTGGGACCACCAACAAGACGTGAAAGGTAAGGTAAGGCCATGTCTAGAAAACTCGATAGACAAGATGTGCGCGCATGCGCGCGCGTGCGTGCGTGCGTGTGTGTGTGTGTGTGTGTGTGTGTGTGTGTTTGTTGGGAGGGACTTGCAGAATGCACTGGGTCTGGGGCACATTTTATCTGGTGAACTGGGGACTTTCCAAGAATGAACACCGGGCCCGGCCGGCTCCCTGGGAGAAGAGGGCTTTATTAATAGCCGGAACAGTTTAGAACCCTTTTTCCCTGAGCCATTTCCATTTGTGGTTCCAATGGGGTTTTGTTTTTGGTTCTCATGAGTTATTTTTCTGCCCTCTGGCCTCTGCCCTTCTGTGGTGGGTCAGCTGGGGGAGCTGAGCTGGGGCCTGACCAGTAGCACGTGGTCCCGGTCTCCTAGAAGAGAGAAAGGCTGGCCGGGGGCGGGGGGTTCCAGAGAAAGCCTCTAGCAAATGCTTGGTGGGGACTGCAGGGTTACGGTCACAGAGAACTGGACCGGATGGAACAAACTAGGCATTTAGGAAAAAAAAGTCAGCGGAGTGTGGGGAGGTGCTCCAAGGACTGCCAGGGCCTGAGGCTCGGCCTCTGGGCCCGGGTGACCATGTTTCCTCTGTGCAGGAGGAGGGAGCTCCTCCAAGGCTGCAGCCCCGAATTCCCCCAAAGACCCCCAGCCTGCAAATGCAAGCTCGCGCCGCCTGGTTTCTGTCTTCCATCCCTCTGAGGCCAAGCTTGGAAAGATGGAAAAAAGACTGCACTGTGCTGGTTTATACACCGGCGCCACCACTGAACACCTGACCAACTTAAGTCAACTTCGTTAAGAAAGAGAGCTTCTAGTGGCTTAATAGCTGTCATTATTTGATGCGGGTGCTGTTCCATTCTGCCGTCCTTACTGCCCCTTGGGGGTATTGGGCGGATAACTGTGTTTATCAAGGGTTTCCTGCCTTGGAAGGAAGAGGAGTGCCGCTGACTGTAGGGCCTGGCTTTGGGGGAGATGTCCCCGGGGAGCTGGGCCTGGAGGCAGGGGCAGGGTGTTTAGGAAGAGAGTCAGCCCTAGGTTGGTAAATTTGGGAGCGAATGATTCACTGTGAGGTGAAAGTGGATGCGAGTTTTGAGAAATAACCTACTGGAACTGCAAATTCCTCCAAGGCTTAAAGCTTGGGGTAGAGCATACTGAGAAGTGGAGGGAGGACGGAAGTCATGCTTACTGCTACTTTGCCTCTTCAACTGGTCCAGTGCCTGGAATGTGAGGGGCGAAGGGAAAGAGGAAGGAACAAAGGAGGAAGGGGGGGGGAGGGAGGTGAGAATGGTGGAGGAACATATATTCATCCAGCACCTACTCTGTGCCACACGCTTTGACTACGTCACCACACTCAACTAGAGGATGGTTATTTTTATGTTACAGATGAGGGTCCAGCCGTTCAGAGACAGGTGCCCAAAGTTGCACAGGTCGTAAGCGGTAGAGATCAGAAGCAATCCCAGCCTATTTGACACCCCCCTATCTTTCACCCTATCCCCTATAGGAGGAAAACAAAATAGAGTCAAGGGTAGAGAGAATCGGTAGCTCCCAGGGAAAGCAAGAGCAAGCCAAAGTTTTTTCAAGATTGTGGAGACTGCAGCATTTCTTTAGATAAGGTGGGCGGAATCCCAAGAGAGAAAGAAATTCAAGATTGTGGGTGGGATGGGGAGTGGCATTTTAGAGAATGTACCGATCAGTCCTACTTCATGACATCTTCAGTTCTACATTTCAAATATGTATATGATGCCTTATCTCTAGTGAGAAAATATACACATAAATAACCATAGTACTAATGCTATGAGAGGCCCCGCAGGTAATGTGGGCGTTTGAAAGGAGAGCAGCCTAGAACAGACAGGAGGGGCTCAGAAAAGTCTGCAGAGATTTGAGGTGAATGGAAAATAATGAGTTCACTAGAAGAAAAGGCAGGGAAGGGCAGCTTAGGTGAGGTGTGTCCAACGGACAAAGGTATAGAGGTCTAAAATGTATGACCTGTTTACCTGTTTATCAGTTAAGATTGTGTTTGCTAGATGGTGGCTTAAACAGTCAAGGGGTTCATCTTTCTCATGTAACTGCAAGACCAGGGGGAGAGAGCCCAGGGCTGATGTGCAGTTTAATGAGGCTACTGGACACCCGATTCTCTCTATCCTTCTGCTCTGCCATTCTTAGCTCAAAGTTTTTGTCTTATTCATCACAAAATAGTTGCCATACCTCCAAACACTGCATCAGCGTTCCAGGCAGGAAGAAGAGGGAAACGATAGACAGGGCTTTGCTCATTGATGTCAGTAGGAAAGCTTCCTTAAGGATGTATACCTTTCTTGAACCAGCCAGAATGGTATAACCAATCTGGTACCTCACTTGCAAGACAAGGTAAAGACCTGAGTATTTCTTTCTTGCTCTCTCTGTAGCAGAAGAAGACAAGGCAGAAGGATATTGGAATGGATGTTAAGCCAAACTATGGAATTTGCCATAGAGTATTTAGAAAAGGAGTGAGTGGTCCAGAATAGTCAGAAGATGTGAGAAGTGACTGGTGATTGAGCTGCTGGATGGGAACTGAACTGTGAGTGTCCTTCTCTCTCTCCAGGTTTAAACTGCTTCTAGGAGGCCAGGCCTGGAGTGTGTCAGTTTTTCAGTTGTGACCCTAAACAGAGTGAGTATATCTGGACAAGGAGTCTGTTCTTAAACCTCAGGAGGATCTCATGGGTAAACATGTTTTCTTTTTCTCATCATAGCCCTTCTCTCTCTCCTGTCTATCCATCCATCCAACCATCCATCATCCAATTAAGCAGCTACTATCTGTGTGCCAGACAATATGTAAAGCTTGTCATCTCTTTCCCCAACCCGCTCTCTCTCTCCCCGCCCCTCTCTCTTTCCCTCCCACCCACCCCCACCTCCCCGGGTTGGGCTAAGACCTTTTCTAAACGTGGGAGCCTAAGGATGGGGAGTTATCTAAGACAGCTGCTATTTCAGTCCAGAACTTGAAGCTAAAAATGTTCGAATGGAAAAAAAAAGTTTAAAAATATAGATGTGTATTTTTCTAAAACCCCATTAAGCTGTCAAGGGCCCTCAGTGTGTGTTTCCTTTCCCATCGTTGCTAATCAGCAAGGTATGTGTGTGCCCTAAACAGAAGAGTAGCCAGCCTCCTCCTCCTCCTCTTCCTTCTACCTCTTTCTGCTGTGGCTGCACTTGAGTTGAACCCCAGCCTTGGGAACCCAGGAGCCGGGCCTCCACTCCCCTGGGAGACCGCTAAATGGAACAGCGCCCCAGCTCCCACAGAGGCTAGGACACCAGTGCCAGCCTCCCTAACAGCACAGCCAGACCCTCTGGGCTCAGAGCTGGCTGAAGCACTCACTAGATATACAACTTCGAATGCTTTACTTTTTTTAGGTCTCCTCTTTCCTCATCTGTAAAATGGGTATAGACGATATTTCCTATGTCTTTGCCTCGCTGTGAGATTAAATGAGCATGTAAAGCATGCAGGACAGGGTTCATAGGAGACACTCACTACATGTTTGTTGCCTATTATTATTATTAGAGTTACTATTACTAGTATTGCTATTGACTCATTGCTCTGCATTGCTTTCCCCCAGTTTGGAGAGTCTTAGGTAGAAGAACCAGGACTTCCCACTGTGGCTCAGAGGTAACAAATCCAACTAGTATCCATGAGGATGCACGTTCCATCCCCGGCCTCGCTCACTGGGCTAAAGATCTGGCGGTGCCATGAGCTGTGGTGTAGGTGGCAGATGCAGCTCAGATCCGGCATTGCTGTGACTGTAGCATAGGCCAGAGGTTACAGCTCCAATTCAAACCCTAGCCTGGGAACCTCCATATGCTGCAGGTGCGACCCCAAAAAAATATATAAATAAAAGACAGAAGAACTAAAAAAAGACCTTGAGATTGCCTTATCCCATCACAAAACTCAAAGATGAGAAAACGAAACAAAGAGACTTTTTTGGAGCTGCCCAGTTGGTTAGCGGCAGAGCCAGAAGCTGAGTCCAGGGTCCTTTCCACACTACCGTGGCTTGGGCCACTCCTCGTCCCATCTTCTCAGCCCCCCAAATGTGGGCACAGTAGTATTTAGTATTTTCATTGTTTACAAACATGTTCCTTAACTCTATCTCACCATCATGTCGCTCGCATTGCTAATGTCCAGAGAACGGAAACCATACGTGCAGTTTGCTTTGCTCAGCGCTGTCACAGCAGCCACACAGACAGAAGGAGAATGCCAGCAGTGAGGTTGCCACGGGGGCAGCCCCAGAGCCATGGGCCTGGGCCCTGATTCAGAGTCAGGGCAACATCTCTGGACCCTCCCTCTTCTTCAGATGCTCCTTTGACTAAATGGGAGATTGCTTCAAAGCAAGTATCCAAGAGGAGATTTGGATGTGTCAGAATACATCGAGAACCTTCTAGCCCTGGGACCTCATGATTCTGATGTTATTTATATCAATACAGAGCCTCATTTCCACTAGTGAATAAGAGATAGGGGCCCCAGATTTTGGGGGATTATGAACATTCCCACTTATTGATCTGGGGTGATTTAGGAAGACCCCCTCCAGAAAAAGACGTGTATTTTGTATATGTATATACATATATATACACACATGTATGTATATACATATATAAGTATACTTTATATTTTTCTGTATAGTATTATGTTTGGGCATTTTTCGTGGGCTGGAAGTTATGCTTTACTTGTTAACTAAATTTTAATGGAGTATAATTGATTTACAACATATTAGTTTCAGGTGTACGGCAACGTGAATCCATCATACGTAGACATATATCCTTTCCTTCTCGGATTCTTTCCCCACATAGGTCACTACGGAGTACTGAGTAGATTTCCCTGCGCTATACAGTAGGTCCTTGTTACTCATCCTATTCCATAAACAGTAGTTTGCATATGTCAGTCCCAACTGCCCATTTTATCCCTCCCCCCATACATGTTAACACTTAAAAAAATCTTTCTGACTGGGAGAAGAATGCTCCTGCTGGGGTTAGCGATTCTTTGGGATAGCAAAGCAATCATAAGACACGTCTCTTTGATATACACACTATCCAACCCAGAGCCACACAGCTTCTATCTGGCCCATCCACTCTGGAAGGCAATATTCCTCTGTCTTAATCCTCCTGCGACCAGGTACCAGGCAACCACTTGCATAGCCCAAAGCCCAATGAAGTTATTACAACTAGTCAGTCCTACACTGTTCCCCGGGCCCTTCCGTGTCTTTCTGGCAAAGACCCCAATGAAGCCATGGTTTAAACCTTCCTCTCAGTCCTGTCTTATGCCTCCTGAACACTCAGGTGAGTCTGCATAGAGGGCTGGGCTGCTTGTCTCAAGCCCCTGTGAGCATAAGCTTTGATTTTTCCTGAGCCTCTCCTCTGTCTTCTCTTGTGGCTGCACCTGACTCGCCATCATATAAGAGCCTGCAAACAAAGTGCCAGAGTTTCCCAAACATCTCAGCAGCCCATGGCATCACCTCTGGTCTCTTTGCTACATCAGCTGCATTAGAAATCAAGCTGACTGTTGGGTGTTGAGTGTGCACGGGGGTCCCAAGACAGGTACGTCAAGCCCCCAGCTTTTGGGAAGCTTGTAATTTTGTTGGGAAGATAAGCTACAAACAGATGAAGTTCAATGACAGAAGATACGAATGACAGTTTAAGACATCCTAACACAGCCCAGGGTGAGGGCAAGTAAACTATAGCCCAGGGTGCTGGGCAAGGCCGCTGGGCTGGGGAAGCTCCCGGGGCTACCAGCTTGCTCTGTTGCCCACATAATCCTTGACCTGCTGGGGACTGAGGGTTTGGCCTGGACCCCTAACTCCGTGTGTCTGGCTCTATGGGCCTCCAGTCTCCTCATTCTATACACAGAGTGGGAGTGGTGCTCACTCTGCTTCAGTTCTGCTTCCGTTCTCAGAATACCTGCTGCACAAATTCAGGGCTGGGGCTTGTGGGGGAAGAGCCAGCTTGGGCTTGTGGAAGAGACCGGTGTCCTGTGTCGCACCGCAGCCTCCCCCGCCCACACTGGACAACTGACGGGCCCGGGAGAGCAGGGCCAGCAGAGCTCCCGATGGGGTTTCCGTGGGGAGAACGCACAGGCTTAGGGCTCTCGTTCGCTATGAAAGACACGCAGAGGGAGAACAGAAGCACTTTTATTTGGGAGAAACACTCTCAGAAAAAAAAAAAGTTCAGCTATCATCATCTCTCATTTATTGTCTACGAAACAAGGATTCAGACAAATCCTAGCACTTTACTTGGGGCCGTTGGCCTGAGGGAGACCTCACGTGTGGCTGCAATGGCCAACTTTCCAGCACGGCTCCCATTTCTAAGATGCCTAAACCAAAGCCCTTATTAATGTCCAAATGCTTGCAACACCACCAAAGAAACCTCCCTTCTGCCCTTCTGGCCCAGGTCTGCCTCAACACAGTGTGCTCCATGGAGAAAAACCTTCTTTCTTAGTAAGAGAAACCCCTTTCGAACCGCAGGAGGTTTGAAGCTATAAGCCTCAGAGTATCTGGCTGATAAAGGCTTAAAGCATAGAGGCCTTCGCTCTGGCGTTTAATAAGAAACCTGGAAGCAGGCAGTGGTTATGACTGTTTAGTGGCCCAATGATTTCAGCAGGGTCTGGACTTTTTCTGTGCTTTCTTCCTACCACTCTCGTGGCTCCAAGATGGCAGCCATAGTTTCAAGTGGCAAATCCTTACATGAGTGACCGTAATTGGAAGTGGATGAGGCTAATGGCCATTCTCTTTACCTCTTTCTCTCTCTCTCTCCCTTTTTTTTTTCTTCTTTTTAGGGTACACTCACTGCAAATGGAAGTTCCTAGGCTAGGGATTGAACTGGAGCTGCAGCTGCCAGCCTATACCATAGCCATAGCAATGCCAGATTCAAGCCACATCTGCAACCTACACCACAACTTGCTGCAACACTGGACTTTTAGTCCACTGAGCAAGGTCAGGAATTGAACCTGCATCCTCAAGGAGTCTAGTCAGGTGCTTGACCGGCAGAGCCACAACAGAAACTCGTCTTCACATCTCTCTTTGATCAAGGAGGAAAGTCCTTCCCAAACAGGATTCCTTTTTGTTTCATTGGTCAGAACTGGATCAGATACCCACCTCAATCAAAAGCAATTCTTTCTTGACTAAGACCCTGCCTTCCCTATGGGGGTAATGTCACCCTCAAGAGGATGAAACTGGGTTGTGGGAGAGGGGGGCAAAAATATCTCACTCTTTTTATGTATAAAGCACAGATAGACATACAGTACATTAACATATACAGTGTAGCTATGTTATTAAAATGTCATGGGAGGGGGAAATTAGGGGGAAAAAGTATTAAAAAGGCTCCCTAATAATTTTTTTTGGCCACATCCACAGGATGCAGACGTCCCCAGACCAAGGATCACACCTGAGCCATAGCAGTGACAATGCTGAATCCTTAATCTCTAGGCCACCGGAGAACTCTAAAACTAATTTTTTTAAATGTTGATCAGCACAAAAACCTGCACATGGATGATTATAATAGTTTTACTTGCAACTGCTGCCAAAACTTGGAAGCAACTACATGGTCCTTCAATAAACTGTGGTATATCTAGACAATGGAGTATTATTCAGCACAAAAAAGAAATGAGCCAATCAAGCCATAAACAGACATTGAAGAAACTTAAATGTGTATTATTAAGGGAAAGAAGCCGGTCTGAAAAGGCTACCTACTGTATGAGTCCAACTATGTGACATTTTGGAAAAGGCAAAACTGCGGAGATAGTAAAAGGATCACTGATTTTCAGGGGTTGAGGGGAGGGAAGCATAAATAGAGCACCAAGGAATTTTAGGGCAGTGAATATACTCTGTATGGCATTATGATGACGGATATATGTCATAATTTTTCCAAACCCATAGAATGTACACCACCAAGGGCAAACCCTAAAATGAACTATGAATAGTAACGATGCTTCAGTGTATGTTCATCCTTGGTAACGTGTACCGCTCTGGTGGGGGAGGATGATGACGGGCGAGACTGTGTGTGAGGGGCAGGGGTTAAGTGGGAAAGCTCGGTAACTCCCCTTCAAGTTTTCTTTGAACTGAAGGCTTCTCTGAAAAAACAAAGTCGTTCTTTAAAAAGGTTGAGAACCACTGACCTGGACCAATCCCAATTCATTGCGAGAGCCTAGGAACACTGCTTTTGGCCAGGAAGTCTGGAGCATGCTGGCCAAAGAGGCACCAAAAATGTCTGCCACATCCTGCCTAGAGAGAAATGTGCTCTGTGGGGTGAACACTTGGTGGGTGTGTGCGTAGGTGTGAAATTTCAAGGGCACACTGGTTACGATACGTAACCACTGACTTGTTTTCAAAGACGGGCTGGGTTGGCTGACTCCGTGGTTGAACTGGGTTTGTGAGCCGAGGGCCAGGACTGAATTTCTGGGGACAATAAAGAGAATTGGGATTTTGGAGAAGTAACAGCCATTTTAAAGGAGATTTTTATGAAGTTTGGCTATGTGGTGAATGACTAGGCTAAATGGTTCAAAGCATTTCTCTCTCTCTCTCTCTCCAACAAGGTCAAGTCCGGGCTCTAGATCTGGCACTCTAGGCCAGTGAACCCAGACCACTGTGCTCAGGAAAAGAAATGGAGGGAACCAATCTTCTGGAAGAGTTGGTGACCTCCAGGCAGTAGAAAGTCAGGGGCAAAAGGGTCTTCCTTGCGTTCTTCCATTCCTAGAACCCACCTCAAATCCTCCCCCTGCTTCTTCCTCTGACTCTTGTCCTTCTCTTCATGTTACCAGACAGCTGTGTTTCCAAGCCCTTAGCCCTGCTTTAAGTCAAGTCAACCAAGGCTCTCCACTCAGGAGAAGTTCTGGGTTTAGCTAGGCATCCCTTGCTGGTGGTTGGCTGAGCTGAGGAAGAGGCACCAGTGTCCCGGAGTCATGGTGGGATTCTCCACGTCTCTCTGTCCACCACCGCTTTCACAGGCCCCACTTCACGGTTCTGTCTTACAGACTTTAAATGCTGCTTAGATGCTTGCTTTCTTGACACCTCTGTGGTCCTAGGAGGTAGGGACAACCACATACATCTGAAAAACCTGGTTCCTGAGGCAACCAGGAGAAATCCAGATGAGGCTACTTGACAAGTATAGACACCAGTGTTTTTATGCCTTGACCTAGTCCCTGCAGCCCAAGCCAGTGGCTCCTCTGGCTCACTTCACTGAAAATCAAAACTAGTCCACTCCCAGCAATGGAAGTCTAGATGATGCTCACCTTTTTCTTTATGCCTTTTTATAGATGAGTGGTTCTCAGCCATGACTGTACATTTACATCACCTGGGGAGCTTTCAAGTCACTATTACTGCCTAGACATAAGCTCAGACTAATTAAACCAGAATCTCTGGGAGTGGGGCTCAGGCTTTAGGGTTTTTTACAGCTCCCAGGTGATGGGATATGAATGAGAACTTGAACTTATATATGTGTTTGTGTGTGTTTTCTTTCAGTGAGCCCACACTTCTTTTTTTTTTTTTTTTTTTGGCTTTTTAGTGTCGCTCTTGCAGCATATGGAAGTTCCCTGGCCAGGGGTCAAATTGGAGCTGCAGCTGCCAGCCTACACCACAGCCACAGCAATGTGGGTCCGAGATGAGTCTGCGACCTATGCTGCAGCTCACAGCAACGCTAGATCCTTAACCCACTGAGTGAGGCCAGGGATCAAACCCGTGTCCTCATGGATACTAGTTGAGTTCCTTACCGCTGGACCACAATGGGAACTCCCTCCACACTTTATTTTTTAAATCTTAAAAGAAAATAAATCAATTTTCACTTTGAAAAAAATTTTGACCCCATCTGCTCAGGTCATTCAAAAAATTTAGCCCTTTTATTTATCTAAAAAGTATAAAAACTTACCATAAAGGAAAACATTGTGTATAATGAGAAAGTATACGTTTTCAGTGCTGTGTGTAAAGCAGAAGAAATTCAAATAAACTATTTTAAATTATGTAAAATCATAATTTAAAATAAATATAATTTACATTTTATTTCTTTAAATGAGGCAACTGTTTCTGTGGCATTTTCATAAGGAAGAAAATCTGGGAAAGAAGTTCAAAAGTGAGTAACAAGTGGATTGAACGTACAGTTTTTGGTGGGGGCTGATACACATCCTTGCTATGTGCTGATCTTTAAATAGATTTTTATTTCTGTGCTGACTCATGTCATAGTTGTTTCTGGTGGAAGCTGAGCTTTTAGTAACTGTGTGTTTTGTACCAGATGTGGTTGTAAAAGTAAGGGTGCTGGGACTGAGGTCCCTGAAAGCAGATCACAGACGAGTAGAGGGCAAGAAAATGTGGCATCATGCCTTCCCGCGTGCCCTTTGCTTCTTTTTAGCATCACTTCTGCCCAGGAAGCAGCTGCGGAGAACAGGTACCTTGGAAAAGCTAACCAAGGGCTTTCCCCGCATTGACCAAGCGGACATGCACGGCCTTCTGGGTCATGGACTCAGAGCCCCTGGCTGGGAGCTCTGAGCCCTGCCCAAGCTGGCAGAGCCTTGAGCCTCAGGCTGAGCCTGTGCCTCTCAGAGCAGCAGGGGCCACCCTTTGGGTCAGGCTCATATGCGCTGGTGACTAAGGGGACAGTCACTCGCAATGTTTCTTTTTCTAAACCTTCCCTTTAAATGTTTCCTCTGCATTAACAATGAATCTACCTAAAATTTCACTGAAGGATAACAGAGTAAAAAAAATAACGCCTTGGTGTTCCCATTGTGGCTCAGCAGTAACGAATCCAACTAGTATCCATGAGGATGTGGGTTTGATCCCCGGCCTCGCTCAGTGGGTTAAGGATCTGGAATTGCCATGAGCTGTGGTGTAGGCCACAGAGTAGGCTCGGATCCCGCATTTGCCGTGGCTGTGGCATAGGCCGCCAGCAGCTGCAGCTCCGATTCAACCCCTAGCCTGGGAACCTCCATATGCCGCACATGGGGCCCTGAAAAGCAATAATAATAATAACAACAACAACAATGCCTTGCTATACCAAAGCCCTATCTGGGGCCAGTGTTCCTATATTACATGAAAAGTAGCCCAACGACTACACACTGACATCCCAAACCCAATAGTGCAGAACTTCTACTTTGTAGTCCACCTCTCACTAATAACAACAGCACCAGTCACACTCATATGAGTAGGCAAAATCCTTATTGTCAAGGATCTTGGCTATATATTCATTAATCTCTATTTTTCTCCCTTGTGATTATTCTCAAATATTTGCCCAGGAATGCTGTGTCTTCCATAGCTCATAAGACCCCTGAGGGAATGAACCATGCTATTGATGCTTCTTTCCAGGACAGCCCTAAGATACTGCGTTGCATGCTCTTGGTGCCTAATGAGTGCATGTTAACCGGCCAGTGAGATCACTAGATCATTGGCACTTTGCTGTTGCACCAGCAAAGTCAAATGACTGGAATGGAGATTATAGTCAGAGCCAGGGGACCTTTATTGATCGTCTGGGATTCGATCTAACCCAGTGCCTTCAGTTTATGGAGGCAGACCCAGATATCAAGAACTTGCTAGTAAATATATGTGAAAATGGAATAACCCAATTAAATATATCACCAAACTGCCGCCTCCCTGCTCCACATTCTCCTGGAGGGTTAGAGCCCTGGAAGCAAAGATGATAAGGTTAGGACTATTAAAGTCCATCAATGGAAAAAAGACCCCATCTGTATATTAACTAAGGACGTGCTCATTGATTCCCCTGTAACAATTATGATATTTAGAAAGTCGGTGTAAAGCTGTTGCGGATTTACTTCTTTACAAAATTGGACTACCTAGCTTAGCTTTAAGAATGATGTTCTTGAATCTGACTAGTATCCATGAGGATGTGGGTTCGATCCCTGGCCTCGCTCACTGAGTTAAAGATCCAGCGTTGCTGTGAGCTGTGGTGTATGTCACAGATGCACCTCGGATCTGGCATTGCTGTGTCTGTAGCATCAGCCAGCTGCTACAGCTCCAATTGGACCCCTAGCCTGGGAACCTCCATATGCTGTGAGTGCGGCCCTAAAAAGACAAAAGGCAAAAAAAAAAAAAAAAAGAATGACACTCTCCCACATAGGTCCCTTTTATGGGGGGAAAATGAAGACACCCCAGAGCCAGGTGCCCTCCTGCAACCCAGTAAAATCAGACAAGGGCTGGCATGGGCTGGCTCATCTCATTTCCAGGCATGAAAATCATGCCTCAGCCTCTTGTTCTTGTTCTAAAAATCCAGTTCACAGGGACCTCGGTCTCTCCTCTTAGAGGAAACCGGGCAGCATTTTTGGATTTAGCATCTGGAAGGAGAAGCCTGAGTTTGGAGCGCCCCTGAAGTCTAGGCCGCTTTCCGGAACTCTGGCAGAGGCCTCTACTCACCACTCGCTGCCCTGCAAGCCCCCTCTGTCTCCCCAACTCCCTTCTGCAGCCCACTTGCTGATGGAGGCCCTGACCCTCCAGCCAGTTTGTTTCTGCTCTCCGGTTGCTGATTAGGCCCCTGATATCCTCGCCGAGGGCTCACCCACCTTCCCCTTCTCTTCCCCCACCAGACCACCTAAGCCGAGGTGCGCCTGCTTCCACACCTACAAGGCCGCGCTTCAAAGCCCACCCTGCCGGCTCCGAGTGGGACGGGTGGGAGGTTTGTCCTAGCTCTGCTGCTCTCGAGCTGGGGGACTGCAAGCTGATTACATCCCCTATTTTAAAAACAAGGTTATTATGATAGAACTCGCAAACAAATGATGCTCTCATTTAAAATGTTCGGCTCAACGGGTTTTGACAAATGTGCACACACCCCTGCAAATACCGCCTGGTCAAGAAACAGAGCATTTCAGTTCCCCCAACTCCCCCTTCCCTCCCTGCCCCAGGAAGCTGCGGATCTGCTTTCTCTCACTGCAAATTAGTTTGACCTGTGCTAGAATTCATACGAAAGGAGTCATAAGCCATGTTCTCTTTGGTCCCTCAAGGCCTCTTTCTCTCAGCATGTTTCTGAGATCCATCCACATTTTTGCATCTCTCAGGCTGTTCCCTTTTACTGTTGAGTAGGATTTCATTGTAGGGATAGCCCGCAAACTTTTTATCTGTTCACCTGTTGATGGTCCATTTTTTGTCTGCTTTGGGGCTTTTATGAAGAAAGCTGTGATGAGTAGATGTGTATGGGTCTTTGTGTGGACATATGTTTTCATTTCTTAGTTAAATTGGGGTAGAATTCCTGAGTCACATTGTTATAATATGTTTAACTTTATTAAGAAAAAAAATTTTTTAAAAACCCTGCCAAACTTCTTTAAAGTCATCGTACCATTTCATACTCCACCCTTCATCTATAAGATTCTAGTTGTTCAACATTCTTGTCAGCACTTGGTGTGGTCGTGTTTTCCATTTGAGCCGTTATAGGGGGCGTAGTGGTGTCTGGCTGTGGTCCTCATTTGCATTTCTGTAATGACCGATAATGTCATACATCCCTTCGTGGGCTTCTTTGGCCAGTCATATATCAAGAAAATTATTTTAAACTTTTTTGAATCTCAGTTTCCTCATCTACGATAGGAATTAGTCTTCCCAATCCTCTTCAAAAGGGCGATGGCAAGAGATATGAAAAAAATTTAAACTCTGAAGATGAACATGATGTAAGAAGGTTCTGCTTCTCCAAGTGAGGAACTTATTTTTATTTTATTTTGTCTTTTTAGAGCTGCACCCGTGGCACATGGAGGTCGAATTGGAGCTACAGCTGCCAGCCTACGCCACAGTCACAGCATCTGTGGCCCATACCATAGCTCATGGCAACGCCGGATCCTTAAGCCACTGAACGAGGCCAGGGATTGAACCTGTGTCCTCATGGATGCTAGTCAGGTACGTTACTGCTGAGCCACAATGGGAACTCTGAACCTCTTATACTAAGCATAGGCCCTAGGAGTACCCACAATACTGATTTTTCTTGAACATCACTTTATCACCTCTCCAGTTCAAGAAAAGTCAGTGGCGGAGTTCCCATTGTGGCGCAGTGGAAACAAATCTGACTAGGAACCATAGGCTGCAGGTTCGATCCCTGGCCTCTCTCAGTGGGTTAAACATCTGGCGTTACCGTGAGCTATGGTGTAGGTCACAGATGTGGCTTGGATCTGATGTGCCCATAGCGCAGGCCAGCGGCTACAGCTCCAATTGGACCCCAAGCCTGGGAACCTCCATATGCCATGGGTGTAGCCCTAAAAAGACAAAAAAAAGGCAAAAAAAGGGAAAAGTCAGTGATACCCTAATAGCAGCCACCTGTCCCTTCCCACCTCAGCCAACCCCACAGTCACAGTTGGCCTTCATCTCTGCAATGTGAGTTCTGCCCAGCAGCCGAGACTCTGCCCTCTGTCCTGTCCCTCCCCTGATTTTGACAAAACACTTTACATTCCACGTGACCCTCCTCCTGGTTTTTCTCATGTCATTTCCTTTCTCAAAGCTCTTTCCAACTCACCCCTTCCAGAAAACCCTCTCATGTTCCTCCAGCCAGTCTCCCCTTTGTAAGCCTTTAGACCTTAAGCAGATGGACTGTGACACAACACAGGACTTTCCTCTGAGCCCCTCCAGGCTCCGTGTTTCTAAGCTGGTGTCTCCGCCTGAATGTTCCACAGGCACCTCAAACTCAGCGTGGCCCCTCTCTGTCCCCCACGATCTCCCTTCTCCCTTTAGTTCCATTTCTGCTCCCACATCACCCCTCTTCTGGTTACCCAGGCTCGAAACCCGGGGGTGAC
This sequence comes from Catagonus wagneri, assembly GCA_004024745.2. Lineage (NCBI taxonomy): Eukaryota > Metazoa > Chordata > Mammalia > Artiodactyla > Tayassuidae > Catagonus > Catagonus wagneri. The sequence continues at coordinate 15,645,759 of PVHT021183518.1, read as the reverse complement.
CAGCAACTCCTCCTTTTCCCTAATCTCTGATATCACATCAGTTACCAAGTCCCGCCAAGTCTACCTCTTGAATTCTTCTCTTCCTCTTCCCGCTCACCTCTGTGATCCTGGCCCTCGTCCCCCGAGGCCTGTTGCTTGGTCTATTTGTGACCAAATGGCAGCACTGCTGGCTGCCCAGCTCACAGCCATTCCCCATCCTTCCCTCTCTACCAGCAGACCCCAATGGCTATGGTAGAGACAGAAAATCTAGATGCTTCCTTTCCTAGCATCCTCTGCAGCCAGGCATGGCCATGTGACCTAGTTCTGAGCAATAAGATATCAGAGGAGGCCTTCCGGGAGGCTTCTGGTACGATTTTCCCCTCTCTTCTCACTAGCCTTCTGCCACTAGTGACTCTTCTTTTTGTTCTTAATTCCCACCCCCCCCCCCACGCTTTTACGCCAGTTCTCTCCTGAAAGTGTCTTCCAAATCATCTCTCGAAAACAGAGTTTTGATGATGCTGTCAATAATTCCCCCATCAGATGGTGGAGAACCCTAAAAACCTATGGCCTGGCACATAAAGCCTTCCAAGATTCCGTTCTAATGTATCTTTCTTACTTTTTTTTCCCTGAGATTTGTTTTCACATCTCAATGTCTGGCTGAAAGGGGGTCAGTGCTTTCCCTCTTTATGAGTTAGGGTTCGCCAGAGCTTAGGAGGGGAGGTGGTTAGAAACTGGAGAATGACCTTCCGCTGCCTGTCCTCTTACACTGTTCAAGACGGCCTTAGGAGCAGGTACCTGACGTGTCTGCCCATCATTATGTGATCTGACTCAGGAAGACCAAGGCGCCAGTTGAACTGCCCCTCCCACGCACTGCGGAATCTGAAATGCCACCGTTTGCAGAATCATAAAAGCAGGGGCGCTTATTGTCTACGCCATCCTCCAAAGCAAGGATTTATGACAGCACGGGCTGGAGACGGGCAAGGTTGTCCTGATCCTCGAATAAACATCTTCCTAAATAAAGATCAGGAAGAAATAAAGATGTCCTCAAATAAAGCGCAGGTGGATTCCAGAAATGAATGATGGGGAGATGAGAGTGGGGATAATGAAAGAAACAAGACGCACAGAGCACATAAGCCTAAACTTCTGGCTGACTTGCATGCCAACCTCCAGGCTCATCAAATGTAACTACCCCCTTGGTTCTGCTTCCTGAAAATAGTCATCGTAAAAATAGCTAATATTTATCGAGCGCTTCAGAATGCCTGATCTCATTTAAACCTCACATGGCCCTAGGAAGTGGAAACTCCCACTCTTCAGTTCCTTGCCTTAGGTTTATAGCTGACAAGCGGCAGAACTGAGGCTAGAAGTCCAAAGCCTACCTCTGTCCCGGAAGCCCCACCAACACTCATTCATTGAGTCACACATGCGTGCTTGCATTCCTCCCTTTGCCATTGACTGAATCAAAGATCTAAAGGTAAGTGATACACAGGTCCTGCCCCCGAGCAGCTCATGGGCTAGTGCGAGAAACACCTACATCAGCAAATGTCCACACTGTATCCCAATGAGCATTATTTCCACAGGGACCTGAGTAAGTTACTTGCATCGTCCTTGATGTGTAACTGGCTCTTGGAGTTTGCTCCTTCTCATCCGATCCCGGTCTCTTTCCATGATCTTCTGTTTTCCTCCACGATGTTAACGTCAGCGTATGTGACCTCATCTGATACCCCCTGACATGCTTTTTCTTGTGCTCCTAGACTTGGCTGCCCTCCAGCTCCATTCAGCGCTGGCTCCATGACATCCTGTCAGGTCTGAGTGGGGAGAAGGAGGGGGCCTCAGACCAGCCTGGGGAGCCAGTTCTCCGGGTGGCTCTGCCTCTGACTGGCAGCAAGTCCTTGGATAAGCCACTTAATGATAGAGCGCCTCATTCACCACTTTTTATAAAGAGAAGAGTAGGATCAGACGCTCTTTGAGGTCAGGTTAACTTTTGGTGTCTTACAAAACTAACCTAACATTCCAACATGGTGTCGGGGGGGTGGTGTCATCTCCCTGGAGTTTCCAATAAGACCATTTTCTCTTTTCTCCCCTGTCTCAGGCCTCAGTCCTGGAAAGCCTACCTTACTTCCATAACATTTCCCTCCTTTCTATAACGTAAGCCCTACTAGATGTGCCCAGGGCCCTGGCTTCATCCTGAGTTATAATCCACTGAATGCTGACCTTGAATGGTTTTCAAAGTTCCCTCACCCACATCTGGGGTCCAAATGACAGATGGGGCCATGAGTCACCTGTGGAAGTGGAGGAAATCCAGGATTGTGAGCTCCTGGCCGAGGCTCAGATCCACTTGAGTGAGCTGGCAGCCTCCTTGATACAAGGGCCAAGGCTGCCTTCCTTGCCCACGGATGATCCCAGGACGTGGGAGAGAGGCCTGCTGGCTGCCACTGAACCCACGCACGCCCTTTGTCTAGGCCCAGAGTTTATTATTTAAGACCAGCACCCCAAGAACGCGTGCTATGGACGCTTTCTTTACAGAAAACCATTTCAGGTGTGAATGTTTGTGGCTCAGTCTGTTCTTTCTTCCCTCCTCCCCCAAGTCAGCCATGGGTAGGAAACTAGCGCCATTCTAATGCCACCAGCTCAGCACCTTCTGATGGAACCAGGATGACGTAACCACAGGATACTGAAACTTATAGATGGGAAGTGACATGTCACAGGTAATTTAGCCCATGACGAGCCTGGCCCAGATCAGACACTCATGTCTTCAAACACGAGTCCGAAGTCCTCTCTATTTACAGCCTTGGTTTGCCCTGTGACACCCAGCTCTAGGTACACTGTTCAGATATGGAAAGACATGCCATCCTTTGTGTAGCAGACGTGCACGCCAGAGGAGGACTTTGGTAGGAAATGAATTCTTCTGCTCTGGACGATGATGTGTTAAATGCTTCTGAGCCTAAGACCAGGACTTCCCTTCCTTTGTGTTCCTGTCATTTGCTGTAATAAATATCTCTTCTCTCAATGGAAGGAACACACAGAGGAGAGCACAGCCGCCTCCCAAATGTCTAAGCTCCTTATCAGTCTCAATAGCCAACCTGCTTCCTAGAACACCTGCCTTGCAGAACCACCCTCCTGGAGAAGGAGGTAGTGTTTACCCTCGGGTCATTCTTCAGCATTTCCTGGGCATCTGCTATGCCCTCAGCGCTGGAAGAGGCCCCTCTGCAACATCTGAATAACTTCCTTCAGTGAACATTCAAACTGCGCTTCCATGTGCACAGAGTGAGACTGAACACAAGAGGCGAGTCCTTGCCCTCTTCAAGCTTACCTTCCAGCAGCATGTGAAACTTATCAGAAGATGAAAATATGTAAATGTGACAAGAGTATGTTTCCTGTCCTTAAGGAGTTATAATAGCATAGGGACAATAAAATGTGATCAATCAGCAGTATTTTATCTGAAAGTCATGGCCAATCGCCAGCCAGCCAGCCCCTGTTCAACTGCACTGACAAAGGCATGTGGTAGAGAGAGCTCTGGGTCTGGACTCAGCCACATGCTGGCTGTGAGGTCTTGGGCAGATGCCTTAACCTTGCTGGGACTTGGGCTTCTGCTCTGTAAAAGCTTTTGCCTTGCTTTCTTGCAGGGTTGTTGTGACACAGATAAGTTAATATACACGCAAACAGCTTGCAAACTAGAAACAGCACCAAAGCGCAGTTATTATTCTTAAGACAAAAGGTCAGTATTTTAAGAAATAAAAAGTTCTGAGTATGATGCTAGTTCCCCTAGGATCCCCAAGGACTAGGGAGTTCCTACCGTGACAGGAACATCCACGTCAACCGCATTCGCGTTAAAAATACTGAGCTGAGTTTCCGGCCATGAACTTTAACCAGACCAGGGTCGGTTTTAAGTGGGATTTGCCCCCACTGACACAGAGGTGATCTCTAAACCGGCTATTTGAAACCTATAATCAGAACGCTAACACTTTAGCTGAGATGGGGTTTTATAACAGGTTGAATGAAAATACCCCACCCCGGCAAGAATGACGTTATACTCTTGGCCACAGGTTCTGACCATGTGACTCATTCATCCAACAAGCACCTACTCTGTGCTGGGAAGTTCCTCTGTCCGGGAAGACAACGGGAGTCAGGACAGGTCTGTCCCTTGTGCTCACGGAGTGACCGTCCCGTGAAGACCTGAGAGATTGAACCAGCAATAGAGGGAGCGAGCGCCGCCACTGGAGAGGTCAGGACACCTGGAAGCCCCAAGTGGGAATATCTTGTCCAGTCTGGAAGTGGGACAGGGGTTGGGAAATGCTCCCAGCAGAAGTGCTATTTCGGTTGGTGGCTGGAGGGTGGGGTGGGATCAGCTGTGAAGGAGCGGCGTGGGCCGGAGAGATCCCTGGCAGAGGGAACAGAGATGCAAAGGTGCAGGGGGAGCAGAGAGTGGGCAGGGACCAAAAGAAACCTGGAGCCAGGCGGGAGGAGGGCAGGGGCGGCGTGTCTAGAAACAAGGCTGCCGTGCTGGCGGGGGCTGACACCAGGGGTCCCGCCTGCCACGGAAACCAGTTTGGATGTCCTCCCTAGGAAAGGCGGCTGGCCTGCTAGGGATAGTCATGATTTGTGCCTGTTGCCTTGGGGTTATGATGAATAGCACCATTTCCTTTCACTCTTCAAAGCTGCTGGGGTTGGATGATGAATGACACGGCCAGCCCCTCCTCCAGGTGGTAGGGAGGTAGTGAGCCCGGACTGGGGGACGTGGTGGGGGAGGAAGCTGGCCTCCTCTCCTTGACGCCGGGGAGCGTGGGCACAGACTGACATATCAGAACCGTTAATAGGATCTTTCTACCTTCCAGACAACTATTTCTCAAACGCCAAAAGAAGCAACAGAGGAGTTTCCTTCATGGCTCAGCGGAAACGAATCTGATGAGGATCCATGAGGACGCAGGTTCAGTCCCTGGCCTCACTCAGTGGGTTAAGGATCTGGTGTTGCCATGAGCTGTGGTGTAGGTCACAGACGCGGCTTGGATCCCGCGTGGCTGTGGCTGTGGTGTAGGCCTGCAGCTACAGCTCGAGTTTGATCCCTAACCAGGAAACTCCATATGCAGAGGGTGTGGCCCTAAAAAAAAGACAAAAAAAAAGTGACTGAGTTCTTATTCAGTCTCTTAGATTCTCTGTGACTGCCAGCAAGCATGCTAGTCACGCACAGAGGCTTGAAGGTGGCATATTCTGAGTTCTGAAGGGTCAGTTAGGAAGTCTCCCGGAGCCAGGAGATGCTACTTCAAAGAGAAGTACGAAGCAGGCAGGATCTTCCTTCAGCCCAGACTGTGGAAGGTTGGGAATCAAAAACCACCTCCCAACCCCCAATCTCCGGCTTTTGCGGGGTGGGGTCTGGCACCGAGGGGGACACTCAGGCCTGTTCCCCTGTCTCCCCATCCTGGAAACTGGCCAGCGCGCCGTTGCCCTGGGAATCAAAGGCCTCCTGGGAGCTGGGCTCCCTCCCCCACGACTCCCAGCAAAGTAGGCCTGTTATCAGAGTTAATGAGAGTTACTCACGGTTTAAGTGCTGTTTCCAGCCTGGAGTTGGCATTTCTGCTTTGGTTCAGCCTCTCCCACTATAATTAACTAATTAACTACCAACGAGGGGGTGATGTAATTATGACACAGCAAGCTTGACTCCTCATCTTCCCATCAAGAACCCCAGAGCCCTCTGAAAACGAGACAGGCCGGCCCGAGTTACACAGGACGTTCAGCCTCCGCGCTTGGTCACCCAGCCAGCCTCCAAGGCCACTCCCTTCCTTGGTCCCAGAAGCCAGACAGGGACTAGAGCTGCCCTGAGGGTGAACACTGGACTCCACCAACTGCTCTGTGCCCCTAGGGAGGCCAAGCGGCCATGGCCCAGGGTTTGTCACCAGGGCTCCCTGAGCTTCTGTCCCTCCATCAGTAAACAATCATAACAAAAACTATTATTTTAGTGAATGTAAAAAGTGCTTTGTAACACACTATACCATTGCTCCTTGTACTAGACGTGCAAATCAAGGCCCAAGGCATTAAGCGACTTTCCTAGGATCATCAGCAGGCAAGGGGAGCCTGAATCAGAATCCTGGGCCCTGTGCCAGCCAGCATTGCCCGCTCAGCTCGCTGCAGCGGGAGTCTTCTATTTACCAGTGCTCTCAGGACAGCGAACATACCCGAGGGGCAGGTGGTGGGCCAGGAGCTCCAGAGGGTGAAGGGCTGGAGGCCCATATACTCCAGCAGGAGCCTGGAAAATTCCAGAAGGCTCCCATGAAGGGGTCTCAGCCCTAGTCCCCGGTCCTGAGGCTATCACGTGGCCACTGAAGCTGGGCTGGGGCCTGCACTGCAGTGGGGTTCCAGCGGGCCCACAGCTTTGTTTTATCATGTACCTTCAGTGTCCACAGGAAGCCGCAGTGGGCTGTTTCATAAAACCCCTCCCATAACATTCTCGACACTTCAACTTAGACTCCTGCAGTGGAATAACCGTGGAGCAGCCTCCACTCAGAATGCACCTCATGGTCTTAGGTTTGATGACGGATCCCTAGCCATGCTGCGAAGATCCCCTGGGGCTGGACTCAAGCCGTGGTCCCCTCTGCATCTCCCAATGCAGTTAACATGGTGCCCCGGCCAAGCAGCTGCTCAATTATACACATATTATCAATCACAGCCTGTTTGTGTTACTACTAATTTCTTTCCAAGCCCTGTCCGTGTAATTCCTAAACATGTTAGCCTCACTCTAATGGTATGCAAGTGCTATTTGATTCTTAATTTTTTTATCTGACATTATTTTATCGATTGCACACTTCAGTGCATAATCTGCATACTTGTCATTGTTAATGGTTACACGGGATTCCAGGGGCCTGATGTCCCACACTTCGTTTAAGCATTCCCTGATGGCCGGGCATCTGGGTTGCATCCAGGGTTTGAACACTATAAATAACGCCACGAGGCCACCTGGCTTTTCTCCCCCTCGCCTGGACATGAGGAGAGGGGTTGGAATGGGGGCGGGGACCTCTTCTCTCCTGCATTCTGGAAAGCCCTAGTCTTTACACTGCTTCCCTGGACTGGGGTAACAGAGGCCCCTGTCTACTTCCCTGTTCCAGACAGGCTGGTGTTGCAGGTGCTCACTGGGGGACTTTTTATCTGGCCTGTGGTGCCCCCCAAATGGGAAGAAACACTCAGCTGGCTGAGGCCTCTGGGCTCTTGAATCAGCAGTGTTGCCACTTTGAACTCTTGACTTTGGAGCTGGCCTTTTGGGTACAGTGGCTGTTGGCCCATCTCAACAGGTGGGCTCTGAGGGGAGACACAATAAGATCCCTTATGTTCTTGCAGGTCAGTTCAAGGTTACACTGGGAATCAGAGTATGTCTGACCTGAAAAGGAAACTTTCTATTTAGCCAACCCAACTTTTCCATCCTACAGTTGAGGAAATTGAGGGCCAGAGAGTGGAAGTGACTTTCTAAGATCACACAGCTGTGATGGCTGAGCTAGGCCAGGGGATAGGAAGCTCCTTATACCCAGGCTGGGCCTTAGCATCCTCCAGCCTTCCCACTGGAGCAAATTTTTGGATTGGAATATTCACCATAGGTAAGATGTCAGCTCTTTACAAACTGATCTAGAGATTTAACAAAATCACAGCTGGAGTCTTTGGGGATACAGGCAAGGAGATTCTAAAATTTATATGGGAAGGTAAAGCCAAAATAATTTTTAAAAAGAACAAAGTTGGAGACTCACATTACCTGACATTAGATGTACAATAAAGCTACAGTTATCAAGGTAGGGTGGTGTTAATGAAAGGATGGACAGGATAAAGAACCCAGAAATAGATCTATGCAAGTACAGTCAATTGATTTTCAAAAATGATGTAAAGTCAATTCAACAGAGAAAGGAAATTATTTTCAATAAATGGTGCTAAAACATTAGACCTCCTATAAAAAAGAATAAACCTTGACCTGTAACTCCCACTTTATACAAAAAGGAACTAAAGTTAGATCATAGACCTAAATTTAAAATGTGTAATTATAAAATTCATAAGAAAACATAGAAAAATCTTTGTGATTTTAGATTAGGCAGCGTTCTTAGATACAATAACACATGTGTAACCCATAAAAAAATCAATAAATTGTACAACCTAAATGCCCATCGACAGAGAAATGGATAGGGACGATATGGTATATATACACAATGGAATATTACTCGGCCATTAAAAGAAACGAAATAACAGCATTTACAGCAACATGGATGGACCTAGAAATTATCATGCTAAGTGAAACCGGTCAGACAATGACACATCAACGTCAAATGCTACCACTTATATGTGGAATCTAAAAAAAGGGACACAATGAATTTCTTTGCAGAACAGATACTGACTCACAGACTTTGGAAAACTTATGGTTTCCAAATGAGACAAGTTGGGGGGGTAGGGAGATTCACTGAGGGTTTGGGATGGAAATGCTATAAAATTTGGCCATGATGATTTTTGTACACCTATAATTGTAATAAAATTCATTAAGTAATTAAAAAAACACAACGGAAAAGGACATGAAAAAAATCAATAAGTTGCACTTGATCAAAATTAAACACTTTTACCTAAGTAAAAGACATATTAAAGATAACGAGAAAAAAACCCACAGATTGTGAGAAAATACAGATCATGCATCGGACAACAGACATATCCATAATATAGAAAGAACTCAAAATTTAATAAGAAAAGAAGCAAACAAAATTATTGAATGGGCCAAAGATCTGAACAGATATCACATCAAAGAATAAGATACGCAGACAGCAAAAAAGTACATGAAATAATGCTCAAGATCTTTTGTCATTAAGGAAATGCAAATTAAAACCAGAATGAGATACCATCACATACCTATTCGAATGGCTAACAATACTGACATCACCAAATGCTGGTATGGATATGAAGCAGCTAGAACTCTCAGACATTGCTGATGGGAATGTGAAAGGCACAACCACTCTGGAAAATACTTTGGCTATTTCATATAGAGCTAAACATATATTCACCATATGATCCAGCAACTCCACTTCTAGGTTTCTAAAGTAGAGACACAAAAGCATATGTTTACATTAAAATCTATGCATGAAAATACAGGTGTATATAATGATGGATAACATCATATTCACAATTGCCCAAATCTGGAAGCACCCCAAATGTCCCTCACTGGGTGAATGGATAAACAGACTGTGGTACATGCATGCAATGGGATATGACACTATGAGGCAATTAAGAGGAACAACCACCAATACATGCAACAGCTTGGCCACATCTCAAATGCAAGACGCTAGGTGACAAACGCCAGTCTCAGAAAGTTACCATAGGGAGAAGAAATAATTCCCTCTCTACCTACTGTAATAAAAGACAGATTAACAAGAGAAAAACAAGCAGAAGTTTATTAACATGTATTCATTCGTTTATAAGGGAGACACCCAGGAAAACAGTAATTGTGTGAGGTGGCCCAAGCCACCATCTTAAATACCATCATCAAAGATAAAAGAAATAGGAAGTTACCAGGAAAAGCATGGTAAACAAAGATAAGGTTTATTATGCAGATTTAAGTCTTACTTTCTCTGTTGATGACTGTTTCTGAAGATTTAGAGTCATCCTTCTCTTCTTGGTACAGTGAAGGAGACACTTTCACAAGTAGAGACTTCCTTTATGAATATAAATGTCCCACAATTGTGTTCGTCAGCGCTGCCTCTCTCAGAGCTCCAGCCCAAGAACAAGGAGGTAAGTAAGGAGGTGTCTTTAACCATGGCTCCTGCAATGCAGACCGCCCCCAAATCAACTGGTGGTAAAGCACCCAGGAAACAACTGGCTGCAGAAGTCTCTCTCAAGAGTGCGCCCTCTACTGGAGAGGTGAAGAAACCTCATTGCTACAGGCCTGGTATCGTGGCACCCTGAGATTAGACGTTATCAGAAGTCCACTAAACTTCTGATTTTGCAAGCTTCCCTTCCAGTGTCTGGTGCAGGAAATTGCTCAGGACTTCAAAACGGATCAGCGCTCCCAGAGTGCAGCTATTGGTGCTTTGCAGGAGGCAAGTGAGTCTTATCTGGTTGGCCCGTTTGAAGACACCAATCTATGCGCTCTCCATTCCAAACATTGTCACAGTTACACCAAAAGACGTCCAGTTAGCCCGACACATACGTGGAGAACGTGCTTAAGAATCCACTCGGATGGGAAAGATTTCATTCTTAAAAAAAAAAAAAATTCTCTTCTTCCTGTTATTGGTAGTTCCGAACATTAGATATTTTTTTTTCCATGGGGTCAAAAGGTACCTAAAGTATACGATTGCAAGTGGAAAAATAGGACACAGAAATCAGGTATTGGCAGTTTTTCCATTTTCATTTGTGTGTGAATTTTTAATGTAAATGCAGGGACATAAAGCATTAAGGCAAGTCAGCTTGTTTCAGTGAACAAGTTTCAGCAGTTCAACTTTGTAACAATTAAGTTTTTCTGGACAATGCCAACATTTGGATTTTTTTTTTAAACAAGTAAGTTTCTTATTGACTGCAAAATAATAAAAAATATGTTCCTTACTAAAAGGTAGCTTCTACACTGTTTTCAGAGTTTCTCCTATGGTGCTATTTCTTAAAATAATCAGCTCAAAATGATCCTTTGCCAAAGAGGCATACATACCTACATCACATACTGTATAAGTCCATGATATGACATTCTGGAAAAGGCAAAACTACAGGGACAGAGACTAGATCAGAAGTTTCCAGGAGTCTGGAGTAGAGGAAGTATCTGAATACAAGGGGGCAACACGAGGGATTCTAGGGGTGTTGCAATTGTTCCTTATCTTGTCAGTGCTGATGGTTACAAGAAGGTGCATGCATTAAAGCTAGGAGATCAGGAAGGAGAAGTGGGGACTCTGCTGGGCACTGGGGCTCGGGGGCAGCTCTTCAGAGCCCAGAGGGATTGATCTCCAAAAGGGAAGCTCAAGGCACCAAGGGAAGTCATCAGATGGTCCAAACCAGGGGAAAACCAGATAGGGCTCCCAGGAGCTGAATGTGGGGGGGGGGGGGTCATGGGAACTCACATCTCTGCTGCTGCCTGCCCCAAAGGAGAAGGTCACAGAGCAATTCCAATAAAGCCATCTAGGAGCCTGCGTGCTGGGACTAGAGCCAGGACTGGTCCCACAGGCTGGAGCAGCGGTGCTAGGCCTTCAAGTCAGGGTCTAGAGGTGCTGCTGGGGAACCTGACACAGCCAGCTGTGAGAAACGCACGTGTCGGAATTAGTGGGAAAGTAGAGGAATGCGCTGGGCGAGACACGGTCCCTCCCCAGGTCCAGGCTTTCTGTCTGCAGGAGGAGGACAGAAAAACTGGACTTAAAGGTTCTTATGAGCCTTAAATGACAATGATACCCAAAGTGCCTAATACCTAGTAGGAGAGGTGGCAAAAAAGGGACGAGCAGGGGTCCAATTGGTTTGGTTATCTGCTAAGGAGTTGGAATGAATTGTGTAAACTGGTGGTTCTCACACTTAAGTGAGCATAATCACTTGGGCGCTTGCCAAACCAATTGGCTGCTTCCTATCCCTGGAATTTCTGAGTCTGTAAGCTCTAGGGTAGGTTCTGAAGATTTGCATTTCTAACAAGTTCCCTGAAGCTGCCACTGCTGAGCTCCTGGCCTGGAGATCACGCTTTGAGAACCATTGATATAAACACCAAGAGTGTTGACTTTTGAGCCACATCATTTTGAGCAGGAAAATTCTGGTTCCACCACTTCCTAGCTCTGGGACCTTGAACAACTTAATTAACCATATTACATCTCAACTTCTTCACCTAAAATAAGGATAGTTGTGCCTTAGGATGATTGTGGGGTGTTGTAAGGATTAAATGAGCTAGTAAATGGGTAAAGCACTAGAAGAGAACTGATAAATTGTGAACACCCCAAGGGGTCAGCTAGGCTCTTAAAATACATCAGCAATAGATGTTAAGAGCATCATTCCCATTTTCAGATGGAGAAACCCAGGGTCAGAAAGAGAGGGACATCAGGCGACTCAACAGAACCAGAGCTAGGACCTGAGCCCAGGTCTGCCAGCTCCCTAGTTAGGGCCTCTTGCCTATCAGGACTCACTGATTCCCGGGGTTCGGTTCCCTTTCTTTAAACTCCGAGCCCTGAGAATGGATAATTGGGCCCTTAAGGCTGAGTGCAGGAGAAAGGAAATGGGAAGGAGGAGGCTCCAAGAGGATGTTTGTCTGGGAACCTGGCACAGAACAACTCAGGATGTACGGAGTGGGCATTTTTATGTCTTCAGAGGGCAGATATATGAGGTGACTCAACGTCCTGCCCACACATTCCCTCTTGGCTGGGTAACTGATTGAAGTCATCAGTGAAAGATGCGGCAGGTGCAAACGGATCACCCACTGATGGTTTACGCAGCCCTGGAGGACACCTCTACTCCCAGCCTAATATGGACAGAAAGCCCAGCTACCGGACTACAGCATCAACAAACACAGCAAGCCTCCGTGGGATGAATCAGAGCATCCCACTCACCCATGTGGAACATAGTGTCATAAGAAGTAAGGATTGACAACAGCGAGTTCTTCTGCGGTGCGTGGTGGCGGGGAGGTGGGGGGAGCGCGGCGGTCTTTGTATCCCCCGGTCCTAACTGCGGTCAGTTGCCTTGCACCAAATGCTCATGAACAACAGCGGAGGCTGGGTACAGGGTCAGTCCAACTGCTCATCTGCCAGGGAGGAAATTCTGACCCAAGCCTGGCACTCGATGGGTTTATAAATGGATGGCCTCTGAATTCCAGACTCTTCTGTTCCCCGGTCTAGAAGATAAGTATCTCCTTAGGAGTCTCCCAGTCAAACCGCTTCTCAATACCTTCTTTGCTCGATTTGCTCTTTCTCCTGTCCCCACTGTCTCAGTGGATGACAGCACCCACTAAGCACCCAAGCCAGAGGCTCAAGAGGAAAGTTACACATTCTATTTTTTTGTTTGTTCTTATTAATTTTTTTCATTTTCTTTTCTTTTAGGGCTGTACCTGCAGCATATGGAAGTTCCCAGGCTAGGGGTCAAATCAAAGCTGTAGCCGCCGGCCTTTGCCACAGCCACCACCCTGCCAGATCCGAGCTGCATCTGCAACCTGTGCTGCAGTTTGCAGCAACGCCGGATCCTTAACCCACTGAGCGAGGCCAGGAATCAAACCCACATCCTCATAGATATTAGTTAGGTTCTTAACCTGCTGAGCCACAACAGGACCTCCCAAGGTGCACATTCTAATGCAAAGTTCACCTAGAGTAGATAGTGGCCTTGAAGTGGGTTACACAGGATGCACAGAGACCACTTGGGGCATCCTTAGGAGCCACCTTGCCAGCCTTGCCCTCTTGTCCCAGGAATGTCCACCCATCTCTGGCTGGTTCCCAGTTGCCCTGGCCCTGACCTGCCTCTTTCCGAGGCAAGGAGAGCTGCCTGTGGTTTACAGACTAGCCCTTATCTTAAATACTGAGCTGGAGGAATCAGCTTGTGTGAGTTTGGGGATGACCTGATTATCCTGAATGTAGAAGAGATGCATTAGATTCACTACAAATCCTTCTTGACCACGATGCCTGCAATTCATTCTCATTTCCTTCCTTGTCAGTTTCTTCTACTCATTGACTTGGTTGCTATAGCAGTCTCCACCACCAGCCCCGGATTGGCGGAAGGAACAAAAAGTGGGAAGGTAGAGGGTCCTGGTGACAAGCGGACTCCTAAAAAAACCCTTCAGTTTGATTACCTTGGCCTCCTTTGCTGGTGTGCTTAGGGCAAGGGGCATCTCGTCCCTCCTCCCTAAAGGCCCAGGGCAGTTTCTGCGGGGAGGGATGGATGGGGTGAGAGACGGGAAGGTAGGGAGAGAGAAAGCAAACAGGAAACTGAGAGATTAAATCAAATCCCCGCTCTTCACATTCTCACCACTGAAGACTTCTGTCAGCCTCTCAAGTCTGAGAGGCCGAGGAAACAGTTAAGGCTGGAAGGAACAACGGACTGATTTGGAAGGCTTTCACTTGTTACAGGGAAAAGGAATGCATTGTTCAAATTTCTTAGCCTTTTGTTTTTTTTTAATTTAAGAGACGTGGGCTATTAAAATGTTTCCTCCAAAAAAGCCTTTTGACAGTTCTATGAAGGTGGCCACATGTATGTTTCTTGTAACCAGATTTAGACGTGAATTTTGTATACTGCTGAATATAACGGAAAGCCAGGGTCACCCATGTGGTGAACATTCTACACGTGGGGCCTGAAAAGTGCACTTTGATTATGTCAACTTTGCATACGTGGAGTGGGGCAGGGGTCTTAGATCCTCTGTAGTCAGCTACTTGTAGCCACCCAGGCTCACAAACCTTAAGAACCAAGCTCATAGCCACTAAAGAAGCTGAGTGACCTTGAGTAAATTCCAGCCTGTGGTCTCAGGTTTCTTATCTGCTCAGACTGGCAGATCAAAAAACTCTCTCCTAGTTTTCATGTTCTGATTCCACACTAGTGCTACAGTGTGTGTGTGTGTGTGTGTGTGTGTGTGTGTGTGCGCGCGTGTGTGTAAGTGACCAAATTTAATAAATAATAAAATTACTAGGAAGCTCCTGTTGTGGCTCAGCAGTAACGAATCTGACAAGTAGCCATCCCTGGCCCTGCTCAGTGGGTTAAGGATCCGGCGTTGCCATGAGCTGTGGTGTAGGCTGCAGATGCGGCTTGGACCCCGAGTTGCTGTGGCTGTGGCTATTGGACCCTTAGCCTGGGAATTTCCATATGCAGCAAGTGTGACCCCCCCCCAAAAAAAGTCAATCAATAAATAAAATTACTAGACTCTGTCTATTGTTTTCTGACTCAACCCTTGCCTTAGAAGTCCCCACCAATACTCCTACCCTGCATCTTTATGGGTTTAACCACTCCTTGGCATTGTCCCCTCCGGGAAGGGGCGTTCCCCTTGAAGAACCCAACTTCCCCTTAACAAACTATTATGAGTATTGTAGAAACATTTTTTTTTGTTTGTTTCAGTGGAAAACTATAGCACACCCTACCAGGTTATCAGATTCTACTTTGTGTTTCCTTTGCTATTTTGCAATGCTCTGTAAATTCTAAGGAACTGACAGATACAATTGTCACTGTCAACAGGTTCTCACAGGGGGCTGATTCCAGACCCCAGTAGATACCCAAATCCACGGATGCTCGTGTCCCTTATATATTTGTGAATAACCTATGCACATCCTCCAGTACACTTTAAACCATCGCTAGATTACTTATAATATCTAATACAATGTGAATGCTATGGAAATAGCTGTAAATACAATGTAAATGCTATGTAAATAGTTGCTGGTGTGCATCAAATTCAAGTTTTGCTTTTTGGAACTTTCTGGAATTTAGAAGATTTTTCCAACCTGCCCTTGGTTGAACTTGTGGATGTGGAATCCTCGGGCAGAGGGTCTACTGTATGTAAATCCTGTCCTGTTAGAGATTTAATTTTCCTGGAACCAGTTTTATCTCCATCTATCTTCAGTTCATCTCAGCATTTCTTTACTAAACATAAATGTGTGTGTGTGTGTGTGTGTGTGTGTGGCTTTTCCTTTGAACATCTGCCTGGTTCCCTCACATTGTGAGAAAAATAAATTCCTGAACACTTACATTTTTCTATCTGTGAGTCATGATATTATCTATCTCTGAAAACTGTCTTTTAATAAGATATTTTTTCTTGCTAAGCTTTTAGGAGACTGTTTCTATTTTTACCCCATCATTTGAATTTTGTGCTACCTCAGTACTCTCCTATACTCACCAATTGCTAGTCTCATCACTTCCCTACTCCACCCCATTTATTGCTCCTTCTAGATTCTTCTGTTCTTTTACCCTGGACTTGTGCAGAATCAGGCTTGAACATATCCAGGCACTGCTGGAAACCAAATGTTTTGAGGTTTGCTATTTTGGAAATTTCAGCTTCAGTGCTTAAGAAATACAGCCTGGGCATGTTTTTGGTATTTGGGATCATTTAAGAGCTGCCTGTTTGGTTCTTGGAGACAGAGACCATAGTTAGCATTTTCCTAGCTTTGGAAGGCAGAGGTGGGGCCTGCATGTTTTCAGATAATTTGTATGACAATTGTGCACGAAAATAAACCCTTTGTTTCAATTTTGTTTTCCACTTCATGGTAGAGGGGGTTTACCATTGAGGTGTTACCTTCAGTTATGTTTTTGTTTTTGTTTTTTAATAGCTTCTGTTAAGAACTACAACAAGCCCTGAGTGTGACTTTGCCCATATATTTAGCTGGCTTATTTGGGTGTGCGTGTATGTGTGAAACACACACACAGAAGATAGAGGAAATGAGAGAATGCTCCAACACTTGTAAGCATCAAGTGTACGAACTGTGATGCTTACATATATAATTTCCGTTTCTTTTAGCTGTCAGGTTTGAGCCTGACATTTCTTATCCTGGGGGGGGGGGGTTGGTGGGAACCGGAGCCCTTGAAGGCAGCCCAAGTGCATGGCTTTCTTGGGCCCCTGGCAGGGTGGGAAAAGCCTCCATCCTTGAACAAGCTAATTAAAGACACTTCATTTACTCTTGGTGAAATTCACAGCCAGGGAGGTAGGAGGGGAAGGAAGTGCTTGAGTCTCACTTGCTGAACCTTTCTTTTAAAAAGTTAACTCTTTCTTGACCCTGGTCAAAGTGGACAAAGTACACTGCAATCTCACAACTCATGATTCCAACGGTACGCTTGGTTAACGTTCTCAGATCTCCTGCCAGCAAACATGTCGTTGCATCAAAGCAAGGGGGAAATTAAATGTGTGGTAGTTTATGAAGGGACATTTTCTTCTTAAAGGGACAGAGGAGGAATCACAGGTTGGGACCAAACAGATTCCATAGGCCTCGAGGACACAGCTCTGGACAGTTTAGTGAGAAGTGGGGAGGCCATTTCAACATTTCATGAATTCCTCATTAACATTTTTTTCATTAGAGAGAGAGAGAGAGAGAGACAGACTTAATCCTAGACTAACATAGTTGCAGCAGCAGGGATAGTAATGTAATTTGAGGCACCATATCATACTATAAAAATGCTGTGCTATAAAGACTTTAATTTGCCGAGCTCGACTGGGCACAGGATGATACACTTCCACAGAGAATGTGTCTCCTTGAATAGGAGAAAGTCTGTGTTTTCTCCTGTGATAGGCAGGAGAAACCGTGGATGTTCGGTATCTTGATTTGCATACTAACTTTTTTTTTTTTTTTTTGTCTTTTTAAGGCTGTACCCGAGGCACTTTGGAGGCTCCCAGGCTAGGGTTCCAATCTGAGTTGTAGCTTCCAACCTACGCCACAGCCACAGCAACGTGGGATCCAAGCCGAGCCTGCAACCCACACTACAGCACACAGCAATGCCGGATCCTTAAACCCACTGAGCGAGGGCAGGGATTGAATCTGCGTCCTCATGGATGCTAGTCAGGTTCATTAACTGCTGAGCCATGATGGGAACTCCTAATGTTCTTTAGAGATAGCAAAGGAAACAACCCAGCAGGCAGACACCTCTAGGTCCTGGCTCTGCTTCCTTTCTGGAATCAGTTCTCTGATTCCGACAGAGGTTCCGGCAAAGACTCAGAAGGGGTGACTGGAAACTCCCGGCCTCTGACAACCCCTCTGATTGCTTCAACAGATCTCATTTCCTCTGGCCCCACCAGAAGTCCAAATAGGAAAATGTCGATTGTTTTAAACTCATCCTTCTCTCTCTCACTGCGTTCCCATGGAGCACCATCAATTCTGACCCTGACGGTTCTGATCCCTGTGTTGGCTGCTGCTTGAGCTCTGGCTTCACCCCCTTGTCTGGTTAAGTAGGGGCTTCCACCCAGGGTCTCTCCCTGCCCTTTCCCTTCGACCTGTTACATGATGTCAGGTTTTCTTAAATGCAGGTCCTATCACGTGCCTCTCGCTTAAAAATCACTGGTGGCACCCACCGCCTGCCCCAGGAATGGGGAAAAATTGGCCCTAGGTTAAAGGTTGTTTTGGCCCCACCTGAAAAGCTTGAAAGGAAATCTCAAAAGATCAAGCTCCTTTTAAGTAACTTAACTGAGTCCCAGAATGTAGCTCAAAAAGACTTAAAGAAAAAAACAAATCCAATATCCAACAATAAAATTCACATTATCTAGCATCCCATAAAAAATTATCAGACATCGGAGTTCCCCTCGTGACTCAGTGGAAACAAATCCGACTAGTAACTACGAGGTTGTGGGTTCAACCCCTGGCTGTGCTCAGTGGGTTAAGGATCCAGTGTTGCCATGAGCGTGGTGTAGGTCACAGACTCGGCTCGGATCTGATGTTGCTGTGGCTGTGGCATAGGTTGGCAGCTACAGCTCCGATTAGACCCCTAGCCTGGGAACCTCCATGTGCTGTGGGTGTGGCCCTAAAAAGAAAAAAGATATTATCGGACATCGAGGAACCAGGAAATAAAATCCACAATGAAAAAGTCAATCAATAGAAACAAATGCATAAATGACTTAGATAAACCCACACTTATACGGTCAATTAATCTAAATAAAGGAGGCAAGAAAATGCAATGAGGAAAAGATACCCTCTTTAATAAATGATGTTGTAAAAACTGGACAGTTACATGCAAAAGACTCAAACTGGACTGCCTTTTCATACCATATACAAAAATAAACTCAAAATGGATTAAAAACTTAAATGTAATCATAAAACTGCTAGAAGAAAACATAGGAACTACTATTTTGACATAGGTCTTAACAATATTTTTTTTAAATAGCCTTCTTAGGCAACAGAAACAAAAGCAAAAATAAACAAATGGAACTTCATCAAACTAAAAAGCTTATGCACAGCAAAGAAAACTATCAACAAAACATAAAGGCCGGATGAGTTCCTTTCGTGGCTCAGCGGTTAATAAACCCAGCTAGGATCCATGAAGATGTGGGTCTGATCCCTGGCCTCGCTCAGTGAGTTAAGGATTCAGCTTTGCCATGAGCTGTGGTGTAGGTCAAAGATGCAGCTAGGATCCCGTGTTGCTGTGACTGTGGCACAGGTCAGAGGCTGTAGCTCCAATTCGACCCCTAGCTTGGGAACTTCCATATGCTGCACATGCGGCCCTAAAAAGCAAAACAAAACACAAAAACAAAAAACGAAAACAAAAGTGAGAAGGCTGCCTCCAGAATAGGAAAAAATAAATGAAAACAATATATTCATAAGGGGTTAATAATCAAAATGTACAACTCAACATCAAAAAACAAACAACTTAATGAAAAAATGGGCAGAGGACCCGACTAGACATTTTTCCAAAGAAGACATACAGATGGCCAACACACACATGAAAAGATGCTCAACATCACTAATTATCAAGGAAATGCAAACCAAAACCACAATGAGATATCACTGTACACCTGTCAGAATGGCAGTTATCAAAAAGACAGCAAATAGATGTTGGTGAGAACGTGGAGAAAAGAGAAGCCCTGTGCACTGTTGCGGGGGACTGTAAATTAGAAAACAGTATGGAGGTTTCTCAAAAAAATTTTGAGATCCTCTAAAAATCAGAACTGCTAAATAATGAAGCAACTCCCCTTCTGGGTATTTATCCAAAGAAAGCAAAAACAATAATTTGAAAAGCTATATACATCCCTCTGTTCACTTCAGCATTATTTATAATAGTCAAGATATGGAAACAACCTAAGTGTCTATCAATAGATGAATGGATAAGGAAGTGAGATACACACATACACGCACACACTGGAATTTTACTGAGCCCTAAAAAAGAATGAAATCTTGCTGTTTTTCACAGCATGGATGGACCTGGAGCGTATTATGCTAAGTGAAGTAAGTCAGAGGGAGAAAGACAAATACTGTATTTCACTCCTATGTGGAATCCAAAAAACAAACGAACAAACATAACAAAACAGAAGGAGTCATAGATACAGAGAATAGGTGATTGCAAGAAGGGGGGTGAGGGGAATAGGTGAGGGAGATTAAGAGGTACAAACTTCCAGGTACAAAATAAATAAGTCACAAGAATAAAATGTACAGCGTGGGGAATATAGTCAATAACAATGTAATATCCTCATGTGATGACAGATGATAACTAGACTTACCCTAGCGAGCATCGTGTGATGCATAGAAATATCAAGTCACTGTGCTGTGAGCCTGGGACTAACGATGTTGTAGGTCAATTATACCTCAAAGATAAACAAACTCGGAGAAAAAGAGATCAACTTTGTAGTTACTAGAGTCTGAGAGTCACGGGAGGGGAAACTGGATGAAGGTAAACAGAAGGTACAAACTTCCTGTTATAAAATAAATAAGTGCTAGGGCTGTAATGTACAAAGTGATAAATAAACATTGCTCTGTGTTACATATAAAAGTTGGTAAGAAAGTAAATCGTAAGGCTTTTCATCACAAGGAAAATTTTTTTCTTGTCTTTTGTGTCTATATGAGCTGCTGTATGTTCACTAAACTTATTATGTAATCATTTCACGATCTAAGAAAGTTAGATCACTATACTGTATAGCTTAAACTTATACAGTGTTGTATGCCAATTGTATCTCAATAAAACAGAAAGAAAAAATGACACAGATGGCAGAAGTAATAGACAGGAACATTTTTAAAGTTATTATAAACATCCTCCATATACTCAAGAAGACAGAGGAAAGCATAGGCATGTTAAGGAGAAATATGAAATATTTTTTAAGTTCTATTGAAGCGAAGTTGATTTACAACGTCAAGTTCTGCTGTACAGCAAAGTGATTCAGTTATACATGTAAACACATCTATTTGAAAGTTTTTTTTTAAGACTCAAATCAAACTTCCAGAGACCAAAACAAGAAAATAAAAACAAAAAGCAAAGTACAATGTCTAAGACAAAAAACATGCTGGATGGGAATACAATAAACACTGTGGCTGAAGAGATAAAAAATAGTGTCAGTGAGCTATAGGAGAACTTTAAGCAGCCTAATAAAGGAATAATTGCAGCTCCAAAAGGAAAGTAGAGAGAAGGAAAAAATAGCTGAAAGACTCCATGATTTGATAAAAGGATCTAGGAAGCTCAATGGATACCAAGCACAAGAAACACGGGGAAAAAAAATACCAATGCATGCGCAAATGCAATTTTATTACATAATCAAGGATTCCCGTCGTGGCTCAGCAGAAATGAATCTGACTAGCATCCATGAGGACGCACGTTCGATCCCTGGCCTCGCTCAGTGGGCTAAGGATCCAGCATTGCCATGAGTTGTGGTGTAGGCCACAGAGGTGGCTCAGATCTTGCATTGCTGTGGCTCTGGTGTAGGCCAGAGGTTACAGCTTCAATTCGACCCCTAGCTTGGGAACCTCCATATGCCATGGGTGTGGTCCTAAAAAGATTAAAAAAAAAAAATTTACCTAATCAAATTGCTTAAAAATAGTGATATAGAGAAAAATCTTAAAAGTAGCCAGAGAAGCAGTTCCCGTTGTGGTGCAGTGGCAATGAAATGGACTTGTATCCATGAGGATGCGGGTTCGATACCTGGTCTCGCTCAGTGGGTCAGGGATCTGGTGTTGCTGTGAATGTGGTGTAGGTCGAAGACGCAACTCGAATCCCATGTTGCTGTGGCTGTGGCACAGGCTGGCAGCAGCAGCTCCTATTCAACTGCTGTCCTGGGAACTTCCATATGCCATGGGTGTGGTCCTAAAAAGCCAGAAAAAAAAAGTATCCAGAGAAGAGCCATGAAGAACAAAGAGCAGAATGAATGAGAGCAGACATTGTTGAAGACAAAGAATCCAGGGTCAGCTGAGCAACTTGTTTGAAGGACTGAAAGAAAGCACTGTGAATCTAGAATTCTTTATACGGTAAAAATATCTCACAAAAACGAAGTGAAGATTTTTTTAGACATACAAAAGCTGAAAGAATTGATCACCAACCCTACAAGAAAGTTAAAAGAAGGGCCTTTGTGCAGAAGGAAAATAAAATCAAATAGAAATCTGGTTCCACACAAAGGGATAGATATGGTAAGTGGAAAATACATGGGTCCTTGTTTTTTGAAAGCTTTAAATTTAATTCCAAATATCTTTAAGAGATACTTTATTGTTTAAAATAAAAATAATAATGTATTATGGGATATATATAATACATACAAGTGAAATGTTTGACGAGTAGCACGAAAGGCCGGAGGTGGGGCAGCTGGCAATGAAAATATACTGCAACGTTCTTGTGTTATATGTGAATTGGCGCGGTATTATGTGAAGGCAGACTGTGATCATTAAAGATGCATATTATAAACCCCAAAGAAGTCATCAAAAACAAAAGGATCTCAGTAATAAGGGAGCATAAGAAAAAAAGCAGAAGTATTGAAATCAGTCTAACCTAAAAGAAGACAGAAATAGAAAAATGGGAAAAGTGGCAAACAAAGAGAAAGATGGTAAATTTAAAACTAACCATTGCTGGGAATTCCCTTCGTGGCTCGGTGGTTAATGAACCCCACTAGGATCCAGGAGGTTGTGGGTTCAATCCCTGGCCTCACTCAGTGGGTTAAGGGTGGTGTAGGTCACAGACAAGGCTCAGATCCCGCGTTGCTGTGGCTGTAGCTCCAATTTGACCCCCAGCCCAGGTACTTCAATACGCCACGGGTACAGCCCTAACAAAGCAAAAAAAAAAAAAAAAAAAAAAAAAAAAAAAAAAAAAAAAAAAAAAAAAAAAAAAAAAAATTAACCATTGCTATAATGACATGAAATGTACAACGTGCATTTAAAAAGCAGATATTGTCAGACTGGATTTTTAAAAGTCAAGCTCTAATTCGGCTCTGTCTATCAGAAAGCAAACAAAAACACAAAGACACATATTGGTTAACAGAAAAATGATGGAGAAAGATAGTTCAGAGTCACACTACTGGGAGAAGGCTTTGCTCTGGCCATGGGGAGCAGTAAGAAGGCGGGGGGCTAGGAGGGGAGGAACAGGGGAAGATGTCAGCAGTGTCCCCCGACGCCTCGCCTCACTGGGAAAAAGTGGGGCATCCGCAGTCCCCAGGACTCGCTGTGCCCCCGCCTGGCAAGGGCAGCCAAGGCAGAAAGAGGACAAGAGAAGGCATCCAGGTGAAAGACCGGTTTTGTCATATCAGGCAGGACGAGCCTCTAGAAAAGCGTCCACAGGGAGAGCTGTGGGATGAGTGACTGCAAGAGATGCCAGGTCACCAAGGCTCCCAAGCAGCTCAGGAACCCCCT
Organism: Catagonus wagneri; assembly: GCA_004024745.2. Taxonomy (NCBI): domain Eukaryota; kingdom Metazoa; phylum Chordata; class Mammalia; order Artiodactyla; family Tayassuidae; genus Catagonus; species Catagonus wagneri. The sequence continues at coordinate 15,622,627 of PVHT021183518.1, read as the reverse complement.
GAGTGACAATAGTGTTGGTGTTATTTCCTATCTGTCAAACC